>CM076912.1:11106091-12306091 GCA_039566165.1 Maruca vitrata | reverse complement strand
AATATGAAAATAAACCGTTATAAAATAATATTTCGGCAAAGGGGCATAACTTCTAAATATACTAGCTGACGTAAACTTCGTAAACCACAGCTGAGGACGTCTAGAGGTCTACAGTTCAATCTACTTTGTACAAAACTCAGTAAACAAGTTAAGAAGTAACTATGTTGTTTCTAAATAAGTATGTACGTATATAGATATGTCTAGAATGAACAACGATTTTCTTTTTTTGGCTATATAAAGGTAGATAGGTACAAAACACTGGAATCACAATAACACCATTAACACCTTTTTCCTGGGGCGAAACCCATTATGTCGCGGGAAACGAAGTAGTTATGTTGGAGACTATGTTGTAGAAAAACCTTTGACGTGCTACCATCCTCGCTAGATAGTAACTATTCTACGGAATTATATCCGCATTTGTAAGTAATTGCACCGGCAGTTATTCTACATACATATAATAGAACTAAGCATTGAAATATGAGCTCTATGACATATCGAAGTCATATTTAACACTCTCCTTGCGAAGGTTCGTTAGCCAGAGCGGGGCAATGCGTCAATGTTTTGTCACAAGTACTAGTTAAGTCCCGACATTATATAGGGGTGGGAGCCATCCGCTCCCCCGCAAGTCCGGTGATGATGACAAGGCTACTCCAAGCCATCATCGTAAGTCAGTTAGGAAAAAGAAAGTCCTTATTTTGTGCTTTGAAGAGTGGTTAAACGTAGGTACCGGTTTAGGTTAGTTTTCCAATAAAACTTTTCTAAGTAAATAACCAATTTTATCTCTAAACTTTAGCATTGAAAACTCCAAAAATAATATCGCTTCATAAGTAGTTTATACTGTACACGTAAGCCGCACTGAAAAGACGAATGACACTTATTATTTATTGAGCCACGGGCGTCGTCGCAGAAACACTGAGCGCGGGATTCACCCTGAAATATGGCGGTGGCCATCAATCCCCGCCGCCATTAGATGCGCTGCGGAAATTGAAACTTCGCCGCAGTACTCCGCCACTCACAATACACTCGGAATCCGATCCGCATATATATGTATGGGATACAAACATAGACTCGTAGTGATCCTTCTGTGTGCTTTAAAGTATTTTTTATTCTTTTTGAACGGCTTTGCAACTTGCAGACGGCATGTTATGCGTGTGAATTAGAAAACGTGAACGAATTCTAAGACAGATTTAATACGAGACTTTGAATGAAAATAAAAGTGAAACTTCTTTATTAAAGTTAATCGACTTTATGTTTGTGCAAATAATTATGGATTTTTTATAAAGTAAGGTTCTTGTACTTTTTACAGAATTCATTGATTAGAAGTAAACGTAACTATCAAGTACGGCACCTTAGCTGATCCTGAGTTTCGAATAGTGTTACTCACACGACTAACCATACTGAAACATGATGTGTATGCAATCTATGGATTCTGTCTAGCCTATTTCATTAATTAAGATTTAAGTTAACATGTATCCGACTGTAATCTGTCTGCGTACCTATTATAAATAAATAAATAAATAAATTTCTTGTATGCTGAAAACACTAAGTTTATTCGATCATAACTATGTAAAAACGTCTGCTATGTCTATGAAAGGAAATATGCATTCTCATTTCTCTCCTTGCGAAGGTTCGTTAGCCGGTGCGGGGCAATGCATCAAGTGACATTAAACTAATATACAATGTAAGCGAAGAGAAGTGCCGTTGCTATCGACTTTAACTCCATTATTTCCTATTGGAGACAATAACATTTCCGTATTCACACATAACTTTTACGTAGTATTTTTTTATTATTTTACGTAGTATTTCCAAATTGACAGGTTTTTTTCCTTAGTGACGATAAATGCTTGGAGTAGCGTCATCACCATCACCAAACTTGCGGGAGAGCGGATGGCCCCCACCCCTAAAAAATTACAGTAAAAAGATACCTGACTAGTATTAGGGCAGTTCTCGGGATTTTTTTTTCATTTATTCCTGAACATGACGTACGGAACCATCGAATCGGCGTAATACTTCGTAATGTGTCGCAAAACACATGGTCATTGGTATTTACTATCGACTTATAGTCCTAGCACGTCTCTACTACGTAAGTTATTCGCTTGCACTTTGTAGTATCGAGAAACTTTGTCGGCTTTACTATTTACGGCAATTTCATTAACTTTTGACCCGACTCCTTATTACTCTTTCGCAGTCACATAAAACATTATAAAACACGAGAAACGCTAAGGTATTCCTTTGTTCGAAAAGGGTACGATTGTATAAGGCAATAAGTACTTTATATTTACGAAACACTTGACAGAGATAATTGTGTAGTTTATTGGTGTTTATCGCCATAAACGATTGCCTAAGAGCATTAAATTCCTTTGAAGCCATTTAGCAAGTAAGACGTGTTTCGACAAATTGCCAAATCAAAATCCAAGCTGGGTTGCCTACAGCTTAATTTGCACCTAGATCTGCCGACAGCATTCAAACGCATTTGAATTTGGGTAGGTTCGTTGTTCGTCGTCCTTGTAGTGGTTCTAGCAATAGTACTTAAGTAGTTAACTGCCTCGTTGGTCTATTGGTAGCAAGCGCTGTGTAAGGACCGTTTCGCGTCCAGGGTCGGGCAAAATTTGTGTGAGTTTTTCTGTAATTACTCAGCCTGGAAATAGGAAGATGGCGTTTGCACGCCCGTTAAGCTGGTGGTCTTGCGTCCAATCTCTCATTGGTCATGTCGGATTGCCGTCTCACCGAACTATGAGAATAAGGGAACAGAGAGTGCACTCGTGTTTGCGCGCCCACTTGTGCACTATAATATGTCCTGCGCACTTGGCTGATCTAAATTGAGGTCAGCCGCCATGCCCGAAATCGGTCTGGACGCGTTATATTTATTACTTTAGTATCATAAAGTGAACCTCGTGGGCGTTTTATAACAAAATCCTCCATTCTAGGCATATATAAATAAAGAAAGAAAAAAATACTTATTGATCACATATAATACAACTCAGTAAACACACATACAATAGGCGAGTGGACTAAAAAAAATATAATGAATCCGTTATTTAGATTATTTAAAAATATTGTACTCGTATTTTTTATTTTGTTTCACAAACAAGAAATTATGAAGATATAGTGCTTAGATTAGAAGTTTCGTATGACGTCACGTTATGGTACAATTTTTACCTAGCCGTGACGTCACAACCTCCCACTCCAGAAGTTTGATAAGCTATAATTTTGTCATTATCAATCAATTGAAAAACAAAAAAATATGTGTTCCATATTTTTGTATAAACTAACTTACTAGTCCAGTCAAATTAGCATCTAAATTATGGGTAAGGTTGCATTAATTCCCAACAAGCTGGATTTTTGTGCAGGCCTTGAATACGTCATTACAAATGATATGTCAAAAGTCCCCATCGATCCGACGTGTGCAAAAAAAATATTCATGGTCAAATGTCACAAATATCAGTTTTATGCACTTTTGAGCGAAACGGTAAGTTTTATCATAAAAGTATGTATGACAAAATTAATTTTTTTATTTGCTCGCACTTGGCCGGTTTTTAATGTGGTAACCACGTTAAGCCATGGTCACCACGTTAATGTGGAATAGGTTTACTAGGGTAACCACGATAAAAACCGTCCAAGTGCGAGCAAATAAAAAAAAGCGTTAGTATGAGAGCCCACCTTAAGTGATGGTTTTATGTTGTATTTAGTATTAGCGATAATAGAGGCAACTGAAATCCATCATTCGTAAAAAAATTATCTGTCTAGCACAATAGCACAGGGGCTTGGAAGCATTTGAAAATACAACATTTCAACTTTGTGCATCGCTGTATCTCTGAAATGGTGAATCTTAGGAACAAAGTGTAAAGACAATTTTTATAGATAATTAGAAGATAAGTAATTTTGTCATACATATTTTTATGATAAAACTTACCGTTTTGCTAAAAATCGCGAAAAACTCATTTTTTTACCTTTGATCTTGAATAACATTTTTTCCTTACAGGGGAAAGATGGGGAACTTTCAAATTTTGTTTTTAATGATATTTTAAGCAATCTTACCGATTTTCAGCTTGGTGGGAATTTATGTAACTTCGAATGTCTAAATTGACCGGACTATACGGACTAAATAGAATAATAAGATTTTGACCCAGTCATCACTCCTATTGAAGTGATTAAAAGATTCTGCTTCAGCATGTGCTGTAGCGGCAGCATATATCTTTTTATAGGCGGGGATGAATAAAACGGACGCTAACCATAGCTTTAGCACTGGCCGTTTATTTAAGGAAAATAGCTCCACAGTTTAAGCCCACATATATTAATTTAACAAATTGTCTGTCAGGGGCAGTCGTGGCGCTTACTTTCAGGTATAAGCATGCTTCTTCTGAGTATAATAATAGCTTCTCTTAAAATTTAAATTTTCTTAGTAAAAATGTTAAGTAATTTCTACGTTTAATAAAAGTCAGGATTTGATTAAGGAAAAACATCATAAATGCAACAGTTACCTACTCTTTCGCGCTTTCACACCTAAAGTAATGAACTGATTTATATGAATTTAGGTATACCTATGTATGCAGATAGTCTAGAACCAGAGTTACTACAAGCTTTACTATACGACATAAACATAACCAGCGACGGTACGACGGAATAGCGAGCGAAAACCCGAACCTACTCTTTATTAAGTGCTACTTTTGTTGTTGTAACTTACTTTCATAGGTATGTACTAAATATTTTACTTTAATTGAAAGTACTAAAAGAATGAAGCCACCAGAAACAGAGTGGCCCATATCACAAGTTGCATTTTTAGTTGACTATGGAAATGTCCCCTTTCAAACCCCTTAGCTAATAGTCAGAATGGTTCAATGGTAATTTTAGTTAACAATCTGTTTAGTTACTAAAGTGACGTTAAAAAAAGATGTGACGATTTTTATACTTACAATATAATAGAGTATAGGGGCCCAGATCACTCGGGGCACGCTATTACGGTTCATGTCACTTGGGGCTCTCTGGTGGCCTAAATTGTAACGCTTCTAGTAGTAAACACAGTTAAATGTTTAAAGGAGCCGCATTCACTCTTCCTCAGACCAGCCACCACTCATACGGCTTAGCGCTCGTCGGCGCACCCCGACCGTAAATATTACAAACGACTCAGTTGCCACATAAACCCTATTTACATAGCATTACGTGAACTCTGTACAGATAATAACGAGATAACAGTATATTTAATTAAAGCCCTTCCTAGCCGCCGACGGATAAGACGCTCCTCGCTAGTGTTGTCAAACAATTTATTGAAATTGTATTATCTAAATAAAAAAAAGTTGCCATAATTTAACATATTGAGTAGTATGTTGTAGTTGTCCAATCACTTTTGACTATGTCGGCCAATTTCAATGGAGATTAGGCAGCTGTGCTGGACATAGTTAAAAGTGTGTGCACATAGACTCTCTGTTGCTTCCCTTTTATTACAGTGAGTCAGTAATCTGACATGACCGACGAGTTTTCAGGCGCAGAACCTTAACTTAATCCGGCTTAAGGCTTTTTCTGATGCATGGAGTAACATCACCAATTCCTACCACAACAAACAAATACATAGATATATTTATTAGCGGTAGTTGTGAAACATGGCAACACTATTCCAACATTTATATCCTCAGGAATGTCGTGAGGCGTTGATCCCCTCACTCCGGCATTCCAAGATAACAGTAGATATTGTAGGACGGCAAACAGGTGCCACAAACTATGAAAACAAATACCAAAGGGATGTTTGCTCACTAACTGAACGTATTTACTCAGCCTGTGCTAATATTAACGCTTAATTTATAACAGCTGGCTAAGAGTTTATTATTTAAAACTTTCGAGTACTCGAGTACGAGCAATCAGAATTTGAATCGAGTTTATTAGTTTTATGTATTTAGAAACCTGCCTACGAACAATTGGCAATAGATTGATAAACGAGGTTTTGGATTTAAACTAATAATTGATCGATTTATTTCTATTTCACACATAGTGCACAGTACACGTTTGACAAGAAAAGCCGATACCTGGCATTGCAATTTCAAAGGTCACAAGCAAACAGCATTTATAGGAACATTGTATCCCAATAAAACTATTTCTCTACAAAAAAAAATATACCCCTAAGTGCATTCAACTTTAAATAAAATATTCGCTTTGTGGATATTCTAGAATGAGTAACATTCCACTGAAACTATAAGTCTTGCTGACATTTGGACACAATGCAAACCATAATGGGTTTTCAGTGGGACATTATTGCTGCCTTTGTGTTACTGAGCGGGTGGACATTTCACATTATTTCTAAATGTAAAACAAAATACTTCAAGCTATCGTTTAAAAACTGAATTCAAAATGAAAGTTTTTTCAGTGTTCAATTAAATGTCAGAAAACTTTCTCTATATAATTTTAAATTGTCATGGTTACACACACAAAATAAAACATCATGATAAATATCACGGACTCATTTATAGCTCTTCTGCAACCTTTACCTTATGTTTTTTAGAATTCTTCATTACCAAAACTGGCAACATTTCAAGCAACAAAGACCGAAGTTTCAAATCCTTATAGATATCGCTAAATGCATAATTGCGCGGGACGTGTGTCGAGTGAAAATGTAATCCTAATTTGGATTCGAGCGTTCTATTTATCCACCTCCCGCTACGAACGTGGGCAAACATTAATTATTTCATACTGAGCTCGTGAAAAATACCCCTTAAGCAACTCACATTTTTGCTCAAATTGGATCTGAAATTATCATTGGTATTGTGTAAATAACTTCATATCGGATATTTGTAAGAAAAAACACGTTAAAAAATTTCCGACCTAAATTATAATTTGCGCGATGCGTGTAAAAAAGGAATCGTTTGGTGTAAAAAAAAGCTATTTCAACAATCAACTCTTAATGCGCAAGATTCTTCATGCCATTAACGTGAAAACCTTCTTAAAAGTCATAATTGTTGCTCATATTCAAACTACTCATTTGTGGATATTTTCCATTAAATATTTAGTCCCTTCACGTACTTATACAAATATGATATGATGTATAAATATACCTGCTTTTCGTTACATACAAACTCCTCTTTAAATAGATAATACTATCTATTTCTAGCTAAATTAAAGAAAAGAGTAGGATACTTCTTTCCTTAATTAATCTCAATTTACCTATGGTTTAAGTTCCCACAGATGTATCTCCGAATGACGCTTACATTACTTCACCTGTAAGACACCTTACACAAAGGATACTAGGATCCATTCATCCCGATGCCTGCTCGTAGACGCCAGCCTAAACAGTCCATTCTCTTCCAGAACACCTGACGGAGCTGTCGCACCAGTCCCAGAACAAGACGGAGGGCTTCTTCCTGCAGCTGTACCGGTGGCATGCGACTCGTGCGCACGCGCCGCTCGCCGCGTTGTATGATGATATACGAGCCACGCTGCGCTCTGGACACGACCATGAGGCTGAGCCGGTGGGGTCGCCTGCGCCTAAGGTGAGTCCTGAAACCAAATTAATAATGATTATTGTTTTTTGGGATATTACCATACATGGCCACCTGACCACAACTAAGCAAAGCTTGTACTATGGCCGTCAGAGGCTGATATACATTCATACATAGATACTTAAATACATTTTTACAACCAGACTTCGAACAAACTGAAATGGGAATCGAACCCACGACTCTTTGAGCCGTAGCATAGAGGGGTTAATAAGTCGCCCTTTAGTTTAAAATCAATTAAATATAACAGGTTCATAGTTGCCCAGCTCGCCAAGTGATTTCTATTGTATCTCGGACAGTGAACCGGTTATGAGGTTTATTCCACTTACCTTACCTGTTTGTGAAGTTGGACTGTAATTTTGCAAAGTGGCGCCAGTGAGCGATAAAGCGAAACTATACTAGCTATCTTATGTAAACGAGAAATCAACCAACACGTTAGAAAACTGAAACGGTCCAGGTGAACCCGTTCACTCGTGATCATGGCGCTTGCAACAGTACCGAAATATCGGGAGCTCATTAAAACAAAACCGCATGGTAAATATCCCGGACAGTTTCAGTTTTCTACAACACGATTCGGAAACCCAGTCACCCCTTCATCCGATCCTGTCCTGAAATTCAACTAACCAACTCTTGTATCCTCAGGACCTGTACGAGAGCTCGATCAAGTTCTTCCGCGAGGTGTTCCCGGTGGCGTACCAGAGCGTGCTGAAGCTAGAAGCCAAGAGGTTCGCGCCCGAGTACGAGGAGTGCCTCAAGGGCGCCTACGACTCGGTCCTGCCCTTCGGAGACATCCCTGTGCAGGTACTTTTAAAGACTGTTACTGCTTTTGTTAGGAATGAACTGAGGCATAAGGCCTACTAATTTTGGTTAACCATTTAAATGGTAATGGCAACCATATTTCCACCATAATTTAAACCTTATTCCCTGATGACAAGGTCCAAAAACAATGAAATTTTCTAAATTGTATACTGGTTAAAGGGTTAAGAGAATTTCTCAGGTTGATGTAGCAATATCCACTCTTCTTTGATCTCTAGCTATATTTATAAGTTATTATGATGATAATGATGATGAAATAGGTCAAATCTTAAAGAAACGTCAAATCAAAAGTACCCGGAATCGACGAGCGTGCATGAAGAGGTTGATGAATGTGGATGAAGCGAAAGTGGTATGCCAGGACCGTAACACATGGCAGGAAGTGATCTCTGCCTACCCCTCTGGGAAAAAGGTGTGATTTTTATGTATGTATGTATGTATGTATGATGATGATAAGCCAATGCAAATCCAACCAACCCGGAACCAACCACCAACTTTGAATTCTAATCAAGAAAATATCGAAAGCACATTTTGACTTGGAACCACATCCAAATTTATGAACATGTTGAATTGCCCATTCTTCCTCAATAGAGGGACATGCAAATCAGATAATTTACAATTCTTCGCAGAAATTAAAAGTTCAACCATTTTTTAGATGGGCATGTCGCTCTCCCGGTCGTTGGAGGCGGCTCGCATCTTGCTCCAAGTGCTGGCAGAGGGCGCCAGGGTCTTGGCCTCCAGTGACGTGTTGCTGGCCAACACGAACGACGAATGCTTCACCAAGCTGCTGCGGGTCGGTGGCTGTGCCCGCTGCCGAGGCCTCGATGTGCGGCCCTGCAGGAACTACTGCCTCAACGTCGGGAGGGGGTAAGTACCGAGATGACTCCTAGTCGATTTTGGCGTCCAGAGATATTCTGGTTGGCAACATAAACGACAAGTGCTTCAACTGACTTCTCTAGGAATACTGGCTCATGATTACGAAAAATTCAAATATACAATTGAAATCTGAATCGGGAATATGGTGGAGTGGCGATAAATTAACTTACCTGTGGAAATTGGTTCTACAATATCACTGATATTTAATAATTATGGATACTGTCCACAATGTTGTCTAAACAATATTGGCTATGACAGCTTTATCTCAACGAAGAATCAGTCATTCCGCAGGACATATTATAACTACACAATTATGCGCACATGCTTCGATGCACACTGTTCCTTCACTTACATAGTGTACACACCTAAGTGTACAGCGAGTGTGACACAAGTAATAACAACAGTTAATAGTCCATTAAAGTTGAGGCGTTATCTACATCGCCAGCCGCGGCGACTCCAGCTCGCAAACTTTGCCTCCGTCAGAAACTTAATTAGCGTGGAACTGACTGTACTTCGGTAAGCTTCATGAAACGCCACTTTATTCTACTTAGTACACTAAAAATCGTTCCATTCCTGAGCAGTTGTATACAAACTGCTTTAGCGATTCTAGCTCCAAGCGCCAAATAGTTATTTCTAATAGTTTTCTACTCCCCTCTCTACTTGCTACTTTTTAATATATACGTGCACACACATATGTACATTTTTGTACACACATACTTACTATACTACTGCCGCCTATATATACAAACAATTAATGAAATTAAATACAAATATAATTGAAAATTGTGAAAAAAAAGAAGTATAATTGCGAATTTATACGCTTGGTTTTATAATACATTCATATTGTAGCAATGGCATCAGAAATGGCTTAATCCAACGCACGGTTTCTCTATTGTTTTACTTATCAACTGTAAGCTTACCTTGCTCAATTCAATTAATATTAATCCTCTTAAAATCACCTTCCGCGTTAAAGATAAGCACATTGAGGATCCTGGCACTAACTACAAACAAGATTACGTCTACTGTATCCCTAATAGGTTCAGTTTTGAATTGATTTAAGTGTTGAACGGATTTAAGTTATCCGGTTTCGAATATTTAGGTGCTGAACTCGATTCAAATTGTGGCACAACCACGATAGTAACGGAATACAATTTCTGATAACAAGCAAACATTTTACTTGGAGATCTTAAAAATCCCTAAATATTATTTTTATATTTTCTTAAATGCACAGTGAAGTTAATATTGTAATATATAAATAGAAAAGAAGCGCTGTAGTAACGAAGAAATCTGTAAATTTTAGAAAGCTTAACCCTTTGTTGGATTGATTCTTATTAGCGATTCTAGTTCTAAGAGTCTACATTTGTTGTTTATGCACACTTTTTGAATGGACAATACCTGGGGGTGGAGACCTGGTGGTTCGTAACACAAGTATTTCCTACTTATCACGGGTCACCAGTCTCCATGAACAAGTTTTTGTCAACAATAAATTGTATCTAATTGTTACTTTTATCTTGTTTATGGTGAAAATAAATAAACATTATTATTATTATTATCAGTTATTTCCAATGCTCGGGACTACAGAGTCCCAGATTTTTGGGAGGCGTGCGTGGGGCCAAAGCCAACACGTAGAGGCCCTTTAATGACTTGTATGATCTTAATATGTAATGTGGCACCAGCCGACGATTATCCCTGTATACACCATAAAATGCAGCCAAGGACAACCCCCGGTCAGTGCAGGACTATGGAATGGAGTGGAAAAACAAAGAATCTGGGCTATTGGGTTGAGGTGCTGATGGACTGGGTAACCGGGACTATGGGAAGGACTATGGCACCTGCCCCGATCTATGTTAAAAACACGAATAAAATGGGCAGGTGGTGACTCGCCACTCACTGTCATGGGCCCCCCATTGGTCGAACACACAAGGCACGAGGCAGGAGCGACGGGGGGCAACATTATTGTGAGCGGCTCAGGGTGCCGAGAGGTGTACACCGCTTTATACCCAGTGGCGTAACGCCACTGTGCCAACTCGCGACTTATGCATCTTTCACTTCCACCCTGCGAGCATGTAGCTCTGACGCCCCACTCTGGCCGGCCGGCTAAGGCAAGACAGAGGTGAGAGTCCTGCGGCCCCCGTGGGGTCCACTCCTACCGGCCAACTAAGGCAAGCGGAGAGAGGGGCCTGGTCGACTCTCAGAGGCACGGGTTCCAAGGGGTGTCAATCCCATTCAGCCCGCCACAAGCTGCCCTGGGGAGACTGGTTGCACTGGTAGAGAGTCGCTGACTTTCATGGTGCGAAAATCAGCGACTCTCACCAGGGGGCGGTGGGGTCGTCACATCCCTACGCCTTTATTATTATTATTATTATGGTAACAGCAGTCTTAAGCTTAGATGAACAAGCAATGCTATCAATTTTATGCAATTTAAAACATACCTGATTATTGCTGATGTAAAGTGGTTTTCCCAATATGAAACAGGTGTCCTAAGCAGGGAAGAAAATCTATCAAGTTAATGTTAGTGCAATGAAAAGCCTACCTTATTCTTCTTGACACTAAGTTTATTTCCCAGGTGCATAGGGTCCCTAGCAGCTGAGCTGGACGCCCCGTGGGCCGGCTACGTGGAAGGCCTGGAGCGGCTGACCCGGCCCGACCCTGACGCGGCCCTCAGAGACCTGGAGACCCAGGTGTCCAAGGCTATCATGTACGCGCTTGAGAACCACGCCATTTTGGAGAACAAGGTCAGTTCATCTTTCATCTGGTAGACATACTTATGATGTGTACATCCGCTAGTGGGTCTTCATATCTGGACTCTAAACATATTTATAACAACAAGGCATGCTATACAAGATTCATTACGAAAAACGCGTGATAACAAGAAAGGATAATTACGTATTTTATCGAAATATTCATCAAGGAAACCCAGCAAATTTTATTCAGACTTACACATTTTGAAAACGAATTTCGGTCGCCTAACATTTGCAGGAAACACTGCAAAGCATTCTGTCCCCAAAACGGTACAAACACTACGCCACCGCATATGCGAAGTTTTTAATTTAACCATTGCGCTGCTGTAAAGAGGTCCGTATAAAGCGTCCCCATCGCGGCGCTTCTTCTGAACAAGCCACTCGTATCAAAGCGCTGCTAGGGTTAAAAAAAATAAAGCCGGCAAATGTGCCGTTAGTCGGAATAACGAACTCCGTGAACGTCTATGCGCCGAACCGGGGTTCATTTTGGAAATCGTTTCCGGGAACGGTTGTAGGTGAGGCCAGGTGCGTCCTCCGCCTGGTTACTTATTCAGTGCGAATCTGATTTCTTTGACGATTAGTTTGCTTTGAAGATGTTATTTTGACTCGGTCTAATCGTTAGGTGTCTGTGAAACTGGTAAAGGTTAGACTGCATTTTACAACGAACGTAATATCCAATGCAAAGAATTATTTAAGTTGTGTTCCATAATTTGGGATTTCATTACGAATTTGATACGGGAGCTCTTGAAGTATTTCATCAAGTACTAATTACACCAAGACCCGTCGCAATCCATCTTTTATACGTAGAATGCTGGGTAAGGGAACCTGTTGTACCTCGGCCAGTTTTTGATATTTTTATTTTTTAAAAATAAATGGTAAGAATAAGATCCGTCAAATATGGAATAATGGAAAGATCAGTTACTCAACTATATAATAAATTCATAAAATATGAGGATTTTTGGTAAAGCTGGAAACAAAAGCAACTTGAAAAAAAAAGGGAAAACTGTCCAAGGTACAACAGCCCTGATGTACCTTGGACCGTTCCAGTTGTACTTTGGACATTCCAGGGTAGAATGAAGATAAACACTAGCAATTGCAGAAGGGAGTTTTATTTTTAATATAGGTAAGTACAACAATAATGCTTATACCTGTAATCAACAAAAACATTAATGTAAATAGCAAATTAACAGTTACCTTAATTAATAGTCTCATGTCTCTTTATTTTGTGACAATAACATAACAAATGTTTACATATTTAAATATTTATTTTTTGCCTTATATAAATAGAATAAAAATGTAATAAAAAATATGTTTTTATAAGGTTATATTATCTATATCAAAATTATCTATCTATTATCTATGTCCAAGGTACATACTCAGTTGGGGGGCCAAGGTACAACGTCATTACAATTTTAGGTTACAACTTGTTTAAACACTCTTTTAATTGAGGTTGGGTTCTCACAACTATACAATCTAAAACCTTAATAAACTGAGATTATATCGGAAGTAAAAGATATTTTATAAATACATATCGTGATAAATTAAGAGGCCATAAGTAAATTCCAAAAAACGAACTTTTAAGGCAAAAAATAATAAATTTCCTTTTTTAACTACATTGACGCGGCGCCGGCGAATCACAACTAACTTCACGTGAGTCTTATCAAAGCAGGCTTCGACTGCCATATACAATATTTTTCTAAAGCGCGGGAGTTTACGAAAAATTACAATTGTCCAAGGTACAACCCTGTCCAAGGTACAACAGGTTCCCCTACTCCAGATCCTAATTACTACCCAGTCCACAAGATCTTACGATACCTGAAATAAATACCGCTCTATCTCACCAAACTAAACCTTGCAAGCATTCCGACTGCACAGTATAGCCGATGTCCATTTGCAACGTGTAATGTTTGATTAAAAGGCGTTACTGGCCTCTCCGAGGCACTAATTAAACGGCTTCAGTACACAACTCGAGCTGGCGCCAGACAGATGGCCCCCGCACGGCGTACCATCAATTTGTTCGTTTCGAACGAGATAATTTTCTGCACGATAAAATATTACACTGAATTCACAACGTCGCTATAATTTCCCGAGATTTACCGCAGCGAGTAACAGGAGTTGTACGTAGGTACGTTCGCACGCTATTTTAACACGATATTGCCCGCGAATGGTGCACCGCTCCTGCAATCAAACGAAAATGGCGGTTTGACTCGCAAAGTGTTGGAATTAATATCGTAGTATGTATACAGATAAGGAGATAGTTACAGTAAGAAAGTTACACTATTAAATTATTGCCTACACTTATTCATTTACGTCAAACCCACAGAAACATACGATTATACGGTAAATTCACATGCAATCAGTTGTTTGAATGCGGCGATCCTCAACTCTTTGGTACTTCCAAAAGGTTTTTAACCGGACCGATTCAAGGAAGTGACATTAACACCGATTGTAGCTCGTGAATGTTAGAAATGTTACTACTTGGTTAGCTCTAACCACACGATAGAAGAGATAATAAGTACTTGAAATCTATGCAGACCTTTAAGTCAAACGACTACAGTTTAATGTTAGTCGCCTCACTGCCTCTTGGTAGTCTGTGGCTTGGCAGATAGCCACACGTGCCGCGCCCACCGGGACATTTCAATCATTTCGCCGTTGACCGTCCAATATACTGTTTTGCATGCGGTCGTTTCCCGCAATAAAACGCGGACACCAAGAATTCAATCACTATTACAAAGGCGATGGCCAGTGCAATAATCGTAAAGCTCGGAATCCCTTCCTAGATTGCGATTACAAGCATTATTCGAATCTAAAGCGAGTGGTCGTAGGCTGAGGCGGGTCAGCGTGGGCGGGGGTCGCCTACGCCACAACGGAGTCGAGAGCAGTGACGTATCTTTGTTTACCTTGTGAATGTATTCCGCCCTGCATTTGCAGATATAATTGTTATATTTTACTCAGTTTTTACAATGCATCTATAGAAATCAACGCGTAGGTACTAAAACGTTTCTATTTTCTGATTGTATACTAATAAATATATCTAAAAATAACTAGTACAGTAATCCTAACGAAAAGTACTCTAATAAATTTCAACATCGCCTTGCAGTATAAGATGTCACGATGAAATAAACCTTCATAATTACGAGAGCTCTTATTTATATATAATGCTTTCAGTCTCTTTAATTCTTTGAGACTTTATTAACGGATTAAGCGAAGGTGTAGCAAAAAATTGCCGATGAGTCGGGGCCATAAATTGCGCTCAACGAAGCCGCTTTTATCTGCCATTAATTCAATCGCAGTAATTTGAGAACTTTTAGCAGCCCGTGAAAAACGCTCCATTTATAGAATTTACTTTGTTTCAGCTCTCGATTGGGCTAATTATGCCTATTAGACATTTTCTCACGACTCCTGATTTTCCGACTGACTGAGACTGTAATTAAATATCTTATTGAATCTAACACAACACGCTCTGTACCTTACAGAAATGTCAATATTATGTGAACTTTTATTCGTTATTTTATACTTAAGGTTATTTTAATATCTTATATTAAAATTACCTTCTACAGTATAAATGAGTTCTGAAATTCAAATATTATTAGAGGGTGTTTCTGATCTATCGTGTATATTAATTCTATTTAATACATACCTATTTAAGAATCCGTGTTTATGTTAGAAAATATCAGTACTTATGCAAATGCAATCTCATGTAGGTCGGTGCACAATTTGCATAGCAGGCAGTGCGATTTAACAACAGCGCTTACCATTTAACGGACCTAAAATATGTACTGAAATCTTAAGATCCCTCAGCTTTATCTCAATGCAAAAGCGCGAAATGTCTAAGTCGGTTTTACTGCTCGGTAATAAGCGCCATAAAACTTGAGTGCGTGCGCCGTTTTATTTTTTATGGTTTTACACTCGCCGACGGAATATAACTAACGAAAGCCTTAACTAGATATGAATCCTTTTTTTTTTTTTTTTATAATAGGCAAACAAGATGACCACACTCCGCCTGATGGTAAGCGGTAGTGAGATCCAAATATGAGGTCGACAGGCACAATAGATCATATTGCGCCTGTCGCACTCACCCTGAAGGCCTGCTTAAATGCCGTTTCACGCCCCGCCTGAAGAGCCCGGGATCATAGGAGGGAGGGAAAACATGAGCTGGAAGGGCATTCCATGCCTTAATGGCACGGGGCAGAAATGAAGAGCTGAACCTCTTAGTCCGAGCCACCAGCGACTGCATTGTATGTGGATGGCAGCGCTGTCCTCGCGTGTCGTTCGGGAGTGGAAAGGGGAGGGAGGGATTAGCTGAAATAGCTCTTCAGAGCATTCCCCATTAAAGAGACGGTAGAGAACACTAAGACCGGCAATGTCTCTACGTAGTTGTAGAGGCTCCAGAGTTTCGGACACCTCTACATCACCGACAATACGGATAGCACGTCGCTGCAACCTATCGAGAGCGTCGAGCAAGTATTTTGCGGAGCCATCCCAGAGGTGACAGCAATATTCCACACATGGGCGAACTTGTGCCTTATAAAGAAGGCAGAGCTGCACCGGTGTGAAAAATCGCCGCACTCTGTTCAGGATCCCCAGTTTGCGGGAGGCTGTTCTAATGACGCTCTCGATGTAATCCCGCTGGTTCAGGTCGCGGCGAACATCTATGCCAAGGATGCTAAGGCTATCCTGTATTGGTAAGGGGGTGCTCTGAAGAGTAGGATGGGAAAGGAAAGGAGACACTTTACTAGAAAAAACACACCTGTGTCTTCTTGGCATTGAACTCGACAAGATTGCATGAGCCCCATTCGGAAATGCGGTCCAAGACCCCGTCAAGCTCGGCGACAAGAAGGTTCCTCTTTTCCTCGGTTTCGGTCTGCTTTACCCCAGGTCTTCCAAAATAACGTGCGTGGACAGTGCTGTCATCTGCATAGCAATGAATGTTGCCTAGTGACAACATGTCATTGATATGCAGCAGAAACAATGTCGGCGACAGAACGGAACCTTGAGGTACACCGGAATTTATTGGGTGGAAACAGGAAGTGCGTCCGTCACAGAGGACACGAATCCTGCGCCCCTCCAAAAATCCCGCAATCCATTCGCATAAGCGAGGTGGCAGACCGTATGCCGGGAGCTTGGAGAGAAGCGAACGATGCCATACACGGTCAAACGCTTTAGCGATATCAAGGCTAACTGCCATAGATTCGCCGTGCTTCTCCATAGCCTCCCCCCAGAGGTGCGAAACGTACGCTAGAAGATCACCCGTGGACCGTTTTGGTCTAAAACCGTATTGACGGTCATGCAGCAGCGAGTGATCCTCTAGGTAGCGGATGAGCTGGGCGTTAATAATCCGCTCAAACACCTTACCCAGTACTGAGGTTATAGCTATGGGCCGGTAGTTGGCAGGATCAGACCTGTCCCCTTTTTTGGGGACAGGCTGAACATTCGCCTCCTTCCAAGCCCGGGGCAATCCTGTTTTAATGCTGTTATATATGTCAGTAAATGTTTTAGCCATCTCATGTGCCAAGAATCGTCGGTTCGAACCACGACCCGAAAAAATAGTTGAGCTATGAGCAGATGTATTTGTTCCGTATCTGCCTATGATTTCTATAAAGATACCTGTTGTTTATGTTATCCGTTACACAAGTACATAACATCTCACTTCGGAATCAGAATCTTTTCTGTTTAATATAATTTAAAATTAAAGTCTGTATGTGTAAACGCCTTATGCAGACTGTGCAGATAATTCCGATAGTTTCCTGCTATGAAACGCGAGGACCGCTTTTACGGCCTTTCTAATAACTTTGAACCTTAGTTTCCCCGTTCCCATCTTATAAACGTTGTATTTTATGAACCTGAAATGTTTAAAGAACAATTTCGCGGCATAAAACATCACGCAATTTATCCTTGACCAGTCATGGTGATACTTATTCAATACTTGGCTATCGAGGTTTTAGAATTATATACATACTCGAATAACTTTAAACTGTCATATAAAACACTTGTGAAAACCAAATATATCCGGGATATTTACCATGTATTATTTGTTTGGTGAGTTCCGGATATTTCGGCACTATAGCTATGATCACGAGTCAATTGACTAACGGTGTTAATAATTTGACCGTTAAGATTCAAAAATACCAATTAACCCAAAATTTATTTTCATTCATCCAATACATACACAAGTCCGCAGATACGTGATCCACCTACAGATGGTATGACTCGGCCACTAATAATGATACAGGAAGGAACAAACGGGACACGTGTCGAACCAAACAAATGACCAATTACAGCGTAGGTACGACCTAAAACCGGACACAGCGGCCTTGAACACCGGAAGCGTAATCTACCTCGCGACATCATGACCGAATGGCGTCGACGTTCAGTTCTTTCGGTACATATATTTTTATTATAGTTGATCTACAAGTAGTAGCACCTACATGGGTAATTAGCTAAGTAAAGGCACTGCAGTCCTCCTTGTCTCTCTTTTGTATGGAAAAATACACATCGAAATTAATTACATAGAATCAAATATCAAAACTATTAAAGAAAAACTTAATTTAGGAATCATATAGCCCCTTTGCTGCTCCGGTTATCCTAGCATACAAGAAAGAAGATGGGAAAAGATCAAGACTGTGTATCGATTTCCGAGAATTGAATAAAATTGTTGTTCCTCAATCACAGCCGTTCCCGTTGATTGAAGACTTAATGGTAAAGACTGTAAACTGTGAGTTTTATTCCACTTTTGACATAAATTCAGCATTTTGGTCCATTCCGTTAAGAATTCAAGATAGATATAAGACAGCTTTTGTCACGCAAGAAGGCCATTTTCAGTGGACATGTCTCCCATTTGGTTTAGAATGAAGAATTTATTGCAGGTGTTCTGTATCGTAGTAGGTAATTGAAATAGAAAACTGACCACCAGATGACCTAAAGAGTATACGACTTAAGAGTTCGATCGTATT
This sequence comes from Maruca vitrata, assembly GCA_039566165.1. Lineage (NCBI taxonomy): Eukaryota > Metazoa > Arthropoda > Insecta > Lepidoptera > Crambidae > Maruca > Maruca vitrata. Next base: position 12,287,227 of record CM076912.1, on the reverse strand, counting down.
GAAACGATAATTAAATACGATTGTCTAAATTTGATTCTGAGTTTTGAATTTAGTAGTCCAGTCAAAATAGACAAAAATAAGTGCTAACTTAGACAAAATTCGCATAGAGCTGAAAATTGCCAGAGACGTTAAATACATCATAATAAACGAAATATCAAAAATCCCCATCAATCCTACTTCTGCAAAAAAATTTATTCAAGGTCAAAAGTATAAAATTAAGGATTTTTCCATTTTTCTCGAAAACAGTAAGTATTATCGTAAAAATAGGTTAAACAAAAGTTGTAGATCATACAATTTTCTACAAAAAATGGTCCAGTCACTTTTTCTTTTCCGACTCACCATTCGCGAGATATCGTGGTTTTAATCATTAGAAAATTCATATTTTACATAATATGCATTCATCTGTTGATATCGTTTTTGATCGATATATGACCTGGAATAGGTTCACTAGGGTAACCACGTTAAAAACCGCCCAAGTGTGAGAAAAAAAAACATAGGTTTTGTATGAGAACCCACTTTACACGTTGGTTTCATGATGTTTCTAGTATTAGATGTTATAGAGGCAACTGAGATACATCATTCGTTAAAATTTTAACTGTCTAGCAAAATCGCATGGGGGCCTGGAAGCGTTTGAAAATACAACTTTTTCAACTTTGTGCATCGCTATATCTCTGAAATGGTGAATCTTAGGAACAAAGTGTTAAAACATTTTTTATAGATAATTACGTGATAAGTAATTTTGTCATACATACTTTTATGATTAAACTTACCGATTCGCTCAAAAGTGCATAAAACTGATATTTGTGACATTTGACCTTGATTATTTTTTTTTGCAGACGTGGGATCGATGGGGACTTTTGACAGATTATTTGTAATAGTGTTCCCAACATTCATGCCAATTTTCAGCTCTATGCGAATTTTTCCTAGGTTAAATGTCTATTTTGACTGGACTATAGTGCTTTCTTTAATATTCTAATTAATGTAATTAGGTATATGCCTTCGGCCGAATGTCAACCAAGTTTTAGCTAACTACGGTTGTTCACAAAAGTGTATGTGAAAAGCACAGATGCAAAACGCATTTTCCTTCGCCTTTCTTTCTTACGTTGTTTACATTATGAAGTTCCCTTTTTTCTTTTCCCCCGTATTGCGTCACATCTCGTCTTTGTCCGTCTCAAGGATGGCCCACTCGTCTGACTCAACGGATGGGCGTCTCCTCCGTCTACAAAACCGATTGTGCTTGTGACTAATTTGCTCTTGGACAAAGACGAGTCAGTGCACCTTCTTTGATTCAATCAATCCTCAAGATATATCTGGTTGATTAACTAACGAACACTGAAACGCTTATAACCCTTTCAGGTTCCAAATTCAAAACTCTCGTGAATGTAAAATATTTATTTAAATTAATTATCATTTCACGACATATTGCTAACTAGCTGTGCCAGCGACTTCGTTCGCGTTTCCCCCTGTTTTTTACACATTTTCCATTGTATCTTTGCTCCTATTGGTCGCAGCGTGATGTTATAAGCCTTCCTCGATAAATGGTCTTTACAACACAAAATGATTTTTTCAATTCGAACCAGTAGTTCCTGAGATTAGCGCGTTCAAATAAACAAACTTTTCAGCTTTATAATATTAGTATTATTATTAGTATAGATAATGATAGCGTTACTAGCGAAGTAATATGAATTCGTGGATTATTGAGGTGTAATATTTTTACAAATTCGGCACACGACAATATGGCTGTTTCAGTTAAACTTCGAGCATATTATTATGAAAGTCATATGCTTTTAAAGTATCAGTGTCAACACGCAAAAGCATCCCCGAGACTGTAATTAATGAAATGCAAGTAGGAACAATAGGATGCAGTCGGGCGCAGCGGGTAAAAGCATCTTGCTTAAGGAGTAGCTTGGCAAGAGTAATGCTTTTTCACTAAGTATGATATGTGTGTGTTGAGACGTTAGCCAGACTACACGGTTTACACTATTATATGCTTATATTTTAATAAAAAATTATAACTTTCCCCTGTGCCTCCGTCCGTTATAGCGTTACGCCAAATATAATTTGAATCTGTTCAGTAGTTTTGACGAGAAAGTGCGACAGACAAAAAGAGTGACTTTCGCATTTATTTAACTATCAAACCGTTTGTTTTTTCATACACATTTGTGAGTATTGTCTTTTGTATATTTAAATGCCCATAACTGTACATTGACCTACATACATATACCATACACGCGAACAACGAGGTAGTAAAAACAGGTAGGTAACAAAATTATGGCTGATGACGGGTTTCGAAGTGACGTCGTCAAAATATATACAGCCACCCCTTAAGTGGAGCTTGTCAAGTTAAAGCTCATGTAGTACATGTATCTTGGCTTTACGGCTCGGCTTTGAGATTAACTCGTATCTCCGAATTGTGGTCTTACGATGAGCGTCGTAAAAGATTCCCCTTGGCCTCTGAACAAGTATTTGGGAAACGTCTGTTAAATAAGGAAAATATGTAGAAACTAGCGCAGAAAGGAAAGTACTAGGTTGGTACGGAAAACATCGGAAAATATTTTCCTAACTGACTTACGATGATGGCTTGGAGTAGCCTTGTCATCATCAGCGGACTCGCGGGGGAGCGGAGTGTATTTAACATTTGTTCTAATCATTCTTGTACGCCTTGGTGGAACCTCTAAAGAAATTGGTTAAGTGTTCATATGGAAACGTATGCACTTCTGCCGGTTTCATAAGAGCGCTGACCGCTTACATTGCTTGGACTGGAAAGATGTTGACTTTCAATTTCCATAGTAAGAATCCCCGGGGATCGACGGATTCATCCGCCGCTTCTGTATTCAGCGGAATGGATGGAAAATATTTTATCAAATAACACTTGGATGAATTTTGTACCATGTACCCATTATCCTTTACGTAAGTAATGGAATTGAATAGGAAGGGATGAAATCTGTAAGGTCTACTTCTATGTTGACTGAGACACAGTGTTGTTATTTGATTCCTAGTCAAACCATGTCTTGAATTTAAAAAAAAATGAATGTTATTGGAAAATGGGTATAATATGTGACCTCATAAGAAGGGATTTAGGTTCAAAATATCTTGGTTCCGATTGAGTGAGTTCAAAAGTACCTAACAGGAGATTTACGAGTGTCGTACATCTCAGGATCTGAACTAACAAATTGATGAGAAGTTACAGAACTATGTCAAAGGCGGTAATGTCGACCGACACGCAGCTTCCCGTCTGCAATTTATTCGCCCTTCGTTCAATCAGCCACATCTCTCTTGAGCTACCAATTCAGGTACAAACAACCTACACTTGTAAATACTTACTACTTGATGCATAATATGCTGGCGTATTTAAAAAAAATAAAACTATTTTTATTTGTGGTTTTTAATGCTATTAAATCTCAATGAAAATTGAAAATTTAAAAAAAATTTAGGTACATGTCATGAATACGATTTTTTTTAAATTTACAAAAAACGTTAAGTGATTTTTTACATTTAATTTATGTATCTTCTCTCATATTACTTTAATGCAAAGAAAAATATTATTAAACTAAGAGAAAAGCGCATTTTTCGCAGCCCATTAGGCAAATCCGGTAGTTGTTAACTCGCGCCCATTGTACGAGATAAAAGCAGAAGGGTCGACGCCACCCGCCTATGCGTACTCCTTCACAGGGTGGAGAATAAGTAGATTCTAAAACTTCTAACTCGACAACAAACAAAAACCAACCAACAAAAAATATCGCGGCAAATCAGCTTAACATAAATTCTCGTTCTTTCTCGCCGTCCGAGTTGTCCAGCAATAAAATTCGAACTAATTGGTATTAAGAGTTGGGAGGATAGGTACTTTTTTTAAAACCTTTAGTTGAAACTAGTGTTTTCGTTTTCCTTTTCAATTTGAAAGGGAAATAGTTACACTCTTTCCTCGGTTTTAAAATTTACTGAAACTAGCAATTGGACTACTTTTTACTACGAGTTAAAGTTTGTGCTTGCATTTTAGTTTGTGTGACGTTTATGGGTAGGAGAGTAATTCTTCAATGACTGTGCACAACGCACAGTCATTGAAGAAGTGGCCTTTGTCCTGACTCTGTCTCCATAATATATTTCCCATGTACGCCAAATGTTGTTTAAATCAGTGCAGTCATTTTAACTTGCAAGCGTAACAGACAGATACTCTCAATGTTATAATGTAAGGCAAGGCATCATCTTCACAACGCTGTATCCATTATAAATGAGCTCTGTTTTGTAATATTTTCTGAAAGAGAAATATTCTGTTATTTATTCATAACAGAACTGTGTGGTATTAATAAAATAGTACAGTTTTATCACAATGCGAGCAGCCTGTACCTACGCGCAGTGTTTGCCCTGCGAGCCAGTCCGCATCTCGCGTTCCATCAAGTCGCGCCGCTGTAGTGCTGGGAACGACTTGCATTTGAGCTTATTATCGACATCGGAGTCCATAACTTGATATTCGATCTTGTAAAGATTATAATAATCGATGATATCTGCGGTTTTAAGTTTAACAATTCAGTGACCCGATTGATTTAAATTTCAACTTAATTAGACGTTTAGTATTTTGCCTTGTTAAATCTTTTTAGCCATCTTAACTTGAGAGATGGACCTGGGTCTTAACGCTGTAAAAATCCCAGATAAATGCTTAAACTGTAATCGCTGTGAAAATGCTACAGGAACGCTAGCACATTATAATACTGCGTCAGAAACTCTGCAAAAAGCTACAATACAAACTACAATAGTGATTGCAACAGAGCAATCACTACTCGTATAGTAGACAAGTGAAGCCCAGTGCCGTAACTAGGGCCAGCGATGCCCAGGCACAGGGCGTAGAAATGACCAGACCGATATCTACTTTTATATCTCGATGGTGCAGTTTCTAAAACAAGCCCTGGGCGCATATAAGGCTAGTTACAGCACGAATGTAGCCCAACACTACCGTCGGGCGCCGTGAGAGCCGCCCGCCCACGCTCGGAGCTTTCACCTCGGCTCTAAGCAGCAGACCTACCTCCTTATCGCGACGGTTCTACTTTACCCGCTTTATACCGATGCTCACACGTAATCGTGATGTTTATTTGTTTACACAATCGTTCGCAGTTATCGGAGCAGTAAAAGATAGTGTTATGAGCTTGAAATCTTTTATTGGGATCCCCGACCTGTGAATTCGAATGAATAATACCTGAACGTCACCAAGTTTTATGTACTTACTATAGTTTTACAACAATATGACAATCAGTCTCAAGTCCGTCCAATGCCAAGACCTTCTATTTAAATAATGGAACAAATCCACAGATTTATCTTATTTCCTAATAACAGGTTGTGTTAGATATTCAAATTAAAAGTTTCTATCTAGATAAGCCGTGGTTACTACCGTTGCAAATTACGGGTTTTGATTAAGTATAAACATTTCAACGAGCTGTCGACGGCGGTAATAAAATCAAATACGATTGTATAAATCATACTAATGAATTGTGCGTTCTACTATTTCAATCTCTCTTGGTATCTTGGAAGCAATATATCCTGATAATTTTATTGCACGTTTAGTTTTATCTCTTCAACTTTTGCTTCCACCTCAAGTACAGTTAGGATGAAAATTTGTTACAAGTTCACTTATTAAAAGAAATTCTTATGTTTATATCAAAAAACGACAAACTGAAAATCATATTTTGTGCACAATGAGTATTTGCTGAAGAAAAAGTAGAAGTTGTAGTTTTCAGTTCTATAAAACTATAGTTTTACTATGACTTAATTTATATTACTATTGTATATTTGACTATAGTGACAGTTGCCTCATAAATATGTTTTAATACTTTAGTCAACCACAAACTACTTTTGCTCGGAATAGTACGGCGATGTGACAGTATCAGTAAAAAACGAATGAATGGACGATTGAATGAAAATGGAGCATACATTAATAGCGCAGTAGCCGTCAACATTGATGGGCGGCGAGTGAATCTAACGTGCCGGCTATACTGAAACCTGTTGGGTTTCCTGATGGCCACATGAATATTTTTAACGATACTACACTTTTGTCTCTGACTGTACTATGGTCAAAAGCGCTTTTATATCATTACTAGTAACCCGCCCTCGCTTCGCTTCGGGTAAATTTTACATAAAAACCTTCCTCTCTACTATTAAAAACCGCATCAAAATCCGTTGCGTAGTTTTTTAAGATCTAAGCTTTATACATACGGACATACAGCGAAAGCGACTTTGTTTTATACTATGTATTGATAAAGCAAGTATTATTACAAAAAGTGATAAGAATTGTAGTCTTTCCTGTCGCTTAATAACTTTAATTTTCCTACTATCCTGCTAAACATGTTTATGATAACGCTGTAGGTACTGCCTACCCATTTCAATTGCGTATTAATGAACGGATTTTCTTATCTAAGCTCTATGACTTTCTCTTGGAAAGTTTTAGCACTATCACAGACCATTTAAACTGTAAACTTAAATAATAATAACTTCCTTTGTTAAGAGAAAGAGCCACTCAGGATATACAAAAAGAAAATTATGTGGCAATTAGCTAGCAGACGCTAACCGATTTAGTTTATCACTTTACCGTAGCATCATTCCATTTGAAGTGTTTTATTGTTAATGTCATCATCGAAAAATTTTAAATACAGTGACATAAATATGCGAATTATAACATCTAGCGTCTTCGCTTTTTAGCTTATGAATAATTCCGCGAGATAGAAAAGGAGGATATTCTCGCAATTGGATCATTATGATTATACCGTCCGCCCATGTCTCGCCTGACCTGCGTGGGCGCCAGCTAGGGTTGCCACCCTTTGATATATATAGACAAATAATATTGTACGAATAATACTATTTTTTCATCGATAATTCATTTTTCGCTGTTGCTGTAACTGGAACGCACCTACTGCTACTATGCAGACTTTGTTAACCAAAGCTAATACTAACTAGTGTGGTAGACACATGGAAAAATACCTAAATAAATACTGAAAATAAATTTGTTCTATTTTTTTTATACCCTCAATGGTACTTTATTTTCTGCATTTTGAAAAAAATAGTATTAATTCTTCAAAAAGGTGGCAACCCTAGCGCCAGCGGCCACAATCCAACGCAATTTATCGATTTACCGCTGCATATTTATTTATTGAACCCCAATAACTTGTTTATAGCTACTGAACCCATACTACTGGAAACTAGTTTTGTCATTTTCAAATAAGAGTAGAAGCTTTCCTCGAACGTTAATCTCTGAATTATAATAGTTCGTGAATTACCATAACATAATGGTGTCACGGTTTTATTGTCTCCGCCTATAGAAAGACGAGCTTAATAAACGACGACATTAATGTTATTTATGTGGTCTGGTCATTTTTGTTGTAAAATGTAAATTTAATTAATAAAATATGGAAAAATTAAAACAATAGCAATGTTTACATGTGCTGTTATTGTTTTATATACTTAACTTAAAACAGTAAAGCGGTTAGTTTATTAGCTTCCGTTTTAATTCTATTCTCTACATAATGCTTTGTTAAAATCTTGCAACAAATCAGAAGCGCAGACGTGTAGACATAATGCATAAAAATAACTAAACTTAAACAATTTGCTTGAAGCATATTCCCACCAGCACGGGTGGAGAGCTAAGAATTTTAATAACATGGACTCTAAACAATGTTATAGTAGTCTTTTGTTTACCTGCCTCCGAGCAACTCTGGATAATAAACCAGGTGAGAGTTTTATGGAATAGCCGCGAAGAATTCTAATGCGATTTTATTGTCTCGCTAAACTACGTGCTAAGCCGCCCTGGATAGAGTCTGAACTACACGCGAATACGCATCGGGGAATAAAGGAAAATGCCGCAACAAAAAGTTCGCTTGAGTAATGATGGGGACGTGAATTTTAACGACCTCCTTGATACTGCGGAATCTTTCCTTGGCATTGATACGGTAGCCAGGTTGCTGATTAATGAAGAATTGAAGGATTCGTGTCGCTTTAACTAGGAAGTTACATTTGTAGTGTTTACATTTCTGAATTCACCCATTGAGTATCAAATGCTTTGTTGATCGATATTTTTGCACACATTTGTGAAAATTTACTGATTTGCCTAGCCAGTGCTATTGGGTCGCCAAATTTTTCCGTTGCCGAAAAATGATGACAACTGCCAAGTTCGCAGAAATATGAGCATTATTATCTGTTTGTCAAATAAAGCGCTAGACATGTTGAGTTGCTACAATTGGCGCAATTAGGGACTTGCTCTACCTAGATACAGAAAAACTAAATAGATAAATAAATAAACTCTACATCACACTCAAGGTACCTTCGGCCGGACTCGAAAGTGAATTTTAATTAGTTAGATAACATTACATTGTATCCGATTTCATTACTAAATATTGCAGATATTTTAGGTAGGTAATTTTTATCCATTACTATGAATTCAAGTATTGAGTGTTGGTTATAGAAACGAAAAGATCACCTAAAATATGATAAATACCAACATAGTTTGCTCGTAAACATCAACTATGCACACTGCGCAGACCAGTCTGTGATTGCCAGATTTTTAGGTTATCTATTGTTTGCCCGAAAGATATATGCCATAATATTCATATGCCCGAATTTCATTTGCCATAATTTCATTTGCCCGAATGTTATGTTTGCCATAAAATACAAATGACATAATTTTAATTGCCCGAACTTCAGATTCCATAATGATTCGAATGCCATACGTATTGATATCTATATTTTTAATTTGTCTTTCATGTTTCTAACCTAACCTAACCAATTTTTTTTATCATTCTTTTAACCTATTTTACAAGCTTTTTCGGTGGGAAATGATGTAATGGCACGGAAACAAAGTTTTTAACACGTAACTAATATAGTAAACAATGAGCATAATATTATTGCACTTAAAATATGGATAACAATACGTATGGCATTCGAATCATTATGGAATCTGATGTTCGGGCAATTAAAATTATGTCATTTGTATTTTATGGCAAACATAACATTCGGGCAAATGAAATTATGGCAAATGAAATTCGGGCAAATGAATATTATGGCAAATAAAATTCGGGCAAATGAAATTATGGCAAGTGGGGGTATACCTTATTTTTTCACCGCTCTGACAAAACAGAAAATACAGACGGAGGAAAAAGGTTCCATTGTTTCATGATAACACTAACTAACTAGAACACTAGATGCAGAGTACTATTTCCAAAAATCCCAGTTGTTATGTAGGATCGCCCGAGGGTGCCACGGTAACGCTCCAACTTGATTTATTGACACAGCGAATCAAAGGGCACTTGCGTTGCACTAGTATACACTTTAACGTCGTTACTTGAGTTACGAGAGAGTAGACTCGCTAACTTAGCATATTCAATAAACATTTGTTTGTACACATGTTGGAAACTGTTCAGTGGGTGTAAACCTTTTTGACTACTCGAAAGAACCTCTTAAAGGTTATTATCTGTTGGTTCATTTTTAAAGTGTCCTCTTCGAAAGTTTACTCTACAAACAAACTTAGTATCTAATTAAGATAAAAATGTCATGCTGTCTTTGCAGTAGTGGTGGATCATAATTTTGGGCATGAATTTTTTATACACCAATGGTATTATTGACATTTGAATTATTTTTAAAAGTTGTAACTTCTTTCTGCAATGTATCGATCGACCATTTTTTTTTCCTTGGCCTTTTCCACAAAAAAAAGACATAGGAAAAAAAATAGAGTAAGTAAAGATGAAAGAAGAAGCAAATGAAGCTTTTCTTCTAGTCTATGACTGCGGCCTCCCGGTCTAAAAGGTCCCTCACATCAGTCGCCACTCGTTACCGCTGATGTCATGTGCCCATACATCTGTCTCGCTGCTCATAAATTGAAAGCCGCAATCCTATGAATAGTGCAGTTATTGCTGAACTGTAATTAATATGCCGGCTTGTGCTATTCGTGACTATTAAAATTTACTGCCCATTGTACGCTTGTATATTATAAATAACTGGATATCCTGGCTAGGATCTTGTTACTAGGATTTAGCTGGTCTTCAGTATTATATTTCAACATTCGTGGAAGTTGGAAGCATTTTACAATTTTTCAGTTTAATAAGTCTTTTGGAAAGTTATAACACCTATTCAAATAGCTACTAACAAAAATCGTATTATGTACATGAGGGGTGAGAGCCATCTGCTCCCCCGCAAGTCCGGTGATGATGACAAGGCTACTCCAAGCCATCATCGTAAGTCAGTTAGGAAAAAAAATGTAATTTTTAATGCTATCAGTCCACATCCCATAAAATAATAAGTATCAAGCTTCCATATTCCGTTTTCGAGGTTGAACAAGTAGTAAATAGAAGTTTTGAAGGTGGTACCAGTCTTCTGAATTTCTTCTTCATTCAAGTATCTTTTTCTATCAATCGAAGCACACAGGTCCTGGGCGGTGTCACAAAGTCGTCGATGTTTACCAACCAGTGGCACCAGTTCGGCCGCCTATAATTGATCGAGCCCCGTTCGCGCCCACACAACAGTTTATTTTGAAGACGGGCGATGACATCCGACCATTTTAGAAGGCGCTTCGTTACGCCAATAATTCAATCAACGATATCTTATCTGGTTTAGACTGTGTTCCGCATTAACAAGCTCGCCCGGTTTTGTAATACATGCTGGCGATTATGATGCTAACGATTTCTATTTGTGGTTGTTGATCTAAACGCTTTCTTAATCTACCCACAAACAAGATAAGGGAACGGTGGGCGGGTAGAGTTTAGAGGCTTCTCGCAAACGGTTCTGTAACTTATCACTAGTCACAAAGTCGCCTTTTCTGTCCCTATATCCCTATGTGCGCTTAAATCTTTAAAACTACGCAACGGATTTTAATGCGGTTTTTTCCAATAGATAGAGTGATTCAAGAGGAAGGTTTTTATGTAAAATTTACCCGAAGCGAAGCGAGAACGGGTCACTAGTAGTAGAAAAAAGGTAACTTCAACAAATTAGCGGGATCGAATCAGAAATGAGGCGATCCGTCAGAGAACCAAAGTCATCGACATAGCTCATCGCATTAGCAAGCTGAAGTGGCAGTGGGCTGGCCACATCAGCCGTAGAACCGACAACCGTTGGGGTAAACGAGTTCTGGAGTGGATACCGCGTCTCGGCAAACGTAGTGTAGGACGGCCGCAGGCCAGGTGGTGTGACGATCTGCGCAGGACGGCTGGTAGGAGCTGGATGCGAGTGGCCGAGGACAGAGAGAAGTGGCGTGCATTTGGGGAGGCCTATGTCCAGCAGTGGACAAGAATAGGCTGATGATGATGATGAACTTCAACAAAGATCACTTGCACAGTAAATTTTTAAATAGCTAATCTTACTTCATCTTTTAGTATATCCTCAAAAATGGCACACACATTTCTGGATACACTCCCTTATTATTTGTGCCTTGCATCATATTATGTAAGTATGTTTGTCTGAATTTCGCCGAAGACTTTTGGATCACAGTTATTTCTTACTTATCAAGAAAGATAAAACCTTTGTTGCATTATCACGCTTTGCCTTTAAGCATGTTTCAATGCAGCGATTAATCTTCCATCTTTCATAGGTTAAGATTTGCGCCTACGCGTCACCAGTTTAAATTGAAAACAGTTCAATGACATCCTGAGTACGAATGTCTACCTTACAAACAAGTATCTACTTAAATTAAACTTCTTTACCATTCGCACTCAGCCTCAGTTGCGAAGCCTGAATTTTTGCAAATGGCAGTCTTTTCTCGAGTTAAATGATCTCGCATAGATATTAAAGAACAATATTATTATATTTATTTTATGCAGCTAATAAAAACATCAAAATGGAAATCAATGCAACAAAATACCCCAAAGTTATAATCATAAGCAAATTGGAGCACAGATGCCTAAACGTTAACCGTCTATCCTAACGGAATGGTACATTTTGTAAACAAAATGCGTATTTCGCAGTCCATTGCGTGTGCACCTCGAGCGAATACTTTCGAGTAGTCACCCGTTTCAATCAATTTCCAATGCAAATAATTGGAATAAGCGGGGGTCGATACAGGTCCGACGAATTCATAAGCGCGCCCAGGAGACTGGCTGTCGCGTCATGGCGGATTTATATTCATTCCGTTGTTCACACAGGATATGGCACTTTTTGCCACTCGTGAATTATTTAACACCGGTCTGCTGACGTTCGGCTCAATTGTAATAATCGCGATAACATTACAACTGGAGAACGTTTAATGTCGGCTATTATACTAAACTTGAGTAGAGAATGATAGTCCCGAATCACATACATGTGGGACTGTCTTTAACTATTTTTGAGATCCCTAATTCAAACTTTAGTTAGGATGACGTAACGTTAGTTAAGTAACTATACCAAACAAAAACACCATTACAAGCTCTACATGACCCTAAACAGGGTATGAATTGGATCCAGTGCAAATAAGTGAAATACCCATCTTTATATAGATCGGCAGAGTTCATAAACTTTCAAAGCGCAGTCAGTTCCATCCATATTGCCGGAGCAATCTCTCCCTTTCATAAGCCCAGCGTTGAAATACCCCCGAGTTACTACCGACCTTTGCGAACTACTCAGCAGCTGTCATTGAAAAATCGCGCAACAGCTACTAATTGCGGATGAGTCTCGTTCCATTAAGGCGATTATCCCACTAATCCATTGTGCACCGCCAACGGTGGTTCTATATCGCTTCATATAGCATTACCCGTTTCTTCCACTGTAATTACTAGTGCCCACCCGCGGCAAACCGACGCTTTTCAATACACAGACATTTTTTTAACACAAACTTTTTGTTGCGAGGCGGCGAGGCTCAGACAAGCCCAGTGTTAATGAATATTTACTATATTAATGGTCTACTCTTTATATGCTTATCTTAATCTCAAGAGCGTGTACAGTCACCGACAAAAAACACAATCAATTATACACCTTCTCGCAATGGTATAAGTGCAAAATTGATTAAATAGTTATTGTTCGTAGTTGATTATAGAGCTCGAGCAAATCGGGCCTTATTGAGATGTATTTCTACAAAAGTTTTTGTTACAGAACAGGCTTTTTGTCTGATAATTACTTGATTAGATACGAGTTGTCTGTTGTTTAATTTGTAGATAATGGTTCTTGCGAAGATTTTATCATCCACCTATTTATTTAAAAATACCTTTTTACTTGAAAAAATAGCTATTTGTCAATTCAATGAACTTTGCAAACATAACAACACAATAAGTTGCAGCTTAGATGCAATATAAAAAGTACATCCAATCTTATTTCAAATACAAGAAATAATTACAGTAGCTGGAAAGCTCATAAAGTTTGACATAAACGAGTCCTTGAAATCGCTACACACCTTGTAGGTACTAAACAAAATTAATTATTCCTTTCAACTTAGTTAACCATTATACCAAATATCAAACTAGCTCATCAATCTACCTTCGTATATCAATCCGGATACCTCGAGTACATTTCTTGGAGCAATATCCTGCCATCAGATTGAAATCCAAGTCAACATGTTCGTTGTCGCGCGACAGATGTCGCCGTTGTAATAAAACTTTACCTCGCAAGGACGCGGATCTAGTTTCTTCACTTCTTAGACTTCTTCCTCGTACATTGGAGGGTAGAGTCTCACCGGCAGCCGGGGCTAGACACATTACAACTACTTTCGTTTGAAACTTTTGCGTTCGTTCAAAAGATACATGGTTTGTTTCGTAGTCTTTGCTATGTAACAGATAGCTTACTTTGTTTTCGTTTATAATTTACACAATGATAAAGGTCTTTTAGAAATTGGCAGTTGATCTTTGTTCACATAAACTTAACATAGCTTAACTTAAAGTTATTTTATTCGAATCACAAAAGAAAGCTCCGCCAATGTGATTTAATGACGTGTTTTTTGTTACAAGTCAATTTAATATTTAGTTCATACAAAGACTATTTGTCCCTACAACTTCTTCTTTCTTTCATTGATACACATAGAGCTAAGAATAAAGTAAAGTTAAGGTATGTGTATTTTAGTAACTTTGACACTCCAGGCATCTTTTATAATTTAGTGACGTCACTCCAGCACCCCAGTGAGACACGCGCTCTCGCCTCTCACTTATTTATGCACAAACTTTACAGAACCTGAATCTTACTCCTGAGCGCGCATATTGTAGATTTGTTTGGAATTTATTTGCTTCCGAATCAGTACGAGTTGAACTTATTTACACATCAAACCTCTTTTAGCGTACCCACGAAGTAAATGGGAATACGCTTCCAATATCTATAGGTACCTACGGATGGGAGCAAATAATGTTTATATACTTGTGACGTCAGAATGTATTACTAAATATATATTCTATTATCGTAAAATAGTACTCCACTGTAAAATAAATACATCATCCGGCAATCACTTACACAATAGGTGGATATTTCTCGCAGGAGCCATTTATACAGACAAAAGCATCCGTATATCCAGTTCTAAGAAAAATCATTTAATATTTAGGTAGGTACTCTAAATAACAATATACTTATTTCTTTTCGTTAATCTGTCAACACGAACAAAGACATGAAAGTATGTGATCAACAATAATTTTAGCATCTAGAAGTCGTCGCCTACACATCTGTCATAAGGAAAGACAGACAGGTTTGATATGCGAAATTACAACAATGTTAATGTAATACAATATGTATCGTGAAAATACGACGCCATCCCGCCAGACTAAATGGAATCTTCGCGTGCTGGTTTAAGGTATAATTTTCTTTGAATGTTCTGCACACTGCTAAAATATTACAGAAAAAAAATTCTACTTATTAAGTAAATAGATATTATATTGCTTGAAATTTCGTAATAAAAGAATCCTTTTGTTTAATAAACCTAAATGGCCATCCACCTAAACAAGATGTTGTCCACTAGGTATACTCTTTTTCAGCTAAGATGATCCCTGTGACACTTCATTGTGTTCTGAATCACGCATTTTACGTTTGACAAACGAAAATAATTTTATTGCACACTTTTTTCATTTTAATGCGGCGTCATTAGGAAAAATATAAAAAAAAATCATTTTAAACTTTTAAAAAGGAAACAGTATCGATTAGTTTAATTTAATGTAACAGAAATTTTAAAAAAAGTACCTATGCAGTTCGTATACGTAGAATGGAACTTACTACATTCCATTCTACGTATACGAACTGCAAAGGTTAATTTAGCAATAGGTTAAAGTCATTAGGAAAAATATTAAAATAAATATTTATATACTTTTAAATGACAAACAGTATCGTTTAGTTTAATTTAAATGTTCTAGTATTAGATGTTATAACCGCCCAACTGAGATACATCATTCGTTAAAATTTTAACTGTCTAGCACAATCGCATGGGGCCTGGAAGCGTTTGAAAATACAACTTTTTCAACTTTGTGCATCGCTATATCTCTGAAATGGTGTATCTTAGGAACAAAGTCTTTGCATTTTTATAAAATTATTTTCGTTTGTCAAACGTAAAATGCGTGATTCAAAACACAATGAAGTGTCACAGGGATCATCTTAGGTGAAAAATACTATAACACGATTAATATTATTGTCTTTTATTTGCGCGAACACTACACAATTGAAATAAAACAAATTTTACGGATGAAACTCGAATGTATTGGAGTCTTGCCCGTGACCACGAGCGCTGTGAAGAGCTCGAAACATTGGGCCACTAAATAATATGTTTAGAATAACAATAGACGCGAGTTTTATTTCAAACGGCTAATATTGTTCAACGTTGCAACGAACTCGACATTTGACATTGAATTGAAAATGTGTTTACTTCCTGGGCACTTAAATCTTAATGGTCCTGTTCTGTGTAACTGGTCGGGCATGCCCGGTCACATTGACACAGGAGATGCCATCGCCGCGTCCCCTGATGAAGATAAATTATGCGCTCCTCGATAGTCGTTTGTCAGCGATGACGCGCGATGCCTATCGTTAGGAGCGACGTCATCTCACTGATACTGACATTCTGTAGGGGGCATGAGTGCCTACATACAGGTTGAGTACATAGGAACTGCTGACAAGTGTTACAAGTTTACGTGTGTATTCTATGCGCAAGATAAATAAATCTATATAAAGAAAACAATTCATCAGTGAATGTATTGCTAAGAGCAAGTCTCGGGAACAGGTGAACCGATTTTACTAATTATTATTTTGTTATTGTAAGGTACAGTTTTTGATGAAAGTAAATTGCGCATAATTTGTAAAAAAAAAGTTGAAGTTCACCGGGACCACTAGTCATAAATAAATTAAAATATATCACACAAAATTACATACATTCTGGCCATTCCGAAGTACAGTGACACGTTAAGCACTAGTGTTACGAATATCAGATACCGAAAATCAAAATCAGCACCGTTTTTCTTCACAAAAATATTTGTCTCGAGTGGGAATTGTACGCACGAATTTAATAAGAGAGGGGACTTTCCAATGCGGCCACCTAGCTAGAAATACGTTACGAATGTGCAAAAGTAGATAACCCGTACACAGCTTGGTGTCTCAGACTGCAGTCAAACTCACAAAAAAGCACACCAAAGAATATTTCAGCTTTCCAGCTCGTAAAAACTGGATGAATGGGTAATTGTCTGCAGCACTGACTAGACGGGACGGGTTAAATCTTGGCATTTATAAAACGGTTGAAATATTGGGTGATTAGCTTGCATTCTCAACAACTGCTGTTCTGATGTTGTAAAATATTTTTTAGCAATGCATTTGAGGGCATCAAACCTAATAAAATAAATCGTAACAAATAAACATACGTACATCCATACACTTTCGCATTTATTATATTAGTAGGATGTGTTATACCAACATAAGTAGGTATATCTCTATTATATAACACTGCCCGTAGCGAAAGCTCACAGTTATAGACCGTTGTATTCCAGTCAGACCAGACCAAAAGCAATATCAAATAGTAAGTGCTTGCAATATTAGTAAAGCACTAGGATTTATGCATCGGGTCCGAATCGGCCGACGCGCTCATAACTCCGTCGCGAGCGGAATCCGCGCGGAAATAGAGCTGCGCCTGTGCGTGTGAACGGCCGCGACACAACGCAAATAGACTAAGGGATCGTTCACACCACCGTATACGTACTGTGAGTATACTCACTGTCTGCCCCAGTGTGAACGCCGACTCAATCTGCAGTACGCGTACTCACCATCCAATCAGCCAACAATCCGCGTCCGCCGTGCATAGACGCGAAGTAAATGATCAGCCACTGGGAGTCGTCGACAACAAATAACGTAATAGCGTATAGTCGGTTCGGTGTGAACGACAATTTCAATATATATGGAAAAAAATAAACTGCGTAACGCGCGCTCACAGTCAGCGGCCGACAATACGTTTGGTCTGACCAACGTTAATACGACAATACCTTTGGTACGATGCATAAGGGCTGCTTTGGATTCGCATGCATATCGACAATACACCAATACTTACACATAGAACCAATGCTGCGTTGAGAGCCATTTGCTTTCCCGTTAGTCCGGTGATGATGACAAGGCTACTCCAAGCCATCGTCGTAGTCCGTTAGGAACAAAGCAGACGTAGGTACATATAAAACTCCCCGTGAAAAGACAATTTTCTATGAACCCGCGCGTTCACTCAACGCAGTATTGGTTCTTACGATCGCGATCGTGAGGAAACCAGCACATCTGTGATGAAATTCTAACTATTCTTAGATTGTGCGAAGCCGATCAACCATCTAACGAATATGGTCTAGATAAATTATTCATCGATGACCCAGGTGCTTCAAAAACGTTTACTCAAAATAGTATGTGACATTATGGATTGTCATGAAACTGTTTATACGAGCTTATAAGTGCGTCAACACATTCCATGCTGGTCTGTAACCGCCCTAACTCTTCGCAAATATGCGCGTAGGTACAGTTCTGTGCTTGAAATTCACATCTGTTGCTATGTAAGTTACAACGTCATACTCCAACGTAAGATGTGATTGAAATGTATCAATTCGTCTTCTCCAATGTCTTCTTAAATGAGCAAAATATGGAAATCCATCGTAAATTATCTCATCTTTCTTATAACTGTCAAAACTATAAGGCGACCCTCGACTCACTGTCACATTGGATAAAGAAACTTGACCTTTACTTTTTTAACCTATATGGATCGCAAAAGTCGGGTGTCCTTTGAGAATAAAGTTCTTCAACATTCAAAGTTTCAGATTTATGGACTTGAACTAACTCCGAATATGTAACCGAAGTCCAATAGAATCGATTCTCTAGTCCGTTGTTGAACGAGATAAACATTAAAATAATAAAAAAGCAAGCGTAAAGTCCATTATTGCAACCGTCAAGTCACTTTCCTACGCGTGTTGGTTAATTTTTTAATACCTGTCGTAGCTTAGAGACTTAAATCGAAAAGTATCAGCGTTTTCCGTGGTTTTATGTACAAAGAGTCTTGTTGTCCGGTTAGTGAAGAAATTGATCTCGTAAAACATTACTCCCATGTAGAGAAGTCGTATAAAAATTGCCTAAATCGTTTCTTAGTCTTTGGACTACTTGTGTTTAAATATTATTCCAATCGGTTCATTATTTATTAGTCATCAATCCGTTTAGACTAACCCCAGTTTCCTTCAACAGGTCCGGCAGCAGTGCAACGCTCCAGTGACGTTCGACGTGTCGACCTCCAGCCTCCCGCGTCCTCCGGCGCGTCGGGACGCCCTCCGAGCTCCTCCTCCGTACACTGAGCTGCTGCAGTTCGCAGCCTCCTTGGCCAGGAACAAGAAGCTGTTCTCGAAGATATCAGACCGCTTGTGCGATGAGCCTGACTTTGAGAACGAGGGCAACGAGAAATGCTGGAATGGGGAGAGCGTGGGAGAGTGAGTATATAGCCACATTCGAGCTTTTCATTTTTAATTTCTACTTTTCCAACTATTAAAACATACATATTTGACATGCTTGCAGTCGCCGGTGCCGAAAACGGTACGGAAATGATGATGATGATAGTATAAACTCAGTCTTACGTACCGTGTGTATTGTATATGAACATCTTACCTTAGAATCGAAAATTGAATTTCCAACGTTATTAGAGATGGGGAGAGTCTGGTGATGATGACAAGGCTAATTAGACTCCAAGCCATCTTCGATCAGTTAGGAAAACAATCATTTCAAAGGAATTCTAATCGAATTCCTTACAAGTTATTGCCATAAATTTCTAATCAGACACGTAGTGTTACATCGCATTAATTAATTAATATCTGGCTGTCACAATGCCTTGTATTTAATTAAGGAATAATTTATCACTTTATTACTATACTCGTAGTATGACTTATATTTAAGGACTTTTCATATTAAGATCTATGATAAAACTTAATATTGGATGAGAATTTGCTTCTTACAAAAGCTTTGAATAAAAGTGTTATTTAACCATAAAGACACACGAACTTAAATAACAAAGCTTTGAAAGAAGTCTAGACTTTGATCGCTCGTGTTACCCTATATCAGGGTACGCGAACCAATGGCACGCGTGCCACAGATGGCACGCGACATAATATTTTGGGCACGACGCCGATCCTAAAACATATGTAAAATGTGTGTTAAGTAGGTATTTTGTGACGATCGAACGTTGCCGTTATCTATATTTTCCAAATAATCAGAAAGTCAAAATTACCTCATGGCACGTCAATGACCGATTCAAACATTTTCAAAAGAAAATGGCACGTTGATACATAAAGGTTCGCCAACCCTGCCCTATTTAGAGGAATTGAAAAACTCTTTGAATAGACAATCGAGATGTGATAAGTAGGTTTATAATTAATTTTTTAATGACTATCCCTAATAACTTTCTTTTTTTTTGTCCCAGGTACACAAAACCTTTAGTGGCATCTGCATCGTTAAGTGACCAGAAGTACAACCCTGAAGTGAGTGGAACGCCGGTTGACTTCCAAGTCTCGGCTTTGGGAGACCGCCTGCGACACGCCAGACAAGTATGCATTGTAAGTATACAATTTACAGGTATTTTTATTATTGATTTTATTTATTTATTCACGCAAAGAGATACACTAGCTTACAGAATAAAGCTCCATTATGCAAAAAAATGGTAATGTCAAACAAAGCATTAAATAGCATTGGCGAATGTTCTGTATTGAATTCTGTCAAAAAGTTATTTTAAAGTCACACTAGACTTTATATACAACTAGTGACCCGCCCTCGCTTCGCTTCGGGTAAATTTTACATAAAAATCTTTCTCTTAAATCACTCTATCTATTGGAAAAAATCGCATCAAAATCCGTTGCGTAGTTTTAAAGATTTAAGCGCACATAGGGATATAGGGACAGAAAAGGCGACTTTGTTTTATACTATGTAGTGATGCTCTTTTAAAACTCTTTAACGCCCCAACTAGGCCTATTATGTTTATTTTGACCTCTTCATCCATGATTCATAACTATGAATAAAAATGATTCCGACATGACATCAACGAATAGTGAATCAACTTTACAATCGCGTTCAATTATCTTGGAAGACGGCGTGTAATCTATAACCACTACACATAATGATTGACCGGAACTGAAGATTAATTAATCGCTTGAAAACTTCGCTGTGCAAAGTCTAACGTAGACTATATAATGACTACATTTTATCATTATTATCGCGGAAATGAGTGTATGATCTAGTGTTAAGAAAATGTCGGAAACCGGTTCGAAGAGTATTACTCCGAGGACTCGCGCGAGTCCTCTTACAAGATTGTTGGCAATAAGCTTTTAATTTTGACTATCATAAGGTGTGTGTAACTCTTAACACCCGCTGTGTGATTACTGAATTTGCTATTATGTTAATAAAAACAATAGAAACGAACTACAGGTCTTCATCCAAATCCCGGTACCAGAGTGTTTCTTACTTTTTTTTACCTGCTAAATATCACCAGATTCCAGCTTTACATGCATTCATGTTTATTGCAGAAGTCACCCTATTGTAATACCTACCGATCGTATGACTAAAAATAATCTATTCAGTATTCAAAACAAACTTTCACACACGTCAGCTCGAATAACAATTTGTCTATTTAGAAGAAGAATAAGCTAATTTCTACTCTTTCTCCAGCTACAAGTGACCCAGAAGAGTCCCTCGGCCGAGGCGTTCATGCAGGGCGACGAGGCCGGCGAGGAAGGCTCGGGCTCCGGCCGCAACTACGACAACGACGACACCTACGACGACGAAGGCTCCGGCGAGGAAGGCTCCGGCCGTGGCATGAGTAAGCATTGATGACTAGTTTCTTGCTATCTATAGTTCGGATACGCTGATTCCGACCTTTGACACAAAGTGAGACTTGGCCTCTGATAATAAGAGTCTCAACGTTTTTCCACTTGCAATGAATTTCCAATAATATGTGTGCAAGGTGGGAAAATGCCATTAATTAGGTACTGTGAAATATGTAAAATATGCTCTACAAGATCCACCAAACATACTAGAGTGACAAAGAAAAGCAAATTATTTATATGAAAAATTACTTACCTGTTTCATGGTTAGATTATTCGGTTGCGTTTGTCTTACGTGCTTCATTCCACACTCCTTGTGATTTTTATACACTTTTTTGCTCCGATGATTCAAATCGAAATTCCGTCAAGATTCATGAGCATAAAATTCATGGCATTGGCTTTTATTAGATTGTAAAATAAAGGCAACATTGTCTTTCTCGTAAAACGGATCATCAGCTGCAAAGGAAGCATTTTCTGACGGAATATTTTTTTTATAGCAGGTGAAAGAGCTTACGAAGACAAAGTGGACACAGACTCGTCGACACCGAAGACCGCCGCCGGGTCAGCATCACAACCGCTCTTCTCGTTCGTCCTAGGACTCACTATGCTCAGCGCCCACTACTGCATCACCTAAACCCGACCTTACCCCCCTGTGATAAGACTCCCTCACTCGCCACCAGTGAGAGCCTAAGAATCCCCCATATCATGTGTGCAGTGATGTGTGCGAAGCACGTGCGATCGGTGACTGCTAAAACTAGTAGTAAATTTAGTCTGATCATAAAAGACAAGTGATTCGTTGAAATTAGCTTGGCGCAGTTCGGTGAGTGTAGACGAAACTCGTCGCAGCACAATTACAGTAGCTAGTCTCAGAGTCAAGTATCAAAGTGCACGCCCAAAGTTCGCGAGGTGCCGACTTTGATGCATTTAATATATGTTCTAAAGTCTGTAATGTACAGTGCATATCGTGTTGTCTTCATTTTGTAAATATTTTTGGTATTCTATTTAGATTTAGCAAAGAATATACATTGTAACGGAAGCTTTACAATACTTCTGCATTTATAAAATTGTGGTGAATCCTAAATTTATTGTCATAATAATAGATATTATATCCAGTGCCGTAACTAGCCTTTTATGCGCCCGGTGCGAGCTTTCAAAACTGCGCCCTTGAAAAATGCTCTAATCAGGCTCTGACAATAAAGTGGACAAATGTGCATAAAAATAAATCTATCTATTTTTTGTTTACGTAAGTACTTATAGTCCAGTCAAATTAGGTAAACATCTCGGAGAGATACCCAGCTGTAAGTCTGTAAATACTTGTATATTGACGTCCTAAAAGTAGTCTCAAAACCTACATATTGTAGGGTGTACGCAACTATTAAATTTTCAAGGTCAAATGTCACAAATATCAGTTTTATGAACTTTTGAGCGAAACGGAAAGTTTTATCATAAAAATGTGTAGGATAAAAATACTTATCTTCTATTTATCTATAAAAATTGTCTTTACGTTTTATTCCTAAGATTCACCATTTCAGAGATACAGCGATGCAAATAGTTGAAAAAGTTGTATTTTCAAAAGCTTCCAGGCCCACGTGCGATTGTGCTAGACAGTTAAAATTTTCACGGATGTTGTATTTTAGTAGCCTCTATAACATCTTATACTAGAAAAAGCTTAAAACCAATGTTTAAGTGGGTTCTCATACAAAAATTGTGTTTTTTTTTCTTACACTTGGCCGGTTTTTAACGTGGTTACCTCAGTAAACCTATTCCAGACGACAC
Source organism: Maruca vitrata (assembly GCA_039566165.1). Classification (NCBI taxonomy): domain Eukaryota; kingdom Metazoa; phylum Arthropoda; class Insecta; order Lepidoptera; family Crambidae; genus Maruca; species Maruca vitrata. Next base: position 12,264,254 of record CM076912.1, on the reverse strand, counting down.
CTTTTATACATGAAGAACACATTGTTTATAAGGAAGCCTAGTTAAATAATTATTTTGTGTTGTTTTCAGTATTCAGAAGATTTAAGATTTCTGCGTTTCATTAAATTGAAATTTGGTTAATATGGACTTCACGTTCATAATAGAGTTAGATGGACAGTTAACATTTTTAAAATGTTTATTATATATTTTTTTTTTCAGTTATACTTCAATCAGAAGTTCTAATAATTGGTTATTTCGTACTTTTTGACCCATAATAAGTAGTTTTAATGTACTGAAACGCGAAAGACTAGAATACTAAAAACGACATAAAACGATTATTTAAGGGGCTCCCATAAGAAGAACGTGTACTTCATGTAGAAATGGTGTTGACTGGAATATTTTTACTAAGGTAACCACATTAAAAATCGGCCAAGTGTGAGAAAAAAAAAACCATAATTTTTGTATGAGAACCCACTTAAACATTGGTTTTAAGCTTTTTCTAGTATTAGATGTTATAGAAGCTATTGAAATACATCATTCGTGAAAATTTTAACTGTCTAGCACAATAGCACGTGGGCCTGGAAGCTTTTGAAAATACAACTTTTTCAACTATTTGCATCGCTGTATCTCTGAAATGGTGAGTTTTAGGAATAAAACGTAAAGACAATTTTTATAGATAAATAGATGATAAGTAATTTCCTCCTACACACTTTTATGATAAAACTTCCCGTTTCGCTCAAAAGTGCTTAAAACTGCTATTTGTGACATTTGACCTTGAAAATTTAATAGTTGCGTACACCCTACCATATGTAGGTTTTGAGACCACCTTTAGGGTGTCAATATCTAAGTATTTACAGACTTACAGCTGGGTATCTCGAATTCCGAGATTCTTACCTAATTTAAGCTTAAATGACTGGACTATTAGTAGATTTCTTTAAGATAAAAATTGTTTATTCAAAAATATTTGCTCAAATACAGAAATGACACAAAGTACTCGTAAGAATTTTGCAATATCGCGTTGCAAGTAAGCTTTACGTTCATTAGGGTACCTGCATGCCAAATTTCAATCATCTATCTTATGCAGTTTCGATTTTCTCATACAAAAGTTTTTTCCCGCAAATTCCCTTCCCAGTAAAAAAATTGCAATATCCTGTTGCAACTAAGCCTTAAGTTTACCAAGGTGCCATGCCAAATTTCAAGCGTCTTACTTAAGGGGTTTGAATTTTTCATACAAAAGGATTTTCCCGATTATTCCTGTTCCCGTGAGAATTTCGGAATTCAAAGCCCTCAAGCTTGCACTCACAGGGAACCTTTGAGGTGTCTGGCAGAATAATTGGCCCATTGGATTGGTCTGGCAGCTTACAATTAGTCTGGAAATAGTACCACGTATTTATATACGTCAAATTTAGGCTTGCTAAAATGACGTAGTTTGCCTCTGTTTTGGGACACCTTTAGTTCGCGCTACCTGTGAAACGGCCCCGCTTTCGAGCAAGTGAGTACGCGTACTCTCCTAAGTACATACTAGACTATAAGTCATGGAAATTCTAGCTTTGCTAAAATGACGTAGGTCTGGCGGCCCTGGGATCTTGGTCCAGTCGTCGCAAATTTGTTTTTTGACCTCAGAGGCAAGAATATCTACAAGCTCGTTTTGAATATAAGGCATTAAATACCCTTTTAACCACCTTTACAAGTGTTGTTGTTTCAAGATCGCTTGAAAAATGCCATATAGATATAGATAGTACAGAGGGCGCGTCTACACCATATTCGCCAGAAAACAAAATGTACCTACTAACTACCATGCATGAAACAAAACTAGATACTGGTCTGGTCATTTCTGCGCCCCTCCAGGGTCTGCGCCCTGTGCCTGGGCACCGCTGGCACCGCCCTAGTTACGGCACTGATTATATCATTTGAAGAAACTTTAAATGTTGTTAATACTAGCTGATTGGCAATAACTTGTTGATAGAAAGTATAACGATTAGGCGACGGTGATACGGTAACGATAATTTAAGGTTGTTGTACAGACGCGACTGTAAATACCGAGTCTAAAGCCTACCGCTAGGTGCTTAGCTAGTAAATGTATTTTGTTGCCATATTAATATTACGGATATCATTATTTATAATATCGAATAAGTCATAATTTAATATCTTATGTTATGTGATACAGGAGTTGTAACAGGAATGCACCCGATGCATCGCATTATTTATTCCACAGCCGGTGTTTCTGCTGTCGTAGGAGATTTACACGCAGTAATCATTATAAATTATGTATAATTGCCTATATAAAGGCCTATTTATTGCTTACTGACATAACATATATGCTTATACCAGTTGTCCTTCAATCAATCGTACCTACATATGCATATCGAGTCTTGGAACATGCATAATTTTGAAAGTGGGTACGAAAAAAGCATGATATAATTATTATAGCGGTTTGAGGGATTACTGTATAATTGCTGGATTTATATAAATGAATGCTACGCTTTTATTTGTCACGTCAAAAGCCGAATTCGTAAAACCCGTTTAAGGAAAACGTATATCACGGCAGAGATAAAAATCATTTCGTTGAAAAACGTATCAATTATCTTTTTAAACCCTCTCATTGAGATTTTTAAATTATGTATTTAAAAACGTTCATTATATTATATTTCTTTACATAATATCAATTTCATAGTAGGTTAGTTCATCAAAAAAAAAATCCAGTAAAAAGTGTAGCTAAACGAAAATGAACAAAAAGATGTGTAAAAATTCGCGTAGTTTAAATAAATGGTATTGTAAATTGCTTTGGATCGATCGTAGCGAAGTCTGTGTAATAAGGCGCCGCCATTTGATGACGCGCCGAGAGTTTTGTAAATGTATTTTAGAATATTAAATGAAGTTATTGGGAATGAGTGAGGACCAGGAATGTGACGGCACACGTTCCGTATTGAATGCTGAATTTAGTACTTTTTGTAGTTACATTGTAAGACCAGCAATACAAATAAATACAGATTAATCTCATTTTGTGAGTTTATAAATATAGAAACAGTCGTCAGGATTTATTTTTCTTACCGACTGTACTTACATTTGACAAATATCGATAAATATAACACAACTTATTAAGTACCTCAATATTTTGATTGCACTTCCAATAGCTATATATAGCTATAAAATGAATAATTCAGTATATTGATATGGAAGTGGTCCGTTTTATATTGTAAATATTGTTGGAAAGACGATAGCGTGTTTGAAATGGAGACAATTGCTGTTATATCTGAATATATAATATTATTAAAATAAATTCTGTATTATAAAGACGAAGTAAATTGTTTTATTGTAACCTTCATTCATAATTATGAGGTGTAGGTACCCTTGAACTAATTTTGCATAATGCTAATTAACAATAATTTAATGTAATTCTGAACATTTAATGACTGATCCGTCAGTTCAATTAAACCCATAATTCCCATGATTCTTGTTCCGTGACCTTAAGGTCAAATGGCAGTGTCCCCATGCGCACTATGTTGAGGTTTCATTAACCCAATTAACACCACTAGTTACACAGTGTGCATAATTAAGTCATCAAATCAAATCAAAACTTGTTTTTTTTATAAAAAGACATCAGGATTACCTCACTTCACCTGATGGTAAGTGGTCGTGTGGTCCAAAATATGAGATGAGATCGACAAGCACAATGGATACAGTTGAATTTAGTCAAACATTATCTACGTCCTAGTTCCACATTTGAACCTACATACCTACACAAAAAATATTTTTTTAAATTCGTACAATTGAATTACCCAACAAGATAATGGAATAAGTCTCTTATTGTTTATAAATATCTCACTGGCTGCTCCATCAAAATGGAAAGATGGATGCCGAGAGGAAATGGCGTCTTCCGACGTCCATACCCGTCGAAACGAATGAGGAATCGTCCCCACAGGAGTATGAAAGAATGCATTTAGGTAGGAACATGTTCGCCAGGTCGCCGAGATTTGCGGGATGTTCTCGAATTTGATAAAAGCCGCCTTGAATTTTCGCAACGGAAGTTTCTGAGAGAGCATTGTTCTTGAACTCGGTCGGACTCGTTAAATTTCAGATTTGAATATCGTTAAATTATGGAAATCATTAACTTTTTAGCATCGGTCAAGTATCGAGTCTAAATAACCAAGTCTCATTAAGTGTAGTAACTTATTAGAATCCGAAAATGATGAATTAAAGTTTTGTCTTTGATTCTTACCCACAACTCACTATTACCAACATTTATTTTCAACTTATTCCAACGATTAGAACATGAAAGAACTACTCTCATAAAATACTCTTTAATATTCTTATTATTATTAATAATACTAATAAAAAACCGGGTAACAAGTACATGAAATCCTCAGAACCCAATACATGATCTGAGTATACCAACTAAACACGTGTGTAATCAAAGTCCAAATGTCCTTGCATTCAAAGCATCCGTTGGCACCCTAAGTAGGCTAACGCGGAATGAGGTGTATGCGGTGCTGAGCTTTCAGTATATTTTATTCATAGCCGAGTCATTGTTGAACCCCCACAATGCGCAGTAATGCCGCCTGGAGGCTACGCGTACCTCGCTAAGGAGATGACTGTCGAAGTAAACACAATACTTCAAATGTGTACAAAAATCTGCAGCTACTAATAAATCCGTCACTTTTAGATGGTGGTTGGTAGTCACCCAAAATAAAGGAATAAAAGAAATTATGTTCCACTTTAAAGAGGTCATCGCAAAAGCTAAGCCTGTCCTGTGTATAAAAATTGTCGGCTACTATCAAAAAGAAGGAAAAAGGTAGTAACCGGATCACGGAAATTATTCCTGAATTAAAGAAGTGTACGTATCATCATCATCATCATCAGCCCATTCCTGTCCACTGCTGGACATAGGCCTCTCCAAATGCACGTATGTAACTGAAATAATTCCAATGCAAAGTAAGTACCTACCTACGTGCATAACGACACATATTTTTATTAAAGCGTCTTACAAACAACGTCCTAAACATCAAAGCAGTTATTCTCTTTGCCAATTTAACTTCGACGTCTCACCTAACGAGTGGTCGTTTGCGCGATGCCGAGGCAGCCACAATGGAATGAATAATAGTGAGGAATATCCACCCTCAACTCCGTAGCCGGATTGCACAATACAAGGTACTGAATTTAAATTCGAATACTCAGTTTAAAGCACCGCATCAAATCTACGCGGGAACCGTTGTGGAAATTTCTTGGTATTTCGTTCATTTTCCTTGTTTTTCGTTATTTTAATAGTACCTAACTAAGGTGTAGTGTAATTAAGTGTTTAACGTAAGCAAAATAATAAAAGATGGAGTCATAAAATATTAACGGCGAAATATTGTAAAAAATTCCAATAAATACGCTGAATTACAAAAGGATCTATCGACCTCACCTAAACGACTTATCGACCCCGGCTGTAGTACCTGCTGACTGACTAGTCTATTATTTAAAACGTATGTTTTAACCTGTATGTATATACAGGTCCTCCTCTGTCTGAGAAACTCCTATTTTGAAGACTGTTAAAAATATTCTTAGCCCTGATTTAGGAAGTCTTTTGCCCCTGAAAGTACGCTAAACCAGAGTGCAGAGTGAGATTACCGTCTCATCGTACTATGAGAGTGAGTGAAATGAGTGTGCACTTGTTATGCAGCATAATATCCTGCGCTATCTTGATCTCCAATGATATCGGCTGTGATGGCCGAAAACGGTCCCACTGATGCGTAGTCTGGCTAGCTCCATCCTTTGTTTTTCCTACACCACATGCAATAGGCTATATAGAATGGCCCACTTTCATTCGTCACATGCACTAGCCTGGAATAACCCACTGTTATCCTCTTTTGTTTCATTCGCCATGCAATAGGCCAGAATAACTCAGGGCGAATCTGCACGAGTTTCACGCACCATTTGACTCGCGGCTGAGGCCGTCGGGACGCGACAGGATTTATCGGCGGCCCACTTTCTACTCGCGCCCTTTTTGTTTTGTCAGCCAATGAGTTACGGCTATGTGATTGGTTGTATATCGTTCGTTTCATTACGGCCGTTCGAAAACTAAGTATGTAGTTGGACCTATTGGGAGCTTAGCCCGATAAGGTTACATTCAAAGGACTTAAATAGGTAGGTAGCTTCGACGTATTTTTGACAAATTTCTGTCCCTACATGTACGTACTACAATATTTCAGCTATAATTGTAAAATTTTAACAAAAAAACTGTCGGTACCCAAGCAATTGATACGCTATAATACTTATTTTGACAAAAGTACAGTTTATAAAGTTACGACAAGCCTAGAATCAGGGCCTGTAAAGCTAGAATCTACAAGAGATCTAATATCTTTTTGTTAGTGCGGTACGGTCATGTGTCCTGATCTTTGCAACATTTTGGACGAAAATGATCCATATAAAATTGATTAAACCGCTCTTCTTCAAATACTAATAGATAAGTGTCTATAGGTATTAACTAATGCTCAAGTCAACCAGAGACGACGCCCTCAATTCAGCCCTACAACCTTTAGCATCAGCAATCGGTTTGTATCTCAGACGACCATTCCGCCGCCGAGAGACGGGCGCCATGCAATTTGTACAATTGCCCGCGTAAGGGCGGTCGCGGCCACACGACCGTTTGCATCAATAAACCATATCATTTGCCTTCGTTGTATTGGCTGGTGTAACTTCTATACCGAGTACTGATTGCTGTGTTGACGTATCGATGCTTGATAAATATCGAGCTACAATTTTTTTTTTTTTTTTTTTTTTTTTTTTTTTTTTTATAATTTATTTATTTAACCTTAACTCTAATATTACATTAAATTATATCTATGTGCACATATGTTACATTATTACATTAATATTAAAGGTAATCAGACAGTAGTACATCTGCGCCTGAACTAGGTTACTAGTAACCTGTATCTCAGGCAATATGCGACAAAGGATGCGTGTGCCTTTCTAAATAAACTAATAAATAGTTTCGTGTCGGGTTTATATTAGTTTTAATTTTTTTCAATTCAGTATCGAATATGATACGTAATATTAAATTACCAGCTAATAATGCAGAATATTATGTGTCATAATATTGTCGCTTTGAGTCGCATGCGTAAATCTTTAAGCACGCGAATGCATTTCATCCGCATAAAGTCGGTTTGAAAATATCCTTTTTCAGACCCTATATCTGTGTGCCCAAATTCAATTTAAACTCTTCAGTAGTTTGGCGTCAAAGCGCGACAGAGAGGGTTACTTTCGCATTTATAATATCAGTTAGGAATTATAAATCGTGGTTGATGATAAAAAATGGCAGAGCTGATTTAATGTAGATCGTCGCTTTACTCTGGAATTTTTTTCCAGGGGCGTAGCTAACGCCGTATCTGCCGTATGAATTATACGGGGCCCCCGGGCCACTTAGGCCCCCAAAGTGTGTTAGGAAAAAAATAAAAACTTTTATAATTTAATTTATTTTATTATACAAATGACAAAATTCTATAAAGCAATCTTTACCCCATAACAGGGCCTCCAAATATTTTTTTTATACTGGGCCTCAACAAGCCACGCTACGCCACTGCTTTTACAGTGGTAGTTTGGGTTTATCTTTAGCTCACCTATTTAAGAAAAGTGGGGAAAATATCGATAACCATTCGATATAGACAATAACATTCGAACCCTATTCGTATCATCAGATCTGCGTGCGTAACCGTGGCCGGCGCCTAGATAAATGCGATGCCAATATTATTCGCGTCAATCGCCCGAAATGCGGGTGCCGAGATTGGCAGAGATCGACTGCTTTTCAGGAATTCAGTCCGCAAAACGGCATGGCCTTCGCCAAATTTTCGTTGCATAGTTTTATTACGATCACCAAAATAAGAAAACAAAAGGATAGGCACGCAGGCAAAATAATCGAATCAAATGTAATTGATTCGATTTCCGGCAACAACGATATCCGATTTCCGGCATTCCCATTACACCTAAATTCAATAACCACAATATTATCCATTTCATTTGAACACCATATTCAATAAGTCCTGTAAATCGAAGCCAAATCGAGCCCAACACGATGCGTGTATCTGCCCACACTCAGGGCCGATCCAATTTAGTGAAGCTCGTTTTCTAAATTGACCAGATACAAAAGATCGAACTTGAAACGATTCGTAAATCGACTCGTAAAATTAACTGTCATTGGTAACGAATAGCCTGGCCAGCTGACTGTTAACGTGAGTTGGTACAGAGGTCAGGGTAGTGACATGTGGCCACATATGTTTTTATGGTATATTGTTTTATATTATAATAACAATATCATTAAAAAAATTAAATTAAAAATTATTTACCAACCTTTACATATTTTGAGACTCCAAATAATATCGAAGTACTAGTAATAATGATGTAGTAAATAGGTACGGCCGTCAAAGTTTCCATACATTATTATAAACTCCGATCTTTTAGGATCAATTGATTGATGTATTTTGTGAGGCTCTCTTATGATTCACAAGTCATATTCGTATAAGTTCGCTTATTAATAAGATCAACAGTTCCATTGATGCCCGGCGCCAGACCATAACCGACCGTTGATTGAATCACGTGCAAATGGCAATCCATACTCCTCCGGTAGTTATGCGGTAAAAGCAATCGTTTGTCTCGCGATTTTATTGGGCCATATTTTGGTTATCATTCGAGTCACGAGGTCAGTCGAACACGAAAGTATGGGTGCATCGATGTCTTAATAGATATAAAATAAGATAAAATATGTAAAGAATAGCTAAGTCCGGCGACTTGCGAGGGAGCCGATGGCTCTCACCCCTAAAATTCTTAGATGTGTTTTGTGAATAATGTCCTGAAATATATTACTTTTGATGAATTGATTCCACATCATATTATGTTAATATACACAGATAACAGCAAAGTCAAGTTCAAAGACAGCAAGCATTACCTAATAAAATATAAATCAGAATAATATGTGTAATACGAGTATGATGCTGAGAATATACGCTCAATATTAATTACACAAGTAAACATTTGTGTATGATATTTTAATTAGATACTTAGTTAATATTTTAGTAACGTATAGCATTATCATATAAATAAAATATAATAAAGCTTAGGATCGTGGGTGTTTAAAAAGTAACACAATTTAATGCCAACGTCTTCCCTTCCAGTTTTAACAGAAGTAAAGGTACATGACTCATAGTCTTCCAAACTTACATCTGAGGGCCTACCATGAGTTGGCTATCGAAAACTTACTTACGTTAAAAACCTATCGAGTTGTTTTTTTCATACGGCCGATTTTAGTTCTTCGCGTAACCACCAGCCGGCGCTGTACAAGTTTTTCATAGACATATTTACGTAGGCGATATCGAGCGCGTAAGTTTTAAACTCATGGTAGCCCCACTGCTCTTGTCACGTGTATCCACGACACCGCATGACTTGAGAACTGTCATTTGTTTCAATAAGTGCGGTTTCAACGGCACCGGGAGAGAACAAAACTCATTACAACCGCCCACATCGTTACTCACTTCGATGCATCGATCGGCCTCCGAGCAACTTTACGAATCCCACGGAACTTCACGCTAACACGCATGTAAGCGGTGTTATTTAGAAGTTTGACGGAGGTGAGGACTACGGGAACAGCCGGATGCGCCCCCTCGCTTAGACTCAGATTAATGATTCGATGATGATATTATGAATGAGGAAGGTAAGGGCAGAACCGTGTTGAAAAAAGGGAACACATTAAATATATTGGAACTTCGAACGTTTTTCAGATTACCTAACCAAAAAGTTAACAAAACAATCCGCCAAGTAGCGATTATTTCTTTATATCTGATCTTAATACTTATCTTTTCTACTATTTAGGAACAAGGTCACTCTATCAGTCGCGCTTGCACCCCAATAATACCAGTCCAACTTAATTTTTTGTACATAGATAGTCTAGGGACTGAGAAAAGACATAGGGTACCGACTGCACTACATGGGAATAATGTTTTACACGATAAACGACTATAATACGTGGATGGTGTAGTAAGTGCAAAGCCGACAAGTAGTATAAATTGTATTAACTACAACTACATATTCGTTTTGCAATAGTTTATTATCAGTAAGACAGTTACATATATAACTAGGTAGAAAGCACTAAGGTGGGCCTTAGAAATGGCAGCGTAAAATCAATTACATCCTTACTAATATTATAAATGCGAAAGTAACTCTGTCTGTCTGTCTGTCTGTCTGTCTGTCTGTCTGTCTGTTACGCTTTCACGCATAGAGTACTGAACCGATTTAAACGAAATTTGGTACAGATATAGTCCAGAGCCTAGAAACGGTTATAGGCTACTTTTTAACCGACTGCGCTATAAAGAAGTAATGTTTTACCCGTTAAACATCTCTTCGCGGACGAAGTCGTCACAGCCACTGGACGGATGGAGATGAAATTTAGCATGCAGGTAGATGTTATGACGTAGGCATCCGTTAAAAAAGGATTTCCCGAAATTCCCACGGGAACGGGAATTAACGGGAAATTCCTTTTGTATGAAAAATACTAACCGCATAAGTTAGACGCTTGAAATTTGGCATGCAGGTACCTTAATAAATTAAAAGCTTAGTTGCAACTGGATATTGTAAAATTCCCACGGGAACGGGAGTAATAGGGAACAAACTTTTGTATGAAAAAATCTAAACCGCGTAAGATAGATGATTGAGATTTGGCATGCAGGTACTCTAATGAACGCAAAGCTTACTTCCAACGCGATATTACATCCTTACTAATATTATAAATGCGAAAGTAACTCTGTCTGTCTGTCTGTCTGTCTGTCTGTCTGTCTGTCTGTTACGCTTTCACGCATAGAGTACTGAACCGATTTAAACGAAATTTGGTACAGATATAGTCCAGAGCCTAGAAACGGTTATAGGCTACTTTTTAACCGACTGCGCTATAAAGAAGTAATGTTTTACCCGTTAAACATCTCTTCGCGGACGAAGTCGTCACAGCCACTGGACGGATGGAGATGAAATTTAGCATGCAGGTAGATGTTATGACGTAGGCATCCGTTAAAAAGGATTTCCCGAAATTCCCACGGGAACGGGAATTAACGGGAAATTCCTTTTGTATGAAAAATACTAACCGCATAAGTTAGACGCTTGAAATTTGGCATGCAGGTACCTTAATAAATTAAAAGCTTAGTTGCAACTGGATATTGTAAAATTCCCACGGGAACGGGAGTAATAGGGAACAAACTTTTGTATGAAAAAATCTAAACCGCGTAAGATAGATGATTGAGATTTGGCATGCAGGTACTCTAATGAACGCAAAGCTTACTTCCAACGCGATATTACAAAATTCCCATGGGAACGGGAGTAATTGGAAAACAACTTCTGTATGTAAAATCCCTTACGGGGTTGAAATATATTATATAGAGATAGAGATATACCCGAAGCGAAGCGAGGGCGGATCGCTAGTGCTAGTATATTTTCTTATTGACGATCGGCGACTTCAAAAGGTAACAGTACTGTGCCCGCGCCGCACCTAGCATGCATGCTATTGAATTGCATTCGTAGATAATATGCTAAAATATTGCACAACTGCATGCTCACTCAGTCGAGAACTTTGGATATGTATTCTAATTTGCATCGAGTGCAATATCAGCTTAGCATTCACATGGGTACATTGGGATATTTGGCTTCACGTCTAGTATGCACGAAATAAATAGGTACCCAGTGTGTATTATTAACATCGGTAAAGGAAAACGTATATACAAATAAATGAATATAGTTCAAAGACATAAAGGAAAAGAGTACAAAGCGCAAACACATCTCTAAAAGAGAAAAATATGTCTGAGTAATCAAATGGAAATCTTGACTTCATTTGCAATGTTCTCTATCTTGTATTCTCTACATATTTGCCTTTATTAAGATACACATGTAAAGATACCCTGTTATCGGGATATGCCGATCAGTCTCGAACATGTTTCGCTGGCATTTACAGAATCAAATGCAATTGCAATTGCTGTTATCATAGGGATCTATGTTATGTTCGTTCTGCGATGCGGGGTCACGGGGTCGGCGCCACACAACGCGCTCACAAACTGATTTTTATCACATCTTCACTGCAAAAATATGAATGTATGCGCAAATTAGAAGTAGCTAGAGGCGCCTGTGCTATCAAGATGGAATGGAATTTTATGAACAAACGGCAACTTTTAACAATATCCAATTCAGATGAAGACGATCTTAATATAAATATATAGTAAGGTTAATTAAATAAAATAAATTTCAAGAATAAAACCTACTAACTAAATAATTAAGCAAAAGTTTGAAGCATTGCTGACAGTTCAAGACATCAAGTTAAATTTGGTATATTCAAAACCTTTTCTTATAAAAATAAATTTGTACCTGCAGCTTAAAGTATTGTGTAACTTTAGGTAAAGAACACACAACACAAATTACACAAACCGACTCCCAAATGACGTAATATTAACACAATGAATCAAATGAAGCCTCATCCAAAATATATTATTATACTTATAGCTAAATTAGTACCTGCGAATTATGATTTTTAATGCAATGCATGTTTCCAAATGCTTCGCAAACATCACTAATTATTTACAACTTATATTACAGCACTAATTATTAGTGACCTGCCGTCGCTTCGCTTAGGATATATCAATACATAGTATAAAACAAAGTCGCTTTAGCTGTATGTCCGTACGTATGCTTAGATCTTTAAAACTACGCAACGGATTTTGATGCGGTTTTTTTTAATAGATAGAGTGATTCTTAAAGGAAGGTTTTTATGTAAAATTTACCCGAAGCGAAGCGAGGGCGGGTCACTAGTTATACATAAAAACATTACATACTCTTAAATCCCTCTATCTATTAAGTCTAAAATTCGCATCAAAACCCATTGTGTAGTTTTAAAGATTTAAGCATACATAGAGACAGACAGACGCAGGAAGCTACTTTGCTCTAAATTATATAGTGTTAAGCAAATAGATTTGGTCCGAATAAACTTTGTAGAGCTGGGAGCGTACTATGACCTCTTAATTCCAGTCAGTATAAAAATGGGCATCGGTAGCTAGATGATGATGAAAGAGCTGTTGTTGCTGCTGTTATTACTACACTTCTTTTTAAAATTTACATAGAGAGTCACACAGACAGATATAACCTATATCAGTCTGTATGATTCCACGTCAATAGGGCATAACTAAGGGTGCCAGAAACACGAAGTTAGTCGATGCCCATTCTTACACTGACTGGAATTAAGAGGTCGTAATACGCCCCTTTTATTCAGTAGAAGTTCCGACACAACTGCTGTTGTACACGATACAAACAACCTAGTGGCGTAATATTAACGTAATGAATCAAATGAAGCCTCCACTGAAATCTATTGTTATCGCTAAATTAGTGCCGCCGGTAGCATAAGTAGTAGTAGGTGTAGTTGTAATAGGTTGGGGTCACGATGTCACGTCGTGTCACCATCGTGACCCGGCGTTCCGCGAAGAGCCGTACCCCGGCCGCGTCCCATAGTGGAGGTGGGGTCAGTGAAGTATGTGTGGCTACGTGGAATCAGTTGACCCCATGCGTCAACTACTGTGCTAGTGAATAAAAGTAGCGCCACATACATACATACATACATAAAATCACGCCTTTTTGAGGAAGTGATTGTGTTTTTTTTTTCATTTGAATACAGGTACTGACTATTAGAAACTGCTAGTAGACTAGCTTGTTTCTATTTCAACAGCCACATTCTTAATTTTAACGCAAAGTTTTATACATGATTAACAGCCACGATGTTCTTTATAAGTCAAAACAATAACATTAGCTTCACGCTGTATCTATATATGCTTAAATTTAATACATAGAAGGATTGAAGGGGAAGGTTGTTATGTATAATGCACACATTATGTACTAGAGAAACGCTGATAATTTTAGCAATGGGTGCAACCCATGTGGCATAAATAAGAAATATTGAACACTTACTTACTACACACATACTCAAGCTTCTAAGTTAGCCACATGTGTTACATCACAACGAAGTTAACACACTGCTCCGATATCTATAATGGCTTCTACTAAATCACTACATGACAAGTTAAACTAGGTCTCGGTCCGTATTTGGTCGTAGTAGAGGTTCTTTATTGAAAAATATATCCCGACCTCATCTCTAGGTACCCGATCTTAAATTACTAGGGCAGTTGGGTTTCGTTAAGTTTAAGTTGGGTAGAGATAGGATTCGCTACACTAAACATTTGTCTTTATGGGTCTACACGCGTTATTAGGAGTAGCAAATACATAGCTACTTACTGCCCGACGTTTCGACTGGGTTACACCAATCGTGGTCGCGAGCGAAATATTTATTGTAATGGAACGCAAAAGTCTAAAATCATAGGATTCGCTACAGTTAGAAAAAATCATTTCACTACAATTTATTATTTAATTTTATTTTGTTTGTTAATTAATTTAATAACATATTTAATTAATAAGTAATTGTTTGTGTATCATTATTGAATAAATACATTTAATAATGTTAAATAAATAGTTGTTCCACATCACATAAGATCGAATACTTAATTAAATGTTATCTAAGAGCTGAATGTAAAACTATCTTTTGTAATTGTAAGAAAGAGCGGGATCTCCTAACACAAGTAGCATTACTTAAAAGGAGATCCCTGCCATTGTTATGTAAATTATTTAATAGATATTGAATAAAAAGTCATTTATTTTTTATTTATTATTATTACTTATCCTATACAGCAGGTACCAATAAACAATGACGTCATGACATATTTGATACATGTAAATGATGTTTCAATTAAGATACAATACGGAGTAATAAATACCAATTTAAGGGGTACAAGGACGTTTTCACCGATCAATATCTCCAAGTTATTGATATCTCTGTAAACAAGTTGTTGTTTTGTCTGGGTGAAATATTTTAAGCTCAACCTTCGTGACCTAAGCGAACATTCGGAATGAATCCGCAAACGGGTCTGGCCGTGCATGCATTTTAGGTAAGCCGATAATAATCTCAAGCTATTTCGGTAGTATAGTATTCAACTTTACCTTAATAGTTGTGGGCTGAGAAATAACTTGCTAATTTACGACTTTATTTCTAACATGACAACAACGGCCTACTTCAGGTGTCAGACTTACCTACTTAGTAGAGATATAAAAAAAACATTGCGGGCTCGGAGACAAATTTCTTGGATTCGTTTGATGAATTAATTTATTCACAAGCATTTATTATAATTAGTCAAATTACGAACTATCCTGCTGAGCGCGCAAGGAGAAAAAACTTTTAATTAATTGTGATTAGTGTGTGATATCTTTTGATTGTCTATTAATTAGCGGATGCTGGCCAATAAACTGATGAGATAAAATTTAGAATGTCAAAATGTTAATGAGGTAATTTTATCAATCAACATTCATGTTAGGACTACATGCATAATATATTATTACACTCATATCTAAGTTTTTAAATATTTGACGACATTTTTGAAATTTTATAGTTCCTTCAAACGTCGATGAACCCATTATTTTCTCCCCCCGGGGGAAATCCTCATGGCTACCAGCTAAATCCCCTCGATGAACCATTCATCAAATAAGTTTTGAAAATAAAACAATTCATTGGTATACGGTATACCTATTTCAGTTTTGTTTGAATGGAATCTAGGTTCAAATTTTTTAATTCTGAAATAACGAGTTACAAAATATTTTTTCTTAAATATATTTTCTAACTCGTTATTTCAGAAAGCGGCCAAGTGGAAGGCAACAATTTTCGTGTTTTACCAAGTACCGTGTAAATTGTTTTTTTTTCTCTTATTTCGTGAGAAAATCTGAAAGCAGTTTACTGAAACTAGTTATTTTTAGATAGTTTGGGGACCCTAAAAACTCCTCATCCTCTTTTTGTTGTTAACAACCCCAATCACACTCGCACTGCACCCTTTGTCCACATTTCGCGCAAATATTTTATTCTTCTGAAACAACCTAAATAACTACAAGCCTTTGTTTCAGTGACAAATCATATTTGAGCCGGACAAACCTCGCTTGAATTAATAATACGTGTATACCCGTTTCAGTAGACCAAGTTAAACAGTTATTTTAAACACCCGGGCCCTACTATACACCGTGAAATTTTAGTGGTTGTTTTCCCGTGGCAGAACGATTTGCCTTTAGTAATACTATCGAATTATGCAAACTAGTCCGCGAAAAAAAAAATTTTTTTTTTGGAATTTTAAAAATCATAATTTTCTATCTCGAAAACGAGAGAAGATATCGTTCTTTTATAAGATGTGACGTAATCAGGTACTGCTTGCCGCATGAAATCGATGCTTAAAGCTAAAGAAGCTCTACACCCTAAGTCATAAAGCGGTTCGAACGTAATTTCGAGTTGAGGTTAAACCTTTCGTAAAACCGGCATTTATTGATTTTAACAAAAAAGAACTGCACATATCTTTTGTACTACTAAGATAGAATCATTTTACTGCGGGAAAACAACCACTAAAATTTCACGGTGTATACAAAGTCTAAAGTTTCGCTTAACGAATTTTGAGCAAAGTGATTTTACACAAACTACATATTAGGTTTTTGAACTTTCAATATATTTGGTGTCGATGTCTGAATAAATTCAATTAGATAGATATAGAATATTTTTTATAAGGAACCAAATAGGTCAATCACTATTCAGAGTTAAAAAAGCAATCACACCTAAAGTGATTGCGTACCACCGCATTAGGTATACTGATTTAAAACAGCACCTTTATATAAAAGCTCTATCAGCGAAGATTGTACACTTCACACATGTAGAAAACTTCCCACAAAAACATATGGATACAATTATATAATGTCTGACCCGACACCAAAATCGGTGGTCAAACAATCCGAAATCGGGCCATAAGCGTATGCGGGGTTCCAATCCGGCGTGAGAATCTATAAGCAAAGTTACGAGCAAAGGCCCTTCTCAATGGCTCACGTCACAAATAAACTAGCGCCATGATTGATGAGTGAGCATTGCTCAATTCACGGCGTTGTTATTGAATAACAGACGGCCTAATTTGGTGAGCGAGTGACGGACCAATTAAACGGAGTTGTTTAATGGACCTATTTTTGTTACAATTGCCTCGTGCACCAACGACTGTATCGATGGTTTTAGAATTTCGAATCCCTTATTGAAAATCCTTCAGTTTTATTTGCTCCTGATGTTCGATATGCCAGTATAACTGTTTCATTCCAAAGCCTCGTTCGACCAAAATCAGTGTCCTTCATCTTATTTGCATTAGAAATCATGGATATTTTAAATGTACCTACGAATATGTTCTAAAACTGTGTACCCTAACTCGCTTGGATTTCCCTATTGTCGCGTTAACTAATAATTCATCGTGATACATATCCTGAACGCATGACGCATGATTGCATATGGAAAAAGTTTTAACGGTATATAACCGATCCTACCTATCAAGTGAAGGAAAACTTGAATCAGTCTAAACAGTTTCATGTTTTCATCACAATACCATAATCATCACAAAACCTTCGATATACGTCAGTTGAATTCTACAGAACCGTAAATATAACATTATCTTTAATAGGTCGGCCATTGTCTATTCTATATCTATTAGAGCTAATTCCTCTAGTGACATATGACAGAGCAATTATTTTCCATCGGCGTCACACATGGCAATGCCCCATCCCTTGTAATTGATCCGGGAAGGACGAATTCATCGCGAGCGTCAAATTTCGCGCCATCTGTATTAATTGGCGCAATTTGCGTAATCGTCGGGCGTTTACACGTAATTAAGATTTTATTACCGTAGAGACGCGTGGCTTGAGCCGGAACAGAGTGTGGGGGGAGAGGATCACTAACATGTCAGTGTGTGATCATCTTAGTATTAATCTATGGCTTGCTGTTTCTTAAGATGTCAGAGGACAACGTAGTTCAATTCCGAATAAAATATGTAGGTATACGTTTGTATATGTATTTACACATCACATCATATCATCAGCCCATATACATCCCCACTGCTGGGGTACGGGCCTACCCTAAACTAGGGCGATAAGGCCTTAGTCGACCACACTGGCCAAGTGCGGGTTGGTCGGCTACACAACCTTAGTAGTTTTTGACTGGCTCGGTGGAACAGTGGTTAGTGACCCTGGCTGGCGGTTCCAAGAGTCGTGGGTCCGATTCCCACTCGGGACAAATATTTGTGTGATGAACATCGGTGTTTGTTCCGTGTCTGGGTGTGATTATGTATTTAAGTATGTATTTAAAAATATATATGTATGTATATCAGTCTCTGACGCCCATAGTACAAGCTCTGCTTAGTTTGGGGTCGGATGACGGTGTGTAAAAATGTTCCCAGATATTCCCAGATATTCCCAGATATTTATTTAGAATTTCTTCTTAGGTGTGCAGGTTTCCTCACGATGTTTTCCTTCGAATGATGAAAGAAAGCGTCGAATGATGGTACATTTGAATTTCAAATTTGAAAAACACATTGGTACCTGGCGGGTTTGAACTGGCGGCCTCTCGCATGGCAAGCAACGACCTTAACCACTCGGCCATCGACGCTTTTAATATATGTATTTACATGTAGAGCTTTTGCAATTCAGCTTAGCTATTTATCAATAACATCGACATTTTTACATAACAATCTATCCTATAATTTTTATTCGAATTTTATGTACAACGTGGGTCTAACATTTATAACTAAGCGCAGAAAGTTATGGCTCTGATTGCGACCGAACATTGATTGCAACAGAGACAAATTTACTATCGTTTACAATCATACAATCCGACCATTCCACAGACAAATATTCATCCCAAATCCAGATTAATGACCGTCCCATAACAAATATCTATGGCATGTTTTCACCAGCATAAAGACGCCTACAAGAACTTACGCTTTCCAAACAGATCACAATCGAACTGAATGGAACCGCCATTTTGTTGAACGAACGTCAAAATGAGTGAAATGAGTGGTTCGCGTTTGGCGGATGCACCCACGACGCGGCTTTGATGCACCAGTATAATGAGGCCTCATTCATCGACCTACTTTGCACGTACTAAATAATCCCTTAAGTTTTAGCCCGAGTTGGTTACCTTGGTGCAACGTTTTACTTAAAGTTCTTGGCACATATGCATTATGTGTATGATGTCGGAAGATAGGTACGTTCAATACTTGTACAATAACATATTTTTAACAGGTCATTATCAGACATGGTAAGTCTATAGATAACATTCTAATAATGCTATAGAAAAATGGAAATCCATTATATTTATCATGTTGTGGACCAATGAGGTCTTGAGATTGGGTATTGGCCTGCTAGGATTATGCATGTATGTTTTAAATAAATAAATAAACGTTTTGTATTAACGAGCTCCAGATATTTCGGCATACATTATCGATGAGTCGGACTTACTCTGCCTTTTATGTGTGCAACCATCGCAGTTAAAAGTTTCTAATGCTACTACTTGTGATGTAGACTGTACTTCCAATCGTGACCCCTAGGGGGTCTAAGGGACCGATGCAACGCCAAGAACGGAAATGTTGTTTATTAAAATGTCATCTAAAAACGGCTGGGCCCTCGCCCACCGGCGATGCGATCTATTGTCTTAGCCGCTTATCTGCCCATTACTTATAATGACTAAGATACTGCATGCACGTCACTTCCACACCTACGCCGCAGCCACAAAGAAGTATTAGCCGTAAGTATTCCTAATGTTATATAATTGGGAAATAAAACAACGGGCTCCGCTGTCTGTCGTAGATTATAATCTTCTATCTTTATTGTTTAGGAAAGCTTTTAGTTGCTTCACCCATCTACGATGATGTATCTCTTAGTGTTTTCCACGCTTTTATGTGCATAATATATACTAACTTATTTACAACCTTTTTATCAGCAGTAGTATATAAAACTGTTGCAGCCTTTTAGTCAAGATTAATATGTGCTATTATATCCACGTACTAATAAGAATCTGTAATCAAAATCAACCGGACTGAAAATGCATGGTCCTCCTTCGCACCGTCCTATGTGATTACTATGCATGTGCTTTCAAAATCTTGTACTCCTGAATATTAACACTACATAATAAAAAGCAAAGTCGCTTTTTGCGTCTGTCTGTCCCTATGTATGTTTAAATGTTTTTATTTAAGAGCTGTGGATTTTGAATAAACAAATAAATAAATAAATAAATCTTTAAAACTACACAACGGATTTTGATGCTAAGATTTTAAGACGAAGGTTTTTATTTATAACTAGCCTTCCGCCCGCGACTTGTCCGCGTAGAGAGGTTTAACGGATAAAACATGACTTCTTTATAGCGCAGTCATTTAAAAAGCCTATGTCCTTTCTTAGGCTCTGGACTATATTTGTAACAAATTTCATTGAAATTGGTTCAGTACTCTATGCGTGAAAGCGAAACAGACAGACAGACAGAGTTACTTTCGCATTTATAATATTAGTAAGGATATACCCGAAGCCAATTGAGGACAGGTTACTAGTATTAAATAAAGTGAAAAGTATTTCTTAATAACTTTTAAAGATAGATATTTCATTAGACTTTCTTAGTACGTAAAGTTACTATTAATGATCACAAATACTAACAAACATCGCTAATAGTACGCAGAATAGTGCCCATAAACTTGTTTGTACTGCAATTAAACAGATAATTTCCCATTAATATAGTAGACAAGATGAAAGTACAACGGTGGCCGAAGCGTTGATCATATTAATGGAGTGTAAAAAGACTGATAAACGTCGGAAAATGGATACTTTATAGCCTGTACCAAGCAAACTCATTAAATATTTACTGCCCGGCTGTAAACCCGGTCGCACAGGCCGAGCCTCGCTGATTTTGTAATCGTCTCAATTAATGGTTACACAATCTTTGTTCAGTGGTCCAATAACAAATAGATCTCGTATGTATTAAAAACAGTAGTTGGTTTTTCGGTTCTACATACACATATGATACGATAACAGATCCATTTGAATTAGGATGTCATGAAAAGTAGATCCTTTCATATATTCAACCTTCCTTACGATGCGTACAAAGTCTTTAGTCGCTATCCCACTAGATTCCTCTCAAGAAAAGCTATCAACAACTAATTTACTGAAACAAAACCAACACAAGCAAGTATTTTATGATAAAAAATAATAATAAGCCGTTTAAGTAAAAGGTAATGAGATATTTAAAATTACGACTAAACTGGACCTTTCTATCCACCGTGAGACCTTAATAGGCTCTTATTTTTACTTTATTACTCTCACAAGAATGGCGCACAGTAACCGGTAACTACGTAGGTACCTATTAACGTCACACCACGAGGCAAGGACTCCGATTATATCAATTGTTAAGTGATACTATCAGAAAATATAGCCGAGATGTGAACGCCACTTATATCAGGGATAGTGCGGGTTGTATCGTGAGTTTCGCAGGTGGAGGCATCAAATACACTATCTGTACTTATGTGGTATCATCTGGTATAGATGCAACAGGTTTATGTGCAAGATCTTTTTATATATATGTAATTGAACTGTTTGGCCTATAAGGAAGTCGGATTTTAGAGCTATAACATATTTCAGCTTAAGAAAACATGGATCAAAGATAAAGTTTACAAGTTTGTATTATTTAGATCAACAAATCGATCGAATATATTTCGTTATCAAGTATTTTATGTGCAACACCGAAGACCGGTGAGTTACAAAAATGCTCTGCCCACACCTAATTGACATCGCTCGTTTAAAATGCTCTTAACGGACTACGCGTTACAGGAACATACAGCAATCGGGCAACTCCCATAAAGACTAGGCCGATTGTGTTATTGTACCATTTTCCATTAGCGATATTACTTTTAAGTTTTTAACTATCTAAAAACTACATTTTTCATTCATCTATACATGGATTTCAATCGGAAGTCGTGAAGTAGCTATCTGCGATTCGGTCGGTAGGAATGACAATATGAGAGTCTATTTTTGTATTAATCACACGACAGTTTCCATTAAGGATTAACATGACATTACTTTGCCTTTTTAAAAGCCCATAAAAGTTAGTCCGAGACTGCAAAAAAGGATTTTTTTCACAAATACAACAAAGAGTCCCTTTTTTTACAATAATCCTTAAAGAGTTTAAAGACCCCACCCCAGTCATTCAGTCAGGGCAGTTTTTACCAGGGGTGCAGAGGGTGCGGTGAACTCGGGCGCAGGGCGCCTAGGGGCGCCTTTTAATGTTAGAGCTCATCCGCTCCCTGTTCTGCCTAAAAAAAAAGGTCGCGTACGCTGCAGTGCAGTGTAAAAAAAGAGGGCGCAGGCTAAGTCCCGCACCCTGGCGCAGAATAAACTTAAGACGGCCCTGCATTCAGTCAAGGTCAAGGGGGAACTTCACTCCTTGATTAGCGCAGTGAGACTGATAAAGTACCAGCAAAGTCTATCAAAAATAATGGCGGTCATCGTGTCGTGTCGTGCAAATCATTACACGATGATCAACTTGACAATAATGAAGGCTGAACGTGTTACAACAAATATATAAAGGGAGTCGTAGGTTCGATCCCCGCCATGTGACAAAAATCACGTGATGAACATTTGTGTTTGTTGTGTGTATATCAGTCTCTGATGTTCATGATAGCTCTGCTTAGTTTGAATTCAGATGGCCGTATGTGAAGATTAATTAAAAAAATGTATTTTATCATCTATTTTATCGTATTTGTGTATTCCCCAATCTGCCCGAGTCCAAGATGCCCGCGACACACGAGCCTCGCCCACGGCCACGACACTTCAATTTGTTTAGCGTTAATCTCACGTGAAAGCGCTGATTAATGCCTTCGTGCCTAATGAGACTCGGCCGATGATACATAATCAATAATTGTATAGTGTTCCGTCCCGCGGCCGCAACAGCTGTCAGCAACGCATATTTATTACCACAAACAGACGCCCACCAGATCTGCTATCAGATTCTCAGATAACCACACTCGATACGTCCCTTTAATAAACTCTTAACACGAAAGTGTGAAATCAGGGAATGCGTATGGCTTTTTGATGAATAAATTACGAAAGATCGAAGTTTATCATAATTTATTTAATGTGATAACTATAAAACTTGATATTTATTTAGCGTTCGTAGGTGTGAAAATATAATTACTGTCATTTCCTAATAATTTTGATTAACGTTGCGTCTCGTGAGTTAAAATAATTGGCTAATTTTATTATAAAGTGTTAGATTCTATGATATTCCATTTATAAATAAAGCCGAAACACTAGTTTTTAAAACTCAAAAATATAGGTGTGAGCCATTTAGTGATATGATTCATTTGAGAACTCTACGCTTACTTATAAGACACCAAATAAGCTATACCTAAATTTAATAAGTGCATTAGTACTAGACATCATCATCATCATCGTCAGCCCATATACGTCCCCACTGCTGGGGCACGGGCCTACCCTAAACTAGGGCGATAAGGCCTTAGTCGACCACGCTGGCCAAGTGCGGGTTGGTCGACTACACACCCTTAGAATTTCTTCTTAGGTGTGCAGGTTTCCTCACGATGTTTTCCTTCACCGTTAAAGCGTCGAATGATGGTATATGAATTTCAAATTTGAAAAACACATTGGTACCTGGCGGGGTTTGAACTGGCGACCTCTCGCATGGCAAGCAACGACCTTAACCACTCGGCCATCGACGCTTTTACTAGACATTAAAACTATATTCACTGTAGTTACTCTCATAACTTCTTAAAAACATAACGAATTAATGAACATAGAAATCATACATACATGATTAAACATCAAATGCTTTTGTATAATCAATATCATTCATGAATGAGTTGAAATGGTAACTCAAATAAACAATGTGACACAGTAACAACCGGCGGGTGTACCTGTGGGGGCCCATGAATGATGATTAATTAATTCGTTAGGATGGAGTTGTCATCGCAGCTGTCAATGGGCGCTCGCGCAACGCACACGTACTTACAAACTTAGGGTTGCTAACTACGTTTAATTTTAACAACAATTAAATAAAGGCACCTTAACCTATATATTTAACCGACAACCGCTGGGGTAGGCTGGAGGATGGGGGAGTTCTGGGGTGGAGACCGCGTCTTGGCAAACGTAGTGTAGGACGCCCGCAGGCCAGGTGCTGTGATGATCTGCGCAAGACGGCTGGTTGGAGCTGGATGCGAGTGGCCGAGGAGAGAGAGAAGTGGCGTGCATTTGGAGAGGCCTATATCCAGCAGTGATCAGAAATGGGCTGATGATGATGATGATGAACCTAGATATTTAATCAAGGCTTCACCTGGCAAAATATTATTATTAGAATAAATGTAGGTATATGTTACCAAATTATTGACGCTTAGTCTAACTAATAGACCAATTAAGTGTGACTACTTCGTATACAAACCCCGTATTAAATCTGCTAGATCTTTTAATAAATTATTATCATCAAACCTCAACTTATATATTTAAAACACTGGTTACCTTTTATTCTAGAAGATTACAACGTGCGTGTATCATGTACTCTTTGAAAATAAGTTCTTGTCCTTTAGATAAATCGTTAAGGCTAAAGGTTCGTATCATTCACAGCTGTAGCGTTACAAAGAGATTAGCATACGCTTTGTTCGGGTGGTTGAAACATTTCCAGATTTTTGCCTGTAGGATCCACTAGGGATCGACAAGGCTAACTTCCAATTTTCGTTAGGTTCCTACTGATAAGATCAATTACATAATATAATTCAAAAACGCTACCTTACGTTACGTTACCTCTCTGCAAAACGTCGTTTTATAGTAAAATAGTTAATAGCATTAACAGATCTGATTGGTTTAATTAAAATCAGAAGTAGTCAACCCTAGATCTGTTTCATATTGATATGAGGACTACGCCATACATCGTCGTTTGGTACGTCTCACGAAACATAGAAGGCAGTCCGATATGCATAGTAATGCTTAAACATCTTTGTCTAGAAGGAAAACATTACTCATTGCCCTGACTATATTAAGGTCGATTGAAATACAGTCATACAAATCACGTCCTTCAAATTGTTGTACTCATAATGGTAAGATGACAGACTGATCAGAATAAGTCCAGTAGATAGTAAACTAGTAGTTCCGTATCGGTAAAAAAAAATCTTTTACATATTTATGTATGTAGTGACATTGAAATATCTAGATACAATTTTTTTTAAGTAATGTTCACTAAAATAATTAACAGCTGAACAAGACCTGCGATTATTAGATCCCAAAGTTAAATTTCTACTTCGTTGTGTTGTATAAATAACCTAGAGCGAAACTCAATACGTTTTAACATGAAAATTCCACAATTTATTTCAAGGGAAATATGATAGATTACCTACAAAATATCCACTGAACATGGTTAGGATTGTCTCATTCATCATTTATTATATTAGTAGATATATTTTACGGATTAAACTCCCGTGTATTGTTATTCTTAATACGTTTTTATACGATGCCGCCACCAAATCATAACATTGACTGCTTGTTTGAGGCGGTGAGAAGCTAAAACGAGGATCCATGGACATTTTCCGTGGACACTTTACCACTTGTTGTACCCCCCCGCCCCCTCATATTTTCACCCCGTCGTTGACCCTGGACTTCGGGAATCCCCGAGCCTCAGCATTCCCGTCACGCCCGGCTACGTGCCCGCACATAAACAGTTCCCGACTTGAGATTGCGTGCGGGATGGCCCTCTCGGTGAAGCCGTGACTAGGGAATACGATCCCGGCCCTTATATATCATCCCGGGATCCCGGGATTTTCATTGTCAATCGCATCCTTAGTCTTCGTGTTAGGATTATTTTATATTTATAGGATCGTGTATCATAGGAATACACCAAACAGGCCAATCGTCTCTTTCTCTACACAAAAGTATGTTTATTTATTGAACTCTGACCCTATTTCATTTATTTACTTAGTCAAAGTATAAAAATATATAGTTAATATTGTTTTAAATATAGACCCCGTAAAAGCTGTACACAATTAATTATGGTGCAATGATATTAAATTTCAAAAATAGGTACACATTAAGTTTCAAATACGCCTTGTGTAAAAACATACAAACGGATATGAAGCCTATCTTTACCTCGTTTATCATCCATACGGAAGTCTTATTTTGGGAGACGGTTAGGCACTGTTCGGCACTCGGTTGGCTGCATGACCCTGGCGCTTAAATATCAGACGCAGTATCTGCTCATCACAATACGAGGATACACAACTCCTGAAATTATTCCCCGTACGACAAACAAATCATATTATTCTGAAAAATTCCAGACACGTCACTTCAGTTTAGTTAGACGTTCGCTCATAAACAATTTCAGTCATACGTGATTCTGAGACGCCACTCGTTTTCTTATAATATGTTACACTCAGCGATTTTTCATTAAAGCAAAGCTAACTTGGTTAAGAACATATATAAACTACAAATAAAGTATAACAACAACCAAAAAAAACCTTCCTATGCTGCTAAAGCCGGAAATAAAACTCATTGGAATTAGGTTCCATTTCGATCAAGCTCAAACTAACTCGAGCGAGTTCGGTCCAATCCATCGAGGCACTTTCGACGACACATATTTCATTTACAACGTTTCACTGAAAATGTTCCGATTGCGACGTGTAAGGACATGTTGTTCCGGGTATTGTGTAATCTAGAGCAAGTTGCTGTTTAGAAAATAACGTTGCAGTTTCGCAAGTTAACATTTAATAAAGGCCCGTTTGATCGCATTTTTACGGTGATTAGGTTACAGCTAGTAATACACTTTATTAATCACTTAATATAACATAATACAAAATAGCTTAAACTAAATTTATGTGGTTCAACAATTCAGTTTTTTACGTATGATTTTAAGCTTTTGTGTTCCATTACACTAAATATTAGTCTTTATACACGCGATTTTAGGAGTAGTACTGCCTGACGTTTCGACTGGGTTTGATTCAGTTTTTCTTGTTATACAAGTAACTTAACGCTCTTGTGTTAATTTCGCACTACATTGTTCGAGTTTTTAGAGAAAAGTTTTAAAGGCCATATCACTGTATTCCAAAATACTTTTCGAATCCATGTCTTATTTGGTCGACGACACATGTTTCTTTACAATAATGGCCCTTGTTATAAAAGTACAGAATTTACCCAAGACAAATCGAGCTACATTAAGTATAACATAAACTGCTCAGTTTAATTAAACGAACCAACACAACATAATAGAAACGCAAATTTCGCTATCATAATGCATCCAATACAAAAGACACCTAGTGTCCCAGTTAAGGGACGGTTAATAAATAAGACAAAGCATCAATTTGAATGGCTATTATCCCAACCGTTCATCCTGGCTGTATTTTACCATACATACAGAGACAAAGTAACGCGTCCTTCGAGATACGTAAGGGCTGCCAAAACTTTTTCCACCTATGTAAATGTCACACGGGATATGATAATGCCTTCATTATCATGTCTAGACCCGTTTATGGTCAATTAAACCGGACCAGTTATCGAGCTTTTGGCAAGACCATCTGAGCTTTCTCATCCACGTACGGTACTCAAATCCTACCATACGATAAGCGTTCTTACTTATTATATTTAGCGAGCGATTCAAAATAAATTATCTTTATTTAACTTACTAGTGACCCGTCCTCGCTTGGCTTCGGGTATATTATACATAAAATCCTTTCTCTTCAATACCTTATATCTATCAAAAAAACCTCATCGAAATCCGTTGTGTAGTTTTAAAGAGGCATACATAGGGACAGAGAGACGCGGGAGTGACTTTGCTCAATACTATGTAATGATATATAAGCACGGTAACAAGTTGTGAGTGCCATAACTGTATTCCACATTACATAGTATAGGTATGTACGTATAACACTTCATAAGCAAATAATTTATTTTAAATAATTAATTTGATTCTTATCCTTTCAGAAGAATGTCACAATTCGATAGCCCTACGAACCTCTGTATTCAAATAGTGAGCTATTTGCGGCCCGCCCCTCCCCAGGTAATAACCTGTCAGATGACCTGAAGTCTGGATACTTCTGGAATAGTTATTAAGGACAATACTTGTACCTGGAAATAACTGGGTACCGCCTACGCACATTTTGTTACTGCGACTTTATATTCAATCAAATACAGGAACCTAATAAATACCAACTCATTTATTTTTCACATTATATTTATAGATTTTTAGAAGTTTAATAAAATATCCAACGTACAAAATATATTTCATGCTAAGGATATAACACGTATAAAACCTCGTATAAAATAATTTGTATGGTAAGCCAATTTCTACGAAATCTTTTCTATCGTAATCATTTACATTATGCATAACGTATAAAACAGCTGATTAAAATAAATTAAGGTCCACAATATACGTGGGACGTTGATAAGATTACTCAAAAGTAAATTAATTTAAACTAGTTCTAAGTACTTAAACACCAGTTTTTGCCAAACTTACGAAAACGGAAGCTTGTGGGCGTTTCCGAATATAGGCAAGAATTAATATTATTCGATTAAGCTAAACGTTAACATGTATAACATACGTAACGCCTGAGATTTCCATAGTTTGTTTATATGGAAATCACAGCACGTGTAACGTAGTTCGTGACCGTTATACATTATCGGTACCTATCTGCGCGATATATCTACGATTTTCTTCATAGAAAACCTTTTCCCCTAGCTGTCATCGACACGTAACACATTACAATTGGGAAATAAACAGTTTTGTTTTTCCTATTTCATAGATATGAATAATTTCTTTTTTATTTAAGTATTCTTGCCGTAATCAGAAATTTTATGGTATATTTAATAATAACAATTTTGGTAAATTAAATATATTTGGTTTTCATCTAAATGAGACATGATAATACTTTACCCTAGTTCGTATGGCATGGTACACTAAATCTTAGTCCCTACAAGACCTCCCTATCTCTCCGAGACCATGTGCCCCACGGAAAGGTCAGGTTACCAGGTCAAAGTCATGATCGACCGTAACATAAATCGCAATAACGAACTCGACACAGATGATCAGTAGGAGTGTCTAGACCTAGCATTTATTACCTGGGGGTAAATTGTACCGTTACTTAGGCACATGACCACTCACGCCAAACCTGCTCCGCCGATGAAGACATAAATCTTCCCTATCGAAAATCAAATAGAAAGCCGTCTAAATTTAATTCTGCCCATCCACCTTCATCATTCTAACGACCAACTTCCAGCCCGTGTAAATTGTGCATTAATTGAAGTGGTAAATTCCTTGATATAGTACTAACTGGCTGGGGCCCATAAATATCTTGGACGGTAATAACTAGCATGAGTGATCGTGGCTAATCCGAGGGAACGAGGAAGGGAAAGTGCTTGTAATGTGATATCTGGCAGTTTAAACAAGATGCTATTTGTGCAGCTATGCACGCCGGTCGTTGCACAAAGGCGGACAATAGAAGTTCAGCACGCACGCATTATGCAATTGCCTAGTTGTGTCCCTTTAAAAACTGCAGTAAGTGGTATGCTCGTCTTATTGCGTGGTCTACTTTTAAAGTACTTAACTTGGTACCTATTGACGCACATTGATGTCTCGACGGTATCAGAGTTTAGTTTGTCCTGATGAGAGTTAAATAAATAAATAAATATTTCACAACATCACATACATTGATCTGATCCCGAGGTAAGTAGCTTAAGCACTTGTGTTACGAGTATCAGAATCAACTGTGGATACAAAATAGACTTAAATATATTTAATATTTATAATTTACCCAGACACGGAACAAACACCGATGTTCGTCACACAAATATTTGTCCCGAGTGGGAATCGAACCCACGACTCTTGGAACCGTAGGTATTAAACCTGGGTCACTAACCACTGTTCCACCGAGCCAGTCAAAGCCAGTTTGATTTTTACTTTGATTACAACACTTAATAATCATTAATAATATTGTACATTCTACTTGGATTGCAGCAATATTAGGCTCAAAATTTGAAGCAAATGCAAAATTATTTAAATACCAAAATCCTTAATTAAGTAGATATACTTAAGTTAAGAATGATAATTCTGTATTTAGGAATGCTTTAGCTCTAGAATATAATGACCGTAAACAAATCCGTAGCCATAAGCTAGTAGGTCTCTAAAAAAGTATTAAAGAGTCAAATGCAAGTATTGCTCACGCTTTTCATAGGCTGTCTGAAAGCTGAACCGTGTCTAATAAACGCCAAGAATAGCTTTCGAAAACGCAGCTTTAATATTTCCTCCATGTTGAATTATGTTCTAAGTAAGGCGATAATTACTTTAAAGCTTAAAAGTAAAACAAAAGTTTCACAATGAAAGCTTGAAAAGCACACAACGGAGCTTTCAGTAACTTAGAAAACTCAAAGATGACATAGAAGAAAGTCGTAAAATTGAACAGGAATGCACTACAGGAAATCCCTTAAACGACGACCAACAACTACGCAGAATCGATAAAAATAATCGAGTCCCAACTGTATCTGTAAGAAAGCTCGGCTTGAAATTCAATTGGTCGGTAATCCCTCCCAATCAGATGGAACGTCCCAGAGTAATCCCCAAAGGGTACAATTTGTCACAATGATTAGATTAGGTACAAAGCGTTTGGCCTCCGGACGTAACCACTGAGCTTATTACGCTTTGAGCTAAATGACCTGAGATAAAGGATTGGTGAGCAATTCCGATTTGAAGATGTAGGTACACGCCATGTTCCTATACAACTTTATAAAAATTTATACCTCCTTACCTACTACAGGTATTTAAAATACTTTTAATTATGTGTACAATTCAAATCTTTTATTTGAAACTCAGATCTTTTGTATAAATCATAAATCACAAGGCTTTAATTATTAAGAATACCAAAGTACGACGTAACTGGAAAACAAGAGAGAAAATTGTAAACAAAAAAAAAACCGCCTTCAAAAACCCGACTCACTAAAAATTACAAAATAATATAATACGAACATTAATCTGGGTATGAATTTGATATGTTGTTGAAGGCGGTGCCGTTTATATTTCATGCAGTTTTCCTCAAAAATTTAATTGGCACCGCCTTCAACAACATATCAAATTCATACCCAGATTAATGTTCGTATTATATTATTTTGTAATTTTTAGTGAGTCGGGTTTTTGAAGGCGGTTTTTTTTTTTGTTTACAATTTTTTTTCATCCTTTTTAGTGTTACATTTTTTAGCACCCTATTAGTTCAGCTCACCTATAATTCTACTGATATTATAACTAGTAGTCTTAATATGTATACAGTATTGAAAGAATTAACCTTTTACTCCAAACAATTAAGGAGTTGACCTTCCATCATCAGCTCAACATTATAACATTATGATTACAAGAAGCAATGCCAATATAACTTCAGAAAATATGTGAAACGTGGTACATGTGCCTATAAAATTTAAGGGTTGCCCTCGATTTCTCCTGGATCCCATAATCAGATCCTAGATTGGACCCTATTAGTTCAGCTCTCCTATAATTCTAGTGGTATTATAACTAGTAGTATTAATATGTACACAGATTTGAAAGAATTATCCCTTTACTCCCAATTATTAAGGAGATGACCTTCCATCATCAGCTCAGCAACATAAAATTATGATTGCCAGAAGCAAATGCCAATATAACTTCAGAAAATATGTAAAACGCGGTACTTGTGCCTATAAAATTTGAGGGTTGCCCTCGATTTCTCCTGGATCCCATCATCAGATCCTAGACTGGTCAACCTAATAGTTTAGCTCACCTGTAATGCTACTGATATTATAACTAGTAGTCTTAATATGTATACAGTATTGAAATAATTATTCTTTAACTCATAACTATTAAGGAGTTGACCTTCCATCATCAGCTCAGCATCATAAGATTATGATAGCCAGAAGCAAATGCCAATATTACTTCAGATAATATGCAAAACGCGGTACATGTCCCTATAAATTTGAAGGTTGCCCTCGATTTCTCCTGGATGCCATCATCAGATCCGAGACTGGTGAAAATGGGACCACCTCGGAAGTGAACTCTATCCAACCAAAAAAAAATTTTTGAAATCCGTCTATAATTGACGAAATTATCGGTGAACATACATAAAAAAAAAAAAAAAAAAAATATTATACATACAGACGAATTGAGAACCTCCTCCTTTTTTTGAAGTCGGTTAAAAAGGAGAGTTTTTGTCTTTAACAATTTACGAGACTACGATTACGACTGTTGACTCAAACGCTTTAAGTCAGAAAATACTAAGTCCGATTTGTAGAACGCCTATTCAAATAGCAGTTAAACTATAATGAGTGGTGCAAGAAGTAGGTTTCCAATCGCGACGCAATGCGGAATGGAGCGCGTCGGCGCTCAGCTTGACAGACAGGGCAATGGGCGAGTCGCCGACGCGCTTGTTTGTTTACCAATATTGCCAGGACATACCTACACATACACGAAACTAGATATTGAGAAAACAATGAGTAAGTAAAGTCAGAAGAAAGAGCTCTGAAC
This sequence comes from Maruca vitrata, assembly GCA_039566165.1. NCBI lineage: Eukaryota > Metazoa > Arthropoda > Insecta > Lepidoptera > Crambidae > Maruca > Maruca vitrata. Next base: position 12,231,835 of record CM076912.1, on the reverse strand, counting down.
CGGTGAATGTGTCCGACAAGAAGCTACAATCCTTAACGAAGATACGTCTGTTGTTGAGGAGGAATGTATTCGAATTTTTGTTCATCGGTTACTTGGTGGTCTTGTTTTTTTTATAATTTATCAAAAACAGTATCAATCTCGAAGGTATTAAGCTCGGTAAACATAAGGCTTATTAATTCGTCCGATGAAGGTGAAGTGTTAGTAGATAATCCCGTGGACCGTAGCCTTAAGCACGTTCTCACGTTCTGTCAAAATCAATTCTAATAAAACGAAATGCTGTTTGCGGAATCATTAGATATGTAATTCCTGTGTACATACTGATGAATTACCTACCTACTGGAGTTTTTAATAGTTTGACATTTATTTTTAAAGCTTTAATGCGCACTATCTTCGTCACAGTTGAGTAAAGAAGCATTTATCCTAAAGATAATAAAAAGCTGTCTGTCATACAGACCAAAACCAATGTTTCAATGAGCCAGCCGTGCGTGACCGCTCTTAAGACTGGCTGACGAGACATGCGGCCTTGGCGACGTGACTTGGCAGAAACTGGCATAGGATCGCCGATCTCGTTTTAGTTTTAATTAGATTTCTTATCATTAGACATGAGATTGGCCTTTACTCGCGTTCTGATACCTATAACTTATATACGAACTCAATCTTTAAACACGATTGTCACAAAAGTGCGCGGAGTGCAAGTGCCTCAAATTAGAATGCAGCTCAAAAATTATAAATAAAAAATTAGAATCTCTGCATGTATGTCTGCCACGCTTAAAAGCCATAATTTAACTGGATCAATTTAAATTGAATTTGATACAAAGTCAGGATAGAGCCTAAGCACATAGGCAACTTTTACGATGCCTCGCTTTAAGGGAATAATTTTTACGCGAAAAACAAATCACCGTGGACGGATTTGCCCTAAAGCTATTACCTACCATTCTTGCTGGGATGAAACGCTCCCTTTATCCATCAGTCTAAGACATTAATATATATTTCTCCAACTTTATCCTTCGTTAAAGTTCACTAACCTTGCGACTCCGTTTTTCAACAATTCTGTTAAATTGCTGCCGCCAAAAAACCATAACGAATTGGCAATCAATAGTGGGGTAATTCTCACGAAAATCCGAAATTCTTGTCCTTGGAGTTTATGTAAAAATCTAAGAAAGAAATGGATGTTACTAATATTTCTATACAATCCTCATAACTATACCTAACACTTTCACATGAGATTTTCGAGCTGTATAAATAAATAAATAAAAATGCATAACCAAAATGTTCCTAATATCATTCCCTCACTATGTCCCAAGTACCAATTTTATTTACTTTTATTTACCAAAAAAGCACAAAAATCATTCGAATCATATTCAAGTAGGCTGTATTGTATAAACATATTATATATTTATTGGAAAAACCGAAATAAGCGTTAAACAGCAAAAAACGAATAAAATAATTAAATATTTATTAATGTCTCACATAAATAAATCATTCCCTCACACTATTACTGGCAGTTGAATTATGAACGCATTTCAAATAAAATACAAACGCTACCATTAGTTTTTGAAAGTTAGCACTAATGTCAATTTATCAAAATGGCGAATTTTTTGTGATTGTGTTCGGATGTGCGCTGCAAAAAGATTTTATAAATTTTATGGCTAAATTAAATTTTCGACCGTCATTTCATCACATTCTAAAAAACGAAAAGGTAAGCACTTAAAGTGATTATAAGTTGCACAGATAAGATGGCTTTTGGGAGTTATTTTCTTAAGCAGAAAAATCATTTCCAAAGTAAGGTTATGTCACGAGTCCTTTACGTTTATTCTTTATTTCGTCATTCCCTCACCATCATTCCCTCATTAAAGTTTATGGTGAGGGAATTTTTGGGTGGGCTAACTGGCTCTTTTTATTGTTATCTTTTAATTAACTCTTGAATTTATTGCTGCAATATTGTTGTAGGCTAAAAAATGTCAAGAAAAAAGAAGATAAGCAAAGAAGAAGCTAAATTGAAAAAGCAAGAATATGACCGAAAAGGCAGGGAAAAAATTAAAGCTGATCCTGTAACACTTGAAGTACTTCGCCAAAAAGAAAGAATTAAATACCTTAACAAAAAAGAAAAAGGTCAAGTTAAACCTATATCCACAATGAGTTCCCGAGAAAGAAGACAAAAAAGGAAAAACTGGAAGAAAAGAATTTAGCAAGACTGTTAGATGAGACACCGCCTCCTAGCCCAGAACCTATGCAAAATAATTATCAATTAAGAAATTTGGCAGTTAATCGGAGAAGGCAGCAACTCAGAAGACGTAGAGGAATACTTTATGCAAAAATATCCAGATTACAGGAAAAATTGAAACAAGAAATAAGAAGAAAAGAGAGATTCTATAAGAGATGTCAAAGACAGAACAAAAATAATCAGACTTCACCAGAAGCTAAAGTATCCGCTCTCTTGAAGAACGTCCGCCTTCCTGAAATTGTTAAGAAGAAGCTTCTTCTATCAGAAGTTATTACTAAACAGCTAAAAGATGGGTACAATGCTGTTAGAAGAATCTTTAAGTTGGCAAGGGTTTTGTTATTAAATTAAGTGCTATAACAAATAAAAATAAGTTTAAATTAGAGTTATGCCAAAGTGCTGCAATAATTTTGTGATTGGCTGAAATTACTCATTGATCTTACTTATTGTTTAAGAACAAAATTTCATTCAATAATTAAAGATTATACTTAAAAAAACATTTTATTTGAAAAGCTTCTTGACTTGTCTTTAATAATAATAATCATTCCCTCACCTTGATTGTCATTCCCTCACTTTGATTTTTTTTAATGTCCTCATAACTTTTAGAAAACGCGATAATGTTTGGGACCACTACATAATTAAATTCAAGTAACATTAGTACTATCAAATTCACATACAAGAAATATCAAATAATTTAAATATTTTTTTGAATTTTAAGATAGCCGAATTTCGCCATTTCGTGAAAATTACCCAGTGTCTGTCGCGGGTCCACGCGATGCCAACTCGAACCAATCCAGCGTTTCTCTTTTACGACTATATTGTTCCGAATAATTATATGACTATCTTCATTTACAAGTGCAATTTAGACAAACAAATTGGTTCCTCGTCACTGTTGCAACCATTTATCTGGCTAAAATGACGAAATCGTTCATTGTTCTACGGAAAAACTCAACATAAAGTGTAATTTTCTGTAATCTGTTTAATAATTATCAAATAAAAGAATGTATACATTGTAGGTACGTCATGATTTCTATCATTTTAGACTTTCGCGTTCCATTACACTAAAATAGTGTAATGGAACGCGAAAGTAGCTAATTACATAGTTACTTACTGCCCGACGTTTCGACTGGGTTACACCAATCTTGGTCGCAAGCGAACTAATAATGATTTCTATCAATTTGTATAACAGAAGCAGTAAAATATCCATAAGTTAAAGACGCATATACGAGTACACCGTATTTCATATTATCATCACGCTTTATGAATCCGTTTAATACAATGTTTGTTTCGCTAACACGCAAGGGTTTGTGATTTAGCATTCAAAAGGTCACATATTCTGTACAAATAATAGCAACGCTTTGTGAATTGACAATCTACAGTGTTCTCGATCCCGAATGTATAGTGAAAATGTAAATAATATTAAAGGAAATAGATACGAGTATTCATAATGCACACATCACACCGGCTTATTTGGATATAATGTCTTGAGATATATTGACAATACACCGTGAAATTTTAGTGGTTGTTTTTCCGTGGCAGAAGGATTTGCCTTTAGTAATACTATCGAATCATGCAAATTATTCCACGAAAAAACATTTTTTTTTCAAATTTTCAAAATAATAATTTTCCTACTCGAAACCGAGAAAAGCTATCGTTCTTTTATAAGATGTGACGTAATCAGGTTCTGCTTGCCACATGAAATCGATGCTTAAAGCTAAAGAAGCTCGAGACCCTAAGTCATAAAGCGGTTCGAACGTGCTTTCGAGTTTCGGTTAAACCTTTCGTAAAATTGGCATTTATTGATTTTAACAAAAAAAGAACTGCACAAATCAATTGTACTACTTAGAGAGAATCATTTTACTGCGGGAAAACAACCACTGAAATTTCACGGTGTATACGTAATAAATAATCTTATAGCGTAGTCGATTAAAAGGAACCTATCTTCTCTCTCTCAGTCTCAGTCATTAGACTTCGAATAAGTGGAATCTTAAAAGTGCGACAGACAGATAGAGTTACTTTCGCATTCTCATTATATTAAGGATTCGAACCTTACCAAACAAGCCGACAATGTGTAGGTACATTTCTTATAATAAACGTCTTAACTGACTATATTTTTTTTCAATTCCCATAGTTAAGAGTTTATATTATTTTCCATTTAAATTATTGTAATTGCATTACGATTCGCCTGTCAAAGGAGGTTAAGTATTTTACACTCAACCATAACTGCAGCGGCAGTTCTCAAACAGAAATAATTTACGAATTCATAAATATGACTGTAATGATGTCCAATGTGAATGCAGAATGCAATTTATATTTAACGACCGTTGCCCAAAATATTACTTTCCTTAATGCTACTACCTGTTCGCTTTTAACTTATTTTATAAGTCTGCAAAGCTACCAATATATACTGGCAGGCTATTCTGTAGTAAAAAAAGATTATGTTCTTCGGTTTATATCAACATGTCACTAGTAATCCCTCTGCGACAGGATTACGGTTATGCTGGGAGTACTACTCAATACGCATCCTGCTAGTTTTATATCAGAACTAATGGAAAGTATTACTTCTTTTTGTCAAATCAAGTTGTATAGTTGTAGTTGTAAGTGTGTATGTGTTGTTATGGTCCAAAAATTAACTCAAAATCCAAAGTTCGTATTGAATTGGTCATTACTGGTGCTGGACTATAATGTAAATTTTGCAGTGAAATTTTACTATCCTACTGTCGAATACTATGGATGATAATTAAATATTTCACTTGTCCTTAGAATGCTTAGATGGTTAAGTAGGTTCTAAGTTCAAAACTTGACTAAATATGGTTGTTTTAGTATTCCGCCTTAAACTAAGTAAGTGCCTTAAAAAAACAATATAAGTTTTCAGGAGTTAATGTGAATGCATAACCTAAATGTAAAATTAAACGTACCCACATTTTTTTAAGTTCTTATCTAAGCCTGCTAAACTACAAATACAATACACAATACTACACCAGTCAATATTAAACTATTAAATCGACAATCCAGTGCTTCACAAAATCGTGTGTCGAGTGAATCAACATCAATGTCCGAGTTGGTTTAACATTATTAAATGGGATTAGGCCGGCGAGCGCATAGCGTGCGTCGAACCAGAGCTAAGGTTGACATTTTGTCCTTGCACATAAGTGCACAATAGTCCATGTCATTTGGTTAGTAGTTTGGAACACAATAGCCAATAACCGAACAATACATCAATAACATGTTGATCGTTACCAAATAATCCTCATCTTTTTATAAACTAACCTACTTACATGGTTATGTACAGCATTAGCAGGCATCTACTTTGAATACTATGATGATGATGAATTAAAGTTGTGTTATCTATTTATTTATTACTTTTTTAACCAAGTTAACCTTTTTTTTTAAATGGGCAGCCCTAGCTCGCTAGCACGTCAGTGTGGGCGATTCTCAATTAAACAGTAATTTCCGCAAATCGCTCGCTATATGTTTTTATTCGCGGCTATTCTTGCAATGCGCCAGATTGCAGTGGTCTCCACAACGCATTACCAACCGCGGGCACACAGGCCAACCATTTCTGGTTGCGTTAACATAAGTAAACGGGAGTGTCAAATAAATAATTGAAGATATTATCGTTGTACGATGTATTTCTTGCGCATTAAAGCTGTTGTAATGAGAGTCGCCGCAAAGGCGCGGGTAATGAGACGGGGATACGTTACTTGCGATATAAGTGACAGATAATATGCAAATATGATACCAGTTGACTAATCCGCATGGTAATGATGAGGACAGGTGCTGCCCCCTTATACGAGCCGGGGAACTGTTCTACCGAGAGACTCTGCCTGCATCCAACACAATAATTTAGAATTTATATGATCTTTTCCACACGGTCAGACTAAAATAAAACTGTGACATATCAGATATTTGGCAGACGGTATACAATATTGCTTGTTTGTTCTTAAAGATGTAAAAGTGAAAGATTGGCTCTGTATAAACGTAAATAAAAATATAATATTGTATTTTTATGTATAAAAAATGGTCAAGATAAAGATGGCTCTACTCTTTATACCTATAGTGGTTACTGATATACTACCTACTACGAGTATACAAGCGCGGATCCACCGTTGTGGGCACTATGGGCATGCCCACAACCTTAATAGACTTGTGAGGTCACACTTTCTATTGAGATCGACAGGCTGATGATAATAAACAATCCAATCAAAAACATAAATGTGAAATGAGAGCCAAGTTCGATATTATGATAAATGCCTTGGTTGTTGACTTACACGACAAAAGAAGTGAGATCTAAATGGGTGCAAAGTTTAATGGTCGGTCCTGAAATGTTTGTATTTATAAGTAACAGTATCACATATCATATCTAATTATGGTCTGCCTTGGCTAGATTTTATAAACCTACCAACGAATTATTATGTTCGATCGCTAATTTCTACCAACAATCCAAATTTTCGGAATTATAAAATAAGAATCGACAAATACTTGCAGGTTTAGAACTTGCGAAGGCTAGATAGAATTCATATATTAATGTCTCAGGTGTACCGCCTATTCATTAACGATAGTGAGTCAACTGTCATAAATGAATACCGACTCTGGATGACCAAATGGAAAAGAGAATATAAGAACAAAATACCAGACTCGATACTCATACAAATACTGGCAACTCTTCCGGTCAGCGTAGCTACCGCAGAGAGATCTTTTTCTACTCTTCGCAGAATAAAATCTTGGTTGCGTGCCTCAAAGGCACAGGAAAGAATATCCGGGTTAGCTCTCCTAAATATACACAAAGATGTGAACCTGGATAGTGGATATTGATGACATTATCAACATTTTCGCAAAAAAGTAACGTAAGCTTGAATTTGTACATTGTATAAAAAAAAAACACCATCAATCTCTTCATGCATGCTCGTCGATTACGGGTAGGTACTTTTGATTTGACCCTTCTTCAAAATTTTACCTATTTGGTCATGGAAGGTCTTTCTTGGCCATCCTCTGTCGACATTTCCATTTATATATTCCTTTCGTCAATCGTCTCTCATTCATCCTCTCAACATGATCAAACCATCTAAACATACCTTTCTCAACCTTAGTACTCTCTCTACATTTTATTTATTTCACACCACAACGTTCTCTTATTATTTCGTTTCTGTTTGTATTACTCAGTTTTACTTCTAGCATATTTCTAAGTGCTCGCATCTCCAAAGCGTTTATCCTAAATTCGTGCTTCTTCTGCCACACTCAACTTTCGCTTCCGTACATTAGTGTCGGGATCAATACTCCCCTATGAACCGCCAGACGTGCCTTTTTAGACATTTTCTGACTGTTCACAAGGGTGTGCAGCGCTACGTTCACCATGGTACCAGCATTAACTCTCCTTGCAATATCGCTATCACACTTACCATCTTTTGTGAGTTTGGATCCCAAATATATAAATTCTTTCACTTGTTCTGCTTTTTCACTTCCAATCATAACATCGAAAATTGTCATATCATCACCTTTTCAAAAAACCATGACTTTCGTCTTACTGATATTCTCATCCATTCTGTTCTCTTTTAAAGACACATATAGTGGCCGAGCTAGCCCAACAAAGGTTAAATAGGCAGTGCAGCTGAGTAGCCACCACTCCATTTCCAGCCCTCAGCATCTCCACGGAAACCCTGTTATATACGATTTTAGACTTTCGCGTTCCATTACACTAAATATTTGTCTTTATGGGTCTACACGCGTTAATAGGAGTAGCAAATTACATAGCTACTTACTGCCCGACGTTTCGACTGGGTTACACCAATCGTGGTCGCGAGCGACCACGATTGGTGTATGCGACCTATTAACGCGTGTAGACCCATAAAGACAAATATTTAACCCTGTTATATCCCGCAGCTTTACCTAGTTTCATTGTTTTCGACCCATCCACAATCTCATCCATGCTAATACTATCATCCTTCCTATACTTTCATTCTCGTTCTCTTCATGAGATTCAGGCATCTGTACCCGCACGTCCTCTCTTTCGAAAAAACTTTCAAAATATTCCTTCCATCTCTTTAGCACACATGCTTCTCCTTTTGCAAGACTTCCATCTATGTTTCTGATTTTAGACAGACATTAAATTTTAAGAAATCGGGTCCGACTTATTCCTAATGCCTTATGCCGAAGTCCTGATGCTTAGAAAAAAAAGAAATAATCTAATTCAAAAGTTCATAAACGACTTGCACAATCGTTAATGAGCGATGTTCATGCTTCGACTCGTACTCAGCCGATTTTCTAGGAGCTGTGACCACAACCTTTTTTGAGGGCTGGATCCGCCCTTGCGAGTATAAGCATTATCTATTAAATGGGTATGTTCCTTGCATCCATATAAAATTTGTAGTATTATGGCGTAGATAAATGACGTTACCTACATACAGTAGCTTAGTTCAGTAGCGTCCTAGTGCACTACAGACCGTACGGCGCCGTATTTGATTTGACAGTGCATATTAAAACCCATTGATGAGATCTGTATACGGGCCCGCAACCTTGAACACCCGTCCTTCCCGGCCCAATATTGGTCTAACGCTGGAATACTAATGAACCGCTAAACCGCAGACGCCAGTGAATCATACACCACGTTCGAGTAATAACTAGTACTAGACATATCTATCTATAGGCGTGACATAATCTCTAGGCCTAATATGTATGTATAGTTTGGCGCCGGATGAATGGATCACTCCATTAAAGGCCACCGCTAATCGTTCAAGCAAACAATTTGATTGTTCTGCAAAGATAATCTGTCGCGGCTAGAAATATTTCGACCTTTGTACCTCCTATTGTGACGGTGTAACCAAAAAGGGACAAAACCACCAATTAAATAGTAGCTATCTTATGACGCAAACAGTATTCAACAAATAGACAGCCAAGCGATAGAAATAAATATTCTGTTTCGAGTCTTCTGATAGGCTTACTCAACGAGATAACACAAAGACAACACAGCCCCAAAGCTTGGTCTATGAACTGAAATAACTAATTAAATAAGCTCATCCCACACTAGTGAAGTCGCAATTTTACACAATAACCGATCTGCTCATCTCCTGCCCTGAGTGGGCTGAGGGCATTCGTACCTCGGCATCGTTGCACCATCTGCCCACGCAAGGGCGCGCCCACCTCGATCCGTAATCTCCCGATGAAGCCATTGTTTCAAGCCTCAATTCATTAGCTTAAAGCGTAAAAATTGTGCCCACACGCATCTACAAATTGTAATCTTCAATTTGTAAACGTCGCTTTAGATGGAAATGTGACATTGTTGTCACGGTTCATCTTTTCCATCTCAATTATTTAGATTTTTCAATGGGTAGGTTGTGTAAAGTTGTACGTCTCGCGAGGCGCCTACTTGTATACAGATGCAGTTCAGAACTGTAAGTAACAAAACTAAATACTTACCAGGAAGTATGTGAAACTGTTACCGCCACGACGAGACAATTAAATCGTGCCATAGGTACATTAATAATAATCTTAATTAATGTTTATTCTTTTTATTTTGTAAAATTGATATGTACGCACTTTAACGTGGCCCCCATCCTGTCACGAATGTAGGTTAGTAGTGTATAAAAATTACTGTGACTTTCATTCATTTATTTAACATCTCAACTAAATACACAAAAATGCTAATACATACTTGCGAATAGCAGCCAAGAAAATTCTCCAATTCATGAATACCAATATTTCGATCTCATTGAATAGAACAATATCCAATTACGTTCGTTTGGTATTCAAAGAGTTATATCGGGGCTCCTTTATAGGATCCAATAAGAACAGACTGCAATAATAATGTAAATACACAAACTACGTCGTACCTACTTCTTCTTTTCGTACCTACCTTACATTCATTGAATTAGATCAAGAAAACATAAAAAACTGAAACTGTCGGGGATATTTACCATGTTGTTTTGTTTTAATGAGCTTTTTATCTCGGCACTGTCACAAGCGCCATGACAACGGGTGAACTCTTTCATTTAGCATGATTTGAAATTGTATAATAACATCATACATTTAAGAAAAGCACTTAAGTGCTATTCATACGAAATAACACAAGTTATTGCACCACGGTATGTCATTCCGTCCATACATAATTCAGAGGTTTTATATCATAACTATAATTAACGTCCAAAAGTCGATTAGTAAACTAGAAATAGATATGGTTCCTACCGTGAAAGCTACCGTCTATCCACTAAGAGAATTGTAAATAAGAAACATATTAAGTCGAACGCCAAATCAGAATCGTAAAACTTCGAACAAATCATTAACACACTGCGTAGGTATTCCTTTCGGAGTCCATTTCGTGCATAGATTGGGACAGCTGAGATTTAATTTATACCTAGATATTACGGTGGAAGCACGTGCCCCGGTAAGATAATATTATTTAAAAAACAAGTGCGAGTCGGACAGCCCACGACAGGTTCCGGAGAAATATTTTTTAAAATATCTCGGCCGCTCGTGTAACAATATACGGGAGCAACCCTTTATTACAGTTTATCTACTTTAATATCTTCATTGGCGGCGTCTTCATCAGAAATAGCCCCGTGACAGACAGACAAAAGAGGCATATTATTAGGGCTCCTTAACAACACTTAGGTACGGAACCGTCAGTTAGAACCATGTCATTTACAGAATGTTCCGTATCAGATGTAACAAAACAACCTTCTTAATATTTGTTACGACGATGATTTATGTATAATACTAACATTATTTGGTTCACAAGAAAATCCTATTCCTATAACGTACGTATACTGCTTACTCATACATACTTCATATTGCGTCGTTCTAATTCATATTGCATTCGGACTTTGCATACAAATGTTGAACATCAGCTTGTAATATCAATATTCAAATAGTTGAGAGTGGCGAGGATCTTAAAATCAGGGAAGAGGTTCTGTACTTATTTCCTAGGATATTTCAAGCGTTCGTACTAATTTAGGTCATGATTATATATATGCCACTAGAAGAATCTAAAATAAATATAATAATTTTAATATATTACAAACTATTTTCCCTTTAAAGGAAACTATCCAATTTAAATATACCTATTATTATGATAAATAAGATATATACGTAGTCACCTAATATAACCGAGATCTTCGCATTATCAACCGACACCAACCATCAAAGTAAGACGTTTTTCCATTTCCGTAGCGGAACACGAAAAAAAAGAAATACTTTTCGTCCAAAAATCCGTGTTAATGGGCTTTCAAGCGCCAGGCGCGGCGGGCTCGTAATAATTTTATTATTTATGCATAGAGAGCCTCTTGACCGCCTCCCACGCAGTCTTGCGGCCGCGAAGCCTTTGACCGCCGACAGACGAAAAAAAAACAAGTTGGAGTGTTGCGGAAAATATGTAGGTGTACCTACTTAAAATGTTTGTAGGAAAATAAGTTATAATAAATAAGAACATACTCAGTATACTTCGTCTAAAACAATATAATATTAATTAAGAACATAATACCTAATTACCCGACTTACTTTCAATCTTCAATCAATCTTTTAGTACGTACAAAAAAGAAAATCAATAAACAAAAAAGCTAAGTGTGTGCATCATATTCTATAAACGTATAAGTACCTATTTAAAAAACGTAATAAAATACCTATACTTGACATTTATGTTCGAATTGGTATAAAATTAAAGCTTTACGACTGCTGTTAATTCCCATACAAATTGATTGTAGATGTTTTACAGCTAGCAATTTGGGCAGCGGAAGAAGTTGTCAAAGCGCGGTCAGGGCGTGGGAGCCCACGCATGAGCCACACATCCTTCTTAACAGGCAAAAACTGACAACGACACCACACTATTATTACAATTAGATACATGCGATAGTATTGCCATTACCGGAGACTTCATATCTTGCATTCATTTGGGTTATCTTGGTCTCATTGTGTGAAGTTTAGTTCGGGTTCCACCTGGATGCTGTACCAACTAATGCTGGCTACAGAATCTCGCCACAGATAACATAATACTATATCTCGTAGTATTCTGTCTGGTCCCGAGAACTAGGAGCACAGAAACAATACAAGTGAGAACAATACCATTTACGCGCTCGTACTCACCATTTGTCATCTACAATCTACCTACAGTTGCCTTTATTACACGACTCTACTGATTCATTGATTTAGCCCGCACACACTCCCTGAAGGGCACGAGCCTACCCTAAACTAGAGGAGGAGGAGGAGGTTACAAGATATAAATTGCTTGGAAGTAATTTAATCTCTTCTATTTTTATTTATCTACATGAACCTATAGGGGAACCTGTTGTACCTTGGACAGTGTTGTACCTTGGACAATTGTAATTTTTCGTAAACTCCCGCGCTTTAGAAAAATATTGTATATGGCAGTCGAAGCCTGCTTTGATAATACTCACGTGAAGTTAGTTGTGATTCGCCGGCGCCGCGTCAATGCAGTTAAAAAAGGAAATTTATTATTTTTTTGCCTTAAATGTTCGTTTTTTGGAATTTACTTATGGCCTTTTAATTTGTCACGATATGTATTTATAAAATATCTTTTACTTCCGATATAATCTCAGTTTATTAAGGTTTTAGATAGTATAGTTTTGAGAACCCAACCTCAATTAAAAGTGTGTTTAAACAAGTTGTAACCTAAAATTGTAATGACGTTGTACCTTGGCCCCCCAACTGAGTATGTACCTTGGACATAGATAATAGATAGATAATTTTGATATAGATAATTTAACCTCAGAAAAACATATTTTTTATTACATTTTTATTCTATTTATATAAAACAAAAAATAAATATCTAAATATGTAAACATATGTTATGTTATTGTCACAAAATAAAGAGACAAGAGACTATTAATTAAGATAACTGTTAATTAGCTATTTACATTAATGTTTTTGTTGATTACAGGTATAAGCATTATTGTTGTACTTACCTATATTAAAAATAAAACTCCCTTCTGCAATTGCAAGTGTTTATCTTCATTCTACCCTGGAATGTCCAAAGTACAACTTGAACGGTCCAAGGTACATCAGGTCTGTTGTACCTTGGACAGTTTTCCCTTTTTTTTCCAAGTTGCTTTTGTTTCCAGCTTTACCGAAAATCCTAATATTTTATGAATTTATTATATAGTTGAGTAACTGATCTTTCCATTATTCCATATTTGACGGATCTTATTCCTACCATTAATTTTTAAAAAATAAAAATATCAAAAACTGGCCTAGGTACAACAGGTTCCCCTACTTATATGACACTTAAGTCCTCCTCCTTGACGTCTAACATCCTCGTCTTTCGAGTTGTTTCTTACGAGTTCAAAACTACTGCATACCTATTTCGAAATTGTTGTGATAATAAGATAACCAAGTATACTGGCAACATTATTCACAAGTTAGCTTAACGAGTACTAGTAGGTAAGTTTCGTCTCGAACAAAAAGTGCTAACGCCATTATTTTTTATGTGCTGCTAATTATTACAATTTCCCATCGCTTGATCCGCAATTTGATTGATATAATTAGACATCTGACTAAGTAAAATTAGAATGTGAATTCCTATTCCCGTACCTAATTATATGACCGAGGCAATACAATCGAATTGTGAAATCGAACATGTATATTAAGGTAACCAAAGAATACCAACGAACTGTATTATAAGGCGTCCGACCGATTTCAGCCATGGCGGCCGATCTCAATTGAGATCAGCCAAGTGCGCAGGACATATTATAGTGCACAAGTGTGCGCGCAAACACAAGTGCACTCTCTATTCCCTTACTCTCATAATTCGGTGAGACGGCAATCCGACATGACCGATGAGAGATCGGGCGCAGGACCTCCGGCTTAACGTGCTTTCCGAGGCACGGGCGTTCAACCGCCAACTTCCTAACTCCGGGCTGAGTAATTTCATTACAGAAAAACTCACACAAATATTGCCCGACCCCGGATTCGAACCGGGGACCTCTCGGTCCTAACGCAGCGCTTGCTACCAATGGACCAACGAGGCAGTAAACTGACTGTATTAAGTTGCGCGTTAATGAAAGTAAACCCAACGGTTTTCCATAATTTCAAAAAACATCAGGATATGTTTGTTTTATAAAATACATTTCGTAGTGGAATAAAATAAAAAATACTAGCAAAATTGCAACTAAACCAACGCCTCTTCGTGTCACAAGTTCCAACGCGTTCTGCATTAAAAACATAAAAACCGGCCGACCGAAAATTGTGTGGCTCATATGCTGGAAACCCGTCCCGATATAAAATTAAATTACAATACAAAAGTACAAAACGTGCGGGTTTTATATCGATGTCCAGATTCCGCGACAGATAACGTCTGGCTGCGAATACCGAAACAGGTTTCCCGCTTGTGCCCAAAAAGTGGTCACCGAACGTCGTTAAACCCATTCATTCAGCTGCATGTTTGGGCTGGACACCGATTTAGTTTTTATTTAAATGGGAACCTCGTTTTAAGTCGGTATGTGTGTTGCCATTATTGAGCCGGCGCCAACTCTACATCAAACCGCACGTCAAATGAGTAACCTAATTTATTTGTGCACCCCAAGACGAAACGAAACGTTGAAACAGGTTTAGAAATATATAAATGTCCAATTATAAAGGATCTCATTACCAGGACCAGTCGTAAATTTCGTCAAAGTTGACCAAAACGAATCGCAAAATGGAACGGAGTACCCAAATGCCCAATGTGATTTTCTTTTAAAAAAATATGGAAATACAATAACATGATTTGGGTTTCCTATACCTAGAATTATGTTTTACATGAATACTAACAGGATAAAAGGTACTTTAAATTCTCAGACTATTATGTAACAACTTTACAATTCGTTCACAAATCTGACTCGCACTTGGCCTTTTTTTTTGTTATTTTATACCGGTGCCAGTTAAAGCCATGTCACAGCGGGCACAGAGAAATGTCAGGAGGCTCGAACATCTATTTCCGGGCGGATTCGCAGTCGGCTGAAAAGCCATTTCCGCGCCCCCATCCGTCGCCCAATTTCGCCGTCCATCATGAAAAATGATGCTACAAAGTGTTCGATCGCCATTTACCAGTCTAATTCAGAGTTCCACAGTACATATACGGTAATACTAGTATCATATATTATAACCATCACAGCCTTTAGTCTTTAGGTCTTTAGGACAACGACCAGATTTTAATCAGATTGAAGGTTTAAGGGTTTTATTTAAATATTATATTGTGCTTTAAATAAATTTTGTCAGATCCAAAAATCAGATTAGGACTTGAGTATTTGCCCAGCAAGATGAGTTCATTGTTATACAGTAAAATATAGGTAGAGAAAAAAATACCTAGATAATTTTGAAAGCGAAAGGTTAACAGTTCACCTTCAACTCAGCAAAAATGCATTTATCAAACGAAACATTCAATCTGAATAACTGACTTATAAAACACGGAATTGAAACCGCGGCGCGTGTCACCGGAGGTGTTTCCGTGACGTATGGCCGTTATTTGAATAAACACGACGGCTGCCCCTCACCACATCGTGGACTAGGGGGACCACTCGCATCTAAGTAGACGAAGAAGATTACTGTAGCAGTTAAAAATGCCTAGTATTTAAAATTGCGCATGATGCTGGTCGGGCTATTGCTATGCAGAAAACATTACTATGATAATGAATACTTGAGTATCTCTGTCTGTCTATCAGGTTTAATCGAAAATATTTAATCTAAACTTGGTATAAAAGCACGTTTTGACCATCTGTACTAAAGGAGAGTAACGTTTTAACCGCGGTACGCGACTACTTGTATATTTGCCACAATAAGAATAGGGTAGTTTCCTATTTTTTTATTTTGATACAGATGGATGCACCACACAATTGCAAATGTACTGTTAAAAGAATGGTTTGATATTTGGAAAACTCCCGGAGATATTACAATTTCAATAGCACATTATTTGGGCGAGCTCAAAACGCTTCATACAAATGTCACAGTGAGCTATGACGTCACCGCTTGTGATATTGTATGCATATCGTAAGAACTTTGTTCCGCAGCTATATCAAATGTTGCGTTTACGAATATGTGTTCATAGTGAAAGTTACTACTAATTTTGTAGTTTATAAGATGGCATAGTTATTTTGGAGAATTTTCGCACTTTTAAAATGGACTTTCCCACCCAACTTTAAATGTCTATTATTGTCTCATTTCGTCAGAAATTTTTAATTCGTTTTGACTAATGTTATTCAGTTACCTATAACTTACAGTTAATTGTGAAATTTTATGTAAAATCAGACTTAGGAAACTACCGTATTGTGATTGGTTATCTAAACTCCATTTACCATATGGCAAATAGAGTTACGTCACTTTTAGACTTTCCATTCAATAAATTAGAAGTAAACTCTCGGCCTCTAAAATGTCTACGCATCGTATCGTCACTTAGGAAAGAAAAACACCGTCGTGGTCACCCATCCATGTGGTCACCGCACCGCAGCGATTAGCCGAGCGGTCCGAGCGTTATTCATTTTTCACCGAAACTTGAACTTCCGCCGCCCACGCGCGACATTTCAACTTGTTTATTGCGTTGCAACATTTGTTATTCTAAAACAAGCTCTCTTATTTGAATATGTTACGCAATAAATCATATTTAACGCTTGCATTTCGTATGCTCGTAAATAATAGTCCAGTTAATAAATAGATCTTCATTGAATTTAAATGATGCTAGTTATAGGTATTAATACATATTACAAAACTGATCGCCAGGTATCAATGTGTTTTTCAAATTTGAAATTCATATGTACCATCATTCGACGCTTTAACGGTGAAGGAAAACATCGTGAGGAAACCTGCACACCTAAGAAGAAATTCTTAGGTTGTGTAGTCAACCAACCCGCACTTGGCCAGCGTGGTTGACTAAGGCCTTGTCGCCCTGGTTTAGGGTAGGCCCGTGCCTCAGCAGTGTGGACGTATATGGGCTGATGATGATGATGATGATGATGACATAACTGATCCAAGTAGCGGTTTAATGGTAGGTAGGCTCTTTTAAGATGTTTATGACAGTAAACGTGCGAATATTAATCTTCGATTAAAAATATGCTATCCTATCTATTTTGAATAAAGACATGTTATTAAAGATTCTTTACAACAATATCTAATTGTTTAACCTTATACATTTTTGAAAAACAAAGCATACCTAACCTAATATTCCGGATGCTTCAACAGTTTTCTTACATTAAAATTTTAAACAAAGGAAAGAGCTTTAACATTTTATTAGAGCTTACGAGAACGGTGCAATATTTTACAGAGACGAACATTCTGAAGCACTTCTGTCATAAAGTAAGGCTCGTCCGCTGCAACTAAATCGCTTAATGCCTCAAAAGGCATCGTCGTAAATATGTACGTAGGTATCTACTGCCTACAGTGAAATCAACTTTCTGTTGTAAATTTTTAACCTGTACAAATTATTATGATGGGTTGGAAGACATTTCTTCTTTCAATTAAAATATAATATTACTTATTCGTGGAAATAATAATGTAACTATGAGAATATACAAGTGGCGAAGAGATGAAAGAAGACGCTACATTGCGAAGAGATGAAAGAAGGCATGTTTTCTCTACGTCTAATAGTGTGCTATTAAATACTACTAAATAAGTCAATGTAGATCTCTAACTTAGCGTATATGTTAATCTACTTCTGCTGCTGATTGTACCCAAGTAGCCGGAAGATTTGTCTTTTGTGAAGAAGGTAGTAAACGTAGAAAGCCATTATGGAGCCGGCTAGATGCAAATCTGTGTGATTAAACTGCGAGCAGCAAGAAGGATCGCTGCGACACTTCGCCTCTTGCCTCCCCTGTGCTTCAGGTCTTTATGTACTAAATTTTCCTTTAATAAATAGGTTGTTTATAATGTAAACATAGTAGGTACACCTTCATAAATGATCAATGGTAATTTTTCAGGATCGTGTAGTTGTGCCAATGTGTGTCGTTCGATTGTGTAAAAGTAGCTATGTTCATATACGTTGGTGTAACGACACTCTAGGTATAATCTACAAGCCAAAACGATTAATCTAAAAGCGTTACCGAATGTGACAAATCCCTCAACACTCGCTCCATAATTGCATAATTACACGCTTGACGGACGCTAGCGGCATGACGAAAACAAAATGTTAAATCAAAGTGACAAGTAGGTTGCATTGATGATGTCATTTGCCGGTCGCAACAACGGGCAGCGTGACGTCACGGCCGGATGTGGAGGCAGCTCCCGGCGCAGTCACATACGTAAATTCGTATTAGGCACGCTACATTGCGCTGATGGGTCGCTTCGGCCCGTATTCGTGTCACTTCAGTTGCCGACACATGCAGTTGCAGTTCGCGAATGTTCTAGGTGCGCTCGTTTCATTGTATTTCTCCACTGGACAGTGTATAGAAACAAGGACAAGTTAAGCTAATACTTGGGCGTTTATTATTATATTGATACCTTATCCAGGACTTGGTTTAAACAAACATTTCGTGGATGAAATTCGGCTTAGACAACTTGTACCAAGTGCAGGTCTTATGCTCGGATTTGTAATTCAAGATCAAAAAAACTACTACAAGGTTGCCACTGCAATAAAATATTTTTACAATAGTAAATTCAGTTTTTTGCAAAAAACAACCGTATATAACAAATTTATTGGTAATATTAATCCTATGATTTACATCAGTAATTCCAGTTATTTATATTTCCATAAATGCAAGACGACTTAATAAAAACTTAAACATCGGTAATTTTTGGTAACAAACATGGTATTGTACTTGTAACACTTCAGGGGTTCATAACATTTGGTGCAATAAACTACAAGCTAAGTTAAGAACATACTCGGACGCAATTAATATATTACACGTCATAACTAATCGGGACATAATGCGTAACTGTTCCGAGTGTTCGAATGTTTTTGCTCCGTGGTGATTTTGTTTTGTTTTAAGTTTATGTTTTGTGTTAAGTTTTTGTTGTTTAAATCCGTAACAAAGAAAATATTTTATTTATCTTCCCGACTCCTCCATATTGCTCAAAATTATGTCTTCTTAAAATTAGTTAGACATGAGTTATTTATAAAGTTTTTTACTAGAAGTTATAATACGTAAGTAATAGTCAGGCTCAATACAATTTTGAAAACGTATCATTTATATCTAAATAATGCATTTAATTATTAGATATAGTATGAACCCTTTTACTTTAAGAAATTATTATTTTATACGCCTTAATTATCAATAAGTGATGTTGGCATTAAATAAAATAAAGAATTATATTACGAAAAGGTTGTCGAAACCTGAAATCATCACTTGAGAGTGACATAAGTGACTTTACCACATTTGACAGTGACGTATCTGTCGTAGTTTTTTTGATCTTGAATTACAAATCCGAGTATAGTACAATTATCTATGTCGAATTACATCATTGTTCTTGTTGTACTTACTGTTTGGTTATATGCTGGACTCATATCCTCCATTACCTATCCTTAATGAGAACCAGAGAGTTGCCAGCGCCGACAATCACAAGTGATCCGACCGAGTTGATTAACTGGCGCGATTGTGGAGCCAATTTCACGCGCGTCCGATCGCGCGAATCGACCGACCACCCGCCGATCAATAAAACACTTATTAATCCCGATGGACAGGCAATTCCTTTAATCAACTTTAAACCCTTCAAACTTACAATAAAAACGCTGTTTTGATAAGATTTTTTCGATCAAATGTATTCTTTTATTTTGCTTGACACGTATTCAACTTTAAACAACTTTATTTTTGTTGTTCTTTCTTGTTTCAACATTACCTTTTATACACCGTGAAATTTTAGTGGTTGTTTTCCTGTGGCAGAACGATTTGCCTTTAGTAATACTATCGAATCATGCAAATAATTCCTCGAAAAAAATTTTTTTTTTTTTCAAATTTTCAAAATAATAATTTTCCAACTCGAAAACGAGAGAAGCTATCGTTCTTTTATAAGATGTGACGTAATCAGGTACTGCTTGCCGCATGAAATCGATGCTTAAAGCTGAAGAAGCTCGACACCCTAAGTCATAAAGCGGTTCGAACGTGCTTTCGAGTTTCGGTTAAACCTTTCGTAAAACCGACATTTATTGATTTTAACAAAAAAGAACTGCACAAATCTATTGTGCTACTAAAATAGAATCATTTTACTGCGGGAAAACAACCACTAAAATTTCACGGTGTATAGGTTATTGACTACCTATGTAGTTTTCAATGTCCAATTTTGTTCTTATATTATATCATTTTATTATATTCTTATTTGTAGATCACAAACTGAAACCTAATGAACTCTATTCAGACAAATTGTCTTGGCTAGGCATTGGCGTTAGAGACCTTCAAACATTGACCCAAACTTTCCCACATCAAATGAGATGCTAGTGCTGTGAGAACAAGTTTCCAAGACACTTTAGGCACTCAAATCTATCTAGGTTAAGCTGATAGCACGTTTCAAATTGAGCTCTTAGTACTTACTTAAGTTGTACGTAAGTAGGTCGCTAATCCATATTTTTTTATTACAACTTTGTATGGAAATTTGTCCGAAATAGAAGTTTAAATAGGTATGATATGAACTTAAAACTTATATTATTTGATACATTCTTTTATTAAGTTTTAAGTAAGTCTTCCATTTATTCAAAGCTTTTCTAATCTTCAAAAAACAACCATTCACTATTGTATCAAGAATTATCTCATCATTTTTCCCCTTGACAGAACACGGAAACTTTTCGTATTAGCACGGCTTACACCTATTTATAACCACACCTATCCCACCACACATGTACGCACGAGTATTACGGTAAAACAGTACACGATTTGGTGGAGAACGTTTTCCCTGCGGGCTACGAAAGCCGACAAAACGATAAAACATTTCCTCAACATGCGCAAACGTCGAGATTGTTTCTCACTTTTATAATGCAAAAGTGCGAAGGTAATTTTCGCAGAGTCATAAAATCGTATTGACGGGTTCCCTCCGTCTCGGGACCAACATCGGCACTCCGTTTTATGGCGTCCCTACACGTAGAGCCTTAGCTACGATACAGCAATTTAAGTGTTGCCGAAGTGCCCTTTCATGAGAATTTTAGTGAATACAATTCGTTTAGGAAATGGTTTCGAACTTAGTTCGCTTTTATATACCTACCTAAAGTTTTATTAGAATATTTCATAGACTTTTAATGAGGTTTTAGAATCTGGTTGTAGGCATAGAAAAGTGTTAAAACAGACCGGGGCCCGTAGATTGATTTCCTCGTAACTACTACTCTTACTTACTATGGGAAAACCTCTATTTTAGGAACTAAGTATTTCCTTTCTCCATATTTTTATATTTACACAAGCTATTCTGAAATATTTTTTTAATTTATTCCGGCTGCATTTAACATTTCCAACTGTACCTAAATAGTGTCATTGTGTTATTACTTATGTTTATAAAATATATTGACAATATTTTGAACGAAACATATTGGATCTTGTGTCTTTAACAATGTCTGAATCAATTATTCTCAACCTCATTTTCATCGTTCCGCCAATCAAATCAATTGTTTAAATTGAATTTGGTCATAAAATTCTCCCAGCATTATCTTGCATAGTTCACAAACACTAACCACAGTCTGAGAATGCGCTGAATTGCTCTTAATTCAAGTTTGGTGAATTGTTTGTGCACGCGGAAATGCAAATGCGGGCGAAGTTTATCGGCGCTTTGATCGTCCAATAACACACTTCCGGTGCCCCTGCGATGTGCTAACTGCAGATGCACTTATGCACTTGCTTTACCCGTGCAAGTTTATTTCAACATGCTTGATAAGGTGCTTAGTGGTTACGGCAGACGCACATGAAGTCCTGAACCCGAGCGTTGGACTGCACGTAATATCGCAACCTTATACTTTGTGCGACGTAATTGGTTGATACTAAAAATTCAAAAAAGGTCAAAACAAATGTAAACATTCATTTAGTTAAGATATTTTTTTCTTTAAATCGACCTATTTTACTGGAATAGTATACACCGTGAAATTTTAGTGGTTGTTTTCCCGCAGTAAAATGATTCTATCTTAGTAGTACAAAAGATGTGTGCAGTTCTTTTTTGGTAAAATCAATAAATGCCGGTTTTACGAAAGGTTTAACCGTAACTCGAAAGCACGTTCGAACCGCTCTATGACTAAGGGTGTAGAGCTTCTTTAGCTTTAAGCATCGATTTCATGCGGCAAGTAGTACCTGAATACGTCACATCTTCAAAAACAACGATAGCTTTTCTCGCTTTCGAGTTGGAAAATTATTATTCTGAAAAATCGAAAAAAAAAAATATTTTTTTCGAGGAATAATTTGCATGATTCGATAGTATTACTAAAGGCAAATCGTTCTGCCACGGGAAAACAACCACTAAAATTTCACGGTGTATATGAAAGTAGTTCACTTTCCAGCCATTCAGTGTGTGACGATGAGCATACATATTAAAAGATTATTATTCATTATCACCAATTCAGGTAATAAGTCCGTAGTACCCGCCACTGATGTTCCTATCTGGAGAAATGAGTGCATAGATATCTTACTTAACTACTATTCGACATAAGTATCGCCGCAGGAACACCTCAACCCTGGTTGATAGAGCTAACACTGTCAAGCGATCGCAAGGCAAATCGACTCTATGTATGTACCTCCGTGCCAGACGGCGTCATATTTACCCATTGAAACTTGCATTAGCGGTAGAAGTTGCGGCAAATGCGGCAATTAAGAGCACGCGCAGATAGCACTTTAACTAGTTTTGTGCATTAACATCTCATTTGACAAACTTGTAAGTTTGCCGACGTGCTGGCCCGTCGAACGGCGCACTAGGTACTCTTCTCACACTACTTTAACTACCAATGAGATGAAAGTTCCTATTAGGTCGATAATCGAACGTACCTATCCGTCTATGTTTGATGGGGTAAGAATTACCTACCTATTTGTGCAAAATGTGTGCCAAAAACTAATTTGAATTCCTCTGTCAGTCTCCTTCTTAAGTTAAACGATTGATAGTTAAGTCGAAAAAAAGTAGTTTTCAAATACAGCCGTCTAAAAAAGGATTAAGATTGTCCCCGTAAAACCTGTATAACATTATATATCTCTTCGTAAATGACTAAAGTGCACTGTTGGTGTTTCCCAAATACCGGCTTAACGCGTCTATCCCCTGAGTCCAAATTGCTTTGTAAGCGGCTTATTGCGTTCCTGTAATCAGATGAGGTGGTCAGCCAGCCCGGCCTATGCCTAACGCCCTCCACTAATTAGTACTTGTCTTGCTTTGTTGCTTTAATTAATCAGTATTGCGAACGTGAGCTGAACTACCGTGTCGAGATCACTTTAAACTTGCTTACGCTCATGGTATTTGTCGCTTATCTTTGCCTGAGTACTTATGTACAGCCTCCAACCAACTCAACCTCTCAAGCAGAGCTTTAGCTAATATATCTACCTAGTAATAGACTCAGAAGTTGTTTTTGGATTTGCGAAAAAGGTATTAAAAGATACAACAACTAGCGAGTGAATAGCCGTTACCGCAACTTTTGTAGCGGCCTCGCCTCTTGACTTGTAATTTCTTCTAAAAGTCCTACAAGTCCTTACTAGTGATTATTTGTAATGCATATACAAGACAAGCTAGCTTCAAACAAAATAGTCTCTTAATAACGTTACAGGTAAAGTTATAACTTTATGTCTGCGCCCTGCGGTAGTTAACCTAAGGAAAAGTTTCTTAATAACGAACTTACGGAAAAATATTAGATCACTTAGCCGCAGTATGACAAAATACCATCCTGAAGTGAAATCGACTTCGTGAAATTATGCTGAACTCGCTCGCGCCGATTAATTTCGGTCGCTTTTGAAAGAGCGATGTTCTTAGTAAATTTTCCGTTCATTAGATGACTCGACGAAGTGGAAATATGGGCCCCGAAACCTTTTCTGAAGGAATTTCACTTTGTACGCTTTATGTTAGGATGTGTAGATACATACTACTTATACCTATGCGTATATTTGTTTTTGAAAAGCAATTTCGCTAAAGCTAAAGTGAGTGCACTTCGGCCAAATTCCTTTAATTACGCCCTCAACCATACTACAACTTTCCACGAGAAAGATTATACCTACTAAAATTAACGCATCGTGTTACGGCCATTAGATGTTCCTACGTACCACAGAAGTGCGTAAAATATTTTAGCTTAAAAAATCATAAATTAAAATCCTTTTACTTAATGCATAGAAGTTAGAATTTAACAGCGTGTTCACACCTAAAAAAATCGTCAAAAATCGCTAGGTGTGAACAGGCACTTAGGCATTCAGACCTTCTGGAACACATGTTACGGACGAATTATACATTATTATTACAGTTTCCTTTTATTTCATTTATAACTAACATGTAAGTTACGAAAACATTTCAGTACGTATAACTTAAAACTTAATACCTACTTAGCTACTTTAACGCCAGAGAACCCAGATTTTGGCAACTCAAATAGGCCACTAAACATAAACAGATCAGGGTTTGCTAAATTTCAGCTACGTGAAGCACGAATTCACATTTGCCATCTAAAACAACTTAGAATCTTGTGTTAGGTAGTAGAGCTGGATACTAGTGCTATTTAGTACATATTAGTAACCGCAATAACATCCTTTAGAATGAGAATGTTCCCATAATTAATCTTTAAAGGATATAATGGTCTTTGCTTGGATAAGATTCAAAATGGATGTTAATAAATAAGCAAATATTCACCAAGTCATAAGAAATGACCTCGTATTTTGTTGCCTGTTTGAAATATTGATGCGTTTGAGTGCCCCACGTTGGGTGCCAAATTAGCTACCTGCGCGCTGTTTCTTATAGAATACAAAAACGTTTCCTTATCCTCATCTTCTGTTTCGTTAGCTAAGAAGATTTATTTGTCCACCATTAACACTGCCCGTATACCTATCTAGCTGAAACACCGCGCCCGCGTGCCTTTACCCAACACTGATTTATTCACACCCTCCATTCGTTACGTAGCTTTCAAACTGTGAATTTTCATTGCCTCCACATTTAGAGCCTTTGAGCCCCGGAGAATTTCTTTCAGTAGAACGACCCTCTGACACAAATGAAGGGCATCCCAATTTAGGCAGCCTCCTTAAAAGGGTGAATACATAATCTGTTGCGAGCTGTTATGTTTTCTTTTCACAATTTAGTAGGGTATTTTAGACAATCTTTTGACGTATCTTATAGAATTTACAATTCACTTTACAATACGCACATTGAACAATGTAAGTTAGTAGAAGAAGTAAGTATATACCTAATGATTACCTAAATACCTATGGTAGTTACTATGTAGATACCTGTCTGCACTTTATCGCACATTCTCGAACTCATTAGCGCTGTACAAAGTTTACAAAATTATTTTATTCTAAAGTATTTTATACTTATACTACGTAAAAATTGTCTTTACTTAAATCTTTAGAGACTCTTTCGACCAAAATCTAAAGTGCTCATTGAGTTGCCCTCAACGTGACAATTACGTAGCTCCGAGACAATCCTCAGTTCCGATAATGATTGCTGGAAGAGCCCCAAAAGGCGTTACGCAACCGAGTTCCGCTGTTAACATTCCGACGCCGCGAATAATTTGCAACTGTTAAGTTATAAACAACTTCCAAACACTTTAAAGGCTTCAACTTTTAATTAAGGCCGGCCTACAATCCACAAAGCATTAGGGTAATGAATTATCTTCCCTTTGAAATCGAAAACTCGAGAAATTAATTATCAGGCCGCTCTTAAAAAGTGGATTGATGGTGAGAAAAATCAGCGGGGTTAATGGGAATCGATAAGATTGAATTGAAAAATGGAAGGTTAGGGAGTAATTCTGGGAGCAAACAGTGGGTCGTCGGGAAATGGGTAGGAAATTAAATTACTGGAAGACGCGGGGGACCGCGGCTGGTCAGGCGCCGCCGGCTGCCGGGCCTGCCAATGTTACGTTGAAATTGTGATTGTTGTAGATTGGGAAATGTATAAATGATGAAATAAATAAAATATATTCTGTAAATACCAGCACGTAGGTACTGAGTACTTACATAAACAAACAAAATATTTTAGATCGGTAACTATATCCTTACTTTTACCTTTTTAACGGTTACTATCTTATAACGGAATTACTTTAGGTTTCCTTTCTAGTTAAAACATTATTAGGTACGAACAGATATATATTTTTAAGAGGAATAATTTATTTTATATTAAGATTTTAAATTTTTTACTATAGATAGGTATTTATTAACTCACCAAAGTACCTACTTACTCACTGCAAGATGCTAATGTAGCATTGCTTTTTAGGACATGTACCTATGTACCTACACGCCGTATCTCATAAATAGCCTTAAGCACAGATAATGTTATCTGTGCTGTAGTTATGTAACTATCTTAAGTAAGTAACACCTAATGCTTTCATCTAATTCAAAAATGGACTTCGTATAAAGTTAGCCCGGTTTAGTAATTTGGCAACTAGGTGATTAATGCCACAAGAATATAATCGATGCCCTATGTGTATGTATAAAGCTACTTCTGACACAAACTGTACCGGGGTTGGTCGAGCGACTACGACGAACGTAAACGTAACAAGCTGTCGTCGGCAAACTACTTATCTAAATTGAATATCGCTTGGTCCTAGACTCCTAGTGCCTATGCGGGAAACGGCACTAACGCTACTCACTTAGTCCTTTTTCAGCGGGTTTGTTTCCAACTAAAGAAGAACGCTAATTAAAATTCGAAGCGAACAAATGCAAGACAGACATGATGAAGTCAATATTTTTTTTACAAATTTTTTGTGGTTTCTGTAAAAGTATTTTCTTTAATTAGATATATAAGAAATGGGCTGATAATGATGATGACATAAAAGCTACTTTTAGTTTAATATTCCTTAATAAAGATAAATATCGGTAAACTACGTGAATATCCAAATCATGAATTAAACCATCATCGTAACAATCGCGACCTTCGCAATTATGATCTCATTATTTACATTTTTTGTGAGACCTGACCGTATAATCAATCACAATGTGGTGTCACGTTTAAGGTTACATAATACAAACCCGATTATCTTTATTCTACAACATCTTGGGTCATGTGTAGCACATGTATAGCAATATTGTGTAATAGAAAATAAGGTAATATCAAATACATGTCATAATTATTGTCATTGCGCAATATTACAGCAACTATGATCTCTATGGTGCTAATTAAGGAAGAAAACCCTAATCATTAAATTAATTAAAAGATTATTCAACTTTTAAAGAACTTTTATTGTTAAGGTACATGTTTATAAATACAATAAATAATTCAGAATAAAATTATAATTTGTTAAGTAGCACATTCATTATTGTACGCTATATTACTGATAGCATTGTGCAGTTTACTCCTATAGAAAAGGCAACTTTCATAATGTTGTTTTTATTGATTGTCAATTTTCCTTTCAGGACTCAACAATAGGCCAAATAATTCATGAATAGATTTCTGTCACTAAACCTGCCGCAATCGTGACGCCGGAGACACGTAACATCACTCGTCCGAGTTCCTTAACATCTTTGTACCGCTCAATGCAAATCGGTCTGCACACTTCAATGTCTACAACAGCTACAGAATTATTGCCCAAGCATCTAGGTTTCTTTTTCAACAGTTCCCCTGTACTCTTATTCAATAATGCCTTTAACTTTACTACATTAGCTGACTCCACTAAAGACTGGTGATGTATGAGAACAGGAAAGCCTTTTGTGATTGGGACCTTAACATTAAAGACTACTAGCCTAGCTTCAAAACGCGATGTAACTGGCACTTGTTGTATAGGGTCACTTAGGATAAATCCAACAGAAACATTTTGCATATCAACTCCAGATAAAGTCACACTGACTTGGTCACCTGCAAAGGCAACATTGCTGGACATGTCATTGATGCTCAAAACACGAACCTCTGCCATTTCTTTTGTAGGACAAACTAGAACTTTATCCCCTTTGTTTATTACTCCATTTTCAATACGCCCAGCCACACAAAAACCTGAGCCAGTCCCTTTAAAAACATCATTGATAGACAATCTTAGAGGCTTAGATACAGGCCTCTCTGGAACACTGAACTTATCAATAACATCTAGTAGGCAAGGCCCATTGTACCACTTAAGTAATTCAGACTCAATTGGAGGTTTGACAAGATTTTCTCCAGTTAAACCGGAGCAAGGCACATAGGTGACATCCGAGTCCTTATAACCAGCTTGCTTCAGAAATGCTTTTAGTTTCTTGGTGATATCATTGAACCTGTCTTGAGACCAGTTTGTTGTATCCAGTTTATTGACTGCCACTGCAAGCTGATTTACACCAAGGGAACGCACAAGGAGTGCATGTTCTCTTGTTTGACCACCAAGCTCAAAACCAGACTCAAACTCTCCTCTTGTGGCATCTACCACTAACAATGCAACATCTGCTTGTCCAGCTCCAGTGATCATGTTTGGAATGAAATCTGCATGGCCTGGTGCATCAAGAATAATAACTTTCTTTGTTTTTGTTTCAAATTGAGCTCTTCCCACATCCATAGTGATGCCCCTTACTCTTTCCTCTCCAGTTTCATCCAAAACCCAAGCATACATAAAGCTTTGTTTGCCAATTTTCTTGCTTTCTTGCTCATACTTGTGCAATGTCCTCTGACTCACTTCACCAAGATCACACAACAGCCGGCCCATTAGAGTAGACTTGCCAGCGTCCACATGGCCTATCACAACAATATACAAATGATCCTTATCAGATCCACGCTCATTGGCATACTGCAGACTTGGATCTATCTTGTTTTCTTTCACCTTTGGGGTGACACTAGTGACAGTCTTGATCTCATCATCCATCTTAGGTGTTACAGCCCTCTCCACAGCAGGAGATTGGTCTCTGGATGTCCCAGGACTGCTAGGAGTCTCAACTTTTAATGGAACTTTGAAACCTTTGACCACTGCTTTATTCTTAGGCTCTATCTTTGTTGCTATCACTTTAGGAGTCTTTTGAGTAGTAGATGCTGCATCTTTCACTGTGTCAATGTGGATTTCAGGAGTTTTGAGAGGCTCCCCTTTTGGTTTATCACAGTCCTTAATTTGTTTATTGTTGAGGACCTCATCTAACGCCTTATTGAAGTCAAACTTATGAGTAAGTACAGATTGTATGAGTATGTTGTCGGATACGCTGTCGCCAAGGACATTCCGCAGCTCGTCGAGGCAGGACATCAGCCGGGCTTCGTCATCCTCGTTGAGGTTGAGGCTGCGGAGATCGACGGAGTCGCGTCGCTCCAGCGCCGGGTGCGGCGGGTCGTACGCCTCGTCCTCCGCCTCTTCTTGAATATCGTCATGGTTGTCTAGAAAGTTTGATATCGCCTGTTGATTCCTAGACCGGTCAAACATAAACTGGGCAGTATCGCTGGGAGACAAACAGCTGTCTTCTTCCACTGAGTGGCCGTAAACATCGTCGTAGTCGTAATCGTCGGAGTAGCTCCTGTTTCTCACGTTACGATGGCGAGCCATAATGATATATCGCTTAAAGTGCGTAAAACAATAACACTATCACATGTTATCCAATAATTTGTTGTAAATTCACACGTTTTTCGAAACTTCGTCGCGCATTTGACATTTCTTCCAATATACGAATGTTTGACGTTTTGGTTTCAGTTCAGTAATACTATAGAAAATGTATGTAGAAAAAGAATGATTTACCGAATTAATTCTGTTATTTCGTATTAATTCGCATTAATGATTAAGTTTGCGACTTCGAATTTACTAGTGCCACATAATTTACTCCATATAATAATAATCATATAAAAAAAATCTGAGAATTTCTGAATGATAACTATGGTTCAGTACTGTCATGTCTGTCATCTGCAGTGATCGAGCAAATGTCACTGTCATATTTGTCAGCTATTGTGAGTGAGCGAGTAAATGTACGCCTACATTTCTCTAAATTTTTATTCCGTTAACTGATACGCAACAACTGCAAAGTATTATTACATTAATAGTTTCACAATATCCACGTGTACTGATTATTTTCTTTTGTTGTTTAGCGACATCTGAATAAAAGTTTTGAAGTTCTAAACCCTTGACCCAGTGCAACTTTGTCAACATGAAGAAAAAGGTACAATAAATAATATACTATCATTACATATGATAACGAAAATATTATTTAGTTCCGTTTTTTCACTAGGAGTACTCATTATAATCGAGTATCAATGATGAAATGAAAAATTAGGCTCATAACATTTTTTTATGCTATCAGGTACTGTTGATGGGTAAAAGTGGCTCTGGCAAGACCAGTATGAGGTCTATAATCTTCGCCAACTACATCGCCAGGGATACCAGGCGATTGGGAGCCACAAGTAAGTATTTAAGTAATAATCACTCACTGCTTTGGTCTAATTTCCTATTAGAAAATAAACTTATATATACTTTAGTGATATCTAGCAAAAGGTCAAACTTTTGATTGATTGTCTCTCAATAAATGTTCTGAATATAAATAACAATATGTATGATGTTAACAAACAGCTTTAAAATGCATTATTATATTGGTGCCTTAAAATTAATCAAACTTGGATAGTAAATTGAATTTTTAGTGTTCTTAACAAAGAAAATTTCTTCCAGTTGATGTAGAGCATTCTCATGTCCGATTTCTGGGCAACTTGGTTTTGAACCTGTGGGACTGTGGGGGTCAGGAAGCTTTCATGGAGAACTACTTCGCCTCACAGAGAGACAACATATTCCGGAATGTGGAAGTCCTAATATATGTATTTGATGTGGAGAGTCGTGAGATGGAAAAAGATATGCATTACTATCAATCATGCTTGGAAGCAATCTTACAGGTATGTAAAATATCCAAATATGATAATTTTTAACCTGGTCTATACTTAATTAATAAGTTATAGTAAATCTGACTCAAATAAATTATGAAATGTTACAGAACTCCCCAGAAGCCAGAATATTCTGTTTGGTTCACAAAATGGACTTGGTGTCAGAAGATCAGCGAGATGAAATATTCAGGGCACGGGAACAGGACCTCAAGAAGTTATCCCTGCCATTGGAGTGCACATGTTTCCGAACTAGTATATGGGACGAAACTTTGTACAAGTAAGTCTGCAATGGCAATGCTGCATTGGAATATTTCAATCGGTTAAAGGACTTTGAATATAGTCTATAAATAGATACTTGATCAACATTGTAATAATGATAATATAAATGAATCAACATAACGGTCATGTGGTAGCTCTGTAAGGGTCAGTATAGACTGGAGGATTTTCTTTAAGTGCCTGCTGATTTCAACAAAACATGCTACTCTGATGTGTTCATATTGTTAAAATGTATAGATACATTTTTAGTTGATTTTTTACTTGACAATTGTGTTTGGTTCATAAGTGAATTATGGCTTTAATCAATGAAAAACAATGACTGACGCCACAAATATAGGGCACTAAATTCAACTAGCCTTCACCTTCAGTCCAGATATAACTGCTTGTTAACATAAACAATATCATGACTTGAAGTCTATAATTTACTGTTTTAATTACAAAAACTTTATCATTAATCCTTAATAAAAATATATCAATAAATTGAAAAAATCATACATACAATAGATTTATTCCCCTCTGCAGACCCTTGTCTTCTAATTGAGGTAACACACATTAATATTTCATTGTTGAATGGTTCAACTGCTATGACTCATTGAATATATATTTTTTTTCAGGGCATGGTCCAGTATAGTGTATAAGTTAATACCTAATGTTAAGGCGCTAGAATCATCTCTGAAACAGTTTGCAGCGATTGTGGACGCCGATGAGGTCAGTGTCTAGATAAGCATATGTTTAAAATGTATTGTTTCATTGAAATCTCAACTATTTTGTGTGTTGTGACATGTGCTAACTAGAGCACGACATTTTAGAAAGTAGTTTAAGATTTATTTCGCTGACTTCCGAGTTATATATTCTCATTTGATAAATTGTGATTAGAAAGGAATTCAAAGTCTTTATATTCAATATTACCTACTACATAATATAAAACAACAATGCTTACTGTCGCTGTCCCTCCACCATATGTAAGTATGTATAGTTTTGTAGAACAGATTTTGATTAGGTTTGTATTAAATAGAGTTATTGAAGAGGAAAAATATTTATTTGCAAGACATGCATAATACAGGTAACAAAATAATAAAATAAAAGGATGCATAATCAACATTTAATGAGAAGCAGAAACGGATCGCTTCTTTCCTAATACACAAAAAAGTCAATGGGAAAACATGCTTAACACAAAATCTATCAGAATATCTGATTTATATCTCATACTTTTTATTTTATTTTGCCTATATGAATTATAAGACCAGTGTCACGGAGTCTTCCCAGACATCACGACACATGCTGGGAGATACCTATTTAGTATCACTTTCTAAATGTATATTCTTTTTATTATTATAATTTCTGTGTATTATAAATTATTTGTAATCCTCTATATGTCACTAAATAAACCATTTTTATTCTTTTCTATTCTGTCCCACTGCTGGGCAAAGTTAAATAACTACATAGTATGTATAAATCAAAGTCGCTTCCTGCATCTGTCCGTCCCTATGTATACTTAAATCTTTAAAACTACACAACAGATTTTGATGTCAGATTTTGTTTTTTTAATAGATAGAGGGAATTAGGAGGAAAGTGTATGATGTTGTCAAATATCTGAGTCACTAGTTAAAATAAGTAATTTGTGCAGGTGCTTCTGTTCGAGCGCGCGACATTCCTGGTGGTATCGCACTGCCAGCGGCGCGCGCACCGCGACGCGCATCGCTTCGAAAAGGTCTCCAACATCGTGAAGCAGTTCAAGCTGTCCTGCTCCAAGCTCGCCGCGCAGTTCCAGAGCATGGAGGTGACATAACATGACGACACATGACATAAGTGACAGCCGAGACACGGTTCACGGCAGACACGCCTGTCGTGTCCAGTTTTTGTAAATTTTCATCATCATCATCATCATCCCATTCCTGTCGCCTCCTCGAATGCACGCCACTTCTCTCTCTCCTCGGCCACTTGCATAAATGTTAATTTTAAGCAGTAAATAGTACCTTTAACTTGGTGCATCACATCACATAGTTTAACCAGCATAATAAGTTGACTAATAGTGCAAACGTTCCTCGAAGTCATCAACAAACACGGGTGATACGGATGAAAACACAAGAATCGCGGTTAAATCACCTGTCGGTAATTAAATAAATACCGTTTTCGGTATAGTCTGCCCACAACATCGCTTGCCCATGGCTATTACAATTTTTAAAAATCGGAAGCCTTTTTTATCATAATTCGGTAAAGCAGTTATCCATATCCTTTGTGACATGGTGGCTAATAAATAGAACTAAATTCTTGACTAAGTATTTTCTAAAAGAAAACACACAAACTGGCCCACCCTCAACACTCAAACCCGCCTCCTACGAAATGTCGCAAGGATCTCATTACTGTGGCCACAGCACTATATTCTCTCAATATCAGTACCAAATATAAAAATCAATTTGTACTTGCCCAGGTCCGCAACAGCGTGTTCGCGGCGTTCATAGACGGCTTCACCAGCAACACTTACGTCATGGTGGAGATGTCCGACCCCAAGATCCCGTCCGAAGCGACCCTCATCAACATACGGAACGCGCGCAAGCACTTCGAGAAACTGGAGAAGGTGTCGTCCTCCGCGCCCAGCCAGTACCAATGAGACCGCCGGGGTCAGACGGGACGTAGCTAATCACATACGGGCGCTGAGCGCGCCCGGCGGGGGTAGGTTTGAATTATGAACACATGATCGACGGGTCAGGTCCATTCCCATCTGTCCCCAAGCCTTCAGAGCCTTGGAGACAAATGGGAAGTTTTGCACCATTGACAATCTTTATAATCCCTTTACGTTCGGATTGGGGACAAATCACAAATTGTTTCCAATCGATTGGGGTCCGAGTGTAGGTACCCATTGGTCTCTAAGTGGACTTATGGGAAAATATAAGCATACTATGATTCGCCTTTAATATTACTTTTATGCTAATTGGATTAGTTTTAAATTAAGCTTAAATTTATGGGTGGCAAAAAAGCCTAATTCAGTTATTATTATATGAACATCACATACGATTATTCTGTATTCTAAAGTTTGCAAGTACCAAAGTTGGTCATGTAAAATAAAAAAATAGTAAACTATATATTTAAATATATTCCTTATTGTTGTTCTTTCAGTTTTGTTCATGTTATATCTCAAAGATTGTTGCTACTATGTATATGTAGATCTAATATATTATGACAATCCATACGGGCTTTAATATAAATGTATTTTATTAATAACTTCCACTTTTACGCTACAATACTATTTTAAGCTATTGATCAGACTGTAATGTAGGTACCTACCTAAACCAAGCTCTATAAAAATTCGTCTTCTAATTAACTTTGAAATAGTTAAAGGTATTTGTTGTTAAAATGTCTTCAAAATACTCGAGCAATATCTATTTAATGTCAAAGTTACGCAATGCAAAATATTGTTTCACATACCTATCTAAATTGTACCTATTTCGATGTAAATGGGAAGAGTTCTTTAAATTGTTTATTTAAGAATACAATTGTTTATAGTTTTCAAGTATCTTTTTATTTCATTACCTACATTTCCGTAAACATTACACAACGTTGCATAAACTCGAGGTAGGTAAATTACCGTGCAGTGTGCATTCAATGAACTATTTGATATGACTGACTAATCCGTATGACGTCATCTCTCGCCATTCAGAGCGTCTTAGAGTGCAAGGCAAGCAGTTGATCATTAGTTTCGAGCGTAAATCGACGCTTTTCAATGGTAAAGTGTGTTTAGATTAACAACTGTGTAATTTATAGTAAGTGCGTTCCCTTCGCGTTATCGCTGTGTAGATTAACGACTTCATAATTTAGTGCGTAGTGGCTACCTAATTTTGATGGTTTTTAGATAACAGTTTTAAAGTACGAATGAGTGAGAATATGCAGTGTTATACGTTATTAGATATAAGAGTAGAGTAGTTTACCTGTTTACATTTAAGATAACGATTTGGTATCTACTACTACCTGTACCTATTTAGAACATGGGTATTTCCTTAAATGAGATTTTAGTACCTACGAACACTTACCAATCATATATATATATATGTGTTATCTAACAAAACTTAACAAACTACTTACTATAAATTTAGCTAAAGATGAAGAGTTTCTTGCAAATACCCATTATAGATCGGTTATGACTTATTTATGCAAAACTTAGGTACCTACCTACCTAGTCATAACACAGGTATTAGGGATCATACCTAAGCATAGGTACATATGTACATATATTATAAGTACCTAATGCATTCATTAGGATACCTAGTTAGATTACGTGTAATAACTGCTCATATTTTATTTATAAACTGCTTATTTTTCGTTAGCACCAATATGTAAATTTCACGTAGATAGCTACGTACAATGGTTATCAATTACAAATGGTCTGGAAGGTGATAGCGAGTGCCTGATACTGATATCAAATTGTTTCTGTAGGCGTAGTATTACCGTGAGGACCAAATATCGAATTCATACAAGTTCGGTCTCACCATTACAGGCAGCAGTCATGTCAGGGGAGACGCCTAAATTCGACTACCGTGAGGAATCTCAAACGGAGAAGTTGGTGCGCAAGTCAAAGGAATCTCCATTCATGATCATTGGTAAGAATTTTATATTCCGTTTCTTGTGTATGTCTATAATAAGTACCTTAGATTAATAATAATAAAAGAATGAATGTACTTAGGTACAAGTACCTACCATTCTTTTATTGGGTCCCTAAAATTTTAATGTAAATAAGTACGACACATTTTTAACTCCTAACTTACTTACCATGATGCTCGTAGCAAATGAACGGTTAATTGTGTTTTACAATCGTGCTTATCCCAAGTCGTAGGTGTTTAGTGGAAGTATCAGCCCTTTGGCTGACTCTTAAATAAAGTCTTACGTAGCGATAGCCAGCCGGCGGTGGGTGTGGGGACAGCCCCGTTGACATTGCACCAACGGCTGTCACTGAGGGACTGAAGCGACACCGCCAGTAGGCGATGAGGTCTACCGCGGTGTTTTAATCTATATACCCCCTGGGCATTGCAGTCCGCCCAGAAATCGCGGCTGGCATTTACCATCTCTTCGCGCGTTTCTGGGGAATCCGACACACCACCCGAAGAGAACTCCCTCTCAGGGTGATGGTGCGCATCGCATTTCACCGGGTTAAAAAAGAAAACCTTCCTTCACGTAATGATAATGTATATGTACCTATTCATATGTTATGATGATCCTGTATAGAGAGATTACGTAAATAAATAACCACCTGACTACCCGTGAAGTGTCAACGCATGGCGCAACGGCAGCAGCGGCTATCGTTAACAGTAATAGATAGGCTCGATTACACCACTGCTACTACTGACTGAAACTAAGTACTTACCTACTTTTATATGGTTTTCTTTGGTCCTACCTATTTCATACATTTGTGACATACTTACTTTCCTACTTTTAATATCTAGGTAGAGTTGTACATGTTAGAAATTTATATCAATAAAAATACTATAGGTAGGCACTGTGATAATTTCAATGGTAAGTAGTTTAGTTTTATGAACATCATAGGTACCTACCTCTACCTCTACGTTGATCTGGGGTGACATATGTAGGTAGGTGCTATATAAACAAAACCTGGAAGTTCTGAACCAACAACGAAGTTTAGATAAGTATTACCTACAGGTATGGTTGCATACAGAGATTATCTACCTTGATGATTTGATCCACAATCTGCAAGTCGACTATCAATCAATTCGAAGCATCGGTATTGCTGGTCACACGTTAGGTTCCTACTGTAGAGAGTAGAGTGATTACCCTATCTGCTGTATACCCTGAATAAGTAACTATTTGTAGGTAACTATTTGCTGACTTCAAGCAAGTGTATACGTATAGTTTGTCAGTTATCTACTTTAAGAGACAACCTAACAGGGAAGATCTAGATAATATTCGGGAACTGTGGTCCGGTACCATCCTGGTTTTGCTATAAACTTTGCTTATCGGTATCGTCACTCTACAAAAAATTTAATTAATTCCTCGTCCTATTTTGACTGACTCGGCAGAACACCGAGCGTAGGCTCACTATACCTATACCAAGGATTCGATTCCCACTCTGAACAAATAAATACCTACCTGGCTACCTATTTGTGTGACGGACGAGCATCGGTGTTTGTTCCGTGTCTGGGTGTGTTATTATATTTAAGTATATTTGTGTATCTACTGCTGATTCTGATGTCTGTAACACAAGTGCTTAAGCTACTTACCACGGGATCGGATTTATATTTGATATTGTGTAATTTTTTTTCAGCTCTGACCGGCCTCGCGACGGCGGTAGGCTACGGCGCGTACGCGTACAAGCGGCGAGGCACTATGAGCACCAGCGTCTACTTGATGCAGTTCAGAGTCATCGCGCAGGGCACCGCCGTGGGCGCGCTCACCCTCGGCATGGCCTACACGCTGTACAACAACCACTTCAACAAGAAGAAGGTTGTGCCTGGCAATGAGCACTAGACCCTGGAGCAACGTCTTTCTGACGTTCGGATTTGGAAGACCTATTTTGCCACCATCATTCGTTTAGGTTAAGATGGAGACTAGCATTCATTATTTCAATCAAATTCTATCAAATTCATTTGAATACACAGTACCTAGTACGCGGCGGGGTTTGAACTGGCGACGTCTCGCATGGCAAGCAACGACCTTAACCACTCGTCCACCGACGTCTCTTACGCCTACTTATACTCAAATGATAACTTAATGCTTTATTAACAGCTAGCTTAGAAAATCTGTCTTACCTATGTGGTTAATGGCTGTATTTAATTAAACTTTCGAAACGAACACGATACCGCGTTTCACGTAGTCTTGATAAGAAAAATGTTTTCCATCTAATCGGTTGAAAACAATAGCGACTCATTATGTAAACAGAGATATTGCGAACTTCGTAGTACTATGTCCTTGATGTTACATAAGCGTTAATTCGTGGACACCATTAATGTCTAGCAATATATTTTTATTGTAGTTACTTCACTACTGAATCATGGAACAATAGGTACTAGACAATTAAAATTCATTAAAAGATCTTTAGATAAAACTCGTTCTACTTAGTAAAAAATTCCTAACTTCTATATTTATATAGCTTTTTTAATCGCATAAATATCGCGATTGTCGCCGATCTTTTATGAGTATTACGTATTTCGTTATAGAGGATGAGGACGACAATTACTAAATACCACCTGTGTGTACGAATATGATTAATATCCATGTTAACTACCGACAGTATTTACAGATATGATACATAAAATGACAATTGTACATGAACTATACATATGTATTTATGAAAAATAAAAAATAGAAACACCAATGATTCATTTCAACTTTATTTTATTGTACTCTAACAAAGTTGTCTTGATTAAATGCAAGATTTGACTGAAATCATGACAAGTGAATACATCCAGGTCTCAGATAAGAAACAAATAGTTAGGTACATGCCTATTTAAATAAAATAAGTAATAAAAATATTATGTTAGGGTAATTTATTGGATACCAAAGTTATCATACAAAATGTAAAATGATTAGAACTGGACCATAAATACTAACATAGATAAGTTATTATTATTATTATTATATTGCCTTTGTTACTTTTAATTTAATAAAAATATCACATTTTCCTAAATAATATCACGCCTCATTAATTCCCTGAACAAATTG
This sequence comes from Maruca vitrata, assembly GCA_039566165.1. Lineage (NCBI taxonomy): Eukaryota > Metazoa > Arthropoda > Insecta > Lepidoptera > Crambidae > Maruca > Maruca vitrata. The sequence continues at coordinate 12,192,897 of CM076912.1, read as the reverse complement.
TATCATAGTAATACTGTTTTATACAAGTATCCAGTTAAAAGAAATTTAAGTAGCATTTCATCATGTATCTCATACCCAATTAAGTATAGCTCGCTACTAACTACATATAAAAAAACTGCAAAGTACAAACAACAGAAACACAATTATTAACATGTTAACATTTAATGGCCAATAGGGAATCTACGTATTGGAAGAAGAGATCCAAAGAGCACATGCTGGATCACTGGGAACTTTGCTAAGACCTCTTTTTTATACATTTTAATAAGACCTTGGTTAATTTTAAGCCAGGAGCCAACAGCACTTATACTCCACAGCTGGTTAGAGTGCTCGGCAAAGGGCCCTGTTTTAACATCCTTTATGTACTTGATACACGACAGGAACATGTATTCATCTGCAAACTTATCAATTATATCATCTTCTAGAAACTTAGCTGGTGGATAGATCTTAGGCTGATCAACTAACTGTGAACTTCCCCATATGAATGGTATGAATTGATAGTCATCTAGGCTCCAGACTCCATGGCTCCCAGCTGGCTCCATTCTATAAGTTTTTTGTAGCCTTCTTGCTATGTTCACATATTTATTAAAGATCATGAAGACTGTAGCTACATTGTCATCTGCTTGCAGTGCTCCAATCTTGTAAAGACAACACAGAAACATGACAAAGGACATCTCATGGCCGGTGCCATAATCTATTCTAGTGGCATTGCCAAAACTCTCCTCCAAGTACACTTTGATCTCAGGTATGGCCATGTGGAGTTTAGAATCCAGAGTCTCTTGAAGCAAAATGGTTGTGCTGGACTTTACTTTAGCTAGCCACTCCCGGAAGGCTGTGTTGCCGAACCTCTGGGGTTGCTCAACAGGTGGAAACTCTTCTATAACATTTTCAATTTTATTAAGCATATCCATAATCTTGTTAACACTTTCTGAGACTTTACAATCTACTGATAATGGTTTGCCTTTGATGGCCTCATTGAGTGTGGCAATGAAGCCTGTGTATTCCATATAAGCTTCTGACTTTTCCCAAATAGCCATATCTGAGATTGTTTTGACTGCTCTTTCTGGTTCTATAAAGCGATGGTTGACAGGCAGCCCTCCCGGCGGCACTGCGCCCTGAACGCCGTCGCCAATAACACTCTCGGCATTCATCTGGAAGGAATCACCAGGTCATGTTCGTGACATAAGAAATAAATGTACTTTTAACATTGATAAAAAATTACACAAATTCCTCTTCCTTATTTATAAAGTAATTTAGATGTACTTAAGGACATTATTGACAATACAATATTATAATCTACATTAGTCTTTAAATTGCTGATAATCAGTTTATCTTGCATCTTGTTTCCTACTCCGCATAATGTGTTCGATGACCCTACCCTACATACACAGCGCTTACGATAAGCTCGGCCAGTGAAGGTCACCAATGTCAATCTCAAAACCAACTGTCCTATTACGGACGTGTTTTTCGCAGTTTGAAATTAGCGTGGATTGTGCGATACCCATGAAAGTGTTATAGTCCAAAAATGGAAAAAATACTGCGTGGTATCATGAGATATCGTGTTCTAGATAGGGCGAGCATGGTAAAACAGTTTCAAGAAGTAAAAAATAACCCGACGGTAAGTCACCATATGACCGACCTTTATTATGTTCCAATATTGAATGTATCGGTTCCAAAATATTTAACAGCAGAGTCCAGTATATTTTGGCCACTGTAAACGTTTAAAATACACCGTAATATATAATAATTTTAGGGTAAACCTATGTATAGACTTTTTTATTTGTTGACATTTATTATTGACAGATGACAGCTGAAAGATGTTTGCGGGGATCGTTTGATACTAAATCTAAAAAAGAATGTGATTGACAAACACCCGACAATTTGCGATTTAGTCGCCCAGTCTACTTTGTTGTTGCAAAGTTGTGGACCTTCGTTGTGGATGAAAATGGAAAATAAGTTATATTATTTCAAATTTTAATACAGTAGTAAATAGAACAAAAAATTTCGCGTTACAATAGCTTTATCATTAATGTAAATCATTGTAAGGATATGATATATGTAAATGTTAAACCATTTAGGTAAATTTATTTTATCTTCAGTAGTACCATGTATCTGTTTATGCTTCAATGTAAATACATTTTGGTATTTGTATGAATTTTGAAAAATTTTAGCCTAAAGCAGTCTTCTATACATGTATGGACAGCAGAATGATACCGACAAGATTTACAGAAACTAGCGTTGGCGACATGTTTGTTGGTTTGTGAAATTTATAGATAATATTTATGCTTTGAAATCCTGAGTTTTAAATAACACATAATTATTTTTCATTTAGTTAGGAATGCCGGAAATGTTATACCTCATTCCGAACATTTTGGAGACGAAATGACTAGTTGTGAACCAGCAGCCATGGAACTTGGATGTATTATAAATGATATAAGGCATATAATTGTTTGCGGTCACAGTGACTGCAAAGCGATGAATCTGCTTTATAAATTGAAAAGTAAGGAAGAATCCAGTATGGTAAGAATTAAATATTTGCTGCTACTATTCTTACTCATATTTCGTTAATTAAAATGACAAGTGAGATAACACAAACTATTACTTTTTAGGAACAACGAAGAATATCTCCTCTCAAATCTTGGTTGTGTACACATGCAGAGTCCAGTTTAAAGAAATTTATAGAAATGAATGGTGACTTTAAAAAACCCATGCTCTTTACTGGTGAAACACCTCAGAGAAAATTTGTCGCCTATATAGACCCAGAAAATAAATTTAATATAGAAGATAAATTGTCTCAGGTATGTTTTGAGTGCAATATTTGTACTGATTGGACTTCTTGTGCGCAACTTATATTTACTATTTACTGTGTACACGTGTATGTTCGTACTTAAGTAGATATGTAATTCATTTGTAGGTAAATACTCTCCAGCAACTGCAAAATGTCGCGTCTTATGGAATGCTGAAGAAACGTCTACAAAAACATGATCTACATATACACGCTCTCTGGTTTGATATCTACACGGGGGACATTTATTACTTCAGTAGACGTGCTAAACAGTTTATTATCATCGACGAATCATCTTATGAAAGTATATTAGCAGAAGTCAGAAGATATTATTCTTAATTAATTTAAAAAAAATGTTGTTTAAGTTATTTTAAATTACTTTTTTATTTTTTTACAAATGCATATTACTTAATATAGATTAGATATTTGATTTGTAGTGCGGTTAATGTTGATTTATTGCATTTTTTTAATAAATTTTAAATTACCTAATGAACTCGTATATAACATTGTATGTACTTAATTGCAAGGCCTTCTTTATCAGATCTGTTTCATGAGGATTGTGAGGACTTTGTCCTTCAAGTTTGATGTACTGTAATTTATTTGTTGCATAAAAATTAAAATCTGAGCACTAGTTATGAAAGAAGTTGTTCCTAAATACTTAGTAGTATTAGATTTTTTTTATATTAAATTCGATTGCGATATTAATTTAATATGGGACCAATCGTATGCAATGTTATTTATTAAATTTGTTTTGATTGTTATTGAAGTGTTTTTTTAAATCCCTAATTAAAACATTCCATTAATTGTATTATTTCAGTACTTCTATAATAATAACCCTATGTTACTCAAATAACCCGCTATTTATAGTTTGATTTTCAGTTGTGTATTATACAACTATTTAGAATAAAAATATAATTTTATTTAGAACACGACCTGTACGAGCTTATAATTAGTAAGTGTTGATTTGAGGATTTATTATTTTTTATTATATTTTGAGGATATGTATTTGTGGGCATTTATCAATTTTAATAATTAAAGTCGCATGCACTGTCATAGCATTAGAATATGTTTTCGAACGAGATGTTGTATTTGCAAGGTCGTAATTGTCAGAATGACATTTATAGAAGTCAAGGCTAGGAGAGGAGGTAACCTTCCATTTATGATGCAATTAGAAGAAAAACTATAAATTATATAATTTCTGATTTTTCATATCCACAGAGATGTAAGTAATTGAAAACAGCAATTAATTAGTTAGTACAATATAATTTGTGTTTTTTTTTAGAATGTTTTTTCAATCCATGCTTTGATCGTTTTTTGGTACATTATTCAAGAGTAAAATTGTTATCACGTGTTAAATATGTAGATAGAGTTAAAAGACATTTATGTATTAGCCTACTAATTATCCAAGATATATAAAACTTGAATTTAGATCTAATTCTTGTGAAATGATTATAAAATATTCATTGTTTCAGATATAGTGTAAAGAACATGTCGAACTCGAAGCAAATTTTCAATTACAGTGATGAATCTCAATCGGAAAAGTTAGCTAGGAAGTCCAAGGATTCACCTTTTATGATTATAGGTAAGTAAAGATTATACCAAGTTTTCAGCTTATGGATTTAGTGGTTTAACCCAGAGTGGCAAGATGTGTTTGTATTGGTGAGTTAAAATTTTTATCAGGAAAACTTAATAGTCATATTATTAGTTTGTGACGAATTTATAAACATTATTATTCAAACTTTGATGGTTTGGAGCTTAGTTTATTTTTTTTAGTAGCAAATGTTGTATAACTATATATATACTTTAGTATGACAAACTGTATAATGATTACAATTTGATGATGGTTGTTAAAGACTTCTTGGTGGAAAAAGCTGTGTTGATGATTTAAAAGTGCATGAAAAATAAATGAACAGAATATTTTCTATTTTTATTTGATTTGATGCCCTGAGCTCCCAACCTGGTTGGGGCTAATTGAACTAAAATGTTATGTACAAGAAGTTTCTCTACTCTGCATAAATTATGTTATAAAAAAAAAATTGCATGATTTTGAAATAATTAGCCAAAGCATTTTTGAGTAATTCTAGCAAGATAAATTAACCTACAATTATAATATACCTTGTATTATATACAATTATGAAATTTCAGGCATAATGGGATTGATAGCAGTTTGTGGATACGGTGCATATTCATACAAAAAGAGAGGTAAAATGAGCACCAGTGTGTTTCTAATGCAGCTTCGAGTGGCAGCTCAGGGCACCGTCGTCTCTGCTCTTACAATTGGAGTGGCTTACACCTTAGCAACGCAGCATCTCTTCAAGAGTGATAAAAAGGAGTAATGTTAATAGTTACAAACTAGGAAAATTTTTGGTTAGCCTTAATTTATTGTATAGAGGTACTTATTCAATGTGAGGCATTGTGGCATGTGTTTTAGGTGACATTGTAACAAATCAAACAGTTATTTAAATTGATATTCTACCAAGCATTGATATTTAAGCCAGCATTGATATTTATTCCAAGTGTTGGTCAGCTATTAAGTTTTTATTCAGATGTACATGAAAATTCAACCAATCAACACCCATTAAGAATGCTGAATGAAAAGTAAAGTGACCAATTCTTATAAGATTCCAACTCAATGTTTTATGAATCCATAACATAACTACCAACATGTTTCCTTATTTGTGTTCTGTGATGAGTAAAAAATAATTATAAGTGAGAGATCTAAACATATTTTAACACAAGAATCTTTTAAAACAGCTTGAATTAATGGAATAACTTGCAAATTTGAATAATATATTTTTGAAAGATTACAAGATCTGAAGGTTAACATTAATTAAATTATATTACATGATCATGTAGATACTCTACATAGGTGATATTTTTATGAAACTGATACCTGATTTCTCAGTTGATAGCTGAAATTATAGTTTCGTTCATGTTGCTATTTATTTCTTAGCCATTAATTTATTATTAGAGAAAATAGCACAAGACTTAAATCTCTGTTGAGTTGATTAGAGTCTAAGTAATGATGTCCTGTATTATAATAATGTGATAGTGTGCTTTCAATTACATTGTTAACTAAGTGTATGTAATATCTAATTTTATTTATTGTTTGATATTGAAAGTAATAAATTGATGTAAATTATTATTTTTTTCTTTATAATCATATCCATTTATATAATGTAGTATTTCAATAAGAAGCGTGTCTGCTTAAAAGATGATGTTGTAGAGAGATGAGGACACCCTTCATTGTGATTATTCCCTGTTGTCCCCTCTAGCCTTGTCCCCTGGGGGGACAGCTGGGAATTAAACTTCCCGGCTATCACCAAGGTGACGATTCGTGCCGACGGTTCCCTTTGATGGCTGACTAGAGGGGAATTAATGGTATGTCTTTTTCCCTGTTGTTATGTGGTGGAGGGTGACAATTGCTTTGCATAGCACAACAAACAAAAAAACTAATTTTATGGATTAAACTCGCGTGTATTGTTATTCTTAAAATATTATTTAAAGATCCGACGTTTGGAACTCTTTGCAGCGCTCCTGTTCACGGGCAAGACTCACATCGCAGCAATTGTCACCCCCCATCAGGTGACAACTGGGAAAAAGACATCCCATTTGTCCCCTTCTATCAGCGGTCAAAAAGTCTGCACGAATTGTCACAATGGTGAAAGCCGGGGAGTCAACTCCCAGCTGTCCCCTGGGGGACAAGGGGATAACTGGGAATAATCGCTTCATTGCAACAATGACAACTTGGATTATAATTTTATATGTTACTCCAAACGATAAGGGGGATATATCCTTAGCATTTGGCCCTGGTTAGCATTAGTTATATTGTTGTCTAGAGTGGCAACAACATTTTGGAAATTGGACATTATCCGTCCGTATCGTTTTCCAAGAAATAGGTTTATGGCCGTCCTCGTAATGATGACGGCACACAGTAAACACACAACGTGCACGTGACAACAACCGTCACGTATCGCATGAGTCAATGAAAGTCTGATCTGATCTCTTGCCAATAGGAACAACATTGGCAATGTATCAAAATATGTCAGGAATTTAGATAGAGCATGTACTTTTCCTTTCTACGCCACGCTTTATGTAAGTAAAATTAGTAATCTGCCTAAACAGATGTGGGTTTGTTTGTATATGTGCCCCACTATACCAGAGCCGCTCTAAGTTGGCCGATTTGACACTTTTTATTTTATATTTTGCATTTATCCTTGTTAAGAGGAACATATTTAGCGAATCATAAAGAACAACTTTTAAAAATAAGACGTTATTTCAAAATGTCAAATGCATCTAATTATCTAATTATTTGTCTTTTATTACTTAAAATAATTGAATTATAAAAAGAAAACGTAAAATTTCTACTCTGTATTACGCTTTTACAAGGTTACGCCGTTTGACACGTTTTCATAGTGACGTAATGGGTAATACTCACCAGGTATTTTTTAGAAATAGGATGAAGGATTTAATGAGTATTGTATTTTAAAAATAAATATATTTTTAAATTAGAAACTTCAATTCAATCTTCTGGATGTGAATAAATGTTTTTAATAAAAAATTGTTATACTAGGGTATTTGACAATTTTTTTATTTTGATATATGTAGTTGGATGGACCACTCGAACACAAAGACACTGTTGAAAGTATCACTTTGATATCTGGATAACTCTACGAGATATTACAATTTTAATTGCACATTATTTGGGCGAGCTCAAAAACGCTCCATACAAACGTCGACTGGCGTGTGACGTCACACGCTAGTTTGTTGTATGCAGCGCCTAAGAAGTTTGTTCGGTAGGTTCATCAAAAGTTGCGTTTATTGATATGTTTTCATAATGAAAGATGTGACTAATTCTGTTATTAATAAGATGACAAAGAAATTTTAAATGATAAACTTTAAATGTCTTTTGTAGTCTCATTTCGCTAAAAACTTAAGTTTCGTTTTCATTAATAATATTGATTTACATAAATCTTACTGATTTTCATAAAAATGGCAAGCATAACAACCACAGTCAAATACCCTATTAGACCCTGCTTGGTTATAAAGTGGAAATAACTGTTACTTATGTACTTCGGCAATTTTACCATTGTCCCTCACTAGTGCAGTCAGTCTGACATGTGTCAAATCGGCCAACTTAGAGCGGCTCTGGTATAAATCGTTTTAGTGGAAGCAGATTCCACTGTACATCATTTTAAAAGAGTTCCACTCTGATCCACCATTGATTGGTTGAGCAAACTGCGGAATAATACTATTGCAATAAGTAAATAAAGATATTTGTCCCGAGTGGGAATCGAACCCACGACTCTTGGAACCGTAGGTAGTGAACCTGGGTCACTAACCACTGTTCCACCAAGCCAGTCATATTATTCTTTTTAATGTTGTATTATTATCCTCAACTAAGTGCCCACCACAAATCAATTAAATAAAACTAAACAGTAGAGACTAGGTACGAATACGCATAACAATCAGAGAATCTAAAGTACCTACCTACCCTACTAAGTATTATTAAAAATTAGTGTCGAATTTCAACTCGGAGGAAGCAATTGCACATTCCCTGTGAGTTTTAAGTTTGCCAAAGTTTTTCTCCATAAATAGTAGGTACGCGCATATTCTTCAAAAGTCCATACAACGCTATACGCTAACCAACTGGATATGACGATAGGGACTGCACACTTAACCGGTTCACTATCACTACGTAGCTAAAGGCCCACGTACACTATAATTTAGCGGCTGCCAGTTTGCCAAAGTTTTCCTCCATAAATAGTAGGTACGCGCATATTCTTTAAAAGTCCATACAACGCTAAACGCTAACCAACTGGATATGACGATAGGGACTGCACAGTTAACCGGTTCACTATCCTGAGAAAAAGAGACAATAGAATCAATTTTCACAACCCATATTTGGGCTGTGAAAATTGTGGGACTATGAACCTGTTAAGAGTTGCGAGAGCCCGTTTCTGTGGATTCATTATTGGAAGAAAACCAAATGATAAAATGGAAATTGATTTTATTAAACACAATATACAAAAATACGACAACTTCGGAATGTTCACAATAAATAAATAATTTCATAACAAGTCATTCGCTTTTACTACAATCTGAAGCACCTTTCCTCATTTTTAAACTACAATTGGGAATGGTTAAGTCATCCTTATCCGAAGTGGAATGATTACGAATAGAATTTGAAGTGCCTTTCACAGAGGATAAGTCGTCTGCGTTACTGAACAGGCCGTTAGACATGTTCGAGCTCGAGCTGGACTGGTAAGTCATAGACTTGAAGATTTGCACGGGAGTGGAGGTGCGCGCGCGGTTGTTCTGAGAGCTCTCAATGGACCGCTCCTCGCGGATGCTCTGTGACAAATGCTTCAGTTCCTCCGGCATTTTCGTCTCGAACAGAGAAACGAACTCATCTTCAGTGTCATTTCTGTTAGATTTGTTTGTAAATGTAATTTTTTTGGCCAACTCATTCGTCAAGAACTCTTTTACAGTCATCGAGTTCATGAAAGATGTCTGTTGTTCCGCGTTCCTCGAATTATCCGCAGACTTCTTTTCTAACTTTCTAGATGCTAATTTATTTGTTGCCAACACTGAATCGGTAACAAGAGCTGGTATATCTTGTTCGTTGAAACCTCTTAATTTGAACTGTGATAAACTTGAACTAGAAGTATTTGATGATGACGACAATGCTAAACGTTCCTTGGTCTTCTTCAAAGTAGAAGATGCCCAGCCCATCCCCAGTTTCTTGAAAGCATTTTCCAAATCAGGATTGGAAGAAATACTGAGAGAGTCCGACGACTCTGAGCCTTTTCCTTTATTTTGAGAAACTACATTTGATTTCTTTTTGTTATCTTTCCGAATTTTAGACAGTGCCAAGACAGATAACATAGATTCAGAAGACACAGTTGTAGAATTTATGTTTGAAAGTGTATCAAATTTGAATGGTTCAGTAATAATGTTTCTTTTGAGTAACTCCGCAATTACGTCTGGCAAGCTGCCGTCAGAATGCAAAGAACTCAATTCGTCGTTAATGCCGTCATCTTTCGCAACATCGTCCATGTTCGAGCCGTCGTCCAGGCCGCCGACGTCACCGCATTGCTTCGCATATTCTTGGATGCTTATAAACGGTTTCAGCATCAGTTCATTAAATTGTTTTAAATCCATCATGTGAGTCTTAGACTCGTCGGATGAGTCGGTAAATGATACTCTATTTTGAGGTTTGGATACGCTGGTATTGTTTTGTAATAGATCTGGATTTCTGATATGGTCTGGTTTAGCTATCTTGTTGTCTTTATCAAATTGTTTGATAGAACCGTTATTGTTTTTATAAGATATATCTGATACTTCAGTCTTGGTATTGGTTGATGATTGATTCTTCAGTTTCACGCTCATTGGTGAATCGACTTCAACTACAGTTGATAGTTCATGTGGAATTACATCTTGGCCATGTTTTAAATGTATTCGCGATAATGCTGGTGGAGGTTTCTCCCTTCGTTTGCCTCCTGTAGCCTCAGTGTGTGAACTGGCAATAGGCTTTGATTTAATAAGCTCTGTAGGCTGAGCAGTTGGGTATTTAAATTCAGCTGGTTTAGGAATGTTCGTCAAAATAGGAATGTATTCTGACGGCGAAACCTTTCCATCATTTTCATCTTCAGTCGAACTTGTAGCAGACATCTTTGTGTTGGCTTTATCTTGCACCTCGCTTTCAATTTCTGAAAATTGTTTAGGAACATTGCTAACACTTACATTTTTATCTGATTTATGTTCAGTGTCGGAAGCTGTATCGGACGTAGAAATCTGGCTGTATGCCAATGATTTGTTTCTTCGAACTTCTTCTAAGACTTTAGCCAAATTTGATAATCTCTGTGTGCACTTCTCTGTCAAATCAGCAATTTTCTCCATGTTTTGGAGTTTATCTTCTGCCATCTTCATAAGATTTATCTCACTATCAAAATCTTGACTGGTCTGAGTCGAAATATTCATTGCTTCGTCAACCATTCTGCGTTTTGGATATTCTAATTCAGAATCTGGAGATGTCGTTTTAGCTCTATGAAACGGTATAGAAAAGTCCCTATTTTTAGAATTAATTTGTGGACGGTGCAATTGTCGATTGCTATTTTTATCACTGTTGGATTTTGTTTCAATGTTTGTTGATGCGATTTCATCAGAAATATCAGTTATGATATTATTTTGGCGTTGGTCATAGTTAAGATATTGTCGAGGCGTAGGCGAACTTTTACTTCGAATCTGTTTGCGAACCAATGGTTCTTTAGAAATGGGGAGTCCTCTTACAGATGAAGGCGAGGACGTATTGGGATTCGATTTTTTGTTGAATTTATTAGAAATCTTTGTATCACTTTGCTTTTTTGGGTTTAAAACACGTTTAGATATATTCAATGATTTTACTCTATGGATTGATTTTTTCTTCGGTAATGTAGCCAAACTTTTCTTAGATTTATTGGGGTTGTATAAAGTTTGCGCAGAATGACTATTAGAATTCTGTTTAATATATTCCTCCAGTATCTTCTGCTTCAACATATCTTTCATTTGTTCTAACGACAATTTAGTATCAATGTTAGATTCCTTGTCATTCAAATTGCGTGGCACCTCTATGATAGAGCTTCCCGGGGTGCTAACTGAACTGCATTCTTGGTTTGCAACTTCAATTGCTTTTATGCCTTCCCTATTTAATTGTAGCAATTTATTAACATATTTTTTTATAATAGGATTTAAATCAGCGTTATTTCCAATTTTGTTGCTATTAAAACCATTCATTTTATTTTTAAACGACGTTGCAGTACTTGAGGTAACACGCATAACAAGGTTTCGGGACGGTATTTTGTTTAAGGGTACGTTTCGATTCTTTCTCTGGTTTTGGCAATGAACATCGGTTGCAGAATCAGTTCTACTAGAATATTTATGGCTCTTCCCACCATGCATTGGAGCAACCCATTCCATATCATTATCACAAGTATCACTGTTTTCATGATTATCTCTAACTGTGTTTGGAGGAGGTATCATGACCTTATCCATAGATCTTTTACATGATGCAGATGATTTAGTTTTATGACATTTACACCTTTTCCTCGTACATTTATGATTTTTGCATCGCTCGTTACGATTGGTTTTTTCCACCTTTTCTTCATGTCTCATAAAATCTGGAAAAACCACATCTGGGGGGCTCATATAGGCTGTTGATGTTGAAGAACTCATATGAATAAATACTGGCCTTGGGTTTGGAGAATCCATTGTAGTTTGAGTGTAAGTGGATGTAGCAGGTCTAGGGACGTCAGTTTTTGGAAAGTGGCTAGGAACGGCATATGGTAGTTGAAATGAAGTGTGAACACCTTTGTCGACAAGTTTCTTTCCTGAACCTAAGTCTTCCATTTCTTCATTGCCTGATAATGATGACACTGCGCCTATTGAGTTCTGATCGCTTCTATCAGAATCCTTATAGTTGTTTTTCGACACCTTTTGAGGTACACCTTTTTCGACAACACTTGTTGCCTTTTCATTTAATTTCATAGCGTCTTCTTCTCCGTTGTTTTGTGGTTCTTTGACTTCTGGTACTGAACTAGATTTAAGTATATCAGAAGATGCAACTTTTCTCAAATCTTGATTTGTGTATGTCGTCTCCTCATCGATAGCATCGCTTGCAAGATTTTCATTTTTGTCTTTCTCATTTTCAGATTTTTTCCTCAGTTGTATTATAACTTCATAGGCATCATCTTTGAGGAAACCACTGGCGCCGATATAGAACTTCCCTGCTTCCTGGCCGTCGTCATCGATTAATTTGATGTAGCCGCCATCGGGAGCAGCGCTGTGAGCCTTATCAGTAGTGGCAGTTTTGAAGGAAGAGGTGGAGGTAGCTGCGGACGGCTGGACCATTGAGTTACCAGTCTTGTTGGCTTGCTCTGGTGACTTGGGTCTACTGGCGCAGCCACACTTACACCCCACGCAGTTGGAGGTCCTGGGAAGACAAAAATCAACCTTTGGTCTAAAAGATCTACATTTAAAAAAGAGATTGTTAACTTCATGAAATTAAATAAAATAATGATGACGTAATAATATAGTTAATTTTACCTGGTCTTTACAGAGTCTTCATTTCCACAAAGGAGGTTTGTACCTGAAAACAATGTTAACGTTATTAGTATGATTATACGACGTAGCCATTTGTATATCTTAATATACATGTGTATGTGTATGTAATTGAACTCTTGAACAGCTTGACCGATTTAAATGTTTTTTTTTGTATGCGTTTGAGTGGCGCCCTGAATGGTTTAGATTCACGGCAGATGGCACTGATTGCTTGAAATTGCATGTGATCTCGGCAATGGCCCTAACAATTTCGCTGAAATTTGATATGTAAGGGTTTTCGGGGACGAGAAATCGATCTAGCTGAGTCTTAGATATACCCGAAACGAAGCGAGGGCGGACCCCTAGTTACTTATATTTTTATAAATAATCAAAAGCGTTCAAACCTTTATCACGTTTTTGATTATCTGACAATGTTTTATTGCAACGGCATGTTCGGCCATACTTTAGCTCCTCTTCTGTCACTACAACACTTCGCCCCTCTTGAGACTTATCGGTGAAATACAAGGATGCGATGTTTTCCCTGAAAAAAAAAATAGTTATTGAAATAAATAATAAGTTACCTATATTACATGTTGTGTGTATACTGCTTTATAATTCTGAAATGACAATGCCACTAACATAAATTCGTAACAAAATGAGTGTTTAGTGCTAAACTCGAGTACACCTATAAAAAAAAAGTCTAAAATACCAGATATACTATGATGAGGAAAATGAACAACTAAATAGGGTAATCACCACCAAGGCTTCCGTTGGGCAGCTGTCTGCCACATCTCCACATTAGCAGTGTAACAACTGGTCACATTATAAGATAGGCTGCAGGATTGGATAATACGGGATTAGGATTTGAGAATGGGATTTTGGGATAAAAGTAAGGTAACCTAATAAAATGTAACTTGTGACTTACCCTTTTTCACTGACTACTTTGTACACTCCTGAAATTAAAAGAAAAAAAAATTATCTCAATAAAATACATGAATCGAGGATTTATTAAAAATATCTTATCAATCTAAAAACATTAACCAAGACTTATCTACCTAAATGTACCATAATGTAATATAACATACCTTCATCAACTTGGTCAATAGGAACATTACTTCTATCATCCCTATGGTCTCCACTAGAGGTCTGGCCTATCTCTTCTTTGTTATTATTATTATCTTTATTCCGCTTTTCCTTATCCAATGATTTCAATACTTTAGCCACATCATCAATTAATTTCATTTTCTTCCTCTCTTTTTCCTTTTTATCCAAAATCTTGTATATTATAATTCTGTCAGCTTCTGACATAGTTTGATCTGGTTCTTTACTGTTACTATTTCCTATATTCAAGTTTTCTACAGAACTGGTGTCTGAAGCGATTGACGAGCAATCAGTAGATGCGTCGTTTTCTTTTTGAATTATAACAGTTTCGACGACTGGCCTGCCAGGGTTTTCTTTAGTGGGTGGGGTATGTTTGTGGCGCGACCTGTATTCGTGGTAGCTGTCCACTTTGCTGAACTTTACCGAGTTGCCAGTCTTCCCCTCCTTCAGTGTGGTCGGTATGGTGTGTATAGCGAGGTTACCGTCGCTCTCGGGCACCGGCATCCACGAATACTGCAAGTCCCTGGACTCAAAGTCTTCACTCAAGTCCGCTCGAGATGGAGATTTTGATCTACTTCGCGATTTCTGTTGACTTGTTTGCTTGCTTCTTGCGTTCTAAAAATTATATTTTGTACTCATTTAAACACCATGACTTTATAAGAGAAAGAAATACATAGTAGATGAACAAATATCTCAGACCTCTTTTTTCTTATTTTCAATATCACTTTACAATTTAAATAGTAGAAAATCAATTCAGCCTGGAACTGTAACTTTTCTGGGAAATACAGTATTGATTTTAATGAATATAATTTGTTTAATTTTAGCTTTGGTAACTTATATCAATCAAAAATATATAAATAACATTCTGATATTACCAACCTCACAGTTCTTCCGGCATTCCTTTTCTATCTTATGGAACTCCTGCTGCAACTTTTGCTGGCGACCAACTTTCAAAAGACGTTGTCGTTTGTCGTCCATGTAAGCATGTTTCTGAAACAGAGTAATGTGTATGCTAAGATGTTGACGGATCATTATATACTGTGGTGCGAGTAAATAAAAACATTGCCTGTATTGCAAAGATAAAATTGATAAAATTGAGTAATCCATACCACATGTTTGGAGCATTTTTCTTTAGGCAATGTCTTCAGGAACGACATTGTATCAACATATTCTTTCTCAACAGTTTGTTTTGTCATTGCCACTTTGTTTCTCATATCCTGTAATTTTTTCTGGTGTTCTTTATCCTTGCTTGGGTTGTTGTTGGACTCCTTGAGAGCCTGAGAATAGGCGTCTTCATCAGCTTGGAGATCCCGGACGACAAATCTAGAATCTCCACGGGGGACATCTCTGGAGTCTCTTGTAGAGTGGTTGTACATTGTCACAGAATTCTTTTTTGCCAAATTAGGTTCCACACCACTTGATGTTGTTGATTTGTCGAAGCTACCTTTAGCTAAAATTTTAATAAAAGCTTTAAAATTACACATACAGTCAAGTGTAAACTGAAAAATACAAACTAGTCAATGTGTTACAATACAATATTGATATGACTAATGACTTATATACCATGACAGCATGACAATACATTAGGAATATTCTAATAATGTTACCCATTACATTTAACATGTATTCTTTATTAATATTTTAAAAGTTAGAAAAAGCGTTATGTTGGTAATGGTAATGATAAAATGGGCTGGTGTCCACAACTCAACATCCCAAAAAGCATTAAGGTGCAAATAGCATTTAGTTTTCATGATAACCAGTGAGCGACCATAATAAAGTTGATGAAAAAATACAGAAAGATTTGATGATTAAAACTTGTTCTTATATTGTCACCTGGGTGATCACAGTTTCTCTGGTAAACTTTATTCCGCCTAAAGGGACTACTTTCGCGCACAACTGGACTAGGCCGCCAGTCCTGACGCGAAGGTCTAATTGAGCTAAAAATCTGATTTATCTGGGAATTAGTTACAGTAAACAGCCTGCTCTTAGTAATTTTCTTATGGTGCAATGTGCTATGAGTACAAAATTCGCAGTTACTTTCTGCTTGCCATGCCGGTACAGGAATGACTTGTTCGTCAGCAACATGACATACACTAGTGCTAGGCAAAGTACCTTCTATCTTTGATGATCTGGAACGTAAGATAGTCTGCTTGATAGTATTTAAATCATCCGACTGTTTCTTGCTAGATCCTGTGGTGTCAGTTTCTCGTAACCTCAGGGCCCGACTCTGCAAGTACTCAGAAACTAAAGTGAGAGATGGTCTGATGGAAGACCTGTCTTCAGGCACATTCAGGAGACCACCACGCAAACTGGATGGCATTTCTGCACTCAGTGCAAAGAGGTCAAGCCTTTTGCTTTTATCAGATTTGCTCTCTGCTGCATTATTAAAATCATTTACACTCTCCTTGTCATCTCTAGGTAAGGATAGTACTGGTACATTAGGCTCCCATTCATTGGGCATTTCTTCCGAGTCCCACTGGGTTGCCATTTCAGTTGTTGTCACTTTAGGTACTTCATCATTTGGATCATTTGGATGCTCTTGGGAGCTGCCAGCATCCCCTAATAGTTTACTGGAGGAAGACTTGGCAAGCAATTTATTTGCAACACTGGTAGATTTCTCTCTGCTTATTTCATTAGCTGCCTCCCTACAAATAAAAATGATCACACCTGAATTAAGTAATTTAATGGAACTCGTGTACATAAATGATTAAATTATGATACAATTTAAACAATGTAAAATGTTTTATGGCAATAAATTATTTGTCTTTGTTGTATTTGTATTTGTGAAGATACTAAAACATATTAAAATTCTTTAAGTATTTACCTAGCCAAAAGCTTCCTATCAAGAGACTTTTTTCTTTCATCCAATTTTTCTTGTTTTTTTCTCCGCAACTCTGCTACAGCCTCCTTTCCTCGCACCTTTGATAAATCATTTTTTTCAGGAGAAGTTCCTGTAAATTGTATTATTTTTGTTGTGGTGATTATGTGGTTTGGATATTATTGCTATAAAGCTAGTGAAGATCAATTCTCAATAAGTAAATGCAATTACAGTGTTACCCCAAAGTTACATGATAGTTGGGCCCAAATTCACGTAAGTTGGGGTAGAGTACATTGAGATCAACTATATTAAAATATCTTGAGTCTATAGATTTTGGCCTATAGTATTTTAAATAAATTTTATTCAGCTAAAATGTAACAAATTAATATACCTACCGTTTTGGGTTTCCTCGAAGGCCTTTTGGTGGCTCTGGCCGACGCTCCTTACGCCTTGAGCATACAGCTGTTCCAGACGTTTCACCAATTTCTCCTGCTTTTGAAAGTACTCTCTTTCCTTTACTGAGTCAAGATCGCCAATTTGTCGCAACTTTTCTACTTTGGCGCGTTGTCTTATCTTTTTCGCTATGTCTTTAGATTGTTCCCTGACCTAAAACATCCTCACACAATAGTAAAAAGAACTATAAAAGCGGTATTATGTCCCACACAAATATAGAAAATTTAAACTATAAAACATATTTTTTTAATTCAAACCTGCTGAAGTCGAAGTTTTCTTCGTCGTAGGAATTCATTTGTTTTTAAAACCTCCGTTTCTGAAGTCATACTCATGATGTCATTCTTGTAGGTAGATACTGTCAAAAAGTTTTGTTTCGTAATTTTACATCAACCGCGTCTTAAAAATAATTATTTACCTAGTACTAATTAATTGGTATAAATACTAATATTCTAAGAAAACTTAATTATTTTATCACAACTCAACACAAACAATTTCAACTTTTGAAATGTCAACGTATTTCCCGAGATCTCGCAAGCTAACTGACAGTAGTGACAGTGACAGAAATTGCTTTTTACGTGGAAAGTTTATGGCCTTGGATTACAAAACTGTAACTCTTCTATTTAGGTTTGTACCTTTGAGTATAAAGCCACTGGCTTTATACTCAAAGGTTTGTACATTTATTTTCGCCTATTCGCTTTCTATGCTTTATTATGGAATATAATTGTCTTTTTCTATTAAGTACATTATACAATATGTAAGTATTTTACTGTAAGGTTTATGTTTAAAATTCTGCGTTTGGGATATTTATCAGTAGTGTTCGATTTTGGAAATAAGTAGATATAGTATTAAAAATAAGATTAGAAAATTGATTAAATAAAGGATTTTTTTTTATTGATTTATGGTATTTGCTAACACTATTAATAAGTATTGATCGGTACGAAATAATACATACACACATTTGTCGTAAGTATATTTACTTGTATAAAATCTATTACATACAATTAAACTTAACGTAAAACATTTATTTTATTTAAAACTCAGATGGTATTGTTTTTAAAGCAAACATATAGTGCATAGGTAAATGTTTTAAATGTTGAAAGATTAAACCAGTCCACTGACTAAATTAGTAACTGCACCACCGCCATTACCCAGATCTAGACGAAGAACTTCCTGTCCAGCCAACATGAGGTTCAGCAAATCATCCCCAGTCAGCAGGCCCAAGTCAATAAGCGGGGGATTCTTCTTAGAGCCCGAGTCAGAACCCGAGCCCGACCCCGAGTTAGTTTTACCCCCGGAGCAGGAGCCCTTGTCTCCTCCAGCATTAGTAGTCGTGTAAATCAGAGCATTGAGGAGCTTGTTGATGATGTCATTGGAGTTGACTTCATTGTTCGACTTCTCGAGGGATTTAGCGAGGAGCAGAAGCGCGTTCAAGTCGTCGGCTCCGTAGGAGCAGGGGTCCGGGTACAGGGGGCACGGTAACGGTATTGGGAACGATATTGGGACGGTTGAGACTGGCCGGTAGGGAGAACGCCCGATAACTTGTGCCTGAGTGACCTGGAGATGAATAAAAGAAGTTAGTCTTCACTTGTCAGTATTGCACGTGCACCGCAAAACTAAATTAAAAATTGGAAATATTATCATTCATGTCTTACTGGACGGGGAATGTGAATGTTCAGTCTTGAATGTGAATTTTTCCAATTTTTAATTTACATGAGAGCTCTGTGTAGCATTAAAACACAATAAAAAAATTAACAAAACTTTTTAAGAATCCGGTACCTATATTGGTAGTATACAAATATTTATTTGTATATTATTTTAGGTACAGCATTCTGTGAATGTAAAAAAAAGAAGTAGGTAGGTACCTATGTACATTTAGATTGCATTTTTTTTAAAGCACGCAAGTGCGACTCACCTCATGATAGTGTTGCAAAATATGTTAAATCGCAATAAAAAGTAAATAGAACGCGATAATAATGTATCTAGTAGTTACATACTCTCTTCAGTTATTTCTGTAACGTATGAATAGATAGACACTCACCCCAACGAGGGCGACCACTGCAACCAAACTTAGCAGGCGAAGCGCAGACATGATTTTTAATTAATAAATAAGTATAACTAAATGAGGGTTTCCTTTTATACGGCACGATTATATTTATTTCATCATCCTTGTCTATTTATTTTTTAACTCCATGGATGTTTTGGTACAGTCGTACAGTAAAGCTTTTGAAATTTAATAAACGAATTGAATTTGAATTTTACAAGACATATTCTGAATGCGTTTTGAAATTATTTTCATTTTATATTATCTGTATCGATAATGCAGCAATATTTTAATCTAGACTTAATTGTTATTTACCTGTAAATAAATAATTAGGTCATACTTATCAATCACACCCTTAACACTTTTTGTGCTGATTGTACCTACCTGCAAAGATTTTAGTTTCCTAGTCTATTTAACATTATTATACAGCACCTACTTAGTTACAGTCACGTACCTTTTGATTAGGAAAATGTGTTATTGTGTTTAATATATTACGCCAATGTTTACCTACATACGAGTACATCTATATCAAAACAATACACACCTGCCATACGTATCCCCTAGTCTGTAGTTTAGTTAGAAAAAAACCTATCCTATTCCTTTCTATGTACTTCGTTAAAGGTAAGATATAATATGGGTTTGGTTAGGTTCATACCCTCTAACTAAATACCATGGCCAGCGAGAGCAGTTTTAATTAGAAATTTCTCAGTCAATCCTAAGTCAAAATGGATACTGGACCAAAACAAAGACGTCAAAGTAATCCGCGCTTCAAAGCGAATATATTTTCAATCCTAACATTCGGGTACTTATATTATTTTAAATCCAGGATTTATTTTGCCCAAGATGGCAGGCAGGGTTTACTAGGCAGGGGCCTAACTAGGCAATTGCTAGGGAGCCATGATACGTTTTAATCTCGATGCCTGCATTAGAACCACATCATCATCATCGTCAGCCCATATACGTCCCCACTGCTGGGGCACGGGCCTACCCTAAACAAGGGCGATAAGTCTTTAGTCAACCACGCTGGCCAAGTGCGGGTTGGTCGACTATAGAACCTAAGAATTTCTTTGTAGGTGTGCGGGTTTCCTCAGGATGTTTTCCTTCACCGTTTAAGTTATTAGAACCACAATAAGACAAAACTTATATAATCCGTCTTCTGTAACCAAGTCTTCTGCAATGAGTCTACAAGACCATGGCAAGGTCTATCTAGCTTGGAGCTGTAATGAAATTAAAACGAATGCATTTTAATGTAATAGGTGGACGCTGGAAACTTTCAAACTTGGATACACTCGTGATATAAAGGACAGTGACCTATACGCACCTCTACCCGAACATCGATCAGACGTCCTTGGTAAAAAAAACTCCATTAGCTACCTACATACATACATAATGTTACATTTTAGCCAAGTAAATTGTAATGTTCAAAATTAATACGTAACCATTAAAGACTTCTGTAGTAGGTAGGTACGTCTTACAAAGACACAATAAATTGGAACCGTTAAATTATTAATAGGAGATGCAGTACAAAAAGCATGGGATAATGAAGTTAATAGAAGTCGGCATGATGATAGCAAACCAAGTCTTTGGAAAGCGCTAATGAAAGTTTTCGGAGCAGAACTTGCGTTTTACGGTCTCATACTTGCTGGGATGGAGTTTATTATAAGGTAAACTCCAAATATCCCTTATGTAATAGAAAATAAATAAGAGGGTTAATATTGCTAGTGATTATACAAATATTCATTATAAATGCCTACTGTGAATGTGAACAATCATCATCATCATCTCCGCGTTTTCCCGGTTGCATCCTTGCGGAGCCCGGGGTCCGCTTTCCTACTCCTATCTCTCCACTTCGCACGGTATTCGACATCCTTCACGGAGAGTCTGTTGGCACGCATGTCATCCACTACGACGTCAAGCCAGGCCTTCTTGGGCCTTCCCCTTCTGCCGGGACCCGGCGGTAGCGACATAGCTAGACACTTGTTCCCTACGTAGTTTGCCGGTTTGTGTGAATGTGAACAATGTGCTTGTTATTTTAAGAGAAGATTGCACTTCTTCTTGTTCATCGTGAAATTATCCCATGTACGGCAGGTTGCAACAGCCACTATTTCTGGGTCTCTTGCTGCGGTACTTCAGCCCAATTCAAGACACGCACAGTTGGACGTAAGTTAAACATCGCATAGGTACTTAGATTTGCTCTCGTACTGATTGGTCGTATATCTTTTTATGTTTATAAGGACAAACTCCACTTATTTTTTTCGCCTGTTCAACTACTACAACACTGATGGAGGCGTCTCATGGGGCGAAGCGGTATTCTTCGCCTTTGGAGTAGTCTTCTGCAGCGCCGTCAATGTTATGGTTCAGCACCCTTTCATGATGGGGGTCATGCATATTGGCATGAAGATGAGAGTGGGAGTATGCAGCCTCATTTACAGAAAGGTGAGGGTTGAAATATTCACAGCATTTCTTCTACACATTTACTTAGAGGCAGATGGGAGCTGCTAACCTTAAAAGGAAAGGTTAGGTATAAAGACAGAACAGTACCAGTTTAAATAAATATTTCAGGCTTTAAAAGTGAGTTTGCAAGACCTGTCGGAGAGCAGCGCTGGATTAGTTGTGAATTTAATGGCAAATGATGTCAACAGATTTGATACTGGACCCTTGTTTGCACACTATCTTTGGATAGGACCTATGGAAACTATGGTGAGATCAGTTTTGATTGGTGAAAATTCGGAACTATTGGATTTGATCTACATTGTTTCATTTTTTTAGCTTATGACCAGTTACTTATATCGTGAGATGGGATGGCCAGCAGTGTATGGGGCGTTGACAATTATTGCAGTAGTGCCCTTCCAAGGTAACTAAGGTTCACTGTAGATAGGAATGTGTACTAAGCGGCCTTTATTTGACTTAGGAAATAATTTACATAACATGATTTCCTCCAGTTTTATTGGGAACCCGTACCGCACATTATAGAAAGGGCACTGCGATAAAATCAGATGAAAGAGTCCATCTGATGAAGGAAATCATCATGGGCGTAGAAGTGATCAAAATGTACACTTGGGAGCAGCCTTTCAGAAAAATTATCGACACAGTGAGAAGGTGATTATTTATATAGTACATCTAGCACCAATAATTCCGAAAGTCTTCGAGGATCTTAATTTTGATGGAAGCTTAGGGTTCCTCCCTACATTTGTTATTGTTGATAGGAAAGAGATCTACAACATTAAAATGACGTCCTACATACGAGGTGTCATCATGTCCTTCATAATGTTCACGTCGCGCTTTGGCATCTTCATAACGGTACTCTTCTACGTGACAACGGTCAACCGTATCAGTGTAGAGAACGTCTTCTTCCTCACCTGTTACTACAATATCATGAAGCAGACAATGACACTGTACTTTCCTCAGGCCGTAGGACAAGTAAGTTTTCTACTATTGCAGTTATTTAGATCAGTAACTTTTCATTGAGATCCCTTAAAATTTGTTAAATAACATGATGACGACTGACTGACGACAACTATTTGACTACTAAACTATAGGTATTCCGTTTTTGTCAGTTCTTTGTTTCTTTTAAATCGCATGCCTCTACATGTTCCTACACAAACAAAGATTTAAAAACCAGAATCGTTTGAGACCATAGATTGCGGAGATGAACGTAGCTATACAGAGAATACGAGACTACTTGTTGACAGAGGAGTGTCATCTGGCTCCCAGGCAACTTATGGAACCAGGACGCAATGCTTTTACTACTCCTAAGAAAAGAGTCACTATCCGAAGTAAGTCTCTTCGTTGCTAAATACATATTATAAGTTAACCAACTTTTGGTGATTATGGTACCCAAGACATGCATGAGGCTTTAAACCAAAAAATACATTTTCAGTTGACCCTATCCAACCATTAAATGCCACAACTTCTAATCAGGATATTCCAACATCGTCAAACAAAAAAGTTAAAGGTAGGTAAAGAGTACACAAATGATTTTGGTAACCTTTTACATATTTTACAACCGAATACTGATTTTCAGATAGTCAAGCCAACGTAATTGCAATAAAATTCGAAGATGCATGTAGTCGTTGGATAAAATCGGCAGAGAAAAATGATGCCGAAGACCTCAATTTAACGGTAGCTACTTATTTTTAACGTACCTACCTATCCCGTACTCTGTGACTTTTTATAGCGAAGGATTAATAATTTCAGATTCGTTCTGGCTCCTTAACGACGGTAATAGGATCCGTGGGAGCTGGTAAATCCACTTTACTGCATATGGTGCTTAGTGAATTGCCATGTTTAAGCGGAAAGATGGAGGTCCTCGGAAGTATCAGCTACGCTAGCCAAGATCCATGGCTTTTTGTTGGTACGTGCTATGTTACCTACTCCTCTACTTTTACGATGTATATTGTTACTTAATACAGTGCCAATACTGTATTTGAAGCAGCCATAAATTCAATTTTAATCAGAAAGTAAATATAGAGAAGATTCCTGATTTGCAGGCTCAGTTCGCCAAAATATCCTTTTCGGACAACCATTCAAGAGATCTCGATACATGGAAGTATGCAAAGTATGCGCGCTGGAAAGAGATATATCTCTCTTCCCTCATGGAGATAAGACTGTGGTAGGGGAGCGGGGAGTTTCCTTAAGTGGCGGCCAAAGGGCCAGAATCAATTTAGCTAGAGCTGTTTATAAAGAGGTGCGATTATCACTATCAATGAGACATGAAACTGAAATGTGAGATTCATTGGTGTCATTGAATTATAATTATTATCCTGTTATTTTAAGGCTGATATTTATTTGTTGGATGATCCACTATCAGCTGTCGATACCCAAGTTGCTAAACACATATTTGAGCGATGCATAAAAAGGTAACATAAAGAATACTCCTTGAAAGGATAAATACCGTATTCCTTAACATGTTTCAAGCAACTAACTTACTTCGCAGATATTTGGTGGATAAAACAGTGGTGTTAGTAACACATCAGCTACAATTCATAAAGGCGGTTGACCAAATCGTTGTGATGGATAAAGGGAAGATACTCGCGACTGGAGGCTTCCGGGACTTGAATGTATTAAAATTTTAACATATAGAACTCATAATTTCCATTCCTTTCATTCTTCTTTCTTAAGGAATGTCTATAGACCAAAAGAGTCAATAACCATCGGAAGAACACGCCTCCTCTAACAAACAGATGTAGATAGAAGACCTTTAAATAATCGACTACCATCAAAATACTCTCACTAGTTCAACGATCGGACAAATTAATCGTACTATAGTCTTTTTCAGCTAAGATGATCCCTGTGACACTTCATTGTGTTCTGAATCACGCATTTTACGTTTGACAAACGAACATAATTTTATTGCACATTTATTTAATTTTATTGCGGCTTCATTAGGAAAAATTTTAAATTAATAATTTTAAACTTTTAAAAGGGAAACAGTATTGTTTAGTTTAATTTAAAGTAATAGATTTTTCTTTAAAAATACTTATGCAGTTCGTATTACGTAGAATGGAACGTAGTAACTCTAAGTTCCATTCTACGTAATACGAACTGCATAGGTATTTAAAAAAAAAATCTATTACATTAAATTAAACTAAACGATTCTGTTTGTCATTTAAAAGTATAAAAATATTTATTATAATATTTTTCCTAATGAAGCCTCAATAAAATGAAAAAAGTGTGCAATAAAATAATTTTCATTTGTCAATCGTAAGATGCGTGATTCAGAACACAATGAAGTGTCACAGGGATCATCTTAGCTGAAAAAGAGTATAGTGATAATAAATGGAAGAAACGTTCATCTGTTGGTTTAGTAAACATTGTCTAATGTTTTGTTTGTTAAGACAGACGAATAATAATTTCCCATTTCCGACTTACTTTAAAGATTAATTAATTCAGAACACCCAAATCAATAGTTTATGTATGTTCAAGGAAAAGGAACTGAAAATAGTCCAGCTGATGCTGAGCCGTGTCCGAGAGGTTCGCGAAGACGAAACGGCCAAGTTGCAGAGCACGTCGATGCAGCACAGCACCGTCAGTCTCCACAGACGACACTTGTCCATGATTTTCAACACTAGCTTTACAGTACGTTTTCGCAACTAACATAATGGTTACTGCCAGCGCCGTGACTAAAGGGTCGCAGAGACCCTGAAGTATGAAGGGGTCTTGGCCCAAGAGACCACGTGGACAGAAATGGGACCTTCTTAGGAGGAGAGATATCATAATTGCTCATTTTTAGAACCCCATCATCTCCTTTTACATTAAAAGATCGCCAGAGTTCCCAGCAATTTTACAATAATTTCCTTAGATCTGTAACTATCGTTTACAGGAAGCGTATTCTCGAAATTAGAGACTTGTACTTTTACAAAAGTTGAAGTATTGTCATAGTTCATCATCAACTGCAACTTCTACTGCAGGATCAAAAGCCGGAAGCGGAGCTGCAAGCCCTAGGCCGAGTGGACAGCTCCATCTACCACGAGTACTTCCAAGCCGGTGCTGGCTGTCCGCACGTCACTCTGGTCTTCCTCCTGTTCTTGTTGGCTCAGTCGTGCGCTAGCGCTTGCGATTATTGGATAAGCCGATGGTAACTTACCCATATGCTTTGAAACTGTAGGAAGAGACTTGACTGCTTAACTCATTGATTTAGAAAATGCATAAACGTGTCTGGTTTGAGGGTATCAAAGCTGCCTATAATAGTTTACGAAATCCCTTTTAAGGATTAGTATATTAGAAAGAGGATATAGGATAGTTGCTGCAGATGAAAGAGAAAGACCAATATATGAACTGAATTATTATTACAGGAGTCACGCCGAAGACAAACTTACAGGCGATGCAACAATGGACGATCTTATATGGGCGGAACAGGGCCTGGTCCGTGAACAATTTGTCCTGATTTTCGGTCTGATCACCACCGCCACCATTGTCGTTGCTCTGATAAGAGCGTTCGCCTTCTTCTCTTTGTGCATGAAATCTTCTATAAAGTAAGGAAATGTTTGGTTTTTTTTACCTATTCATTGTTACTATTGTTATGGTGATACATTTGGAGTTCCTTAAATTGATAAATATATCGAGCCAGCTTCAATGATTGAGCAGGTCCTAAAATTAAGAAATGATCCAAACCCGCATGTTTTCGTATTTCAAAAGTAGTTTTAGATACAAGTATTTGCCTACCTAACACTGAAACATTATTTGTCAATTGTTTATCAACAATAGAGCATCCTCCGGCACGTTACTCCGTTGACCGATAAAGGTACACGCGACCACAACACGTGACTTTCCCCTATTACCTTATCTAGAAGTAGACTAAGTGCGTTATACATAGAGACATATCTATTACCTATATGAACCTAACTTTCCTACCATATCGGTAAACAAGATAAGGAATCAGTAGTTAAACAATAGGTCATTCTGATATAGCTAATAGCAAAAAAATCACATAAACCTTGGACACCTTGGAGAATTATATCTTAGGGTATCTTAATACCCTTAATTTACAAAAAAATAATGTAATGTTTTCTTTGCAGGTTACACGATAGGATGTTTGAGTTCGTATCTGGGTCTCCGATGAGTTTTTTCCACACAAATCCGTCCGGCAGAATTCTAAATAGATTCAGCAAGGACATGGGCGCTGTTGACGAGCTACTGCCTCAGGCTATGATAGACTGTATCCAGGTATAAACCAGATAAAATAAATTTCCCCGGAAATCCGAAATAAATAGACAAGGGAGTTGCAAATATCGTCTCTCCTGAAATGGAATCAATTAACAATGACATTTTTGTTTGATTAGGTTAGGTTAAGGGATTACCTAAGTCAATGGTTTAAGTACAAAAAAATTTTTCAGATCATTCTAAATTTAGTTGGCGTGATCGTCGTGATTTTAATGACAGACGTCGCTCTGTTGATACCGATTGCCGCGGCGTTAATAATATTTTACATTCTCCGGGTAATTTACATACGAACCACCGGCGCGGTGAAGCGATTAGAGGGAATAAGTAAGTAACTTGAATATACACCGAACATGTAAAAACAAAAGAATTATGGCACAGCGTCTTAAGAACTACGTTATCAGGTTACGTTAGGTACACTACAAAACAGTCACTGTTTTCAAATTCATGTATGTTACAAAGATTTTCATTTACTTTGGCATAGTGAATTTGAAAACAGTTACTTTAACAAGAAGTAACTCCTTTACTTTAATGGCTATTCCTTAGAGTTTAGAGTAAAGGTCTGTCTGTCCCACCAAGCCACCCAAAGATTAAATTGCCTAAGAATTTGCATTGGAAATCGTTACGAAAAAAAGCGAATGTAACAAAATCTCACCAATTCCTCAGCACGTAGTCCTGTCTTCGGTCACCTGAACGCCACAGTCCTTGGCCTGGCCACGGTGCGCTCGTTCGGCGCTGAGCCCCTGCTGGCAGAGGAGTTTGACCGGCACCAGGACCTGCACAGCGCCGCCTGGTACCTCTTCATCACGTGCAGCCGCGCCTTCGGCTACTTCCTCGACGTCATCTGCCTGCTCTTCATCATTTGCGTCACCTTCAGCTGCATTATGAAGACTGGTACTGATATGCTTAGAAATTTCACAGTTCTTGGTCTGGCCACAATACGTTCGTTCGACGTCGAATGCGTGTTACTCAATGACCAAAATAGCAAATATCTTTCCTTCTCTCTAAGCTTAGCTAAGTAACTATCTATTTTTGAGTCACATGTTCTTATCGCTTTTAAGAATCTATTTTATAGGTATACCCAATTCACTTTAGAAACTACTCATCTATCATCTACTCCCGACTTCTTATATAGTTTATATTTTTTCTTGTAAATGTAGCCCTATCAGAATTAACTTTAAATTTCCGTTTTTATCAGACATGGACGGTAGCCACGTGGGGCTGGCCATCACCCAGTCCATATCGCTGACCGGCATCTTCCAATGGGGCATGCGGCAGTCGGCCGAGATGGAGAACCAGATGACTAGCGTGGAGAGGGTTCTGGAGTACACCAAGCTGAAGCAGGAGCCAGCCATGAGAAGTGTAAGGTGTCCTATACAATTTACCTACCCTTATGGTACAGTAAAAAATATCCCAATAGAGTTGTTTGACCATAAACACCTTAAAGTTGAAGATGGTGATTAGGCAGTTCAGGACATAGGCTTGGAATACTGTGGATCAACAGTCTTTAGTGTATTAGACATATTAATAAGATTAAACTATTAACGTAAGGTAATAATTTGCTCCCGCATCCGACAATATAAGCGGGTCGATAATTAGGTAGACATCAAATCATGCGATAACTAGGTAGGTACATATCAAATGAATGATGCGGGTCTGAAATGACGAAACTTTTCGACGATATAACACAACACACGACATGATGATTAAAACCAAGTTAATAATACCATAAACTGCCTCCTTATCCATGATCCCATTGTAAATATAATAGGTGCCGGACAAAAAGCCACCTCCTGAATGGCCAGCAGAGGGCGCTATTAACTTCAACAACCTCAGCCTGAAATACACTCCAGAAGGCAGCTACGTGCTCCACAAACTGCAGCTAAACATCGGATCGAATGAGAAGGTAACTCATTGATAACACTCGATAGCAACAGGGCAATTACAAATTGAGGAAAAGCCAGGCAGATCAGAGCACCCAAAATGATAGGTGCTGGGATGGATGATTCTTGATTTTTGTTTTCTCTTAATTCTTGTAAGGTTTTAGTGAAAATGGAGCGAAATTAACTTTGCTCAAGGCTACTAAATGATATTCATCCGAGCAGGCAATTTACAGGAAATTTAAAAAACTAGATCTCGTTACAGATCGGGATTGTAGGGAGAACTGGCGCCGGGAAGTCCTCAGTCATTCAGGCCTTATTCCGTCTGGCTTACTTGGAAGGGACGATAGTAATAGACGGAATCGATATCACTGCGATAGGATTGCACGACTTGAGGGAAAAGATATCTATCATACCACAGGTACAAATTTAACGATATCAAACACGTTGGAATCAAATTCTGCCGAAGGTAACGAAACGAAATTCTTTTTGATTTAGGAGCCAGTGCTATTTAGTGGAACCATGAGAAAAAACTTGGACCCATTCGATCAGTATCCTGATGAACTTTTGCTTAGAGCTTTAGAAAACGTTGAGCTGCAGACAGAAGACTATGGAACAGGTAATCATAATAGTCATTGAGCTTTACGTTTACGAAGGACTGAAGTACATGCATTCTACGAAGCCCGAGTGGGCTGGAGGAGTCTCCAGTAGGGCATAGTAAGAGCCTAACACACAGAGGGCTAATGTTAACTTATGTTGAAATGCGGATTTAGAAGATGACAGATCCCCTGGACGATTCCGTTTAGATAATATGAAAGTACAAAAATCTTACCACGTGAGATGCAACATTAATTCCACCTTTTCTTATCTTCAGGCAAATTATACATGCAAGTGTCCGAAGGCGGGTCCAACTTCAGCGTGGGGGAGCGGCAGCTGGTGTGCCTCGCGCGGGCCATAGTGCGGAACAACAGGATCTTGGTCCTGGACGAAGCCACCGCCAACGTGGACGCTGAGACCGACGCGCTCATTCAGACCGCCATCAGAGACCACTTCGGCCACTGCACCGTGCTCACCATCGCCCATCGGCTCAACACCGTCATTGACTCTGACAAGGTGAATTGAAATGCCTCGGTGCACCTATATCTTCGAAAAGTAGAGTCAAATGTTAAAAGCTCACCTTGCACCAGCTTTCATAAATCAAAGCTACAGTCAAAGTGGAAGAAGATATTTTAATAGCTTACCTTGCACCAGCTTTTATAAATGAAAGCTACACTCAAAGTGAAAGAAGAGATATCTTCAGGGACCTTAGTAAAACATTAAGTTTCATAATATGCTTCTATTTTACCTACCTAATCAATTTTCTCTCGGGTTGCACAACTACACTGAATCCGGGTTTATATTAGACGTAACTTCACTTATTACAGTGTAATGGAACGCGAAAGTTTAAAATCTTACATAGATCGATCAGGCCTAGTCAACCACACTGGTTAAATTATGGCTTGCTTGCACCTCACGATGTTATCTCTCACCGTTAAAACATCGAATAATCGTACATAGAATTTCAAGGTTGAAAACGGTGGTACGTGGCGGTGTTTGAGAACTGGCAACCTCTAGCATGACAAGCAACGACTTTAACCACTCGGCCTTCGTCGTTTTTTTTTCCATCAATTTCTTGTTGACGTACCAGATCCAGAAGGAACAGTTTAATTTGTATTAAACACGAGACTTTTTTAAAAACTCTTAGTTGTAGTTAGCTGAAATAAATAAGAAACTAAATAGCTTACCGTAACACTCTGATCGTAGATCCTGGTGCTGGACGCTGGTAGGCTGATGGAGTACGACCACCCGCACGTGCTTCTGCAGAACAAGAAGAGTTACTTCGGCAAGATGGTAGCGGAGACCGGCCCTGGCATGGCGCCCATCTTGCATAAACTAGCTGCTGAGGTACAAGAATCGTGTCGTGTTTATTTTATTATTCTTTGAGAGAGAGAGAAAATACTTAATTTGTTTATAAGTACTTTAGATTGTGATATTTACCTACACATCTACTAACTACAAAAGCGATCGGATAAAATACCCCAAAAAAGAATCGTATGACCGAGTCCAAGATATTTTATAAAGATACCCCAATAATAGAGAACTGAACGGAGTGAGATTATAAATTCTGCTTCTAACCTTTTGATTTTAAACGCATCTAATTGATGATTTTAAATCATCAAAATCCCTGATTAAGATGGAGGAGATGGTTTCTTTAAAAAATGCTTTTTGATTACATTGTATTCAAAAAAATTATATACAATTATTTTTCTATTTTCAGAGTTACAAGAACATGCAAGGAAAAAAATAAAAACCCATTTGCATTATATCCTTTTAAGTTTTTAATAAATATATTTCTTTAAACAACTAAAATACATTTTATTTCATTGCAATCCGATCATAATACATCGTCATTTAATAATCACATATTCATATGCACCGATTTTATCTTACACTTAGGTATAAATAGCTAAATAATGTGTATAACAAGTTTAAATAAAGCAATCACTAAGTACTATAGTCTAACTCTAAACTGTTTCCACGTTGCAGTTCAGGCTGGCTAGCTGAAGCTCCATCCTTTTCTTGAAGCCTTGCACTAATTCGTCCATCCGTCTATAACAAAACGAAAAAATTAATGTTATAGAAGAGTAAATATACATTAGACTTCATAAATTAATAAGAAAGATATTCAAAACGCTTACTTCTTATCTTCCTCGGTATCTAAAGGTGGAATGCCAGCTAAAGCCTCCGTAAGATAGTTCCTGAAACAAAATTATGTTTTCAAATACTCATTTTATTCACGTGTTCATTGCGACTAAAGTCTATCATAATACTTAATCAAGTTTGAATGCATTTCTTCATTGCGTAGGCGATGTGGGAGTGCCTACGGCCTCGTAAAACCACCTTGCGCCTGCCTGAGGCTGCAAACTGGACGCACGCGGTTGCGGTGGCGGCGCCACACGGTAAAAATGCTTAAGTTTGTATGAGTCGCACCGCTTGCGTCCAGTGTAATAGCCTAAAGATTGGTCGACATTCGCTAGCCGGGGGCTTTACACACAATGTAATCCTTGCCCCGATTCTTGGAGGAAACCTGCACTCCTACGAAGAAATTCTTAAGTAGTGTAGTCAACCAACCTGCACTTGGCCAGCGAGGTTGACTGAAGCCTTATCGCCCGGGTAGGCCCGTGCCCCAGCAGTGGAGACGTATATAGGCGTATGATCAGGGGCGGACCGTCCATATGGACAATTAAGACTGCAGCCCAGGGCCCCGTAGGTGTAAGTGCCGAGGTCCACCCCCCGTCATAAACAAGTTTTGATTTGCAATATTGGTGCGTGCGTTCTAGAAGCTAAAATAAGTTAGATAAAGCTTCTTTCAGCCCAGGGCCCTAGGAAGTGTCGGTCCGCCCCTGCTGATGATGATGTTTTTATATATTTTTTTTGTATTTCACAATATCACATACACATCGATCTGATCCCGTGGTAAGTAAGCTTAAGCACTTGTGTTACGGAAAATCAGAAACGACAGTTGATACGCAACTATACTTAAATATATTTAATAACACACCCAGACACGGAACAAACACCGATGTTCGTCACACAAATATTTGTCCCATCATGGGAAACGACAGTGGATACGCAACTATACTTAAATATATTTAATAACACACCCAGACACGGAACAAACACCGATGTTCGTCACACAAATATTTGTCCCATCATGTGCGTACTCACTCGGCCTTCCTGGTGAGGTGGTCGGCGCAGGCGGCCCGCAGCAGCGCGCACTCGAGTCGCGCCTGGAAGGCGGCGGCGCGGCCGGCGGCCGGGGGCGCGCACGCCGCCAGCCGCGCCAGCTCCTCGCACACCGTCTCGCAGATGTCGCGCACGTAGCGGGACGACGCCGAGCCGCACACGCTGTCCACCTGCACACGAGAATACCAAATGCCCATGAGGAATACATCGGCGCTCCTGTCTAAGATGCCACCACCGCGCCGCTCCAAAACCGCCTCTACATCTACCATAAAAAAAAATAAAGGCGTCCGACTGATTTCAGCCATCGGCCGATCTCAATTGAGATCAGCCAAGTGCGCAGGACATATTATAGTGCACAAGTGTGCGCGTAAACACAAGTGCACTCTCTATTCCCTTACTCTCATAATTCGGTGAGACGGCAATCCGACATGACCGATGAGAGATCGAGCGCAGGACCACCGGCTTAATGTGCTTTCCGAGGCACGGGCGTTCAACCGCCAACTTCCATATCCGGGCTGAGTAATTTCATTACAAAAAAACTTACACAAATTTTGCCCGACCCCGGATTCGATCCGGGGACCTCTCGGTCCTAACGCAGCACTTGCTACCAATAGACCAACGAGGCAGTGCATCTACCATATAAAATATGCGGCGGCTCGGTGGTGGCATCTTGTTAAAGGTGAGAGCCATCCGCTCCCCTAGGGTTGCTAACTTTTTTTAGCAGAAATAAAGTATTTCTGATTTTAAAGGAGGTAAATAAAGAGTATACACTTTTAAAAAAGAGTATCATTTATTTTTATCTTTATTACAGACGTGCACTAAATATTTTGTAAATAAGTTAAAAAGTTAAAACTCAGTCCCAACTACGACAAAAACGACGCTGAAACAAGACTTTAGAACACTGAACTGAACAAAGTTGCTTATGTAGTTCCAGTAAATGGACACAGTAGATTTCACAAAATGCTTATGTTGAAAATCGATTAATAATGTCATATTAACTATTTTGAAGTATGCACATTTACTATGTAGAGATAGTTTTTCATGTGTGGAAAACCGCAGTCACACGTTGTCAAAGTGCTACGGTAGGTAGGTACTTGTGTATGGAACGTGTGACTACGCTTTTCCAAACATGAAAACTTATCTCTACATAGTAAATATTGCATACTTCAAAATAGTATTGTATGACATTATTGTCAATTTTTCTACATAAGCATTTTGGTAGAGTCTACTGTGTCCATTTACTTGGAACTACATAAGCAACTTTGTTCAGTTCAGTGTTCTAAAAGTCTTGTTTTATACTTTTTCAGCGTCGTTTTTTGTCGTAGTTGGGTTTTAGTTTTTAACTTTTATTATTTGTACTATTTTGGTGTTAAAGTGTATTTGTGGCGCATAATATTATCAAAAGTTAAATTGATGAACCAACATGTTTTATATTTTAAGGGGACGTAGTAAAGAAGCTATGAACGAAAAGATGTGAACTATATGCAATCAGTCCATGAATATACGTAAAGTCACATGCAAATGCTAGTAATATATATATATTTAAAATGTACAAGTAAAGCGCTTTCCAATAATACCAAACACGGCGTATTTATCTTAACTTTATTTTTTACTTTAGTATGTTTTGTCCGCTAGTGGGCGCCACATTAGATTTTGTGAAACCCTATATAGCCTATAACCAGCGGACAATTAAGACGCTTCTAATGATATGTCATTTGTCGAATTCTGACAAGCAATTTAGAAGTTATGTGGGAAACAGATGAACATACATACATACATACAAACATACATACATACATACATACATACATACATAGCCTGTCAAAATCATAACCCTCCTTTTGCTTTGCCGTAGTCGGGTAAATACCTGACTGCACACTAAAAAATAGCAAACAAGCCCCACAATAATATTGATCAATCAAATGCTAAAACTAATTATGTAATACCGTTTAAACAATACCATATTAAAATACACTACAATATGTGTTCGTAATCGATAGTTAAATAAACAGAAACTTATTTTGAATACAAATTTACTGAATATAATTTATAAATGTTGATGGAAAGCATCGCAGGCGGGGACCAACAGAGGCTTATTTATAGTCATTTCGGTTGTGCACCATTTAGCAGAATTTTCGTTGGTGGCGGTCAAGGTGGTCCCCGCCTGCGATGCTTTCCATCAACATTTATAAATTATATTCAGTAAATTTGTATTCAAAATAAGTTTTGTTTATTTAACTGTGGACTATGACCACATATTGTAGTGTATTTTAATATAGGTATTGTTTAAACGGTATTACATAATTAGTTTTTAGCATTTGATTGGTCAATATTATTGTGGGGCTTGTTTTACTCTTTTTTTAGTGTGCAGTCGGGTATTTTGTTTTTTTATAATAATTTTTTTATTTATAACTTTTTAGCTGTTTTTATTTAACGAAAATGTTGTAGATGTAGAAGACTATGTATATGTAAGTACCATTTTAAATTATTTCGACGACATTTGGCTTTAGATTACGAGTGATGTTACTCCGCAACATAAAGGAGACGGGCGAACGTCCATACAAAATTGGGCCTGACTGTACAGCAACAATTACTACACTATTTCATTATGATATTACTGCCATTGTAAAATAAATAAACTTTACAACTGCTACACGGGAGAAAAAAGATATAGGTGTTATAATTTGCTTCGTAATGAGTTATTCTAACAAACTCTCAGTGCTCTCACGTTGTATAAAGACTACTACTGACTAGATCTTATCAGATTGTATTTTAGCACATTAACACATTGCGGTTTCTAAGATAATTGTAAAAGACTAGCTGTTTCCGCGGTTTCACCTGCGTCCCGGGGCAACTTCTTCCCGTATCTGGATAAAAACTATGTTACTCAGGGTGAATCTAATGGTGAAAGAAGTTTTGAAATCGGCGCAGTAGTTTTTGAGTTTATACATTACAAACATACAAATAGACACACAGAAATACAAGTATTTCCTCTTTATAATATTAGTGTAAGTAAATGGGTATAAGTATGAATGAAGAACACATTTCTCTCATAATTATTATTTATTGATCATCTATTTCATCAGAAACAATTAAAATATCGTCCTAAAACTGTGCAGGTGGTATTAAATACTCTGATGTTTCGCCCAGCCTAGGTACCAAATTATGGACATTATGTGACAACAGCAGCCCACATTTCTTTTTCCTACACACATTACATATACATACATACATTTCTTCTTTGATACAATGAAGTCGTTGATCAGTCATTGTATTCTCGTAATAACCATCAGAATCTATCGTCGCAAAATAATACTAATTGAATAATAAAAGCACACGAAAACACAACAA
Organism: Maruca vitrata; assembly: GCA_039566165.1. Classification (NCBI taxonomy): domain Eukaryota; kingdom Metazoa; phylum Arthropoda; class Insecta; order Lepidoptera; family Crambidae; genus Maruca; species Maruca vitrata. The sequence continues at coordinate 12,156,949 of CM076912.1, read as the reverse complement.
AACGAAATATCCGCTATCGCAATGGTTCAACATCCCAGAAGCTGCCAGACATCACTTATTTTCTAATGGACAAAATATACGATTGAGTAGTGCTGTAACTATCATCATGATTAGTTGTTACCTGACAACGGTATTTTCAGATATCAACCAATCATACATAGAAACATTGCTCATCTTCACTTAAACCTGATGGCTGATTTTTTAACATATATTTTCACACAATATCATTAAAAATCAGGATTCATTACTCCAGACACATGCGGTTTGGTTTTAACCTACAGACGCTTTAAAGCCAAGAAAAAAAATTTACTTTTACTTAATTTTTCTTATTTTCTGATGCTTGATTTTTATACATGTTATTCAAACAAGTAAAAAGTGCTCATCTGACCGCAATAATTATAGAATTGTACCTTACAAACTATTTTATTAAAAAAACTTAACTAAAGTCAAATTTAAAAAAAAAATCTAAAACAGTTGGGTCTGGTGAATGTTTGGCCCCTTGGATCGGTCTGTCCGTTTGCAAAACGTTTTAAAATAGTTGTTTGAATAACATATATAAAAATCAGGCATCAGAAAATAAGTAAAAGTAAATTTTTTTTCATAGCTTTAAAGCGTCTGTAAGGTAAAACCGCCGACCGCATGTGTCTGGGAGTAATGAATCCTGATTTTTAATGATATTGTGTGAAATATATGTTAAAATCAGCCATCAGAATTTAAGTGAGGTGAGCAGTGTTTCTATGTACCTTGATTGGTTGATATCTGAAAAATGGCCGTCTGGTCAAGGTAGCAACTAGTCATATGATGATAGTACACCCCACCACTACTCAATCGTATATATTTTGTCCATTAGAAAATAAGTGATGTCTGGCGGCTCTGGGATCTTCCTCTACAAGTTCAAGCCAATGATGATTTTTAGTTTGACGTTTGACTTTGATGTAACATGAGGTCTACTTTGTTGCCAGTACAAGAAAAAAAATAAACCTGTTGATCAATTTATTTTTACAATGTTATATAAACATTATTATATAAACGTTGTTATATAATTAATTATTTAAAACGTATAATTAATTTTTAAACGTTTTCAACACATAATCTAACGACAAACACACTTTATTCACTTTCATTGCTTTTATTTTCTATTTTATATCATTTCTTTATTTATATCATTACTTTATTTCACTTGGCAACATTGTCAAAAAATGACAGTAAAGCTAGGAAGTAACGAAAGTCAATAATATTATGATTAAATATTTTATTTAATATCCCATGGTAAAATGGCTTAATATTTCGTGATTAAAAATTAAAAATTAAGAAAAAATATTGATAAATATTTTATTTGTGTACACGATAGGCCCAGATTCGCCCGTCTCCTTTACCGCCAATCTGGCCGCACTGCGTCCGCGCGCCGCATGCCAGGCCACGCTATATCTTTTGCTTGCTAACGCATGAGTTGCTTTGCGTTGACGCAGAATTAACATGTTCCCGTGGGAATTTTGAGAAAACGTGTCCTATATTAATTACTCCCCTGATTGAAATGTATCTAATGATACCGCATACATATTTTTTAAAGGGAAATTTAGAAAAATATTATTATGTCTTTATCCCGTGGGACTTTAGGATAAAATGTATCCTATGACACTCCAGTAATCAAGACAAATCTAACGATACCTCATACATCAAAATCCATCAAGCCGTTTAGGCTACAGGAGGTCACAAAGGAAAAGACATACATACATACTTACATACACCGAAAACATTACCCTCCTTCTTTGGCAGTCGGGTAAAAGAGTATTTTAGCGTACTCTATCAGTGTTTTAGATTATAGAGTACGACCACATGAAATAGAGTACAATACTCTATTTTAGAGTACGGTTGGCAACCCTAGCTCCCGCAAGTCCGGTGATGATGACGAGCTACTCCAAACAATCATCGTAAGTCAGATAGGAAAAAAAATTGCATATTGTGCAGAAGCGCTCAGGCAGGACGTCCGAGGTGGGGTTAGGGGTGAAGGTAAAGTACTCATCAAGATGAATCAAACGAGCACAAACACGACGGAGCTGTGTCGTTTTATTACCGAGTTCCAATGGCCGTCTTCACCCTTCATCATCAGACCCTGGTTACCATCTAGCACCAAAGTACTCATCAAGGCGATTCAAACGAGCCCAAACTCGACGAGGCTGTGTCGTTTCATCCCCGAGTTCCTCATCAAGATGCATGGCTATCATCACTCCTCATCATCAAACCCGAAGTACTCATCAAGGCGATTCAAACGAGCCCAAACTCGACGAGGCTGTGTCGTTTCATCCCCGAGTTCCTATGGCCACCTTCCCCCTTCATCATCAGCCCCTGGTTACCATCTAGCACCAAAGTCCTCATCAATGCGAATCAAACGAGCCCAAACTCGACGGGGCTGTGTCGTTCCATTCCAGAGTTCCTATGGCTATCTTCACCCTTCATCATCAGACCCTGGTTACCATCTAGCACCAAAGTACTCATCAACGCGATTCAAACGAGCCCAAACTCGACGGGGCTGTGTCGTTTCATCCCCGAGTTCCTATGGCTATCTTCACCCTTCATCATCAGATCCTGGTTACCATTCAGCACCAAAGTACTCATAAAGACGAATCTAACGAGCCCAAACTCGACGGGGCTGTGTCAATTCATTACCGAGTTCCTATAGCTATCTTCACCCTTCATCATCAGACCCTGGTTACCATCTAGCACCAAAGTACACATCAAGAGGAATCGAACGAGCCCAAACTCGACGGGGCTGTGTCGTTTCATTACCGAGTTCCTTTGGCCACCATCCCCCTAGATCATCAGATCAGCTCCATGTTATAAAAAATATTTCATTGTCATCCGATTTAAATATAATAATAATAAATATTTATTTCAAACAATGATTACAGTTCATATAGGGTTAGTAACAATATGCATGCATGCAAAATTCAGCTTAATTGGTAACATAAAACTGGCTCAAATTAAAATCGAGAAATTTGATTGACAAACAACAAGACAGGTGAAACTAAAATAAAACCTTGTAAAAATAACAAAACCCTTAAATAAAGAAAATATAAAAAATATACCAGATCAGCGAAAAATAATTTCAAAGATTAGCGAAGTAAAGTAAGCTAAATAAAACCGTAAAAAATATCAAAACAATTCCAAACACAGTTTAAATCTGATTTGGTTAAATCTAGATTTTAACAAGTACCGGCAAGTTGGTTACTTATTAACGAATTAAAATTTCAGCCAAATGATTATTGCAGTAAGCAAGTTACAAAGCTCGACTATACTATTTTTAAATTTTTAATTAAAGTACAGTCAACGAACAAAATCACTTTTAATTATATTTTTAAAGAAGATAATTTCATTCTGAATACTGTTGGAATAAAATTACACATAACTAAATCAAATAAAATTTACATTTAAACTAAAAAAACAAAACATTACAAAATATGAGATCAAAAATAACAATTATAATAACTAAAATTTAATATAAACTAACTAATTATAAGGGTTTATTAGACCATTACGGCCGTTCAAAAATTGCCATAGCGGACGGTATTTCACGTCCACAAGGCGGGGTATTGGTAAAGTTTTCAACTAGCAATAATCGCACCTCGGATTAACCTCATTGGTTACGATATTGCCTCTGCGCAAAGTTAACATTTTCGAGTCTACCCAGGGCTCTTATGGAATCGGAAAAACATAACACTTGCGCGATGTAGAATACACGCAGCGCCATCTGTTGAAAATTTTTGAAACTAAGTTGTTGTGTATTTTTTGTGAGTTTTTGTTGTTTACATTACAAAACATTAATATAAATGTTTTTTAAATTACCTACAACACTTTATTTTATAACAATATAATGTATTGTATACTGTGATAAAAAATCCAAACAAATGCCATGTTAATAAAGTAATACAATACATAGCACTAATAACATAATGGAGTGTTGTTGATTTTTTTAACTTGTTTGAAATAAATTTTATAATAAAAATTTAAATTATACGGATTTTTTTATTTAAATTAATTAAAATTCAACATCAATAAAAAACAAATGAAAAAGTTTTTAGAGCAATGAACAACTATAAATTCTGACTATTAATGTTTTTTTTTATTTGTTGTTTTTGATGGCATTAAAGCTTAATGTAAATTTAAAATTTGAAAATAAATACAAATTTTAAATTTATATTAATGTTTTCCTAAAATTAATAATGTAGTAATTATTTTTGATTTTTATTTATCGTGTTCTGTAAATTGTATAAGCAGCATTAAAAAAATATTTAGATTCTAAATTCATATAATTAAATATTTTTTAATTAAAAATATATTGATTATTAAAATTTATGTCAATCAAAACATATCCAATGAAAATATTAAATTCGGAAATATATTATTACATAAACTTTTCATTAATGTTTTTCCTGAAATTACAGGATTTTTTTTTTATATATTTAAAAAAATTATCTGTATTATCTCTGTTCTGATCTGATTATATTATGCGCGTAAAATTACTCGCGATTTCTTCTTTACTTTATACGTTTGAATACTGGAATACTTATAATGCGAAATATTTAATTATAGTACATGCAATAAAATTTTAAATTAATAATTAATGTAAGTTTTGAATTTAAAACCGAACCAACATAATTGTTTAGGTAACAAGTTAAATAATAAATTATCATTTCAGTTACAGCTGTCAATCCGACTTACAATTTGCCGTTAGTCAGTGACAGTCTTCATTAAGTGCACATCGATATCAGGGATACTATACTTAAATTTATAGACTCATACATACATAAAATCACGCCTTTTTCCCAGAGCGGTAGGCAGAGATCACTTCCTGCCATGTGCTACGGTCCTGGCACACCACTTTCGCTTCATCCGCATTCATCAACCTCTTCATGCACGCTCGTCGATATTTATAGACTCAACATCTAATAATAAATCTATTACTTTACATTGAAACTATATTTGTTTTATTATTACCGCAATATGACAAACAAGGTCATAAAAGTTTACTGCATGATATTTAAAAATTGTATCCCACCAAAAACATTAAATGAAAAAAAAATGCCAAGTCTCTTGATGCAGTCTTTCCATCATAAAAAGTTTTGATATCTCATAGAAGCAAGTCAAACATTCAAATTATTTTGTAGTTATAAATCAACATTTAGTAATTGTATCAATAGTTTTCTTTATTATTATGATTCTATAATTATAAAGTGAAGAGAAGAGCCCAGTTGAAGATGGCGTCACAACGGAAGCTCAGAAAATAGGCAAACCTAGTTTCCGACCTCACCTTACAAACTTGTTTACATCAATTTTTACTTTTACGAATAATATACGATAATAGTACAGCTAACGTAAAACTTCATTCTCAAGATCCACCATTTAAAATCTTACGAGACGTCAAACAAGGCGATCCACTTTCCCCTCAACTATTTACTAGTACTTTAGAACTGGTTTTTCAAAATTTTGCTGGCAAAATGTGTCAATATTGTAGAACTTACTTATCTCAGGTTTGCAGATGACATTATAATGTTCTCCAACATTTTTTTTATTATAGAAATCAATCTTTAATATCGAAGAAATATGAATGTAATTTATTTTTTCAATTTACTTTAACGACAAGCGAGACATAGCTGTTTAAAGTTCCCGGTGGACAGAGAGATCCGATATAGCAGATGACGTCACAATTACACTACGGCCATACGCAATCCATGAAAAAACTCCGTTTTGTAAGAAGAAGATAGAAATTTAACTTTTTTAATTCCTTATAAATCCTTCGTTACATGTGAACCGATTTTCGTTTTTATTTCACATTTTAGTATATGTTTAAGCCTTTTTTTCATAAGTTGTTGAAAATTCAAGATTGGCACAGATTTATGCATATTCCCTATTACAAACGATGCTCGCGGAATTAAGCACAGTGAGTCTCGAAATCGGATTGGTGATGAATAGGTCAAAGACTAGAGTCATGACTAACAGCACTGAACATAGGCCAATGGTAGATGGGCAGTTAAAACAGTAGGTACAGTACATTAACGAATATGTCTACTTGGGCCAGATAGTCTCTTTCGCGAAGTAGTCTCTTTTGAGCCAATCGTGCACTGACCTCCGCGTGCACAGCGATGAGGTTGTTGATGATCTCGTAGACGTAAGGGCGCGGTGCCAGCCCATGTACGTACATGCTGGGCTCTATGGTGCCCACGAGCTGGTATTTAGTTTCATCGAACGCGAAAGTCTAAGTCTAGTTGTTTTTCTCTTTGGGGGAGGGGGACCAATCGTGTACTGACCTCCGCGTGCACAGCGATGAGATTGTTGATGATCTCGTAGACGTATGGGCGCGCGTCGTCGCCGGGCGCGTCGCCGGTGCGGTGCCGGCCCATGTACATGCTGGGCTCGATGGTGCCCACGAGCGGGTCGCCCTCGGGCTCGATGTACCCATAGACTAATATTTAGTTTAATGGAACTCAAAAGGCTAAAATCAGATAGATTTTTTCTCTTTGCCTATCGTTCACTAACCTCCGCGTGAACAGCGATGAGGTTGTTGATGATCTCGTAGACGTAGGGGCGCGCGTCGTCGCCGGGCGCGTCGCCGGTGCGGTGCCGGCCCATGTACATGCTGGGCTCTATGGTGCCCACGAGCGGGTCGCCCTATGCTCGAGGTGCCCATAGACTAATATTTAGTTTAATAGATTTTTTTCTCTTAGGGGGGGAGCTTCGGTTCGTGTACTGACCTCCGCGTGCACAGCGATGAGATTGTTGATGATCTCGTAGACGTATGGGCGCGCGTCGTCGCCGGGCGCGTCGCCGGTGCGGTGCCGGCCCATGTACGTAGCGCATATGCTGGGCTCTACGGTGCCCACGAGCTGGTCGCCCTTAAGCTCGAGAGGTACCCATAGACTTATATTTAGTTTCATCGAACGCGAAAGTCTAAGTCTAGAATCTGTTTTTTCTTGGGGGGGGTTGGGGTTGGGGGGAGGCAATCGTGTACTGACCTCCGCGTGCACAGCGATGAGGTTGTTGATGATCTCGTAGACGTAGGGGCGCGCGTCGTCGCCGGGCGCGTCGCCGGTGCGGTGCCGGCCCATGTACATGCTGGGCTCGATGGTGCCCACGAGCGGGTCGCCCTTGTGCTCGAGGTACGTCTCCGCGATGGTGCCTTCGAGCGCGACCAGCGCGTCCTTGGTCGCTTGGATCGCTTGCGTCGGCTTTGGGAAGCCGTAGCTGAGGATGTAATGGTACGAGATGAATCATAGAGGCAAATTGGATTGTGATATTTTGCTAATAGATTTGGCAGCACAAATTTTATTGTACGTTTAGGTATTATAATAGGTTTCGCATGGAAATGATCATGAATTGGAACCAATGTAGGTATTTTTATTCATTATTTTGCATTATCTGATTTGCGACAAATTGAGATAATTTTTAGTATTTCTTTAATTAGCATTTATTATACGCCACTGTCATTGTGACTGGTTTTTGCATTTGGCTCATGTCTATTAATTTTTCTAACTGCATTAATGTGAAAAAGTGGCTAGTGTGCAGCCGCCGGTCGAGAGCGACAGACAGACTGGTGTGTTAGTGAGTACTTACTCGTCCCCGAGGTCCCCGGTTCGAATCCGGGGTCGGGCAAAATTTGTGTGAGTTTTTCTGTAATGAAATTACTCAGCCCGGAAGTTGGCGGTTGAACGCTCGTGCCTCGGAAAGCACGTTAAGCCGGTGGTCCTGCGCCCGATCTCTCATCGGTCATGTCGGATTGCCGTCTCACCGAATTATGAGAGTAAGGGAATAGAGAGTGCTCTTGTGTTTGCGCGCACACTTGTGCACTATAATATCCTGCCTGTCCTGCGCACTTGGCTGATCTCAATTGAGATCGGCCGCCATGGCTGAAATCGGTCGGACGCCTTATACGCCCATATATTACATTTACTTACTCGTCGAAGGCGGCGGCCACGCGCGGCAGGATGACGCGGCGCGTGTACTGCGCGTTGGCGCCGGCGATGAGCAGCCGCTGCTGCCAGCTGCGCCCGTCCGGCGTGGCGCGCGCCTGCTCCCGGCTCTCGTCCAGCCGCTGGTCGAGGGCGACGGACAGACTGGTGTTGTTGAAGTCCTGGAACCATTGAGATTAGCTTTTTTTAAAAAATGGAAATAGCTGATAAAATTTTAAGCACCGGCCCACAACTGCCGGAGGAATCAGAAAATTTAGAATAAAAATATATAAAAAACACTAGGTAGGTAGAACTTATAGCTCCTTTACAAATTTTGAAGTCGATAAAGAAGCGAAATCGTTTTCTTTGAACCAGAAACTAGAGCCATTTTTATTTCAGGCAGATAAAAAATGCTGTCCCTTTTTTTTGGTTTGTGGCCTCTTTAAGTATTTAAATGTGTTGCTCTACTTTAAGATTCGACGTAGTGTGTCGTTTCAGACAGGCGTGTGTATGCGTGAATTTGTCTGTGTCCCCCATGTGTGTGGTGTGTGTGTGATCGTCTGCATTGTGTATCCCTTCTGTGTGTTTGATCGTCTGCATTGTCTATCCCGTGTGTATGTATGTTCGCCCTTGCGTATCCGCAGACCTGGTCGGCGATGTGATCGAGCGCGCTCCGGCGCAGCACGGCCACGAAGGCGAGCAGGGTCTGCTGCGCGAGGCGCTGCGCCGCCGCCGCCGGCTCGCCGCCCGCCGCAAACAGCGAGCCCTCGCGCCGCCCGCCCCCACCCACGCACTTGTGCACCGCGCTCAGCGCCTCTGTTATGTACGACTCTAGAAGGTGCGGCTGAAAAAGATTGAGTCACACGTGAGTATAGGGGCATTCCATGCCAAGCGGACAGGTAAAAAATGTTGATGCTTCAGATTTCAATAATATTTTACTATGTTATACGTATATAGGTCCTCAATATAGACAATCAATATTTTTACTCTGTGATATCCTTGGAAAAAAAATAAAGTGGTCCAAGTTTGAGAAAAACGAGGTTAAAAAATAAAAATTATTATTTTTTTCATAAAAAAAATAAAAAATCCATTTTCTAAAAATGTCACAAGAAAGCTCAATAACTAAACTATAAAATTCATGCATTAAGTTAATTTTTTTTTCATTTTAAATATTGTTTTTTGGACTATAAATAGTGCATTTCTGCTGTAGAGTCCAAACTTCATTAGCCTCTAAATCGATAACTATATATCACAGAGTAAAAATATTGATTGTCTATATTGAGGACCTATATAGGTATAATATACTAAGATATAATTGAAATTGACATTTTTTACCTGTCCGCTTGGCATGGAATTCCCCTATACCTAAAGCTGAACAGACAAGAAAATGCTTTTACGGAAAAATGCTACAGCGCGCCGGCATTGAGAGCGATAGTTGGTAGTCTCGCACTTGTGGGTAATCGCCAGCAGTCCTATACTACTTACTATGAGCCCGTGGGCTTATAATAAATGAGCCCACAGGCTACGAACACCAACAATACACAACAAAATGTTCTAGAGGATCAAATATTTCCTAAGTCAGAGTTTTAATTAGCATACAAAATCCTACTAAGCTTTTCTATTCAAATTTCAAATCCTCAGTAGTTCCTGAGTATGTTACTACCGTTCTAGACTAGCTTCTATCTTCTTGTACAGCCAAATAACATAAACTCAAATGTAATTACGTTCTAGTTTATCTAGGTCAAAAAATTACTCTATCACTATCTTAGGTCTAAAAATAATGGCAGGCATCCTTACACGTGATGTCTTGCAAACACTACGCAATATTTTATAGTCTTACTAAGATTGATTAGAGGGCTATGCTACGTTTCGGGTACATACAGATTATCTCGAAACACAGAGTCAGTGGCGTAACTACAGGGTGGCAAGTCGGCAAAATGCCACGGGCCCCCCACCCGGTAGGGGGCCCCAGCCGAAACGGGTCCCCGGTCATAAGAGAATCTCATCTGTACCAACCCGCCAACCCACACACACATTAAGATAAAAAAAGAACGCGGGGTGCACGGGCCCCAACCGATGAATTTTGCCACGGTCTTCAACAGGTATAGTTACGCCACTGCACTGTGTCCAGACCACTCACCAGGTTGGTGATGGCGCCGTAGTCGGAGAACTCCTCGACCTTCCACGTCTCCTTGTCCTCGAGCGCCTGCACGCGGCGCAGCGCGCGCTGCAGGAACACCGTCATGCCGTGCACGCGGTAGTCGAAGATCACGCGCTCCACGATGCTGAGGGGCTGGAATAAGAAGGTCGCATGTGTAGTAGTAGCAGTATGTTCTATAGGTAACAATACGATGTTGCGGTTGTGTGAATTCTTATCCGTTACCACATCATTACCAATGGTAGAGGCATCGCATCGCGGAGTTTTAATGGGTACCTCTTGAGACGCCCTCTTAGGAGCAGATTGTCGACATTTCCAGTCCAATTCCAGTATCCGGCAAGCCGGGAGTCCCGCACACCGCTTCGAGCAAACCCCTGCCCTGAGAAATTCTTTATGAGGTGCTCATAAAGAATTTCTCCGCGTAAAAAAAAACTAGGTACTTTCATAGTTTTAAACACATGAAAAAAATGAATGAAGGTTAGACTTTTAATCTTGGGGTGAACTCTACACCGTGAAATTTGAGTGGTTGTTTTCCCGTGGCAGAACGATTTGCCTTTAGTAATACTATCAAATTATGCAAATTATTCCTTGAAAAAAAATTTTTTTTTTTAAATCAAAATATTAATTTTCCAACTCGGAAACGAGAGAAACTATCTTTGTTTTTGAAGATGTGACGTAATCTGGTACTGCTTGCCGCATGAAATCGATGCTTAAAGCTAAAGAAGCTCTACGCCCTAATAGAGGAAGATCCCAGAGCCGCCAGACATCACTTATTTTCTAATGGACAAAATATATACGATTGAGTAGTGGTGGGGTGTACTATCATCATATGACTAGTTGCTACCTTGACCAGACGGCCATTTTTCAGATATCAACCAATCAAGGTACATAGAAATACTGCTCACCTCACTTAAATTCTGATGGCTGATTTTAACATATATTTCACACAATATCATTAAAAATCAGGGATTCATTACCTCCCAGACACATGCGGTCGGCGGTTTTACCTTCACAGACGCTTTAAAGCTATGAAAAAAATTTTACGTTTACTTAATTTTACTTATTTTCTGATGCTTGATTTTTTATAAATGTTATTCAAACAACTAAAAAGTGCTCATCTGACCGCAATAATTATAGAATTGTACCTTACAAACTATTTTATTTAAACTTAACTAAATTCAATTTTTAATAAAAAATCTAAAACAGTTGGGTCTGGTGAATGTTTGACCCCTTGGATCGGTCTGTCCGTTTGCAAAACGTTTTAAAAATAGTTGTTGTTTGAATAACATATATAAAAATCAAGCATCAGAAAAATAAGTAAAATTAAAATTTTTTTTCATAGCTTTAAAGCGTCTGAAAGGTAAAACCGCCGACCGCATGTGTCTGGGGAGTAATGAATCCTGATTTTTAATGATATTATGTGAAATATATGTTAAAATCAGCCATCAGAATTTAAGTTAAGTGAGCAGTGCAGCTTCTATGTACCTTGATTGGTTGATATCTGAAAAATGGCCGTCTGATCAAGGTAGCAACTAGTCATATGATGATAGTACACCCCACCACTACTCAATCGTATATATTTTGTCCATTAGAAAATAAGTGATGTCTGGCGGCTCTGGGATCTTCCTCTATAAGTGATATAGTGGTTCGAAAGTACTTTCTGAGTTTCGGTTAAACCTTTTCATATAACACCGGAATTATTGATTTTAATAAAAAGAACTGCACAAATCTGTATTTTCTACCTTAGTAGAATCATTTAGCTGCGGGAAAACAACTACTAAAATTTCACGGTGTATAACTGTATATAGACGACTTCAATCCAGTTTGGGGAAAATAAGGTGAAGTGATGAAGACCACGAGGCTGGAAAGAAGATGATTAGTGGCAGCCGCTGCTCCAGCTCCGAATACCCACGTAACACCGCCACACCACCAAGACGCCTTATGATATTATCACGGGGATAAGTTGAACCGTTTTTCTATGGTAAGGTTGGTCGAACCTTTTTTTTTAACGCGGTGAAATGCTTCACTAGGAGAGGGGGTTTCTCTAAGTGGTGTGTCGGACTTCCCAACGGCTGGCGAACTACTATAAGTTAGCTATAGATCGAAAACTTACGTACGTTAAAAACCTATCGAATTGTTTTTTTCCATGCTACCGATTTTAGTACTTAGCGTTACCGCTAGGGGCGCTACATTTTTTCATAGACATTTTTTACATAGGCGATATCGAGTCTTTCACTTTTAAACTCATGGTAGCGCTACAAATAGTAAATGGCAGCCTTGGCCTAACCTTCGAAGGCAGGACCAGCTTGGTGCCGCCTAGCAAGCACGCTTGCATGTGCTCCGCGAACAGCTCCACCGCTGCGATCATCATCTCCTGGTAATTGTGGTATGATCATAGTGAGGTTGGCCTCACCTGCGACGGCAGGTCCAGTTTGAGCAGCGCATCACGAGCCTCCCGCAGGTGCCGCAGGTTGAGCACGAGTCGCGCGCGCATCGCGTCCGGCGGGAAGGCGCCGCCGCCCAGCAGACTCCGCCTATAGCTCCACCGCTGCGATTATTGTCTCCTGGTAATTGTGGTATGATCATAGTGAGGTTGGCCTCACCTGCGACGGCAGGTCCAGTTTGAGCAGCGCATCGCGAGCCTCCCGAAGGTGCCGCAGGTTGAGCACGAGTCGCGCGCGCATCGCGTCCGGCGGGATCGCGCCGCCGCCCAGCAGGCTCCGCGAACAGCTCCACCGCTGCGATCATCATCTCCTGGTAATTGTGGTATGATCATAGTGAGGTTGGTCTCACCTGCGACGGCAGGTCCAGTTTGAGCAGCGCATCACGAGCCTCCCGAAGGTGCCGCAGGTTGAGCACGAGTCGGGCGCGCATCGCGTCCGGCGGGATCGCGCCGCCGCCCAGCAGGCTCCGCGAACAGCTCCACCGCTGCGATTATTGTCTCCTGGTAATTGTGGTATGATTATAGTGAGGTTGGTCTCACCTGTGACGGCAGGTCCAGTTTGAGCAGCGCATCACGAGCCTCCCGAAGGTGCCGCAGGTTGAGCACGAGCCGCGCGCGCATCGCGTCCGGCGGGATCGCGCCGCCGCCCAGCAGGCACGCGCGCATGTGCTCCGCGAACAGCTCCACCGCTGCGATTATCATCTCCTGGTGAGTGGAATGGATCATATTAGGTGTGTTACATTCAATGACATACATCGTGAATCAATATAGCAGTCTATCACAGGTTTCCGCTTCTTATCTCATCTCGTCTCGTAACTCACGCTCTAGGCTAGTTCAGCCTCTATTAACACCGTGAAATTTTAGTGGTTTTTTCCCGTAGCAGAACAATTTACCTATCAAATCATACTAGTTATTACGTGAATTTTTTTTTAGTTAATGTTTCAAATCATCCAAGTGGAAAGCTATATTTCGTTTACGTAATGTGACGTAATCAGGTACTGCTTGCGCATGAAATTGATGATTAAAGCTAAAGAAGCTCTACGCCCTTTATAATAAAGCGCTCGAGTGATTTCGAGCTCGGTTTATCCATTTGTAAAACCAATATTTCTTTTAATCAAAAAAACTGCACAAATCTATTTTACCTACTACTAAGATAAAATCATTCTACTGCCGAAATACAATCATTAAAATTTCACGGTGTATACTCTGCTATTATCAATCGCTTAGGTCAAGAAGGAGACAGAGCACAGTTTCCGATTCCGCCGTGTCATACCTTGAGGCTGGCATGCCGCTCGGAGGCCGAGGGCTCCCCGGCGAGCTCGCCGGCGAAGTACCGTCGCGCGAGCGGCCACAGCGCGGCCAGCTCCGCGCCCAGCGCGCCGCACGCCGCGCCGCACCACAGCGCGCGCGTGTTCGACCACACGCCCAAACTCTCCTTGTCCTTCTTGCGCTTGCCTGGGGATAAACGACGAGTGGAGGTACAACCAGCCCGTTGCCATATCATCACTTATAGGTGAGGTTCAAAACTAGAAAACTGTAACTGTCCGGGATATTTACCATGTTGTTTTGTTTTAATGAGCTCCCGATATTTCGGCACTGTTGCAAGCGCCATGATCACGGGTGAACTGTAGGACAGTTCACCCGTGACCCGGACAGTTACAGTTTTCTAATGTGTGTAACCATGACAGTTTAAAATTATATATTGAGGTTCAAAACTGTCTCATGGAAATGTCGAACGGGGAAGGCCAAGACCTTCCATGACCGAATAGGAAACATTTTGAAGAAGGGTCAAATTAAAAGTACCCGTAATCGACGAGCATGTATGAAGTGATTGACGGATGTGAAAGAAGCGAAAGTGGTGTGCCAGGATCGTAGAACATGGCAGGAAGTGATCTCTGAGAAAAAGGCGTGATTTTATGTATGTTGTATATGTCAAAACTTTCTTAATGCCTTAGAAAGCTGAAAATGTCCCGTGGATCTTGAACTCCATAAAATCAGGACATGGACATGCCCATGTCCTGATTTTATAAGTTCCTCCCCTCCAACTTGTATCGATAACGAGATCACCAAAAATGATTACTAACCAGCTGATTTTTATTATTTTACTTAGTTAATATTTATATAATGTAACGGTCATATTGTCCTACAAATTCCGTGGTACTTTGTCGGTCCGGTCCTACGGTCCTCCCAAATATTTAATCATTGCTACCTCTGTTAGCTACCACAATCAAAAATTTTCGCACAGGAATTTTTGGGCGTCTTATCAAAATGAAGCTAAGTTACTCACGGAAAATTAGCTTGATAGTAATCAAGTGAAAAATACACCACGGATCCTGTACTATAAGCGTAACCAATGAAATAAACAAAATCAAACCAGTAAATAATTTTGCACTGTGTTTCACGGCCATAAAATCCACACGCATGCTATACTTTCGCAAGAATGGAACGAAACTTCGGGATGTGTAAAAGTAATACAAACTGTTATTACAACTGTAATCAACAGGAAACATATACTTTAGGGGTGAGAGCCATCCGCTCCCTCGCAAGTCCAGTGATGATGACGAGGCTACTCCAAGCCATCATCGTAATCAGTTAGGGAAAAAAACAAAGGAAACATACCTTTGTCGCTCGTTTCCTGTTCTTCCTTCTGTTTGAAGTGATCTTTGACCTTGTTCAGGAGGTCCATCAGATAGTCCTTCCTACTCGTAATCGCAGTCCATGCCGCGTCGCCTTCCCAGTTCAAACTTATCAGTAATCTGCATAGAAAATAAATTAGAAAACGTGTATTCATCTATACCAGGACACAGCACAATTGCTTTGGAAAATGCTAGCCATTATCATATAGATAAATAGGCATATGACTGATTAGCAGAATAAAGTTAAAGTTGTAAATGCCCAACATTATACAATTTACCTTATGTAATTAGTTTGCTCTTGAACATTGATTGGCATGGTCTTCATTCTTGTATGCAGCTTTTCCTTCAAGTCGTCTATTTTCTTGTCTATTTCTATTAAGATCTTCTGGAAGAGCTGAAATACAGTTACACAGGCTCTGTAAATTGTGGTCATTTCCAACCGAGCCGAGCATAAAAAAATCGTGAAAAAAAAAGAGTGCAAGAAATGTGAAGGATGCGGACGCAGCCTCCAAGCTATACAAATGACGACGAGAATTAATAAGAAATAAATTCAATACAGTATGGTAAGGCTTTTACTCTTTTGATTTTAAACTTAGACTAAAGATTGTTAACTTTGGCAATTCTGCATTTAAGTATAAAATGCGCTAAAAAGAAAAATAAACTTTTACATGGTTTTACCGTTTATAACATTAGCTGTCAACTTATAACATTTCAAATTCAACATATTTGACACAATTTTATATGTTTTGCTTGTCGCGAGATGTAAGTACTCGTATTTACTTTCTTAGTTTAAAATTTTTAATAGGCAGGTATTTTAAAACTTGCTTTTAAAATTACGAGTAGGTACTTAAATCTCGCGACAAGCTTTTAAAACATATAAATTGTGTCAAATATGTTGAATTTGAAATGTTATAAGTTGACAGTAAAGTTATAGTGTAAAAGTTTATTTTTTTATTTTTTTTTTAGCGCATTTAAATAAAAGCTTGTTTTTAAAGATTTTTTACCTTTTTAATTTATTTTATACTTTTTAGTTTCAATCACCTTGTAAGTTCCTAAGTCTGTTCATCTCATTCAACGCATCATTATTGCGTTAAGGTCGTTTGCCAGTTAATTTTGAACAATCCAACTCTTCAATTAGGATCTCATCTTTCTTCTTCCGGCTCCATCATCAGACCCTGGTTACCATCTAGCATCTAAGTACTCATCTAGGCGAATCAAACGAGCCCAAACTCGATCAGGGTTGTGTCGTTTAAGTACTGAGTTCCTTGTGGCTGTCTTCCGGCTCCATCATCAGACCCTGGTTACCATCTAGCATCTAAGTAATTATCTAGGCGAATCAAACGAGCCCAAACTCGGATTTGGTTGTGTCGTTTAAGTACTGAGTTCCTTTTTGGCTGTCTTCTTCCGGCTCCATCATCAGACCTTGGTTACTATCTAGCACCAAAAGTACTCATCTAGTCGAATGAAATGAGCCCAAACTCGATGTGGTTATGTTATTTAATTACTGAGTTGCTATGGCTATCTTCCGACTTCATCATCAGATCAGCTCCATGTCATAATAATATTGCATTGTCATCGGATATACACGTGCATGCAAAATTTCAGCTCAATCGGTTGAGGGCAAGTGCCTTAAAAATGAGTTATAAAATTCCACCAACACACAAACATACATACATACATACACATACATTGCAAGTTAAATAAAAGCTTGTAATTAAATCCCACCTTAACATCAGTATTGCCAAACAAATTCTTGACCCTGGTATAATCGTTCACAACCAGGTCGTACTCCTTCCGGCGAATGTTCCGGTCGATGGACGACGGCAGCTGGAAGAGGAACTTGTGTCGCGTGAGCAGCGATAGAGCCTCGCGCGTCTTATCTGCGTTCTCCTTGCGCGAGAGGATCTCCGAGAACAGGGAGTCCGCCAGAGTGATCGAGTCTGAAAGTATTGACCACTGTCTATAGCCGGCCTGGGTGTTTTGATGTTTAAGGGAAAGTTAAAGGGTTAACCATCATGAGGGTTGTTGAGTCTGAAAGTATAGACAACTGCCTACAACTGAATTTTGCGAAAGTTAAGCCATGATTCACATTGACATAGCTCAGAGGGCATTGTGTGGCAAAGCTCTATCTACCTTCAAATCACAATGCCTTAAAAATACCAAAAAACTGAGATAAGCCTTTCTAATATTATTAATGTGCAAGTGTGTTTGTTTGTTAACTTGTCATGAGTTTTATAGGCTAAAAGATGGATAACATAATCAAGTTATTGGATATTACATGAATAAATACATATTATTTTTTTACTAAATATTAGTCTTTTATGGGTCTACACGCGTTATTGGGAGTAGCAAATTACATAGCTACTTACTGCCCGACTTATTTTTTTATTCCATACCTTCTATAGCTGTCTGCAGACTGGGCAATGGTTCTTTTCCACTTTTTCTTTGATCCTCTTCATACATGTTTTTTAGTAAAACAAGTCGATCTAATTGGTCCATTACAGCCCCAGTATTTGCTTTCAGAAAACTAAGTTGTCCTTCTTTCTGGCCTTCAACCTAAAACATTTTCTTCCATAGTATAACTTGTTTAAGGTAAAGAACACATTGATTGCTGTGCTATATATTACATGGGGATTTATAAACATAAGAAATGGATTTGTTAATAATGTCAATAAAAGTAGTTTCACCAATAACAATTAAGTAAAATTTATGAAAAACATACTTTTCTTTGTAAAAACACCATCCCTGCTTTAAGATCCTCAAAAGATGTGTTGCTATGGTGTTCCAAGAGGTACCAGCCAGGTTGGAAATTCTCATCAGACAGCTTCCCAGACCTACAATAAACATGAAATCAGACACTCTAATTATCAATTTAATTACTTACCTGTGACACAGAAACATATAACTAACCATCTGATAATAAAGGAAAACATTTATGATATTTTTAATTAAGAATAAAAAATAAGGAGAATAAAGAAGCTTTATTGACCACAGATACAAACACAATTGACTGAAGCTAATATTAAAAAACAAAAAACAGATAAAAACAACAAAAAATAAAGATGAGAAATAATAATACAGTTAGGTAGTCTGTGGCCAACAAGATGCAGCCTCAGCATTTGCTGCATTTTTAATTACTACTACAAAGACACAATGTTGGCTACTCACCCATCAGGAAATAGTTCATGAAGTTCTTCCTCGGGGAACTTACAATCATCTCCCTCAGTGGACAACCCCAGAGGGTCAGGTGGGGTGTATGTGGTAGGGGACATGGGCCTCCGTCCCCATGGCAGGGAAGGAGGCATTGATTCCTCTACCCACACTGCACTTTCCTTTACAGGTCCTATTGATTCATGATAGCCTAAAATTCATCAAAACTCATGGTTTATTGACATGTATTGTAAACTGGTAATTTGAGTACAAAATTGAAACTGTCTGGGATATTTAACATGTTGTTTTGTTTTAATAAGCCACCAATATTTTGGCAATGTTGCAAGCGCTATGATCACAGGTGAATACGGACAGTTTCAGTTTTCCAATGTGTGTAACCATGACAGTTTAAAAAAAATGGTAATTTGACTGTTAATTTATAAGTTGGCTACTTAGATAAGAAAAGTTAGTATAACTGAGTAAACAAAACTTAATCAAGTAATAATATAATATTATCTCACCCCTGAATTGAACAGTAGAAGTGCCTTCTCCACCAGATTTTGTCGTCACTATAATGTCTCCGCGGCCCTTGCAGGGCCCTGAGCGTGCAACAATCTTGTTCTTGCTTTTCCACTCAGCAGATAACAAACAATCACAGCCACCTATCTTCAAACCTAATTAAATAAACAATGGATAAGATTTTAATACTTTAGGAATAATAATATACAAACATGAATTAATTAACATTAAACTATCAATATAAATACGTCGAATTTCCTCAACCGAATTGGACTTTTCGGAAACTATACGCCCACAAGTTGTCAAAGTTTTGATTTACATCAAACATAATTTACCTATGAGATCTATTGCACTAGTTCCTAGGAATTCTCCACGTATGGTTACTCGAGTTCCCGGAGGACCCTCCTTTGGCGAAATACCAGTAACTACAGGCGGTGGACCCATAATTAAACTTCCGAAAATGTTTTAACAAAGTAAACTGATAAAAATAGATAATTATTGAACTAAAAAGATATAGGAATCTATTGTAAACAACTTTTTTTAGCATTAATCAATTCTACTAAGAGATATTATTTGCAGATAAACTTTAAACTTTTCTTTAAAATTAAAGAATAGATAGCACAACAACACACAAATAATAATGTCAAGAACTTTGACATTGACAGTTGTTGTCAACTGTTGCTTTCTTAATAATCGTTTAGCATAAAGGGCTATTATGCCATACAGTACATTTAACTTAAAAAATAAATTTACTTGATTTATGTGTAACTGTACATTTTGAGAGAAAATCATACAAGTCAAATGATTGTTTCAAAATAATATGTTGCTCCTTTTTTATAAAAAAAATATGAAATCATCATCATCATTCTCCTGCCCTTAACCCACGCTAAGTGGGGTCGGCGAAATATGAAATCAATGAATATAATATTTGTTTATAATCGCATGTCTAAAACTGACTCAGTGGAACAGTAGATAATAATGACCTAATGATCTTCTGGCGACGGTTACTATTCAAAGAGTTCAGAGAGTTGATTTTCGATTCCCACCAGACAAAAAATTGTATTTGTACTGTGTCTGGGGTGTTCAAATTATCATATATGTATCAGTTTTTCACGCCCATAGTACAAACAGTATAATTTGGGGTCAGATAATGTGTGTGGAGATGTCCCAAACATTTTATTATTTTACTATTATTTTATTTCGATACTTTTAGGATAAATAGATGTGGACCAGAACATTATATTTAAAAAGAGCAATTTGACATAGGTTTCGATCATTCATCATTTGACTCCATTGACCATTCATTTATTTTCATTCATTCATTCATTGTAATCCTTTTCTTCCATCATCATGTGGAAATGATTCTATGCAGAGTTTGGTATTTGGACGTAAAATATTAACATAATTTATTGAAGGATTATGAGTCCTTTTTCTATTAATTCAACAAATTAATAAGTAAAAGCCATGGCCCAATCTCAATTCAGGTAACAACAATGGTTTAATTTTATCGAAAGATTAATTTTCGTGGTATTTAAAATTGTAATGTTAGTGAAAACGATTTATCAATATTCCAGCTCCGTGGATGAGTACGGATTCGAGAGACACGACGATTTTGACTTCGAAAGCTATGAGGATTTTATGTCAGTGTATCTGAAGGTTCTTGCGACTAGAGCTCAAAAATGGGCAGTGCTTCTCGGCGAAGGAAAGTCGGTCAAACGCACAAACACAGTGAAAAGATACGTACGAAAAGGAGTTCCCGGTGAGAATCAACAGTTTTTAACTTATATTATTCAATATAAAAAACAAACATAATTATTGCCTTTAAATAATGTTTAAATTTACTATTGTTTATAGAATGGTTCCCTCTATGTAAAGCAATACTTATGTCCTCAATTCATCGCAGGTGAACATCGTCCCTCAGTATGGATGGCTATATCAGAAGCTGAGAAAATGAAAGAACAACACCCTGACTTATACCAAAAAATATTAGATGGGCCATTTGAAAAAGAACTAGTTGATTTGGTGAAGACAGATTTACCACGCACATTTCCTGACAACATATTTTTTACAAAGGAAGCAAACCACCAAACACACTTATTCAATATACTTATAGCTTATGCACATAATAACAGAGTGGTTGGATATTGTCAAGGATTAAATTATATTGCAGGTATTTTAAAACAATTAAATTTATTTTCTTCAA
Source organism: Maruca vitrata (assembly GCA_039566165.1). Classification (NCBI taxonomy): domain Eukaryota; kingdom Metazoa; phylum Arthropoda; class Insecta; order Lepidoptera; family Crambidae; genus Maruca; species Maruca vitrata. The sequence continues at coordinate 12,135,897 of CM076912.1, read as the reverse complement.
GTTCTACAATCAATTGAAAGATAGTATATAAATAATAATTGAATGATTGAATTTCCTAGGTCTACTACTACTAGCCACTAAAAGCGAGGAGACATCATTTTGGCTCCTAAAGGTATTGGTTGAGAAAATACTCCCCGATTATTACACAAAAACAATGGATGGTCTCATTGTGGATATTGAAGTGTTATCAGAGCTAGTCAAATCAAAGGTGCCCGATGTACACCAGCATGTGATAAACCTCGGTGAGTGCAGATTGATAACACCTGATTTGATAATAATGCTTTATTTGATTTGTGAGGTGATTCATTAGTCTATAAGTTTTACAGTATGTTCAATTAATGCATTTCTTGGTAGTATGCTCATGCACAAATGCTATTAATAATAATTAATCTACAAAAATAATTTACAGGTTTACCTTGGGCTGTTATAACCACAAAATGGTTTGTTTGTTTATTTGCTGAAGTTCTACCAATCGAAACAGTCTTGAGAATATGGGACTGTCTATTCTATGAAGGCTCAAAAATCTTGTTTCGTGTTTGCATAACTCTGATAAAGTCAAACAGGGCCTCTATAATGGAATGCAATGACTTTACAACATTAGCCGAGTGTTTTAAGGCAATTGTTAAAAATGCAAGTGCTCTACATTGTCATGAATTTATGCAGGTAAGGTTATTTCTATTACGATTTTATAGCATTTATTTCCTTTGCTCTTCTAGACTTTATTTAGAAATATGTGTAAAAAATTCAAATAGATGAAACTAGTGTCAATTAAATTAGCCTTTGAAAGTGAATTAATTGTCTCAATTGATGTTAATTGATAATGTATCAATCATAAATGGAACATGATACCTAATTTGAAAGGGCATCCTGTTCATTTATATCCTTACATAAAGATTATAAATACCAAAACTATATAATATTTGTATCTTTAACAATAACTTGAGATTAAGATGAGATAAAACTACTGCACCACATATTTAAATGGGGTTAATTATTATTTTACAGTCAATTTTCAAAGTACCTGGGACCTTGTCTAATGCTACAATTGCCAAACTGAGGGCGCGATTTGCTAAACAACGCCGTGAACAACAACAGAAAGAGCCTCGATGAACAAAGTGCAGGCATTTTGAAGAATTGATCTCATTCTCAGTACTACCAAAATGAAGCATAATTTACATCCTACTATAATTTATTCCTTAGCATCTGTTAGATCTCTTGACAAGACACTACTTACTTTAGATATTCGAAATTGAAACATGTAATTTGTATATTCTAAATAAAATGTGAAATTTATATTGCTTCTTTTTGTATAAAAATAACTAAAATTTTGCAGATTTAAATATTTACTTAACAGAAAGTGAAGAAACTGCAAGAACACCTCTTATTTTAATAGATTATGTAATTTATTTTTTATATTTTGATTTAGAGATGAAGACTCGGAAAATGATTTGGTCATATTGGTTTACAGTAGCCTGGTCTATTTAAACTTTATGTCATAATAACATGTAAAACTTCAGTGTTAGCATATGAACTGTTTTGATAAATAATATTTTAACTAAGCCAGTTAATTAGAGCACATGACAAATGTTTTCGAACTATGTATTGTTTTATGTTGTTTAGTATTTAATTTTATAATTAAGCATGCTTATGGCATATCATTCTAGGCTTAGTTTTGATAGTATTATTGATTTAATTAATTACAGTTGTTTTTCTGTACCTGCATTGTTTTGTCAATAAGCAATTATTTACTTTTATTAATTGTTTAAATAAAAAGCAAATAAGATTACAAGCAATCTTTTGTATGAACATCTTTATTTTAACAGAACTATGAAACATCTTTTAATGGATCTTATAGGGTTCTGACAATTGATGAAATGGAACAATTTTATGTATTTAAATTCCTTTGTTGAATAAATAAATTTATGAGGGCAAATATGCCTATATAAAGTATACAACTATAGATTTAGGCATTATTGTGTCTATCTTTAATATAACTATACTTTTACTATATGAATTAGTAATAATAAGAGCTTGCTGAAAGAATTTTGATCAAAAATGTTGGAACAAATTTTTTAAGATACAATTTTTATTAAAAACTTAATAAAAAAAATGCTACATCTTGTACTATGTAATTAAAAATAACTTAATTTGATCAAGAGACATACAGAAATACTACTTACTTATAACTTTTGACAATAAACCCTGCATATCTTGATTGAGATTGTAAACATACTGAACTTTCAGTTCAAAGATAGAACTCATACAAGTATGTATATTTGTGTATTATATGAGTTTTTTCTTTAAATGTTAATAATAAGAATGTATTGTAATTGTTGCTCAATGTATCTTTTTTGCGATGAATGAATGTTGTTTATTTAATATTAATATAGATTTCTTTTGGTGAGATGGCTATGCATGCATACATGTCAATGTATAGGGTTAATGTTTTACAAGCTTTGCATTGCCAATATTGTGTACTCTTTAAGTGTACATTTGTGTCTAAGACAGCTCTATTAAATTAGGTGTATTTTTGTATTATTCATAAATGTTTCCTTAAATCCGTATGAATGTATTGTGAATAGAAATGTAATTTTAACTGTTTGGTTATTGCCTGATTTTCTATTCACTGTGCTGAGAGTATTATATATTATATTGCCATAATATATGTTTAGTGTGCATAACAAATAGACTATTGAGATGTTAAAATGAATTTTATTTAATCTACCTTTATATTCTATTTACAGTTTCAAAATAATGCAGAACCCTTAATTGTAACTAATTTTAACTACAACTGCTATGCAATCTTGTCTAAATCATATATTCTTATGCCTTCCCACTTTCTAGTATGTCCTTAGCTTCATTGATTTTTGCAGCTATTAAAGGTGATCCTCCTCTGTCGGGGTGATTCAATAACATTATCTTTCTATGGGCATCTCTTATCTGGAACCAAATTATATTTATTAAATACAATATGTAGATTTTTTTCTTTTATTGGTAAGGACATGACGTCTTGCCAAGGAGTACTGTATTGATCTTTTCTCTAGGAAAGCTTGTTTGATATGCTAGAAACTTTCATGCATCCATATTACCTTTGCTTTACTTGCTGTAGGACTAACACCAAGAATTAAGGCGGCCTCTCTTTTCGTCATTTTGGATTCAAAACCGCCTTTGTAGTATTTGGAATTAGCCAAAGTCTCACTATCAAATTTTGGTAAATTCTTAACTGCTTCGGCAAATTTAGTAGAAGCGTTCGGCATTTGTCTTATAACGTATCGTCCAGCAAAACCTACTGCAGCCATCCCGAGTCCTGCGAGTATAATTGAGCTAGCCTGAAAAACGAAAACTTGATAAAATGTGATGAAATGCGTAAAACCCTATCATGCTGAGGTTAGGATCTAAACGAACCATGATTATTCACAAATATTTTGAAATCTATTTATCACTAAATATTATCTTATTTCAATAATTGCTGTGGAACATTTTTTTGGACTTTTTTGATGAAAACTATTTCTGAATTGGATTTTGGAGTTTCAATTTGGTTTCAATCAAGTTTTGAAAGTTGTTTTTTTTTTCAATTGTGACAGTTTCTTTTTTCGTGTACTTGTTTGTTGGCGTTGTGTAAGTGTAACATTATTATTCTCAAAAAGTGCCTGAAATAACAACCTAGAAATGGTTCTCATCATTATCAAAAGTAATTAATTAACCTGTGATTTGATATGCGAAAGAATTTCATCTACTTGCAGAATAAATTATTTCATTTCATTATCACGATACTGAATACATAATCTTTCCAATATATTATGATACTCATTGACATAACCGTGATTTTATACAGCGGGTACAGTCTAAGACAAAGTGTCATGGTATACAACGTATTATACCATGTCACCTAATAATTACATGGAATCAAACAGAGAAGCGAATTTTCATTAAATATATGTTCAATAATACGTTACCGGCAAAAAACGGAAAAATATCGAATCCACTTGCACTCGATGTTTTTTTAAGAAAAATACTGGCAACCCGTGGAATACATGTGGCCAACCAAATAAAGTTACGAATAAAAAAATTATGCCTTTTCGAAGTGGTTCAACATGGCAGGAGATCAGGCGCAATTTTACCAGTTACTAAATAGCTTATTATCTGCTGATAATGACATCCGATCGCAAGCAGAGGTAAGTTAATATTTTTATCCTTTCTGTAATTAAGATTCAAATAAAAAAATGTCAAGAAAACTTGTTCAAAATCTCTAAAACTAATGCGGTCGCCTCGTGTCAAAACGTGGTCATGGAGGCCCGCAATTGTAATAATTATGTATTTAGATCAAGAGCAGATTATTATAAGTTAAATTAAGGAAGGTATCCTGTTCTATATTTTGAATGTACTTATAGCCCAACAGTTATTTACTCGCCTTGTCGCATTATTTCAACAGTCGCGACTTTGTTGGAAACGGTGTGCATTACATGTGCTTGCCGGGAGTTATATTATTTCATTTTATATAATTATGCTGAGGTAACAACTTGCAAGGCTTCACTACAATTTTTCAAATCTAAATTGATTTCATGGACTACTACATGAAATATATTTTTAATTATTTTAACCACTACCAAGTTTCAAGGTCAAGTTCAACTGCCCAATAATTTTATATTTTATGCGTAGCGATGAATAATTTATTATTCTATATATTATTATATCATATTTTTGTAGAGAAATTGTTATTAATGAATATGCTTTAGGTCATTATTTGCCATTGTTTTGTATTGTCTTACAAACACTACCAAATTACTAACTAATTTTAAACAATGTGAAAAAGTATATACTCTAACGATTATAAAATTGGTACAGTTATTTTTGTAATCTTGAAACCACCAGGGACAATTCTATAATATTAATTCTTGAATCACAATTTTTAAAATATGGTTAAATAATAAAATGTACTGGTATGTATCTTAAAAAAAAACATTACTTAAAATTTTGAATCTGCAAGGGTATCTGTTAATTTACTTAATTAAGATTATTCTTTTGTTAAAACAGGAAGCATATAACAACATCCCCACAGAAGCAAAAGTATTGCATCTAGTGGGCGCGATCCAAAACGTGGATCTAGGAGACGATGGACGGCAATCGGCAGCAGTATTCCTCAGGCGGCTCCTCAGCGCCGAGTTCTTTGAGTTCTTCCCCAAGCTGCCCGTGGAGCAGCAGACCATCCTCAGAGAACAGCTCCTACTCACACTGCAGATGGAAGTTAGCCAGCAACTCAGGCGCAAGGTTTGTATATTAAAAAGGTTGATTCTTGAGAAGGATTATGATGAGCTTGGAACAAAATTAGATTACCGAGAAACAAAATTATAAGATTGCATAATCAAACTTATCTGCACTTTTTAATGTTAAATGCATAAATCTACTTTGGTCCCAAGCTTATCAACTGGTTTTCTAGTCAGCTGTTTCACTTCGGCGGCGGGTTTTGCGTGCGTTGGATTCCATGGGGCTACTCTCAAAGGTAGCACCTGAATTGAAGACAATGGTCAAAAAACAGATGTTCCAAACAATGCAGTCAAATATCAGCCAGCTGCTTAGACTGGAGGTTTGCCTACAAAAGCTGTGTCAGCATGCATTGTTTGATATTTAAAAAAAAATGCTTTTTTAACAAAATGTACAATAGATTTACCTGTAGATCTTTTTTTATTAAATATCTTTTCACAATATGTCACTTTCAATACATATAATGAACAGGCGTGGCTTTTAAGGCATACAAAATACACATAAGAAGTAAATTATTGTACATTGTCATATAACACAGATATATCTTAATGAATCTAAAGGAAGTTTGTAATAGAAATTGTTGCTATTTTATTTAAATATTTTACCATGGTGCTATATGACAGTTTGTACTTTGACCACACTGTAATACAGGCAGTCAAGAGTTCAATTGATAGTTGATGTGGATATGTCAATTGAAATTGTTACACACACAAAGATATTATGATAGATGTGTGACTCATGTCTATCCTATCTACATACATGAGTTTATAGCTATCTTTGTACAGAACATTTACAAATCCTTTAATCATCAAGGAAACTAATATAACTAGCTATTTTTATGATCTAGCTAGAGCAAAGTTAGTAGCTGCGACTCATCATTTTAATGAATGATTCAGAATGATGGTGCTTAATCTAATTCTAGGCATGTAAAATTTGGCAAGTGACTCATCTACTGTAAATCCACTAACATAGTTTCGGATTTTAGTAGTATTTCTGAATTTGTTGTTTAAAAAATAACTGAACTAACTTAATTTTTACAAAATGTGGATTACATTATGAGTACTAATTAAACTGTTTTTAATATAATTTTTTTTATATCCAGTTCATATCTTTCTTTGAGAATATTAATTCTAATAATAGTAACTAGTAATAATTATATTACATTTAAGTAAGTTTTTAACAAAAGGTTTTCGAAAGTTCCTAATTTAAAATGTAAAAAGAGAGCTTCACCCTTTCATGTAAACTTGATGTGTGTTGGTCTTGATTCAGTGCAGTCACAGAACATTTATTTTTTGTTACAGATTTGTGACGTAGTGTCGGAATTGGCAAGGAATCACATTGATGATGATGGTGTCAACCAATGGCCAGAGTTTCTGCAGTTCATGTTTAATTGCGCCAGCTCGCAGGACTCCAACATGAAAGAGGCCGGCATAAGAATGTTCACGTAAGGATTTGACTTATGGAAATTATACATTTGAAATATAGCAAGGGAAATTAAGCAGTCCCCGCTTCACACATCATGCTTCTTGTCATACACATAAAATCAATGCTCACATTGATTGTGTGAGATTCTATTGTGCACACCTTTGTATCTGTTCTTTTTTTGTAATACTGTATGAATTTGCCAGTTAAGATAAGCGGCACAGAATATACATGTGATAATTCATTTGTTGATTAATAATATATAGTAAATTAGGGCACAGGTTCCAATGTCATCATTCCACTATCATAAAACGCGTGTTCACGTGCACATGTTGCTTTCAACTATGCATGTACTGATAACAAGTATTGACATTGTGTACTTTTGCACTTTCAATAAATCTAAGTAGTACAACCATACTAAATATGCAAACCAAGACTCGGGCCTCAAATCAACTGAAAGGTTAATACAGATGTTTGCAGCTTTTTATCATTACTTTTATTAGACTCACTCTGTTTATTTATTTTTCTGTATGGGTGGATTTTTGTAATCGATTTTTTATGATAATTAAGTTATAACAAAAATCTTGTAGCCTAACCTTTTGCTGTATATCATCACAAATTTAAATTAGATTTTTAATTTTACCAGGTCAGTGCCAGGAGTTTTTGGTAACCGTCAGAATGAGAACCTGGATGTGATCAAGCGTATGTTGCTGTCTGCACTGCAGCCCACAGAGTCCGAGGCGTTACGTATTCAGGCTGTTAAGGCTGTTGGTGCCTTCATCTTGTTGCATGACAAGGAACCAGCCATTCAAAAGCACTTCAGCGACATTCTGCTGCCATTGATGCAGGTTTGTTATCTTATATCCAATAAAAAATATATATAAATGCATTATTACTGAGCATGCTCTAAATGTGTATGTTTACTTGAAATTATCTAGTGTGTTTAACCCTTAATAAGACACTGGGAAAATAGTTCCCACCAGATTTTGAACCTTATACAGTTGTAATACCGGCGAAAACCAATGAAAAAATTCTATATGCTGTATTTGATCAAGGGTTAATAACTGAACAGATTAACTGTAGCACAACATTTACGTGCATATTTCTAAATGAAATGTGTTACTGCCAGAATGTGCAAAATCAACTTGGGATGTTCGCTAACACCAGCCTTCCATAGGATGGAGTTTGATAGTACCTCTTCAGACATGTTTATTGAAACAAAAATATTCTATGTATTATAAAAACATTATGTGCACATATGTAACAAATTTTGTGATTTTAGGTAGTTGTGCAGTCTTTCGAGAAGTGTGAAGATGACTCTGCATTGAAAGTTCTGATAGAGCTTGCTGAATCTGCCCCTAAATTCCTGAGGCCTCAACTGGAAACCATCTTCCAAGTCTGCATAAAGGTATATTTCGTAATCTTTACAATCAATATTTTTTCTCGTCTATAATTTATTATTAGTAAAAGTTATTGAAATTTCGGTCCTGATTGTTTTTCTGACGATTTTAATAAGCAATTATAAAAAGCACCCTAAATATTCTCTTAAAATTGAATTAACATACAGCATTTTATTCGGCGGAGGATACTTTTGTCGACACAGACTGTCAAATCGATTCCGTCGTAAGTTTCATCGCGATATAATCTATGTTGAGAGTTGGCTCTAATATCTCACTATTCCGTCAGGTGGTAGGCGAGGCCGACGCCGAAGACAACTGGCGCCAGCTCTCCCTGGAGGCTATGGTGACGCTGTGCGAGACCGCGCCGGCGATGGTGCGCAAGCAGGTGCCCAACGCGATCTGCCTGCTTACGCCGCTCGTACTCGAGATGATGTGCGAGCTCGACGACGAGCCCGAGTGGACCCTGCAGGACGACGTGGCTGACGACGATAACGAGAAGTAAGTGAGACACTGAGATGTTCATGCGTAACATTATTTTCTGACATGCACATGAGTGCAATAAAGATATTATCTCTGTACATCGCCTGCTGAACTAGAGGGCTAACAATGCGTTACTCGGGAGCAGGCCACGCGGGTACCATACAAATAAATGTACCTGATTCAGGGAATTTGTATTATCCGCATCCGCGTCCGCATAACACAGTGTTGGCACAAATATATTATTCACTATTATGTAGATAACAGAATGGTTTAACTTTGTTACATTTGTCCAAAGTTGGTTTTTTCGTAAGATTCTTTTTTGAGGCTACATTTGATGTAATGTAGCTTGTAAGGATCTTACAAAATTAATAACGAGTTAATTAACATCCAGATTTTTTATAAGTTTGGATGTCAGTCCCTCGCTAACAAAAATATCATAATGTAATTACAGATCACTTTTAATAAAATCAATGCTTGACTGATGTGTATCATTACATTGTTACAGTAACTACGTAGCGGCTGAATCCGCGTTGGACCGTATGTGCTGCGGACTTGGTGGCAAGATCATGCTGGGCCTGATCGTTGGCCAAGTGCCAGAGATGTTGAACTCCGAGGACTGGAGGCGGCGCCACGCCGCGCTCATGGCCGTCTCCTCGGCCGGCGAAGGTTGCCACAAACAAATGGAACAGATGCTCGACCAAGTTGTGACTGCTGTGCTCAAATACCTTACAGACCCTGTAAGTTTCGTTATGATAGCTAAAAATATCTGTACTGAACTATTTATTGCAATGTACATAGTCTACATTAGCTATACTATAAATATACTTGTTTCTTTGTACTTCTTGATTGCAACATGATTTATTATTTTTAGCACCCACGCGTCCGCTACGCAGCGTGTAACGCCGTTGGACAGATGTCGACTGATTTTGCGCCCGTGTTTGAAAAGAAATTCCATGACAAAGTTGTGCCTGGCCTTCTAATGGTGCTTGAAGACAATGCTAACCCCCGTGTGCAGGTAACCAGAGACAATTATCTTTATCATCATTGATGATAACATTTTTTTTAAATTGGTTACTAACTTTTTGTTTTATCAACAGGCACATGCGGCAGCTGCTTTGGTAAACTTCAGTGAAGACTGCCCAAAGCCTATTTTGACTCAATACCTCGACCCCTTGATGAACAAGCTGGAAGTTATCCTCACTACCAAATTCAAAGAGGTAATCATCGAATTTTATTGTATTTCGCGCCCCCAATGTTCGTTAGTGATATAACTGCTCTCATGGTTGCATCACTTCCATAACATTGGAATATTGACTTGTGGCAATTGCTCCTTTCGTCCTATTCACAGGAAGTCAGGGATCTCAAACCACATACAAATATACTTAATAAATAAATATTATTAGTTTTCAATTTCATCATTCAACACAAGTTTAATGTGACTTAGTTCAGCTAATTTTCTCTTTATATTTATAAACATGATACATCATAAATATTAGTCTTTATGGGTCTACACGCGATATATAGGGTAATGGAACGCGAAAGTCTAAAATCTTACATTAATACATAATGTAATCTATTGGAAAACGTTCTAAATCCGTTTTAACATTTATCAGCTGGTAGAGCGCGGCACCAAGCTGGTATTGGAGCAGATTGTGACTACCATCGCGTCCGTGGCCGACACGGTGGAGAAGGACTTCGTGATTTACTATGACCGCCTCATGCCGTGCCTCAAGTACATAATCGCCAACGCTACCACAGACGAGCTCAAGATGCTTCGCGGCAAGACCATTGAGTGCGTCAGCCTTATTGGTGAGTGGATAACTCTTCGTTGATTAGGGACCGGATTTGCGGGGGAGCGGATGGCGTGAAAGCCATCCGATGATGATAAGGTTATTCTAAGCCATAATCGACAAACTCGTAGTAGTGCAGTCATTTAAGCTTAAATTAGGTAAGAATCTCGGAAGACAACTTTTAGGACGTCAATATACAAGTATTTACAGACTTACAGCTGGGTATCTCGAATTCCGAGATTTTTACCTAATTTGACTGGACTATAGTTAGTTGCAGAAGAGAGAAGCGAGACTTCATTATACTTATGTAATCGAAATATTTGTATGAAAATATTGTTATAGCAAAAAATAATATAAATCCAAATGCTGCATTCAATACAAAAAAATCATGATGCTGCTCCTGACTTTTATTGTTCTATTGTGGTGTATAGAATAGCTGTACAAGATAAACAATGTATCATTAATACAGCAACCGATTTAGAATACCGAATGCGACATTCCAAACGAAACAAAGACTGTTATCGTTGGTGCGTGTCGAATTGCTAGATAAACGGCGGCGCATGCTCCGCGACGAAATAATTATTTGTATTTTGTATGTATAGTAAAAAAAGTATTAAATATTAGCGTGTCATTATTTTAAATATGACTTATAGTAACTGACGTTATTATGAGCCATGTGGACTTGATTGATTTACGCAATTCACTAGTTTTCGCACTAACACAGCAAAAAACGAATGGAAGCACACAAATTGATCCGAAATGGCGTCGTGCCAACTATTCAGAATCAACTCTCTCTGAACTTTTTGATAAAAAAATTCAACTTTCAATCAATCATTTGGTTATGATGATGATAAAATTGGCTGGTTTCCGTAACTCGACGTTGGTGCGCCTACTTTGCGTGAGGTGGATGGAAATCATGATATGATTGAGGCAGGTCAGAAGCTTCTTCACACTGTGAGCGCGGCCTCGCTGAGAGAACTTGAATATCCAAGTTGTTTGGAATCGATTATTTATTTGTTGTCTCTTTTATCGTCAGGTCTGGCTGTGGGCGAAGAGAAGTTCATGTCGGACGCTTCGGAGGTGATGGACTTGTTGCTGAAGACGCACACTGAAGGCGAGCAGCTGCCCGCTGACGACCCTCAGACTTCTTATCTTATCTCCGCCTGGTCGCGCATTTGCAGAATTATGGGTAAATTGTGTGAAATACCATTTTCCTCTTTAGATAAATGTTTATCAAACATTCAGATATCATTTTTTTACTTACATTGTCGATGAACAGACTATACTTCTATAATTACTAGCTATAAATAGCTCTCAATTTGTCTATGACGATTGCTTTTTCAACCTTGAGCATCTGAGCACAGATCAATAAGGTTTTGATTGTTTCTTATACTTGACCCCATATGTTAATGTAGTTGATTGTCCAAATTGTATCACTTCTGACCAGTCAATTAGTATGAGTAATTCCTACACTGTTACAATGTTTTGAAACTAGTTAGTAACATTTCATGAATGTATTTTTAGGCAAAAAATTCGCACAGTACCTGCCCATGGTCATGGAGCCAGTTATGCGTACTGCAGCTATGAAACCCGAAGTCGCCCTGTTGGACAATGAGGACCTGGAAACTATTGAAGGAGACCTGGACTGGCACTTTGTGACCCTTGGTGAACAGCAAAACTTTGGCATTAAAACTGCAGGTAAATTGACATACAAACTTCTTACAGCATTCAAATTAGATCAGAGATTGGATTTATTTTGTGGTAGTTAACAGCACTAGTTATCATAGCTTGGTGTCCCCAATGTTCGTTAGTGATATAGCTACACTCATGGTTGCATCACTTCCATAACATTGGAATAGTGACTTGTGGCAATTGCTCCTTTCATCCTTTTCACGGGAAGTCAGGGATCTCAAACCACATACAAAATAACAACCAAATGTTCTAAGAACACTGTAATATAAGTACCTATAAAACTGTTAAAAAGCTAACTGTATGTGTAAAAAAACCAATGCGAATTCTCGTTGGAAGACTATAATATTGATTACAAATGAGTCCTATTTACTGTGATGTAATAATTTCTAGGCTTGGAAGACAAAGCATCCGCTTGCGACATGCTCGTGTGCTACGCGCGCGAGCTGAAGGAAGCTTTCGCCGAATACGCCGAGGACGTGGTCAAGCTAATGGTGCCCATGCTCAAGTTCTACTTCCACGACAACGTGCGCACCGCCGCCGCCGAGTCCCTGCCCTACCTGCTGGAGTGCGCGCGCATCCGCGGCCCACAGTACATCCAGGGCATGTGGGCGTACATGCTGCCCGAGCTGCTCAAGGCCATCGACTCGGAGCCCGAGCAAGAGGTGCAGGTGGAGCTGCTCAACAGCCTTGCCAAGGTGAGACTAGATTTTTTTTTCTCACTATGATGATGGGTTGGAGTATCGCCTGAGTTGTGAGGGGGTTGGATGGTTCTCTTGAAATTGCTCTTACCTAAGAGAACACAGCTAACGGCTGTGTAGACGTGAACGAGGGAAAGCATGGCTACAAAAGTCATTGCTAATGGCGTCCATCTAACTAGATAACTTTGGAATATTATGTGCAACAATTACATGGTTCATCATCATGCTCGCAACATACTAATAAACATTTTTTTTTAATTGCAGTGCATCGAACTTTTGGGAGGTGGTTGTCTTTCTGATGAGATGATGGCGGAGGTTCTGCGTATACTCAACAAACTGCTTACCGAGCATTTCGAGCGGGCCACCGAGCGCAGGCAGAAGCGCGCCGACGAGGATTACGACGAGGTAAGTCATCTGCTCAGACACAACTAAAGCACTTGTACTGCCATGTATTATCTGAAGCACAACTAAAGCTGTTAGTGGTGCTAGGTGAGGAAATCTCTCCTTTGAATACTCTTAGTGTTTTTTCACGCTCTGTTAATTTAAATTCATGTCCTGCAGGAGAACTCTTCCCAAACTAAAAACTACCCTTTATTTTACAGGTGGTAGAGGAGCAGCTAGTAGATGAGGACAACGAGGACGTGTACGGGCTCTCGCGCGTGGCGGACGTGCTGCACGCGCTCATGTCGGCGTACCGTGAGGCGTTCTTCCCGCACCTCGACACCCTTCTGCCGCACTTGGTGCAGCTGCTGGCGCCCGGCCGGCCCTACGCCGACCGCCAGTGGGCCATCTGCATCTTCGACGACGTCATTGAGTTTGGAGGTGAGTTTTATCTCAATCTACGTTTGGTTCAGATCCAATATATTGGGGAGCACTTCAACTTTTTATGCATGGAGTAGCTACCCATTACTTGAAGTTGAGTACCTAATAAAACATTATGTTCAAGCACTGTTGGTTTAAAGGAGCATATTTTTATGCTCCTGGGTGTTACTTAGCTAATTTCAATGCAGAACTACAGTTACTTTTGCAATTATATGAAAGTGAAAATTCATAAAAAAAGCAGTCATATTGTCCTAAATTCCCAGATGACATATCTATATCCATACGTCCACTGAGCAAAATGTAACGACCGTTCGTTTCGTTCACAGGTCCCGCGTGCGTCAAATACCAGGACATATTCCTGGAGCCGATGCTGGCGGGGCTGAGCAGCGCGGAGGCGGAGGTGCGGCAGGCGGCGGCGTACGGCTGCGGCGTGCTGGCGCAGTTCGGCGGCGCGGGGTTCGCGGCGGCGTGCGCGCGCGCGGTGCCGCTGCTGGCGGCGCTGGTGACGCAGCCCGACGCGCGCTCGCTCGAGAACCTCAACGCCACCGAGAACGCCATCTCCGCCGTCACCAAGATCATCAAGTACAACCACGACCAGATCAACAGGGATGAAATTATCAGGCATTGGTGAGTACGCTGCATATTTTTAATTTACTTATTTGGGCTCCAACATTTATGCATTTCTGCAGTGGTAGGAGGATGCTCCTGTATCTTGGTTAGGTCGATGGTGGGCCACTGACTATATGCAATGCAGCAGTCTCTTATGTTAGCAGTTAACTAGGATCTAGTCAGCAAGTAGTTTTAGATATGTCAGATAACTGGGAAAATTTGAATGTGGACCAGAAAATAAGTGCACCACTTTGTGTGTACAAGCTCTATACATAGTGAACATTTATACAACAGTTTCTAAACTACACTTCCACTCCCCCAGGTTAACATGGCTGCCAGTGGTCGAGGACACGGAGGAGGCGCCGCACGTGTACTCGCTGCTGTGCGAGCTGGCGGCGGGCGGGCACGCGGCGCTGGCGGCGCCGGACGCGCCGCGCCACGTCATCGCCGTGCTCGCCGAGGCCTTCCTGCGCGACGCCGTGCCCACAGACAATCCCGCCTACGTGCAGATGGTGCAGCTTGTTAGACAGATACAAGTAAGAACATTTGTTTATACTTTTTTATTTCACAATTTTAATATTATATGACATAGACCCTTGCTATGTTTTTTTTTTTTTCAAATCAAAATAATTTATTTGTATAATACAGGTATAGTACAGCTTTTCTTGATAGCGTGCGATTATTATGTGTATTTCAAAAGCTGGGTATTAAACCATTTTAAATAATGCTATTTATTTAAGAGTCCATTGATCTCTTTGACTTTGAATTGATTGACAGTTTTATATTCAAAAATGTCCTGTTCTTGTTCTCAAAAGTAGAAGGAACTGTGTATAATGAAGTGTATTTGTTTACAGAGCAACGCGGAACTGTTCAACTCGTGCCTGATGCAGCTCAGCAACGAGCACAAGGAGGCGCTGCAGCTGGCGCTGTCCACATAGTGCGCGCGCCGCCCCTCCGTTGCCGGTCACTCCTCCCCACGCTCCTGGCTCACTCACTGCATAGAACACTCTTTGTGTGTATTTATTTCTAATACCGTCTATAAACGAGTTGTAACGATATTATTACTCTATTCTAATGTTATATTATGTGGTTGGTAGATAACTGACTGATATGTCTATCAGATAAAATTGTTGTAATTTGTAATGTAATGAGAGCATTTTTTTCCCTATCGTGGATTAATCTTATTTGATCTCCTTCTGTAATAAAGTTACTGTTGGGCTAATTAAAATTGCTGTGATATATTTTTATAATGATTTATAAGATCATTACATTCAAGCTTCAGCTTTTACGTATGGCGCCTCTTTGACCACATTTAAGGTTTCGAAACGTTTTAATGTTTTTCCTTACAAACAACGTTTTATAAGGAAGTGCGAAACTGATGGTCCAATTTTATTTTTCAAGCACAACCTGAACAGGATGCATTTTATCCGCCTATACGATTGTTATTTATCATCACACATTGGGTATAAAGACCCTGCGGGTGAATTATTTGTCTGCTCAATTGGAATTGGACCATCCGCATTCTTTTTTGTTATGATGATTTGCCATATTTCGGCTACGATGGGAACTTGGTGGCTGTCTCTCGCAATGGACGAGATGTCTGTTTATAAGAAATAATTTTATTCATTAAAATATATATAATTATATATACATTTCTTTGTTTAACTAAAATAAAAGTTATTGACATTTGAACTATATTTTATTTTTTCAATCATGTCTTCTAATTTTGAATTAGAATGTTCAAACCCCCCTTCCCTGTTCTATATATCCGGTACGGTAGGGATAAGTGAACTTCAGTTTCACATACCATGCACTGGTTGGGATGGATGGAATTTTGTTTAGTGATAAGATTTTCAAAAGGTGCACCATCAATGGTGCAATTGAGAAATATTAGTTTTCCTACCGGTAGGAGGGATAGCTGGAAACAATGTCCGAGTGTCCCTACCAGTGGAGATTATAGAGTTACGGGTATATTATATGGACCCCACCCAGATCAGCTGACATTTATTTAGTGCTATTAATAAGAAGCTTGATTGGCACAAATGAGAATTCATTTTGTGTTCAAATATTACTTTTAAAATTATTACAACGCGCCATATATAATATTGCCAGCGGGATATTTAAGGGTTAAAAAATAAACAGATTAGTTTTCCTCTTAAACTTTGAAACCTCTGGGTTCAACTGGGAAGTTTCAGTTGACCCTGAGGCGACAAAACTGAGAGTTAAAGGCTATTGGGACTAACCAGATACCACCTTTCTATTCGATTTATTACATAAGTGAAACATTACAAAATAAATAAATCTGTTTTCTTTGCTGGTAACTAAGTTGTAAGTGCCTTATCTATATTCCACCTCTGTATGATGTACACTTAGTAAGCAAATAAATTATTTGATTTGATTTGATTTGATTTGCTCTAAACATAAAACGACTCCTTCTAATCTACTATAGTACATTTTACATTTATTTTCGAGTTGGCTCATAAGTGTGATGCTTTGATTGTGCGTAATGAATCGAGTTCATACTTTCGATTAGTTTTATTATAGGCCAATGAGCCAATGCCATACGTTAAAAAAAGTAATGCCAATGTCAACTGTCAAAATGAAGAGTGATGTCATATTTTTTATTGATGTCATCACTTTTTCTATCCGTCACTGATTTTGGACTTGGTTTCATCTCGAATCGTATCTTTTTAATATTACATTGGCGAATATAAAACAGTATTGATTACACACGAAATTGAGACTATCGAAAACATTAACGAGAACTTCAATACTGCTAAACCAAATTTGCACACTTAGCAGTGAATGAAATAACATCGTGCGATGTTATAATGTCCCGTAAGCGGTCTCGGATCAGCGGTGAGAACGAAATGAGCGGCAAATTGTTGGAAGTGGGCACCGAAGGCAGGAATGGCAGCGACACCAGTTTCTCCAGTTCCACTAGCCAGCCTCACACAGAAGTTTGCCCGGTAAGCTCCTTTATTTATCAACACAACTTACATTCAATCTGTGTGCCTGAACCACGCACGCTGAAAGACATACATGGATTCCTTTTTTGCAGCTTTGACACGTCTTTTAGGCTTATGTATGTATATCGATGTTGTGATTTGATATGAAATTCATTAGGTATTTAAAAATACATTTCTAAAAACCAATGCCTATAATTTTGATATGAATTGAATATAATTTAATAAATAATAATAATAATAAAGATGAGATTTGCCAGATGTTTAATGACATCACATTCCCTTTAAAAAGATCTACCAAAAGACAGGAACTTTGAAACATTCATTCCAGGTGGGAGACATTTTGTCGACCGGTTGCTGTTACCACCATACAGTTGTGTAAAACCCGCCAAGTGACTCTGACCTCTCTTGGTCAGGTCGCGTTCCGGGATCAGCACTGTACGAACCGGAGCCAGGGGGGACCATTGTTGCGGCTAACGCCGGACCAGTGGAGTCTTAGCGGCGGTATTGTGCGGGCGGAGCGGGTCAGCCCGCCGGACTGGCCAACTCCGACCCGCACAGCTCAATACCAATGCGAGACTCCACGCCTTGTCTCGTTGTTGCCGCAGCTGTGGTCTCCTTTTTCACGGCTTTCAGGGTGAGTGCGACAAGCTCAATATGGTCTATTGTGCCTGTCGACCTCATATTTGGATCTCACTACCGCTTACCATCAGGTGGAGTGAGGTCATCTTGTTAGCCTCTTTATAAAAAAAAAAAAAAAAAGAAAACATGAATACTCACATAATTACATAGAATGTAGGTAAGTAGTAACAACATGAGTCTGTGATGAGGATATCAAAATAATAATATGATCTTTGACAAGGATAACACAGGTTGCCCTTCAGTGAGATAATGCCAGAAAGCTTTTGGATAACACAATTCTATGATAATCATAAGTATTGTATAAATAGAATAGCAAATAAAAGACTAAATTAGCAACAGATCTTACATCCAAGTTTTAAAAAATATACTAATATATTTTGAGATTGTTATCTATGTTGTTAAGTTTTCATTTTGGAAACTTAACAACATAGATAAATTAATATGCTTGAAATATTATGTTCTGTTCAAAAGTTATAAACAGATACAAAAAAAATTACAAAGCAATATTTTAGTCATTATCAATACTCTATGTGGAATGTGGATGCCATACCAATTGTATTATTGATGAATAAATAAAAAAAATACCACTTATGCAATCAAACAGGATTTACTACCATTACTTCACATACATTACATCACATCATATCCTATTATAGTCAATATGTAGGCCATATCCTGTCTTCTATGTTTATGTGTGATGGCCACTTTGGGAGGGAGCTGGAAGTATATTAACATTTGACCACCATACTTCGTTCAAACACACACATTTAATTATTTATGTTTTTTTTTTAAATTGATGCATGAAAGTGATAAATGATTCAAAAATTTTGACATATTAGTGAGCTTAAAACGAAAATATCTATGTAATGCAATTTTAATGTAATAGAAGGCGTCCAACTGATTTCGGTCGGCGCAGGAGTGGTCCTAACCGACAACTTGCTGACTCCAGGCTGAGTAATTTCTTAACACATTATGCCCTACCCCACACTCGAACCGGGAACCTCTCGGTCCTTACGCAGAGCTTGCTACCAATAGACTAACGAGGCAGTCAAAATTAGAAGCATTTGAAACATTATCAAGTTCTTTAATCTACATCATTGGTGTTTGAAAAACAACAGTGATGATAAATAAAAACATCTTTGATGCTTTGAAAGCAGCACATGTGTTCTTGTTGTCCCCGCGTAACTTTAATCGCAATGATAACAATTTGTCCTGTAATAGATTGAAAACGAAAGCCAAATGAATCAATATTTGGGCGCGCGGCCAACTAGTGGCGTGATCACTGACCACGCCGCGTTACGTGAACTCGCGCTCACGTGTGCGGCATGCACTGATCGCTTTATAAACTTACGAGCTTTCAAATCAGAGATAAGCTTTAACCACCTATAAGATATCTCTGAAGGATGTACGCTTTCAGAGCGACTTTTAAAAAGTCGGTTCGGTACGTTCGGTACTTTGTAGCTGTAAAAAATCGCTACGCATTTCTGAGATAAGGCAGATTGAAAACGTATTTTCACAAGAGCAACCTACGTGTACGTAGGTATAAGGCTTCTGAGATAAAGAAAGTAGCTATAGTCTAGGAAATCTGACGAACATGTGAGACCCAGAGGTCATATTTTATTGCAAATCCATGACGCATTCGCAGTAAACACAATGTCTGCTTTAAACATTACTCTAATGACAATACACTTTTGAATAAAGATAAGCATTTCATTTACTTTAAACAAAATAAGGATACGTCAATCAGGATCACCCCATATTGTATATTAGTCATCATAGCACAAAGTGAATCACACTTAGATGTCGTAGTTTGTGTCCATTGCATTTGTTGTAATCATCACAACATATTTATCGTTCATGTCGAAATTAGCATCATACTTTAAAACTGTTTACAATTGTCATGATAAGAATAATAATAACAGGTAGGCCACCTGTGTCATTAATTCATTGCTAAACATAATTATGAGATTTCTACTTCTTAGCGAATTCTAATAATAACTCTAATTATTGACGCTGATATAGATTCCCAGAACTGTTAATGACTGACTTTCCGACTGTAATGACTTTTAAAACGTGTAACCAAAACATTAAACGCTCAAGGTTTTCTTATCCAAAATATTATGTATTTCTTTCCGTACTTACGCATGTAGATTAAGTTAAAACTTTTGAAGTGGCCTTGGTCGCCTCTTACATTTCATACAGTTAAATGCTGTCAATTTACAGACAGGCCAGACTATTCTTAGTAGTGTGGTAATGCGATCCCTTGAGTTCTAGAATGGCATGCCCTTTCACAATGTCCATGGAAACGTGATTTGCCGTCACGGTAGTTGTCGCCAGACGACCTCGAAATCTCCCTGCACATTTTTTGTTCCAATGTTCGTAGAATTTATCATACAAAATAGTATCAGATAATAATATGTGCAGTAGTGCCAATAATAAATATTATTGTTATATTCAGTGTCCTCTGTTATTATTTTATCGTACAACACTATTATACTCATGGAGTAAAAAAGACCTCATGAAGTAACAAAGAAATCCTTATTTCATGAAGTAAAAAAGTCATACTCGAATATTTTATGAGTTCCAAAACCCACTGTTACATGCTATCACGTTTATAGTACTTATGCACGATTTTTTATGTGCTCACCTACTGCATACATAGCTTCAATTTAATTAAACAGGAAAGTTTGAAGTGTCGCGGTAATCTTTTCGGAAAAAAGGGGACCTTTTTTTTAAATGTGTAATATCCTCATTCAAGCGCAAGAGATTTATTGCCCTCATGTTGTTTCGACGTGTTGTTGTGACATTTAAATTGTTGATTTAGATCACAGTTCTTGTTTATGTTTATCGCCATTAGTATTTTTAACCGAATACCGTTGGCCGCAGAGCCGCCGCGCAGGGCGGCGCTGGCACCGGCCCGGCTTGGCTCGGTAACTCGGTCACTGGGCCGGTCGTTGCCTTTACCTATGAGCTCAGATATCTCTATTCGCGGCTGACATAACCCTATTCATATTTCTCATCTCACCCCTCTCTAAACGCCCCGCTGTGTCGGCGCGAGCCCCTACAAAACAGCGTTGTTGACCTACTACTTACTAACCTTTTTTAAACCTGACTATCTTATACAGCATATCTCACATAGCATCTAGTTTCTAGTGTCTTTTAATTGACTTTGGTTTTTGCTTTTCTTTATTTCGATAAAGATATTGACATAGTATGCTGACGCCAGAAAGGTTGAATATACTTGTACCTATCGTAGATGTAGCTTAGTTTTGATTTACCCTGTTGTCTGTATTTTTGTTCATATTTGTTTTATTCAGATAACCATAGATTGTACCAAAATCAAGGACGAAACTTATCTTTATTCGGGGCCTGGGCAGCACGTAGCTCACATGTCGCTTGATAAGCCATGTACTTTAGTATCGCTGCATCGTTAAATAAATCTCTGTATAACGTGAGATGATGATTGTTTCAAGATAAATAGTATTTGTATTATTTTACGTTTTGCTAGTCCCTCATTCCCATTTCCACTCCCGAACGACACGTGTTGGACAGCAACGCTGGTGGCTCGGACCAAGAGGTTCAGTCCCTCTTTAATTTCTGCAATGTATCATTTAGGCATGGAATGCCCATCCAGCTCATGTTTTCCCTCCCTCCTATGATCCCTCCTATGAAGGCGGGGCGTGAAACCGCCTTATAGCCAGGCTTTCAGGGTGAGTGCGACAAACACAGTAAAGTCTAGTGTGCCTGTCGACCTCATATGTGGATCTCTCTATCGCTTACCTTCGGGTGGAGTGATATCATCTTGTTAGCCCTTAATAAAAAAAGTGTTTGTTTTTCTACGCTTTTCTAAAACTATGACGAACTATTTAATAACTGCATACTAATCAATAGTCAGTTTAGGTTAGGTAAAACAGACATTTTTGTAGTTCAGTCGGTTTGATGTAGCTAGAAAACAACTAAACAGATCAACGAATTTATCAATGTATCGTCCTGGAGGATAGTATAAGTTCATAGCTGGTACAATAACAGAGCGGGTTGTACAAGCTTTAAATTATCATGTTGCCGTGCTGGGCGGGTAATTGCGGGCGCCAATTATGACGCACGTGTCTTGCGCAGTTTTTTAATTTTAAATACCTTCTCCACATACACATAAAACAAGTTTCCTACCTAAAACGGCAAATAATGTCGTTTTTCCTTTATCAAAAGTAGTCGAAACGCATAATCACTAGTAAGGTATGTGCGGTAAATTAACTAAGATATTTTAGTTACTTGCAAAAAAGTTGTTTTGACTACTATTCGGTTGTTTTTTGTCTTTAAATGGGTATCAATCATGTTAATTTCGTTCTAGTTAACCTTGTCTACAACTTTACTCTCGTACCTACTTTTCTAATATGTCAAATACTTCTTTGGATGTTGCCCCGAATAAACGTTTCAATTAATCAGTTGATTTTGACTGTAGGCAATATTTGATTCAATAACATTGATTCGTCACTTTAGTCAGTTCGAAGGGCAAATTTACTATAGAAATATAACCAGATTAAAACCGCAAGACGTTAATAAATGAACCTAATAGTAATTTTGATACGTGACACACTAAACTACATAGTGTTAAAAAATAACTAATTAGATTATTTCGAATCCTTGAACTAAATTGAACTTTTATTTATCAAATTTCGATAAAACCTCGTTAGCTAGGAATTTATATCTTGGTAAAAGATAGACCTTGCCTATTTATAGTATGTATTAGGTAAATACCTGACATACATTTACATCACAAGGCCAATACTTTAATGATGATGAGCACGGTAAACTGAATGCGCTTACGATGCGCTCAGCTGTTGGTAAATAATAAATAGTAAGATCGTACATTCCGTTAATGATGCTGTGGTTTAGTCATTTCATTTTAAGTTTAAGTATAAAATATCATGAACAGAACATTACATACATTGTTCCGATTCCGAAGTAAGTTGCTTTTTAGCACTTGTGTTGGGTTTCAGAAACATAAATAAAATAAAATAAAATAAATATTCGTCCTGTGCCCGGTATTATATCGGTAGACCTGACACATATTTGCTCGTACGAAAATACGCAGTAGGATTAGTCAAGTCCTACTCCAAATAAAAAAAAAAGTGAAACAGGTAATTGCGACGAATATTTTCAGTTTTTCCTATTAGTCCGGTCAATTTAGTCATTCGAAGTTACATAAATTCCCACCAAGCTGAAAATCGGTAAGATTGCTTAAAATATCATTAAAAACAAAATTTGAAAGTTCCCCATCTTTCCCCTGTAAGGAAAAAATGTTATTCAAGGTCAAAGGTAAAAAAAATGAGTTTTTCGCGATTTTTAGCAAAACGGTAAGTTTTATCATAAAAATATGTATGACAAAATTACTATCATCTAATTATCTTTAAAAATTGTCTTTACACTTTGTTCCTAAGATTCACCATTTCAGAGATACAGCGATGCACAAAGTTGAAATGTTGTATTTTCAAATGCTTCCAGGCCCCCGTGATATTGTGCTAGACAGATAATTTTTTTACGAATGATGGATTTCAGTTGCCTCTATTATCGCTAATACTAAATACAACATAAAACCATCACTTAAGGTGGGCTCTCATACTAACGCTTTTTTTTATTTGCTCGCACTTGGACGGTTTTTATCGTGGTTACCCTAGTAAACCTATTCCACATTAACGTGGTGACCATGGCTTAACGTGGTTACCACGTTAAAAACCGGCCAAGTGCGAGCAAATAAAAAAAAGCTTTCGTAGAGAAAAGAAAAAGAGCCCACCTCGAGTGATAGTTTAATGTTGTATTTAGTATTAGATGTTATAGAGCCAACTGAAATACATCATTCGTGAAAATTTTAACTGTCTAGCACAATCGCACGGGGGCCTGGCAGCATTTGAAAATACAACTTTTTCAACTTTGTGCATCGCTTTATCTCTGAAATGGTGAATCTTAGGAATAAAGTGTAAGACAATTTTTATAGATAATTAGGTGATAAGTAATTTTGTCATACATACTTTTATGATAAAACTTACCGTTTCGCTCAAAAGTGCATAAAACTGATATTTGTGACATTTGACCATGAATATTTTTTTTTGCACACGTCGGATCGATGAGGACTTTTGACATATCATTTGTAATGACGTATTCAAGGCCTGCACAAAAATCCAGCTTGTTGGGAATTAATGCAACCCATAATTTAGATGCTAATTTGACTGGACTATATTTAAAAGAAAATCTTTCTAATTGTGTTTACAACTACAATTTGATTTTTTTCCCATTAAGTCCTTTAATACAGTGCTATACTTCTAGGGTAGATCTGCATCTTTTTTTTTAGATCAGTTTATCTTTTTCATAAGACTTCATAAATATACTTATTAGTGTTTGTTAGTTAAGAACAAATACAATAACAGCTTATTGTGATAAATGTTTGACTTAGCGTCATGCACGATTTAAACATACAGTGAATGTCGTCTTCGCTTAAAACTAATCTATAAATAAAATACATAATGATATATCTTAGAGATGTCTAAAGGATGTGAGTTAGTGATATTTGTGTGTTTAAGTACATTGATCTTTCATTTAAACATCAAAACATTTTTTTAACACGTTTCCAAACTACAAATATATCACTTTCCATGAATTTTTCGAAGTTAACCTTTTTTTAGAAGTTGTTGCAACTTCGAAGATGCTTTAGGAGATCTTTTAGAACGTATTTATTTTCTAATCATAAGGTATCGTGATAATTTATCCATTGCGCAACTAAGTCAGATAATACGATAAACGGATTTCTTTTGAAGCTTGCTAGATTGTTAGGTAAATCTTGTAATCTATCATGCATGTATACTATCATCTACTATTGTTATTCTTTAGGCAATTATAATTATGAAAATACAAAGAAATAATCTATTTTTATTTTAAATTGTTTCTTTGGAAATTGCATACGAAGTAACAGCAACAGAAGCAGCCATACGAAAAGTTAAGATTTTATAAAAATGTTAATGAAGAACAACGCCTTCAGGCGTACCTACAAAATGTAGTTAATCTTTTTCATCTTATATTGTCTTCCCCGTTGCTCTTTTAATGATTCGAAATATCCTTTAATTGCATCATCCGACACCTTTGGCCTGGCTCTGACTTACGTAATAACATTGGGAGTGATATGTAGGCAACACGGTCTCGTCCCAACACCTATCCTGGGATTACCCGATGAATCATCCTAATAAATTGTATCATTTGATAAGATAATACGATTATTATTTTTGCGCTGCGCAGGTCAGACGGCAATTCTTAATAAATCCGACTATCTAGAATGATAATCAAGCAAGTGATCAGCACACCCCTCAAAGAATCAAAATGTAAACAACAGCACAACAAAGCTCAGTAAATTTTGAATTTTCAAGGTTACCTAGATCAAATTAATGTCTCGAATTTAAGCTTCCCACTATAGGTCAAATTTCCAATCACGTTGAACGCACATATAATTTTTTTATATTTCTGGACGTATGTTTTAAAACTGGATTGCATAGTTTTTTTGAATGAGTAATGATGAGCATGTGAGCCGTGCATGATACATTCGGTCGGAATTGAGTAGTGGACTGTGCTGAATGACATTGCGCGGACCGGCGCGGAGCGGAGCCCGCTCGGGCGCGTTCGTGGCGCGTCGCGTGTCGGCCGAGCCTCCACGTCGGCGTCGCGCCACCGGCGGCGCCCCGCGCCTCACGCCCCCCCGCCACCGCTCGGCCCCGCTCTATGCAACTTATATCAGCTACATTCCTACCCATTCCACGGTTTCGTCAGTCGCGGCCCAATACTCGCGGATACAGCACGTAACAAGCGTACAAAATATTTTAACAAATATACCTACGCACCGGTCCAATATTTTAAACCAGTTCCATCCGATCCTTGACATTCGTAACCGTGTTATACACTAATTTACTTATTTTTGAGTCAGTAGTGCAAATATTACCGTATTTCGTCCGGTTAATGATGCGAATAGCAGTGGTACACTCGTGACAAATATTTGGAAGTACAAATACCTAGCACTTAGTTCGGTTTAAGTAAGGAAATAAACATTTAGTTCACGATGTCTGCGGTGACTTTGACGACGACGATCACAAACGGGCGCGTGCCCAACGGGAAGCTGGAGAACGGGATGAACGGGTACCGGAAGAACGGATACGTGATGTTGGAACCAGAGTCACCTGTGAGTATCTTGCACTGACGACCCTCACCAAACAATTATCATTGACTGCCAAACGACCAGACATTGCTCACTAACTACGCCCACCACTGACACATTCATCCATTCAAATGTTAAAATATGCTAATTCTTGCAAAATGTATGAAGAACATTACAATTGTTAAAAATATAAAAGTCTGCATGTCGTTCTGTCAAACGCTGTTCCTATTGTAAAACATGTGCATGAGGATTGTGTTACCGGCCGCCAATAACACGTAAACGTTGCTAACAAGTTATTTACCTTCAATTAGAGAACACCTACCACCACATAGAGTGTAAATAATAAAATAGACAAACAACATTCTTGGCCGTGCGGTGAAAGTGTGGCTGCGTATCTGTGCGAGAATATGCCGTGCTGTGTCAAACTGTTGTTCCTCCTTTCAATGTAAACATGTTATGTGGACACAAATACTTGTTTAAGGAAGGATAAGTCACAACTTAAATGCATTTTGTAACCACAAGCTGAAATTAATTCGCATCAATCGATATCTGAAACCCAACACCGAACGTCATCGGAGATAAGTTTAAATTGGTTTAATTCATTTTATAAATAGGAAGCAACCGGAAAGTAGAATTTGAGAAATGTATACAACCAATTTTATACGAGTGTATGTGGAACATTAATAATTCATGTGTCCTTGATATTGATTGTGATGGGCGATACCCTCACATAATACTCAATTTACTTGAGGGTAGTTAAAATGATAAAGGAGTAGAAACACAATTCGCCAGTGGTATTGAAGTATAATGAGATGTGTTATTCCGTGATAATAACTCGCGTTTAGAAAGTAACAAACATTCAGAACCTTGGATAAGTACGAGAATGTTCCTAATAGCTACAATGTTATTCTTCAATTTGGTGAGGAAGTTTAACGCGTCCGTGTACGAGCATATGTTATCGTGCCTTTGATAATATTGCTAGTATGTGGAGCCGTTATACGGATATTATGTCAAGTGCCGACCGTGAACCGGCTTCGCCCAGATCGTCTTCAACAACTTGTTCCACATTTCGCGTTATTTAATCAAATTAACTGGGCACTACCTGTTGCTGTACTCATTACATGCATTCCAATTATTTACGCGTTTTTACAATCAACACGAGTAGTATCACATGTCGTCTGGAATACGACGAATGCTTTATCGTATCTCAATTGATTCTTAGCAAAAACATGTGAAAAATGGTTCTGCACAAATTTTCAATGTTTTGTGACCGTAACAAATAATCCAACTGCGAATACCTTACTTTGTAGACTTGATGATTACGCTTTGAACGGTCGTAATCTTGACGTTACGCCACAATAGCAAGTTTCAGACCTTGCCTGAATTAAGAGATGCAATACTCAAGTAGATGAATGACAGGAGGCTTCGCTTGGTATTTTGCAATGCGTTCTTCGAGAGAATTCGTTGCGTGAATGTTTAGCGCGCGCACTGCTAAGCCGATGGCCGAGACGAGGCAATTTGCTAAATGCAACTTGTTTTGCAATCACGACGTTTAGCCAAATATTTGAGTGCCTGTTTTTAAACTAGGGCAGCCTGCATTTACGTGTCGTTCTACCTACTTAGTAATTTACGTACTGACGCGTTAAGCAAATATAATTCTCACTTTATTGAGACAACATGACATGTTTTTAGGAAACAACAAATTTAAAATATTTTTGACCTCGTACGTTTCTGTAGACTATGTAAATTCACATGAACGCTCAGGTGATTCTGAATTCACTTACGTCACATGACGTCAATAAGAACCCAAGCATAACTGCTTTATAAATACGATATCAGTTAACAATTGGTCTGAAACACGGATTAGCTGTTGAAGTTTTAATCTATCGTTACCCTAAAAATACGCAATTGCGAATGCATCATAACAAACCTTTAATTGTATGTTTACATTAATTTTTAATTTATTGCAATAGGCAATAAAGTTCTGCATATTCATTGTCGACGTCCTTTCCGTGACATTACAAATTCTGCGTCATGAAGTGAAATAAAAACCTGGCTGAAAAAAATTAAAAACAATGTCTTACGCTTGTTATAACTTTTGATATTCAAATTTTTTTTCATACGAATTCGTTTTTATCATGACTGAAGGTCATTATCTGAGTGATTTCGACATTTTTTAGTAGAATGTGGCCATCATCATCATGATTGTTGAAAATGGATGCATCTGAAGTCTTAGATTGGTATAACACCATTCACTTGAGGAAAGTTTCTTAGTTAGCATAAGAGACTTGATGAAACTAACATTCGGTTTATCAACACCTCCAAACATCAAAACAAACTATGTAACATATTATTGCAGGAAACTGCTTCAATGTTTGTGTGATGAGCATGCGTTCATCTTGTTTATGGTTTGTTCTAAATAAAACTAAAGTATAAGCAATGAATTTACTACCTTAAATACTAATGCATTGCATTGGTAGCGTTCTTAACAGACACTGGAAATTCTATAGTATCACAAATGCCATTGAAATCATATTTTCTTTATAGATAAATTCATCTGAAATATTATACTTTATTCATCCAGCGTTGTTGGAAATTTCCGTATTATGGAATGCACTTTTCAATAACACAATAAATAACAATACTTGCCTTGCTCGTCTTACAGCGATCGTCATAAAATACCTACTATAAAATGTTTGCTGTTACAAGCATTAAATAATTTATGAACTATCTCGTTCATGAAGTCATTTTAAATTATTTTCACAATCTTCCTTGCAATCATACCATACAATTCTTGAAATTATTCGTAGTGGATACAATTAAGTAGGTACATACGAAAATTCCTTATGAATCATCTAGCTAGACCGTTGATTTAGTTTCTGCCCATTCAATTAATAGAGTCCAAGGAAGTATTTGATCTACCCGTTGTTCCTCCGAAAGGACGCAATTGCTTGTGAGGTCAGATCTACGATAAGGTCCGCTTTAATTCTTTATTGTTCATCGAGTATATTTAGATGTGATGTTTACTTGTTTATTGAATCGAGTACAATCGAGTGGTGCGAACGATTCAGCAGTCGGCGTCCGGGAGAGCTGACGTCACATCACGCCACTTATTATCATAAAACTGCCGGTGCCGAGTAATCGCGCGGCTTGAACCTTGACATCTCGCTCGACAATCTTCCGAATTATATAAACATTTAAGCAGGTCTGGTCGTTGGACTCTTGGGGCGTCTGACACGTTTATCAATGCCAGCGGATGCTGTGCAAGGATTTCTGCTCTACCTATCCATACTAATATTATAAAGCTGAAGAGTTTGTTTGTTTGTTTGTTTGAACGCGCTAATCTCAGGAACTACTGGTTCGATTTGAAAAAATCTTTTTGCGTTATATAGACCACTAGCTGTGCCAGCGACTATGTTCGCGTTTCCCCCGTTTTTTACACATTTTCTATTGTATATTTGCTCCTATTGGTCGCAGCGTGATGTTATATAGCCTAAAGCCTTCCTCGATAAATGGTCTATACAACGCAAAAAGATTTTTTCAAATCGAACCAGTAGTTCCTGAGATTAGCGCGTTCAAACAAACAAACAAACAAACAAACAAACTCTTCAGCTTTATAATATTAGTATAGATTTATCGAGGAAGGCTTGAGGCTATATAACATCACGCTGCGACCAATAAGAGCAAAGATACAATGGAAAATGTATAAAAAACGGGGGAAACGCGAACGAAGTCGCTGGCACAGCTAGTTAGATATATGGGTGCTATGGCTTAGACTTTTGTCACATTCCTTTATATCGTAAGAACACAGTGTAATTTTTTTTTTTTTTTTTTTTTTTTTTTTCGCGCTTTACGCACCGTCACCGGGAGAGGGGGTTCCCTCCCGGTGGTGTGTCGGACTCCCCGGCGACTGGCGAATAGATGGTAAATGCCAGCCGCTGCTCCTGGGCGGAGTGCAATGCCCAGGGGTTCTACCGACTAAAACACCGCGGTATACCTCATCGCCTTGACGGAGTCGTGGTTCTCTGGCATAGCCCTTAACCCACAACGCCGCCGGCGGACAGCCCAGCGGGCTCCTCACAGGCCCCCACTTTAAGGAGGGCGACGAGGCAACCCGGTACACGGAGTCACCCCGACCATCAACGGGGACCGATGCAATGCAGGCGGTGGTGTCCCCACACCTGCCACCCGCTGGTCCCCGCTGGGATGCGGCAATTGACGCACAAATGCGCGCCTGGCGCGTCCCAGCCTGCGCCTTCGGTGCGGAGGAGCAGAGGGGTCAGCCTCCCGCTCCCGTTCTGCCGCTTCCTTTTGGGCCATGACGGTCTCACAGAAGGTAGAGACCGCCGCCCAGACTTCCCTGCTCTCCGCCATCCCCCGCAGAAGTTGGGGTAGGGAGAGCGACCGGCCGACCACGGATGTTAGGGCCGACCGTTCCTCGGACCACGACGGACACTCGGATAGTGTGTGGTCCGCCGTGTCAAATTGTGCCCCACACTCCCGGCACATTGGCACGTCCTCCCGCTGGATGCGGTGCAGAAACTGGCCGAAACAACCATGCCCGGTCAGTACCTGCACCAAACGAAACGACAAAAAGCCGTGCGCCCGCTCGAGCCAAATATCCAAAATTGGCCCGAGCGCATCCAGACAGTGTAATTTCCTACTACAAATTATGTACAACATAATGTGTATGTTCTTGCTAGTCCCCTGGTCACTGAACATGCCTTCATCTCTGAATTAGCGCATTATGTTTGCCTCAGCTATTGTATACATGCAGTATTCTTTAATAATAATGTCACCATGTCACTGGACATTGTAGAACTATGACAACCTGTAATCAGCAGGTTTACATTTACCGTTGTTACCACTGCATTTCAATAGGTCTTTGCAGTATCTGTCTGTCTATACGTATGTACGGAGTCTAGACACAGATTACCAAATCTCAGTCGGTGTGGGCGAAGAACGGTTTAGTTTATTATTCATTAATGTTTGATATTCTCTGTGTGTAGGCGTGGCGTCTCGTTATTGTTTATTTCCTTTCACTTAAGTCTGTAAGGCCCTTATTGGTTAAATTTTATTAATGTAACCCACTTGCTATTGAATAATAATACCATGAAAATTACCACTTTCTTGCGTTTGTGTTTAGTGTCTTCTGTACGAATACATCTCTAAATTCTAAAGAGAAAATATTTGACCGATTGTTCGAATGATGATCAAAGGGAAATTCACTTCCGAACAGGTTTAAATACCTAGGGTAATTTTTTTAACGCGAACTAGCCTTGAGCTTGACAGTAATTTATAGACTAGGTTTATGAAAACACCAATTAAAGTTGAATGTCTATTGAATACACCCAACAGAATCGATACAACATGATACCTAACCGTAGATCGGGCTAAGCTTGATTTCAAATAGAAAGGTGAAAGCATGTCTCAAAGCGATATTTATTATACATACTTAGACGTCTTATTTACTTTCTGCACAGGTGTAGTACTTGTGTCTGTATGTATACGGCTCTAGTCCTTAAGAAACCAACATAACTTCTATAGGATCCTTTTTCTTGGTGTATTTTATTTAATTTTCCTCCTGGCCTCCAAAAAATGTACACTTGGAAAAACTTTATTATCACTGAACATGTACACTGTCTTGATAGAAAACTAATTTTGCGGATTAAACTCGCGTGTATTGTTATTCTAAACATATTATTAAGAGATCCGACTTTTCGAGCTCTTTACAGCGCTAGTGGTCACGGGCAAGACTACGTCTTCCTATTCTACACCCGTATACCGTTTGTAGAATTGGTAATTACCCTACCTGACGAGAACGACCTCATCATTCGTCACCGTGATTTCGGTTATGACGTAGGCTGCAATACAGTGCATGTGGTGGTGGTGGAGGTGATGACAGCTGTGAGGGCGGCTCATACAAACCGAAGCATTTCCGCGTAGCGTGAGCCACCTGTTTTAGCGCGGTCGCCACTACCAGTGCTTTTTTTTTCTAACTGACTTACAATTATGGCTAGGAGTAGCTTTGTCATCATCACTTGCGGGGGAGGAGATGAGCCATCAGTCCTAAAGCCAGTGCGTTCATATTGCAGCTTTAGAGAAGTCTGGACTTCTCCGTTCTTTCGGATAAGAGGCTGATTTACAGCTACGTCACTGATCCGATCCTAACCTACCCTCGTCTCTTGTTCCAGTCCCTCCGGCTAGCAGCGCCGTTCAGCTCAGACCCGGCAGCAGTCGCGGAGCGCGAGCGATGCCACTACGGGCGCATTCCTCGCGCGGCCGCGCTGGCTGGCTCGGCGGGCCGCAAGGTGCGCGTCTACTCCGACGGCATCTACGACATGTTCCACCAGGGCCACGCCAGGCAACTCCAGCAGGCGAAGACGGTGTTCCCAAACGTCTACCTCATTGTTGGAGGTAACATTTTACACATCAATCAATACATATAATTTGTAACTGGTTCATTATTTTAAACTTTACATCTACCTGGTTGATATTTACTTATTTATTTATTTGAGGTACATTAACAGAGTACAATCGTAAAAGCAACATAATATATAGATAGATAGATATTTGTAGTTGTATAGATGTTTCACGTTACTTTTTCACGTAAATACTTGCATACTTTTTAGTCCCGGAGTAATACTGATAAACGACATAGGATCCAGTAAGACACTGGAAACGGTTAGGAAGGCCTACATTCAAATAAGACAGTGGGTCTCAGGCATTTTGTTAATAAATAACAGCCCAAAATTTATGAAAAGCCATTAAAAAATGTATGTTAGAAGACCGCTAATGTATCTCGAAATTTCTTAGTTAGCTTATCGACGATTGTGCATCGCTATTTGGCCGTCAGTAGGTATTTTCAGACAACCTTGCAGTTTACTTGCAAAAAATTTGGCATTCTAAAAGTATCATTCGTTAATTCATACGGCGGAACGTGGTTAAATTGCTACTTTGTGTTTATGTATGTATGTACTTAAACGATATTGATGTTACGTCTTATGTTATGCCTTGTCACAACCATACATTACATGTGTAATGGGTGACCAAGACCCGGTATGTATCAGCGAGTATTTATAAACCACAAAATCAGACGCACAAATGTTTAGACGCACTGGTTATCATGTTTGTAGTATCGATTATCGTAAATTAAGAATGATCGTGAAATCGTAGATTAAAATGTAATTATCCACAACTGCGCGCCTGAAACATTGTGACAAACAATTTGATTGGTGGGTTTATCATCGTACGACAATTATCGGGGGCCACACGTGATATTGACGTTCGCAGATTACCGCTGTAGCTCGATAACACCCGTTAATTGTTTATGGAATCTTAACACATAGCATATCACCTTGTGCTCTCTCTGCGTAGATAACCCGAATAACACACTTGGATAACCTTTTTCTGTGAATAGAATGTGGAATATCTGAAAATAGGTATGATCAGTTAGGAGAGTATATTACCGAGAATGTAAATAGTTACATTGAATTAATCAATCTACCTAGGCTGAGTTGCATAATTTTACAGTAATAATTACACTATAATTGCATACAGTTATACCTAATGTAACTGAACGAACTTATTTCATTATGACATAAAATATTACGTATCAGTTGCTCATAACAGTTAACTATGAATTTGATAATTACGAATAGGCTAATTTATGAGCACTTAATCCTAAATGATGATTACGGCTAAGTACTTCAGCAAATCAATCTTTGAATCTTGGAACGCATCTTCAACGAATTGTTCCTAGAACGTACCGGATAAACTGCCTACCATTTGAACGTGCCAGCTGATAATCCGAAATACAATAATGACTCACCCAAAGTGAATAACCAAGTAAATAATGACAAGGAAATGTTGATTTGTTCCAGTATGCAGCGATGACCTAACGCACAGCCGCAAAGGGCGCACAGTGATGACGGAGGACGAGCGGTACGAAGCGGTCCGGCACTGCAGATACGTTGATGAGGTAATTAATTAAACAAGCATTCAATTAATACAGAGTATGCGACGCGCGGTATTCCGCACACAGACGCGGGTATGTGGATTCAGCGCGCATTATTTGGCGTCCCGTTTAGTATCACGCCATGCGTGTCACGACTGTGCATCGACTCTAAACAACACTAGATTTTTCTTCTCCTAACTGACTACGATGATGGCTTGGAGCGTTGACATTATCACAGGATTTGCGGAGGAAACATTGGGCATTATAAGACAATAATACCCAGCAAGCTAAATCGATTAAATGAGATCAATGAGCTGAGTCTTACACTCAATCAAAACTAAAAATAACTAGGAAATCTATTTGAATCTTTAAATATACAATCGTATGCTCTGAAAGTGTTTTCATATGGAAATGTATATAAATCTGACATTTATTGCGCATCGGTGCAACGGAACGGCAAACTAAATATAATTTCATGATCCTCGACGTTTATCTTTGAATAACGTCACGATTTTACGGCCTATACGTCAGTGGTTTTCGATAGACGTCTGTTCTGCCCAATATAAATAGGATGTGGTGACCTTGTCCGTGAACGTGGAATGGAGCGTGAACACTAACCTGTTGCCGATGTTATAATCGACACAGATTTCAACAAAAAATACTTTTTTATTACTCGTATTCTAACAATCGAAGGAGGATAATCAATCATTAAATGCAGTTACGTTATTAGTACACGTCATGTTCGGATCATATATATTAACTTTAAGTATATGTTTGAAAATTAAAGTCTTTATTATAATTAAGGTAAAATTGCAAGTGAATTCATCCAAGAGAAGTATGACTTTATCTAGACTGGAGATACTAAACAAATATGTTAGTGATGTTATGTGTTTTTTCTTGTCTTATCTGCACAGGCGTCATCGCTGTAGTATTTAATCAACTGGCGCTACTTACACAACCTGAAACTTGTCCAAATAGTACTATGATAGTGTTAGACACGACATTATGTCACGGATAACACTGAACATACTTTTTGAGATCACTGTTATGATAAAAAGTTAGTTTAACATTAAAAACGATAAAGTACAGTGACGTTAAAGCTTAAACATGCTACGATTGACCATTATTATGCGTAATAGATCCAGAAGACTATAAAGCCAATGTTCCTCTCAATCAATATATGAGTTATGAAAGGCATAGTACCTCATGTAGTGACATCGTTAAATAATCAATAATAAACATGACCAGGTATAATAAACATGACCAGGTATTAAAGCACAGTCATCATTACGCACGTCACGTGTGAACTAATCAATAGCTACTCATATTCATTAATTTGCGTTTAAAAGCGCCTCCAAGTTTGATAATAACATTACATAAACTCAATGCCTCATTAAAAAAAGTCCGTTAATTAGAATTTGAATGGCGCTAATTGACCCAATTTCACGTCATTGAGTTATCGTCACCATTTCACTCATACACTCGCTGTGAAAGTTTTTTGCTGGCACGCGTTTGGATTTGGACTCGCTGATTCATCAATCGTACGATATTTATTCTAGTCGCAGTATATTGCAACCGTTGTATAATTAATGAGATAACCACAGGACTAGGTATATATTTAAATTCAATCTGTCCAGACACGATTTCACTTTGCGTATTTTTGGTAATCGATTTATGCTTTTACTATGGCCGGCGAATATTATCAACACTTGTATTCACTTCTGTTTATTCAATAACACATTACTTTAAGTAACTCGCTTAACTTTAGTAACTTCCTCAAACATAGCGTGTTCACCCGCTGAGGAATGTCATTAAGTGTATTGCGTCACAATGACCTAAAAATACATTGTCGCAGACTTTCTAACAGGAATTCCCGTAACGAGGTCTTTGTTAATATTTCC
Source organism: Maruca vitrata (assembly GCA_039566165.1). Lineage (NCBI taxonomy): Eukaryota > Metazoa > Arthropoda > Insecta > Lepidoptera > Crambidae > Maruca > Maruca vitrata. The sequence continues at coordinate 12,100,065 of CM076912.1, read as the reverse complement.
TAGAACTGTAGTCTTTGTCCATTTGTTTAATGACGCTAGAAATATTATGAGTAGTTTTCATACCGTGCAGTGCGTTATCGTTAGGGTTACCATACTTCCGGTATCCAGTTACGGGACTCTCAGCGTATTTAAGTGTCATGTGTGTACTTGTCCGATTTTGGTCTAGTTTACCAATTACATACACGTACTAAAGGTTGTCCTATATCAGTTCTTAATGATGGCGACCCTAGTTATCGTCTGCGTCACACGATTCCCTGGGGTTATAATCGGGTTAATGTTTCATATAAGGCGCGGCCTTCTATGGCGTAGCCTACATACAGCTGATAAAATATTGAAGCTATTATTTATTGATTCACAACGCTCTTCATAAATAGTTACGCTATTTGAAATTTTGCAATATTATACACATTTATTTTTGTAGTTTTTGTAACACAAGACGCATTTTTTCTAAGTGTATTGTTATGAATTGATTGTCATTTTACCAAAAAAATCAACAAAAAATGTACCAATTGTGTAAATCAGTTTAAGTAGTTTTTTTTTAATTATACCTACCTACTATTATTTTGCATGTCACTTCAACCAGACGTTTTTTTTTCGTTCGTAACTTTGACAGGGTTTCTATTCCAAACAAATCTTCCAAATATTCTCAATAAATTCTCAAAAACGTATTCAATTATATACGTTTATACACATATTTCGGTCGCAAAATACTGGCACATAGACAAAATAGAATAAAATCAGAATAAAATACCATGAACGTAGTTAAACGAAAGAACTAAACATTAAAAAACAAACCGAAGTTGAATTTATGTCGTCCTAGAACGTAGGTGCAACGATACGAAATGTTTCTAAAAAAATTTACCATAAAAACGAATGAAGTAACTCTGTATTTAGCAAAAAATTATAAGTAGGTTGATCAAATCGGCTCAGATTTATCCAGCATTATACAGCTGTAAACGTATTTTAGCAATACATATCTGTCTATAGGATCGTCTATTTACTTTACATGTGCCTAACTTTAAACTTAGAAAACTGAATATGTCCGGGTTATTTACCATGTTTCCTTAAATTATCGAGTTTCCGATATTTCGGCTTTTGTAAGTGCCATGATCAGTGGTTAAATAAAAAACTGAGCTATGACGGGACCAAAGAGCAGACATTTGACTACCCTCTTTAATCATTTAAGGAGACAAGGCAAATATCCTGGACATATTCAGTTTCCTAATATAAGTTTTATTCGGTGTTCGTAACACGTGTGTGTGGTGCGCCAGGTAGTCCGGGACGCGCCGTGGGAGTACGACGAGGAGTTCCTGGAGAAGCACAAGATCGACTTTGTGGCGCACGACGACATCCCCTACACAACAGAGGACTGCGAGGACACTTACGCCATGATCAAGGCCAAGGACATGTTCGTTGCCACGCAGAGGACTGAAGGTGAGCGGTTTGTTCAACTCTTTTTTTCTTGTTTTAACCCCCGACGAAAAAAGATGTGTCCTAAGTTTGAGCGATGTGTGTCTGATTATGGTACTAAAGATCTTAACCCATTACTGCTTACCGGGACTTACTCACTTGATATAAGGTCCAAAACCAATGAATCAAGATGTCTGTTAAAGGGTAAACGGATGGTCTGATTAGGATGAGATTTTTTAGCATCATGATCATTAAAGCTAAATATATACCCACCCTTGGGCTTAGTTGTACTGCGACAGTCCTCTCGAATCCTTGCAAGTCTCGCCCAATGTAGCCCAGCGATTAGGGAGATCTTGTCTGACCACTGTAGGCTTTATTACCAAATATTTTTATGTTGCCTCTCTAGAGCCATGGAATGTTGCATGTGCAGATTGTCTAGGGCACAGTCTGACCTGGTGTAGGTATGATTTTTCCTGAAATGTAATTCGTGTACATTTAAATAAATAAGAGGAAAATGCGACCTTGATTCGCCCGATAAATTTTATATGATTATGCATTTAAATATTGAAGGTGATTCAAAGTATATAAACAATAGATTTATTTTAATATGTAACTACGGAAAATTCTTTACGTAATTTGCTTTTATGTCATAATAATGGAACTTGTTACATTTATCAACTGATGGCGTCTATTGAGAAATGGGTTATTGTTTCATTTATCACAGAATCAGAATTACAGAGCACTCAGGAAATAGTTCTATGTTATCTATGCGGCACATTGATTGACACGCATATATGTATTGCGAAATATGCACAACTAATGTATTAGTAATCTCATTTTTTATCAGCGTTTCATGCCATGTTGTAAATGGGTTGATTGTGATTCCCCTGACACGGTTTCCAATTGCAAGTTGACACTTAGGTATAAGTACCGTAATGATTTTTTTTCAATGTATTGCATGTTGGATTATTAAGTAACAGTCCAAGGTCCACTTTGTAAGAAAAGTGCAAGTGAAGAGAATTAGCTATTTTTGATTATATGACAAAACTAATATGATCCGATGACGGACTTGGTTCGGTCAAGATTCTTCTTCAATTTCTCGGTACAAGTATTTATTTGATGGACATCGGTGTTTCTTCCGTGTCTGGTGTGTGTTATTTATATACATTATATAAGAAGTATATTTGTGTATGCCACTGTTGTTCATGATATTCAAAAGAGTTCAAGCAACTTAGCAAAAATAAAATAAAATAATAAAATCACGGAATCAGATGGTATATTCCCAATTGACCCCAAATTGGTCTGCCCCTTCGAAGGCAAACTGAGATTTCCATTTTCTCCTTCTTCTCTTCTGACCTCCTCCTTCCTTTTCTCTACTTGACACATTTGTAGAGTATTAAGTATTTTACGAAAACATTACCATCGTTCCCAGTTTACCTTCGCGAGGGCAGCGCTATTGGGGGGCAACTGGGAATGTACCAATCAGATAAAAAAAAATAGATATTCTTCATTATACTCTCTGCACCAGCACTTACAAAAGCTTTCTATCTTTCCAGGAGTGTCAACGTCAGATATCGTGGCGCGGATAGTGCGCGACTACGACATCTACGTGCGGCGGAACCTGGCGCGGGGCTACTCCGCCAAGGAGCTCAACGTGTCCTTCCTCAACGAGAAGAAATTCCGGCTGCAGAACAAGATGGACGAGCTCAAAGATAAAGGGAAAAAGGTAGGGTACATCTTCTTACGAGCCATAATATCAGTTCAGATAGCTAGTGGAGAGGATGCTTGGAGCAGATTATTGAAAATCTCGGTACGAGCTTCATTTGACTCCTTATTAATCGACTCCGCAAGCGCGAAGAAGTAGGGTTATTTGAGAACACATTTTTGGGCTAGAACTTAGCCGTCAGATTAATTTAGGAAATAGCTTAAGTGTTAATATTTGTATTCTAGTTCTCATTGAAAGTTATATTTTTAGAATAGTTCTATGAATAAAATAGTATTGCAACATAGTAGACTCCTCTTTTTCTGCATCAATGTCTTAAGTCACTAGGTACTCTGTCATTTAGAATATACCTATCCGAGTTTAACCTAGCCTGTGTAGTTTTTTTGACCAAGAGGTTTGGTTCCTCTTTTCTGCCACGAGTCATTACGGCCAGCTCATGTTTTCCCTCCATCCTAGGTTCGCTCTTCAGGCGGGTCGTGAAACGGTGTTTAAGCAGGCCTTCAGGGTGAGTGCCACAGGTGTGAGTTAGACTCAGTCCCAAACATTCCGCATTGCAGGTGATGACAAACATAGGCGAGAAGCGAGTGGACATACTGACCAAATGGGAGGAGAAGTCGCGCGAGCTGATCGACGCGTTCCTGCTGCTGTTCGGGCCGGACGGGCGCCTGTCCAGCATCTGGCACGAGTCCAAGGGCCGCCTCATGCAGGCGCTCAGCCAGCCGCCCTCGCCGCGCTCCTCGCCGCCGCCCAGCGAGAACGGGGACGACGACGAAGAGCCACACAACAGGTACTTACCTAGGGGTGAGAGCCATCCGCTCCCCCGCAAGCCCGGTGATGATGACAAGGCTCCTCCAAGCCATCATCGTTAGTCAGTTAGGAAAAAAAAAAAAAACAGGTACTTACCAATTGACTTTTTCTTTTAATGTTTAACGGCGTCGGCTATTAGGCCGGTACCAATTGTCAATTGACTTCTTCTTTTAATGTTTAACGGTGTTGGCTATTAGGCCGGTACCAATTGTCAATTGACTTCTTCTTTTAATGTTTAACGGCGTCGGCTATTAGGCCGGTACCAATTGTCAATTGACTTCTTCTTTTAATGTTTAACGGTGTCGGCTATTAGGCCGTTTAAGACAACTTGCTGTGCCAGCGACTACGTTCGCGAGAAAACAGACTTCAGTCACTTCTCACTACTTCACTTAGTTCACTACTTCAAACATTCATTGGCACCAAGGAAGAATTGACCGTCTGCAACTAGTAACTTATTAGATAAGGCGATCGATTTCCGACCCGACCGATTTCGGCCATGGCGGCCGACATTTTACCCGACCCTGGACTCGAACCGGAGACCTCTCGGTCTTAACGTAGCACTTACTTCCAATGGACTAACGAGGCAGTCTGAGTAACTTATTACACAGAGAGTAAACCAGCAAACAATCGAGACATAAAAATTAACATTTCATTATTTTTACATACACCTACTATGTTATAAAATAATAATTCTTTTCTTGACATAAGAATTCATAAAAACACAGCACATAAGATAAAGGTTATCATGTCAGCTGCCTTTATGTTTATACGATTCAGTACATTACACCAGGATGTAAAATGATTAAAGTGAATAACATTTTTTTTTCTTATATAAGACTTTCGCGATCCATTCAATTTAATGTTTTTTTTTCTTTCCAGAGGCTCCTCATCGCCGCCCCCTCCCAAGTCGCGGAGGTACGAGACGTTATGGGAACCACAAGCAGGTAACTGGGTAATTATGCAGCGCTTGTACTTGCTATCACACTGTCACACGGTCGATTGTCTTCAGTTCGTACCACGCAGGGTACAATTTATTAGTATGATCTATAAAGTTTAAGTCCTTTTTTTTAGTTACGCATAAATGTAACTACCTTTTTTATACTTATGCTCTCGTACACCATGTCATATGTAGAGGAATCTTTACATATTGCCTCGGAAAGCGCGTTAAGCCGGTGGTCCTGCGCCCGATCTCTCATCGGTCATGTCGGAGTGCACTTGTGTTTGCGCACTTGGCTGATGTCAATTGAGATCGGCTGCCATGGCTGAAATCGGTCGGACGCCTTATATTTACACATTTTTGGACTTTTTCAACTATGAACCTACTAATTTGAAAATAATAATAGAACAAAAAATTAAATAAATACCATGACTTTCACTTTTTCAAGACTTTAAAAAAATAAAGTCACATAAAAAATATAAGAATTTAATTTTTTTAATGTGTATAGTCAACAATAAGTTTGTTTAACATGGCCGTCACGATACCCTGAATTATTTCCGAGATTGAACTGAAGACAATTGATGTTAACACTAAATTGGTACACATAATCACGCAATTTAAAAAGACTATGATTTGAATGTTTCGTTTCTTTGGAGTCTTCTTGAACACGATGTACCAATTAAAAAGACACGCTATTTTTGCACTTTTCTGTTCGTACTTGAAGCTAGTTTGATGAATGCAATGCTCACTGTGCACTATTTAGTTAACATTAGTAGTATCTGTCAGTAGAATTACTTGTTAATCGGCTTACAACTTGGTGTCACTAAATAACCATCTTCACTAATTTAGTTTAATTAGAGTATCAAATTAATACTAAGCAATAGAAATGTCTGATTTATTCACTTGTTTATGCAGTATTGAATTTTATTGAACCTCATTCGCATGTTTAACTTTAATCACACCCATATTCGTTTGTCTAATTCGGGCCACGTCCATGTCTTAACAACCAGTAAATCCTTCTAGTATAAGATGCCGATTACGATGATGGCTTGGAGTAGCCTCGTCATCATCGCCGGACTTGCGGGGTAGCGGATGGCTCTCACCCCAAAGGCCGAATGGTAAATTCTTAGTTAAGAATCTACTTGAAATAAAGTTTACCCCTCTTTGTACGGCACTTGTAGTGTCAAGTTCTCCTTGATATCTTCCAGTGTACACGTATTAATGTGGTGCATTTCCCGCAGATGCATCGAGCTCTGAGCGCTCTGGGGACGCGGAAGCGGCCGCACAGCGCCAGCTGACGGACGACGGCTCCGACAGCGACGAGGAGTACCAGGACACCAGCCCGTACCTTTAGGCACTCTCAAACTAGTGATTAATGTCTTTCGTAGATATTAACGATGAACTATCTACATAGTATTTTTATATACGATGTACATCGTCCATTCTTAACATCGAAGCTCACGCCGCGAGCTCGAGGTGTCGACGGCGACGAGCTAAATTTATTGTATGTAGTTCCACTTCAAAATTTTGTATGCGTGCTGCCGAGTGAATGTATTTAATCCTATTAGTTTTAATTTATAATGCATTATTTATGTTTTTAAGTGATTATTTTTGTCTGTGAAATTAAGAGTTTGCAGAATGTCTGCAATTATGTCGGCACCGTGTTATACCACTTTGTAAGATATTATAGGTGCAGATAAACTGTTGTTGCATAGATATTATTTCTATAATACTTTTTGACAGTTGATTAAAAAGGTGCTTATTATTTACATGAACATGTTTTTTATTGAAATCTTTATTATGTCTTTACACTGATTTAGATTTCTTTGATTCTTGCTTCCCTATATGATAAGATATCTACAGAATTGCTATACTTACCATCTGATGTTTACACATAAGTAAGTTCTAAACTAAAAAAAGGTTTTGATATATCTTATTTGATTATTGATTGGATAGTGACGCTTTTATACTCCACAATTAGTAAGTATACTAAAATGTGAATTTTGACCCTCGGAATGGAAAGTTACAGAAAGATATTTTTCAAAATTATGAGCGGGCGTGAACTCGAGCACTGTAGAGCTCGAAACGTCGGATCTCTCAATAATAAATAAATATTTAGAATACCAATACACGCGAGTAAAATTTTTATTTCAAATGTGTAGTGCTCATGCAAATTATAGACAAAACTTGACTGACACGTTGGAAAGTGCCCCTGGGTCCGATTCCACTCAGCACAAATACATGTGTGATTTATATCAGTGTTTGTTCTGTCTGGATGTGCCATTTGTATTTTTATAACCCACCCTCACTTAGTTTTCGTATATTCATAAAAATCTTCGCTTGAATCCTTATAATAAAAAAAACACATATAAATCTGCTGCATAGTTTTATAGATCTAATCTCACTTTTTTTTCTTTTCGTCCATATGAATGGAAAGAAAGTGATAATTTGTTTTATTAAAAAATAAATACTAAAAATCATTCATTTTCTCTCCACAATATTATAACAAGATAGTATACTTAAGTAACTTAAACCAATAGTAGGGTTAACAGTTTCCATATTTTGGGAGACTGACGCCTAAACTAAGCAGAGGAGCTTGTATTTCAGGATTATACATAACTAGCTTTTCGCCCGCGACTTCGTCCGCGTAGAAACGTTTAACGGGTAAAACATTACTTCCTTATAGCGCAGTCAGTTAAAAAGTAGCCTATAATCTTTTCTAGACTCTGGACTATATCTGTACCAAATTTCATTTAATCGGTCCAGTACTCTATGCGTGAAAGCGTAACAGACAGACAGACAGAGTTACTTTCGTATTTATAATAGTAAGGATAGGTACCACTGTATGTAAACTATGGCATTCATTTAGGACATGGGATAGCATCAATATATTTATGAACCTTCAATACAGAGCAAAAACACAAACACATTTTATTTTATGAAAATTATCAACATCCCATTGCATCATTATCTCAAACTGCTGAACTCATAATTGTTGTTTTGCTAAATTATATAAAGTTCTTACTTCTAAAATAAAACATTGAAAACTGGTAACTTTTATATTTTAATAATAAAAAAATGACGTTATAATAATTCATAAAAGTGTACTCCTCAAAAATTTTATAAGTTTATAAACTACTAAGTTCTTATAAATAATATGTTCAAAATGCTACTTCTTAAGTCTAATTTGTTATATTTAATTTCACAATTCAGTTTTGTCCCCACTTTCGCCCTTAACACCCGCAGGCAGGGCCTCATAGAGGCATGCATCATCAGCACCATTTAGAGCATGTTTGGTGCATAGGTGAGTTGTTAATTCCACATTTCCTTGATGGTTCCAGTACCAATCCTCCACTGCACTTTCGCTTTCTTCTAAAAGACTCTCACATTGAGTTTTCATATGAGTGATCTCAGCTGATGGCTTGTCCCACAGTTCGTAAGGAATTCCGAGGTCGACTTTTACACCTTTATCTACCAATCCATGCAAAGTTTTAAATGTTTGACTCATGCCTTTTGCAAATCTAGTGCTGTCTTGACGTTCTTTGTGAATGTTGTATTCCAAAATTTTGTCACAGACGCCTTCCAACGATTCTATGAGTCGCAACTCGGATTTTTGATATTTCGTTTTCTTCTTTGGTTGAACATCGTCTAATGAATATCCAATTTCAATAACATCATGCGATTTGCCGGTTTCTTCTAGCCGATTCTGCAGTTCTGTAGCCAAGACTTTGCACACTTCACATCTATTCGCATATTTCACTCCAACATCTTCTTCAGATTTAATATCAACATCTTTACTACATAAACAAATATTTAGGAATAAAAGTATACAAGCTAATTTTCTGAACATTTTTGATTGTTTGTACCAGTAAAACTTCGTGAAAACCTTGAATGAACTGATGAGTGAATGAAGAATTAATATCGACGGCAAACATGATGACAACGTCAATGTGTCAGTGTCATTTCTGAGTTTTGTATTTTTTTTTATCATGTTTAGTTTAGGAAATCAATGCATATACAGCCGGACTTTTGACTCTTTAAAAATTGGAGATTGGAAAACTGAATTTGTCCGGGATATTTACCATGTTGTTTTGTTTTAATGTCACGTGATCATGGCGTTTGCAACAGTGCCATGGTAAATATCCCGGACAATTTCAGTTTTCTAATGTGTGTAACCATGACAGTTTAAAATTAAATAAGATTGGATGATGAAAATGTGGATGAGTAGAATAAAGTACTCGCTACTTTAAATAATAATTGAAAATAAAATATAACTGTTTGGTAAAATTATTTTTACTTACACTAATTCAGTTTTGGATGTATTTATGAAATAAAATGCTTGATATTATTAAGAATACCCTTGTAATTCAAATGAACATTGTTCAAGTAACCACTTCTTCCAGTCGTTTTTAACTTCTTTCTCTAAAGTTATTTCTTGAAATATTTCACTTGTCGATTTTTCTACAAAACCTAGCTTTCTGAACATTTGTATACTGATTTTATTTGCTAGAGATATTTTTGCTTCATAATTTTTTAATCCAATGTGCTGTATTCCATAAATAAGCATAAGTATTACAGCCTCCCATCCTAATTTCTGTCCCCTTGCCCATTTTTCAGCTACCATGATTTCTATCTCTCCAACATCTGATTCTTTATCTGTTATAAATATATTTGTATCACCAATCATTGAATCTGAAAATTGATGTAGGGCACATTACAAAATAACATATTATACCTCTTTGTAAAATAAGATTAATGGGCTAATAGAAAAATCTTGATACCAACCCATTTCATTATTAGTTTCATTGTACTTTTCTTTATGTAATATAATGAATGTGCATTCTGAAAAAAATAGTTAAATGATTAGCTAAATATACATGCTATTGTCAACTCCACCTATCTTATGTGCTGGTTTAGGTGATTTTTTTTCTATTGTCATTTACTCAGTTACTCACTGTCTTCATCTTCACGCCAAGACTTTTGCATGTTATATTCCTCATCTAAAGTTAAAGGCTCAGAAGCTGTCAGGTCTTGCAATTCTTTACTTTTCATCCAATTGTGATATCTGAAAAGATCCGTATAGTCTGCATCAATAAAGTTTTGAAATTTATATTTATTATGAACAAAACATAAGACTTCACGACTTACTTTGGTACATGGTGGTTCTCATACGGGACGAGTATTACTTTGGACCCGTTCAGCTTAATTTTCTCGTTTAGCTTCATCAGTGATTCAATATTAAATTAGAGAAATACTATAATTACGTACTGTGTGTAAATTTTTCAAGTAAACTCAAAACTGGCATGCCGTGATGTTTTGCCGACTAACTTGACAGATTTCTTTTTAAATAAAACTTGTACTTATGTCTTCGGCTACTACACCATGCAATTCACACGGGATTCCATCCGGATGTTCGGCATCCGGTGTCGTCGCACTATGTTTGTCTTTTCCAGTCATTGCTGTTCATTTATTCATCATTTATAGGTGGCTAATTATATATTAAACAGTACTGTACCGTTATTCGAAGCCTATATATGAGAGTAGCGTCCGTTTCCGGTTCTAGTACTAACCAAAACATCCGGTTTCGGCCCATTTCTCAGCCAACTTGTGATTCGCGCTAAGCGACGCCAGCGCCACCACCGGCAGTTCGAAGGATCGTTCGAATTCTTCCTCATTGGCGTTTTAGTTCCCGATCGAGACGGTCGTCTGCAAAGCTCCGCTAGATTGCGACCGACTCGCTCGCTAGTACTAGCCATTTAAGAGAGTGACTCAAGTGAATATTTTTCTAATATTATCTAAGGTAGTTTTGGAAAAATAACTGTGAGTATTTTTTCTCTTATTTACCGGTGATTTAACAAAAGTGAAGTGTTTTTAATGCTTACATGCGAAATTATTTCAAACTTACCTTCAGATGTGGTTTGATTATTAATTTAATTTGGAAAATTACCAGTGTTAGTTTTTAACGGTGTTACCGTTCGCAGGCAAGGTTGCGTTCTTGCTTAATCGTAATTTTCTTATTAACTAATGTTTTTCTCTAACGGTTTTTTCCGTTAGACCTGTGAAAAGCTTTTAGGATGAACGAGGAAAGTTGGCCCATGTGTAGTGACGGTGCGGGGAATGACGTCCCAGCTCCAGCAGCGATGGGAACAACAAGGAAGGGGAAACGAACGCAATCACCTAGCTCGGACACAAGCTCGTCCTCGAGTTCATCGAGCGATCATTACAAGCGGCGTAAAAGGTGTAGAGGTGGTAGAAGCAGAGGGGTAAGTGATCATTTATTAAAACAGCTAATCAGTGATGTAAATGAGCTCAAAAGTCAAATGACAGCTCAGTCTAGGCAAGATGAACATGGGGATGACCTTGTAGACCCAAATGTTAGCGGCGAACTGTATGAGTGCAATGAGTTGCCTTCAGTAAACTCAGCTGAACCTAGCGTAGCTCCTGCGAATTTCAAAGTGAATCTTGCAATAAATACAAAGACTAAGGAACCTTCCACCCCCAATCCACCTGATGGCTTGCTTAAACAAATAGAGGAGCTTCAACGCTTCCTCCACCCAGACTGGAGTGCCATACGTTATGCCGACGTTCAAAAATCTTGCCTATTTTTCCCGGGTTTCTCCAACTTAGAGCCAAACGAGGAAATTAAACAATATGATGGTTCAAAATTCACTGCTAATATGGAAAAGACATTTGCTAGCTTATCTTATGCCTTGCTACAACAACGCGAGGCCTTACAAAACGAAATGAATAATTTCTTGTTATGGGTAAACCAAAATCAGACTTTGTCTTACTCCGATATATACAGCAGGGTAAACGATATATTTTGTAAAGGTGAGTACTGCAAGGCAGCAAATGACACCATGCAAATTGTATGTGGTCATAGAGCTGAGCTTATTCAGCAGCGGAGGGAGGGTATACTCTCATCAGTCAAGGACCCTCTTCATAAAGCGGCGCTCCGCAAGGTCCCGCCATCAAGCTCAAACTTGTTCGAAGCCGAGAAGTTCAGCTCAATGTTGGAAAAAGCAGGTGGAGTCCGAAAAGTTTTCTGGCAGAAAAATAAGGATCGCAATTCTGCTCCGCAGAACGATCCGGGGACCTCGTCCCATACACAAGTGTCAAAAAAGGCTCCAAATAAATCAGCTGTACAACAAAAAGGTGAATATGCCGGACAGTCAAGGTACGTTAATAATTCATTTCGTGGAAAAGGTAAGTTCACCAAGGATAATGTCAACAAAAGCAAGGGTGCCAGAGCCTATTCTCCCTCATCCCGCCGGGATAGGAGAAGTCAAACAAATAATCGGAAATGACTCAATGTCATTCCGTGCCGGCCAGCTTCGCCTATTTTATGCTCACTGGGAGGGACTGGGGGCGCCGCCCTTCATCCTCAAAATGATAAAAGGGTATCGCATCCCTTTCAAATCCAAACCACCACTAAGCATGCCCAATTTTCGACATCAAACGTCACAGTCTGTGGAAATGTCGGAAATAATCGAAAAGATGTTAGTGCAGGGTGTGCTAGAAGAGGCGGATCTCACTCCCAGCTTCATCTCAACGATATTTTTACGTCCCAAAGGCGACGGCACGATGAGGCCTATTTTCAACCTCAAAAACCTGAACTGGTTTATCCACCCTGGCAAGTTCAGATTAATAAACGTCCAACGAGTGCCGCATTTTTTGCAAGCAAAAGACTGGATGACAAAAATCGATCTCCATCAAGCCTACTTTCATTTGCCTGTAAAGGAATGCCACAGACGATTCCTACGACTAGTATATGCCGACAAATTGCTGCAAATGACCTGCTTACCTTTCGGGCTAAGCTCTGCTCCAAAATCATTCGCATCTCTGACAAACTGGATCGCCCAAAACTACGAGAGCGCGGCATTCGTATCCTGGTATATTTGGACGACTTCTTTCTGGTAAACCAAGACCCAGATACGCTGAACAGCCAAACACAGGTCACCCTGAACATGCTGAAACAGCTGGGCTGGATAATAAACACAAAGAAGTCTGTCCTCAAACCCAGGCGGGCTCTAGAATTTCTAGGCGTCATGTGGAACCCATGGCACAATATCAAGTATCTCCCGGAGAGACTATCCACCAAAGTGGTAGATCAAACGACTCAGTTGTTAAAGAGAGGTAGCTACCCTGAAGGACTTACAGACTATAACCGGATTAATGAACTTCGCAAGTTTCGTAGTACGGAGAGGTCGCCTGCATTACCGGGCTACTCAAGCAATGTCCAACAAATTGCTGAAATCCGCAACCTCGAAGCATGTAACCCTTCTCACAGATGTGAAGCTAGAACTCGAATGGTGGAGAGATCATTGCAAAACTTCTTCGATGATCCATATTCCCCCTACGACACATTATCTGACAACAGATGCGAGCGACATCGGTTGGGGAGCTCAATTAGACCACCTGAACTTAAAGGGCACGTGGCTACTCCCACAGCAACGGCTCCATTGCAACCAGAAAGAAATGCTGGCTATCATCAATGTGCTAAAAGACCATGGTCATCGCCTAAACTCCGAGAGTCTACTTATCCAGTGCGACAACCGCACGGTAGTCTCCTATCTTCGCAACGAGGGCGGAACAAAGTCTGCTGCACTGACAAGTCTCACCCAGAGATTGTTCCGAATTTTGGATCAGTTCAATATTCACATGGCGATCCATCATATTCCCGGAAATTACAATTGCGACGTCGACCGCTTGTCCAGGAAGAAGGTCTCACCAGAGTGGCATCTCCTACCTCGGCTGACTGGCAAGGTCTTCAGGAAGTGGGGGACACCTATGATCGATCTATTCGCATCACATCGCGCTCGGGTAGTAACGAACTATTGTACGTTAGACAGAAGGGACAAAAATGCGGAATTCCACGATGCTTTCAGCAGGAAGTGGGAATTCCCACTCGCTTGGATTTTTCCACCACCACAACTCATCCCAAGAGTCCTAGCACACTTGAACAATGCCGAGGGGATTTTTCTTATCGCAGTTCCTCTGTGGAAAAATGCTTTTTGGAGGCCGGATCTCAAGAGCAGATCCCTAGCAGCCCCATTCACAATCAGGAACCTAGAAAGTGTGTTGGTAGATACGACAACGGGTCTCCCACCTCCAAGAGTGGGAGAAATGTCGATGGAAATTTGGAAATGTGGGGGTGGAATAAATACCTGACAAACTGGACTGAGAAGCAACAATCTCTCCTCGCACCTAGCTGGCGTAAATCCACAATGAACACCTATCGCCCAGCATGGAATAGATGGATAGCTTGGACAAGGACTGAAGGTATCGACTTAGACAAACCTACAGGATCTGATTTAGCAAGATTTCTTGCTGATATCTACCAGAAGGAGAACCTCTCCTTGAGTACGATATTAGTCCACAAGTCGGTAGTTTCTACTTTCACCAACCCTAATTATCGGGAAAAATTAGGCTCACACACACTCGTGAAGCAAGTCCTGAAAGCCATTGCATTAGCTAAACCAAAATTGACTAAGCCACCGATCTGGGATACAGAAATCTTAATACAATATTTAAGTAGGAAAAACCCAGAACTTTCAGGATTATTTGAGACATGTAAATGTGCAGCTGCGATACTTCTACTCAGTTCAGGAAGGAGAGTTCACGATCTAACCCTGTTACGGGTGTCCCCAGAACATTACACTGAAACGGATGATTACATAATTCTGAAACCAGTTTTTGGGTCTAAAACGGATTCTAGCAATCATAGGCAATCCAATTGGAAATTAGCCATGAATAAGGATAATAGGGCGCTGTGCCCAGTCTATTGGATCAAGAGAGTTATTCACCTCCTCCAGGAAAGGCGGCGTGTAGTTAAATCTGATAGCTTGTTCATCACGTTAACAGAACCTCCTAGACCCGCCAGTCGATCAGTAATTGGAGGCTGGGTAAAGAAACTACTGGAAGAAGCTGGTATACACACTACACCTGGCAGTATCAGATCGGCTGTGGCATCGAAAAGCTGGATGGAGAATTGTCAACTGGATGACATTCTGGCGAGAGCAAATTGGAAGTCCTCTAATACATTTGCTAAATACTATTGTCGTGAAATTAATAGTGTGTCTCATATAAACGCCGTTACGCGTTTGTTTACGCCTGAAGATGATTAATATATTTTTCAATTATATTTCATAGGAGCTTATGTTGATAAAAGCACTATCTTGTTAAGTGTTATTAAATTAATCTATTTAACTGTTGCTGAGTTTGTATTTATACTGATACCTAACAGGTGACGAGTGCGCGGGCACAACATTTTTTATCCTTCTTATCACATTGGCGTTGCAAGCGCCACCAGGCGATAATAAACACGTCTCTCATATATAGGCTTCGAATAACGGTACAGTACTGTTTAATAGCTACGTTTTACCTGAAAATAAAACGTTTATTAAACATACTTACCTTATTCGAAGCCTAATTTTCAACCCACCTGGTGACATTCAGAGACCGCAATGAGGAAGAATTCGAACGATCCTTCGAACTGCCGGTGGTGGCGCTGGCGTCGCTTAGCGCGAATCACAAGTTGGCTGAGAAATGGGCCGAAACCGGATGTTTTGGTTAGTACTAGAACCGGAAACGGACGCTACTCTCATATATAGGCTTCGAATAAGGTAAGTATGTTTAATAAACGTTTTATTTTCAGGTAAAACGTAGCTATTAGTACAATTAATTTTATTTTTTCGTTCATTTTTTTTTGACATTGACAGCGCCTTCCGTAGCTTGGTGGTTGCTTTGTTTGCTGATTTGATTCAGTCACTCACTCCGTCCGTCAGTCAGTCAGGCACACCTATAATCTTATTGAATAAACAAAAACAAGAAGAGAAAGTTATCAGATAAAATTTAAACCATTTCTTATATTGAATGCAAAATATACAACAAAAAGTGAATTTATCCAATGTATCCAAAAAACCATTCGTAAATTCGTCGTTTGAAAAGCAAGTCCTGAGATTGCAACACACTATCACTATTATCAGAGAGATAAGGAATTAGACAGAATAAACTTATATGAACCAAAATAGTTCAAGACCACCATCACGATGAATCAATATTTGACGGAGAGGAGGCTCACTTGGTTGTACGCCCTTTTAGCGTTGTTTCTGACTGTGTCGGTGGTTTGTTTGGCTATCCCGTACAACCACTGGCAGCCGACGTTGGACACATGCCCGTCCATTGGGCTCGAGAACAACAACTGCGGCTGCATCCTCTTTGGCGTGAGCACGTCGCAGTACTTCAATGGCAGCCACTCCTCATCTTGCTTGTATGCCATAATAGCACCGCTGCCTATCATTGTGTATGCTATTATAATGGCTCTCTTCCACATGTACAGAGTGTGCATAAACAATGTGGGAAAGTATGAGGATGAAAAATCGACAACAGTGGAAGAAATGTAAGTACAAAAGTTGTTCAAATTCAGTCAATAATATCTCATCATTATTTATAATGCTAAGGAATGTTGTTGTAATGAAATATGTGTCATCTTTGTATTCTAGTGAAGGAGAATCAATAGTAGCAACATCAAGAGCTAGAATAAGCCACCACAATGATGCAGTGATTTACTGCTGGATACCAACAGCATGCATAGCAGCCATATTCTGCATATACAACTTGGTGCATGCTGGCTACATCACAGCAGGATTCATTAGGACTTGCAACCAGTACAGGGGATACCTAGCTAGAGTGAGTGTACAATGTATTTTTTTCCTTTTCTTAATATAATCTACAGGTGGGAGACATTTTGTTGACCGGTTGCTGTTACCACCATACAGTTGCATAAAACCCGCCAAGTGACTCTGACCTCTCTCGGTCAGGTCGCGTTCCGGGATCAGCACTGTACGAACCGGAGCCAGGGGGGACCATTGCTGTGGCAAGCGCCGGACCAGTGGTGTCTTAGCGGCGGTATTGTGCGGGCGGAGCGGGTCAGCCCGCCGGCCAGGGAGACCCGTAGAAACGGTGGTGCCGCTGGCCGCCCGCGGCATAGTACAGGGGCCCGACGGAGACTAACCACCTCCGAAGGCTGCCCCACCAGGTCGCGCATAATCCCGGAGCGGCTCGTCGTGCCGGGTGGTGCCCGGAGTGGGACCCGGCGTGTCCGCCTCCGGGGGGGTACGGGGGCCCTTCCGTCCGGCGGACTGGCCAACTCCGACCCGCACAGCTCAATACCAATGCGAGACTCCACGCCTTGTCTCGTTGTTGCCGCAGCAATGGTTTCCTCTTTCACGTCCCCCTTTCCCTCTAATCTCGATGGCAGTACAACAAACGCAACATCGTCCTACAGCGGCACCCCAACTCCCCACCCCCTCGCTGTTTGAGGTGGAGTTCACTAACATCCGTGGACTCCATGCAAACCTCAACGCCGTCCACCAACACCTCGAGACGGCGAGGCCTGCGATGTTGTTTCTGACGGAGACTCAGATTGGCTGCCCTGCCGATACGGCATACCTTCGCTATCCGGGCTATGATGAGCTGGAAGAGTCCTTCCAGCCCAAGGCGGGTGTGTGCCTTTTCGTCAGGGCGGACGTCTGTTGTGTCCGTCTTCACTGCCTCGAAGACCCATCCCTCTCCATCCTTGGTGTGCACGTGGATTTAGGCTCTGTGAGCAGAGTCTACGTGTGCATATACCGGTCCCATAAAGGTGACACTGAGACAACTCGACTCTTCGACCATCTGAGTCAGGCGGCAGACATCGCTCAGGCGCGGTTCCCCAATAGCGAGCTGGTGTTTTTAGGGGACTTTAATGCCCACCATGACACCTGGTTAGGCTCCCCTAAAACAGACCATGCTGGCCGGACCGCCCACGCATTTGCTCTCACGCATGACCTGACGCAACTGGTACTCCAGCCCACCCGGATGCCTGATATTGTCGGTCATGCGCCCTCCTTGTTGGACCTTCTACTGACGAGTCACCCATCCGGGTACCTAGTGTCGGTTTGTGCCCCGCTGGGGTCCTCCGACCACTGCCTGGTGGGTGCAACAGTGCCATGCACCGCTCCCCCACAACCCGTGGAGGTGACGCGGAGACTGTGGCGCTACTCGTCGGCAGATTGGGATGGTATGCGTGAATACTTCGCATCCATCCCTTGGGGGCAGTGCTGCTTTGGAGGAAGTGATCCCACGGAGTGTGCAGCGGCTATTGCGGGTGAGATCAGTCTTGGAATGGAGTATTACATTCCATTTACTGATGTCACCAGCGGTCGCAAAGATGATCTCTGGTTCAGTCGTGAGTGCGCTGCAGCCGTTGAACTGAAACGGACGGCGTACCGCAACTGGGCCAGGGCTCATGCACTTGGGGATCCTAATATTGCCTCGATTAAAGCAGCCTACAACAAAGCCACCAAGGCCACCAAAAGGGCCTACAACAGAGCAGATGCCCAGCGAGTTGCACATGTTGGCCAGGACCTTATTAGGCATCCCACGGGTAGCCGCTCTTTTTGGCGCCTGGCTAAACATGTGCAATCCAACTTCTGTCTGCCTTCGCTGCCCCCGCTGAAATATCCTGACGGTTCACTAGCTCATCAACCGCAGGAGAAGGCAGATCTGCTTGCCAATCTTTTTGCGGCCAATTCTTGCATCGATGACGGTGGAGCACAGCCGCCTAAAATTTCACATTGCGGTGCTCATATGCCTGAGATCCGAATCAGGCAATGTGATGTACGTGCTGAGTTGCAATCACTTGATGTAAGGAAAGCAAGTGGCCCTGACGGTATTCCAGCGGTAGTACTCCAAATTTGCGCAGCGGAGTTGTCGCCAGTACTCACACGCCTGTACCGCCTCTCATATACCTCGGGCATCGTGTCCCGGGCTTGGAAGGAGGCGAATGTTCAACCTGTTCCCAAAAAAGGGGACAGGTCCGATCCTGCCAACTACCGGCCCATAGCTATAACCTCAGTACTGGGTAAGGTGTTTGAGCGGATAATTAACGCCCAGCTCATCCGCTACCTAGAGGATCACTCGCTGCTGCATGACCGTCAATACGGTTTTAGACCAAAACGGTCCACGGGTGATCTTCTAGCGTACGTTTCGCACCTCTGGGGGGAGGCTATGGAGAAGCATGGCGAATCTATCGCAGTTAGCCTTGATATCGCAAAAGCGTTTGACCGTGTATGGCATCGTTCGCTTCTCTCCAAGCTCCCGGCATACGGTCTGCCACCTCGCTTGTGCGAATGGGTTGCGGGATTTTTGGAGGGACGCAGGATTCGTGTCCTTTGTGACGGACGCACTTCTTGTTTCCACCCAATAAATTCCGGTGTACCTCAAGGTTCCGTTCTGTCGCCGACATTGTTTCTGCTGCATATCAATGACATGTTGTCACTAGGCAACATTCATTGCTATGCGGATGACTGCACTGTCCACGCACGTTATTTCGGAAGACCTGGGGTAAAACAGACCGAAACCGAGGAAAAGAGGAACCTTCTTGTCGCCGAGCTTGACGGGGTCTTGGACCGCATTTCCGAATGGAGCTCATGCAATCTTGTCGAGTTCAATGCCAAGAAGACACAGGTGTGTGTTTTTTCTAGTAAAGTGTCTTCTTTCCTTTCCCATCCTACTCTTCAGAGCACCCCCTTACCAATACAGGATAGCCTTAGCATCCTTGGCATGGATGTTCGCCGCGACCTGAACCAGCGGGATTACATCGAGAGCGTCATAAGAACAGCCTCCCGCAAACTGGGGATCCTGAACAGAGTGCGGCGATTTTTCACACCGGTGCAACTCTGCCTTCTTTATAAGGCACAAGTTCGCCCATGTGTGGAATATTGCTGTCACCTCTGGGATGGCTCCGCAAAATACTTGCTCGACGCCCTCGATAGGTTGCAGCGACGCGCTATCCGTATTGTCGGTGATGTAGAGGTGTCCGAAAGCTTAGAGCCTCTCCAGCTACGTAGAGACATTGCCGGTCTAAGTGTTCTCTACCGTCTCTATAATGGGGAATGCTCTGAAGAGCTATTCCAGCTTGTCCCTCCCTCCCCTTTCCACTCCCGAACGACACGTGCTGGACAGCGCTGCCATCCACATACAATGCAGGCGCTGGTGGCTCGGACTAAGAGGTTTAGCTCCTCATTTCTGCCCCGTGCCATTAAGGCATGGAATGCCCTTCCAGCTCATGTTTTCCCTCCCTCCTATGATCCCGGGCTCTTCAGGCGGGGCGTGAAACGGCATTTAAGCAGGCCTTCAGGGTGAGTGCGACAGGCTCAATACGATCTATTGTGCCTGTCGACCTCATATTTGGATCTCACTACCGCTTACCATTAGGTGGAGTGAGGTCATCTTGTTAGCCTTTTATAAAAAAAAAAAAATCTATTCTATATAAGGTAACTTTAGCTTGTGTGTGTTGTATATAAAAACATATCACAATGGGCTCAAATAGCAAAGTGTACAAGGTATGTGACAAATTGTTATTTGGTCTTTAATTTAATTAATTAAAATTTTTCAGGAACTACGAGTTGTTGGGAATCATGTGTCTGTGATACATTTCCGTCTGACCTGTCAAGCAATTTTCGACTTTATGGACTATTTGCAAAGAGATGCCCCAATGAGTAGACGAAGCGACTATATCAACACCGGAATATCACTGCAATTAGCACTTGTCATGTCTTGGGTTTCTGTTGCATTGTGGATACTTGTGGTGATTTACACAGCACGAAGGGCTTACAAAGAGAGAGATGTTTTAACATGCTGTGGTAATTAAAATTAATATTCAAGATTTTGTATTAATGCCGGAATGACCCAACATACCACAGA
This sequence comes from Maruca vitrata, assembly GCA_039566165.1. Taxonomy (NCBI): domain Eukaryota; kingdom Metazoa; phylum Arthropoda; class Insecta; order Lepidoptera; family Crambidae; genus Maruca; species Maruca vitrata. Next base: position 12,079,438 of record CM076912.1, on the reverse strand, counting down.
GATTTTTATCTCGGAAATATTTTTACCTTATTTAAGTGCCTTCAAACTAATGTTTTTAGATAGTCATTTATGTAAACATATGATTTTATCGTAAATGAAATTTGTGAAGTAATTCTGTACATAACTTTATAAATCATGATTACATTCCAATGTGAAAACCTATCTTTATTATTGATAAAGTAATTTAATTTTAAGGTATTAATTACTTATTCTGCACAACGAAAAACACTGTGTGTTGTGATGAAGATATATGTAAGAAGTATCTGTTTTGAGACAATGTTTATTACTGTACCACCGTCCTGTAAGAGTTTTATTTATATTAGACATTAGAATAATATGAAGCTTTATGTTTTGTGCCGTCCATTAGTGTTACCTGCACATTTTATATAAGAATATACAATTTTGAAATAATATGTTTGGTTTTATTATTATAAAATAAGTGGAAAGTTAAGAAATCAAAATGCTATGCAATAGGTAATACACATAAAATATATTCATCTTAACTACAGTACAGAACAACAACATGAATAGGATACTAATTTATAATGTAGGTGAAAAAGTAACAAAAAATGCCAAGAGTTACAATAAATACATTACCACAATTTTAAATAGGTGCATTGCATTTAGAATATTATACAATAAAACATTACTGATTGAATGTACATAATGTGTCGAAGGTATTTACTTAGGCATTCGACTTTGAGAGAGTGGAGTAGTCATTCTTTGGAGTTACATATTAACAGGCGCACATAACTTTATTCAGAAAATATCACAATTAGGATGTTATGTAGAAAAAATAAAATAGCTTACTTAAACTAAAACTTTATAAAACCTTACTTTGGGAATTTAACTGGTAACAGATCGATATAGTGGAAATAATAAGTACATAAGATTCTATTTCGGTCAATGTAGTAATCTTAAAAATAATTTTAATTTTAATCAATAGATCTATTTTAATCTTGCTAGGTATCATAAAATCAGTTTGTCCAGGTAATAAAAACTTCTAAGTATTTTGTACGAGTATTAAACTTATGAATACATACAATACATTATAAACAGGTAAAAATTACTGTAACAAGGATAACATCACTTGAGATTTTAATACGCCAATATGTTTACGTAACATATTATATGTTGAGTATTTTATAAAACCATTTACGAATACAGAATAATAATGACCTATTAGGGATAGTATCTAACTATTTTAATATACATTATCACATATACATAAGCTGCGTTGTGTTTTCTTTAAAATAGTTCTTTTTTCATATAAATATGTATTATTAAAACATTATAGGGCTAATTTACGAAAAGAAGGTCTAGTTAAAAATGTAATCTTACTATCAAAACTATAATGTTAATCAGTAGTTTAAATATTTCTTTCATAACATCCAAGCAAGAGGAGCTCTCAAGCTATTTTAATTGCCTTTACTACATTTAGTTCAGTAGTTTTACCATAAACATTTATTTATAACAATACTTATTATCTAATAAAATCATCTTATAAAATGAACATTTACTCAATCTTTTAAAACTTGGACGACATAATAAAATGGCACTTTGCTTTTACAATCTCTGTGAAATAAGATTTCCTTGAGCTCGAAGCTACCTTGTAAAAGGCGGCATGGGATAAAAAAATATATTGTTTTAACTATAAGTTTAAAAACATGTAATGGCACAGGGCCTATCTCCTTTACTTTGATAGTTACTAAAGTTAGTTAAACATATAAAATTACGTCGATTGAGTATTCGACTATATTTAAAGTATAATTGTTTAACTATATATTTAATAATATTTAGTAAATGACTCTGATGATTTAATCAATCAAATATCATTCCACCAATTGGTAAAAACTTTGTAAAATATTATAAATATGACCCAGACTACATATTATGACTAAACATGAACAATTATATTAACGCTTAGACAGCTGTTTAATCACATCTAAATAACACAACATCGATTAAGTAAGGTCATCATCACATTCACACGCCTTTGACAAATTTCTGGCACACCATTTGTGACAATCGCATTCATAAAAGGATAATGTTGGCAAATATTGGACTTACATCTTTCGCTATCCCTCATAAGAGAAGAACACGGAATGTTAACACATGCTCGTAGTTTCTTCGCCGTTTCAATGAACAATATTTTGGCACTCCGCCTCCCAGTCGGTAGGAATTAGTTTCTCAATGTGTTCTGTGAATTTTTCATACGGGCACGGATCCTCACAGAATGGCAGCTTCAACTCCATGGGAACTTCAACCTTCGTATTATTGCGGTAGAATGCCTGCAAAACGAAAGACCGGTGCGTGAGTGATAGTGAAGCTGTGTCGTTTCATTTACTCTACCTTTCGTGTTTAGTGGTGTAAGTTATTTATTTATTGTTCATTCCATTTCCATTAATTTTTTTATACACCATTTTCCTTGATCGGTGAGATCACATACAAAATTGATCTGTTGCAGTGTTGAGAATTTGCATGATATTTTGTAGACGCGCATTCTTTGAAAATTATCTATCTACTTATACGGTATAAGTTATACCTTGTCGTGGAAGGCTGCCAGGTCGGGCAGCCAGTTTGCGAGCGTGTCAGAGCTCGAGATTGCGATTCCGGTAGAGGTAGCTCTTACGACCAGCATTGGACAGTTCTCTCGTCTCTTGCGCCAAGGTTTTGGTTCCCACGCGGGACAATTATTTGAGTAGGTAATGAACATCTGTGTTTATTTCGTGTCTGGGTGTGTAATTAATTTTGAAATTTATTTTGGTAGGTATACAATTTATGGTTGTTTCTGATATCCTTAACACAAGTGTTTAAGGTACCTACCACGAAGTTATAACTGTAGTAATTGTAGGTATGTGAAGTCGTGCATGGGCGGCACGGGTGGCAGCAGTTGGTGAAAATTTGTTTGGGATTTTTTTTACGTGTGTCGATTTTTACTGGTATGGAGGTAGCTGGCTCTCCGGAGAGACACTAGCGATACTATTTTTCTCTCGAAATTCGACCCCCCATGGTAGTTATTGGGGGAGGTAGCTGGCACTCTGGAATAACATAAAGGCTACTTTTTTTATTCAACCCCCATGGGGTATATTAGTTTGGGAGAACTTTTACGTGTTTATAGATTTTCATAAAACTTGGTATGAAGGTAGCTGCAACACTGGAAAGACACCAGCGCTACTTTTTATCAAAATTCGACCGGGGGGGGGGGGGGCGTACTATGGGAGAACGTTAACGGAACTTTCACTAATAAATAACAAATTTTACAAGGCATGTAGGCTATTTTAATACATCCTTGATACTAAAACCCATTAATACGCGGACAAAGTCGCGGGCGGCCGCTAGTACTTATCTAAATAAATCTCTGGAACATTTCCACACATAGTCATCTGATCCCAAACAAGTCTCTGTAGCCCATAACTTGTACTATAGGCTACAGAGACTGATATACATACATACTTATATACATAAGCATACCCAGACACGGACCAAACACCGTTGTTCATTACACAAATATTTGTCCCGAGTCGGAATCGAACCCACGAGAGTGCGGTACATCAAGTCAAGTCGAGTTGGATTCGAGCCCACGACTCTTGGAACCACCAGCCAGGGTCTCTAAGCACTATTCCACCGAGCGATTCAAAAAGTCGACGATAACGTGTCGGTCCTCCTACCTTGACGTAGAATGCGGCCCGGTCCAGGTCCTCGTGCAGCTCGAGCGTTAACGCGGAGCCGTAGGCCGGCTCCAGCGCGCCCGGCAGCGCCAGCGCGCGCCACAGAGCCACCAGCGTGACGTCGTGCCCCGAGTACACCCCCAGCGACCGCTCCGTGTTGCTGTGCGACGCGCACGCGGCGAACCAGCCGTTCACCTCGCCTAACAGGTTTCCTGCGAATGAAAAGGGACATCTATAAGGTGTCCCACCGATTTCAGCCATGGCGGCTGATCTCAATTGAGATCAGCCAAGTGCGCAGGACATATTATAGTGCACGAGTGTGCGCGCAGCAAGCACTCTCCGTTCCCTTACTCTCATAATTCGGTGAGACGACAATCCGACATGACCGATGACAGATCGGGCGCAGGACCACCGGCTTAACGTGCTTTCCGAGACACGGGTGTTCAACCGCCGACTTCCTCACACCGGGCTGAGTAATTTCATTACAGAAACACTCACACAAATTTTGCCCGACCCTTGACTCGAACCGGGGACCTCTCGGTCCTTACGCAGCGCTTGCTACCAATAGGCCAACGAGGCAGTAGAGTTTATTTGTTTGAACGCGCTAATCTCGGGCATTACTGGTTCGAATTGAAAAAATATTTTTGTGTTAGATAGAGCATTTCATTTATCGAGGATTTACTTATTTATTTTATTTATTCAAAAAAGGCTTACCAACTAAATACATAATAGACATATTAATCACTTTTACCAATAATGTGTATCATATAATATGTACTTAAATTATAGGTATGCACAACATTTTTATACATATAATACATTTTTAACAAAAGAGAAAACTTAAATTTAAAAATACTCCTTAAAACCTTCTAAAACAGTCTTTTTGAAATTGGCTAGACCTCCACAAAAAATATCAACATCACTACTCTTAAACATACCATTAAATGATGGCTAAAGGCTATTACTATAACATCACGCTGCGACCAATACGAGCAAGAAACAATGTAAAATGTTTAAAAACCGGGGAAAATGCGAACGAAGTTGCTGGCACAGTTAGTAGAACACCAGTTCATCTGAAGCAGACCTACCCGATCCAAAATTTAGAGGTGAAATATACGGTTGCTACAGGTCGGTGGTGACGACTGGGTATGGGTAGGCGGCGGCCTAACCTAACCCAATGCCAGGCCCCGGGCGGGACAAGTTTTTGTCCAATATGATTTTTTTTTTGAGAATGTTGGTCTGGTTGTAGCTGTATGGTTTAATTAGGTAATTTAAAAAAATATAATTACGAAAATCGATACTTTATTTGGCTTAGTGCCAGGCCCCCGACGGTCGCTACTGCGGGGATTAACATTAATATACACTCGCGAGCAACCAAATCGACTCAAGCGCTACCTCTACATTCAAACATTGTTCTATAAAAAAGTATACAACATTTAAATAAAAATAATATGCCATTTGAAAGCTTGAAACTTCAGCTTTCAGGAAATGTCATCATTAATGATGTATACTTTTTTTTATTACTGGCGTCAGAACTTAAATGGGGGAAAAATGGGATTATGGGTAAAGGAGTTTGACACAAATGAGTCGATTTGGTTGCTCGCGAGTGTAGTAACTACATAACTTACCAATTTGAAGTCGTTGCATGGTCTCATTGTATGATAACAGAGCCAGACTAAGCATGAATGGTTCCCTCATTTTGTGTGGGAACACATTCTTGGTCCATTCGGGCAACTTTAAGCCGGCCTCTTGTTCTGTGAGCAAGGTACTGTAGAGAAAGTCTACATCCAAAACGCTTCGCATGCTCTGATTTGTGTATTTGCTCAAATAGTCGAAGAGTTCGGAAAACTTTGGATCCGCATTTTTCTCGGCCAACAGCTCTTCGTACATTGCTTTCCACACCTTGCATTGTTTTGTGCCTGCCACTATCTAGAACACATTTATAATTCATGCAACAGAACATCGGAACAGTATGAAAAGGTAGTTGAAACAATATGAATAATTTAGATATTTTTATATGAAAAGTTAAAGTGCTGAATGCTCATATATTTACAATATTTGTTTTGTCGGTAAAGAATAGAATGGTGGAGAAATAACAAAGCTAACATGTGGAAAATTAAATCAACACGCTATGACTGTAAAAAAATAGTTTCTTTGCAAAATGTAATATAGTTTGCCTTTTTTTGAAAATAATAAAAAGTTACACATCTCATTTTGTTATTTATTACTTGAATTTTGTGATATTAGGACCAGAACTCGAAAAATTCGTGTGTTCAAAAAAGGCAAGCATTTATGAGGAAACTTTGGATGACAATTGCACACAGCACACATACACCACAAAAATATAAATAAATAAATAAATATCTGGGACATTTCCACACACGGGTCATCTGACCCCAAACTAAGCAGAGCTTGTACTATGGGCGTCAGAGACTGATATACATACATAGATATTTTTAAATACATACTTAAATATATCAAAACAAAATGATCATATTACATTATCCAGCTCTCTAGGCAGCGAGTGCACCGGTATGGGCTGCCACGGCAGCTCGGGGAGCCAGGTCTGCCGCTCCGACGGCGGGTACAGCCCCGCCAGGAACGTGTACGCGCTCATCATGCACCGGGCCTTGTCGCTGCTGCGGACAAACACTTCCTTCTCATAGTACTCCTCATTGAGGAAGTTTGCGTAGTAGCTGCGGAACTGCTTGCCTAGCTCGTACAGTTGCAGCTTGCCCATCTGAAATAGAAATAAACAAATGAAAAGATTTTAAAGGCAGATTATATACCAAATTGTAAGAAAAGCTTAACGCAAAATGTACTACACATACTTATTAGAAATTTATTACGGTCGTGAGTGACCATGATTGGTGTAAGTCGTCCCAGTCGAAACGTCGGGCAGTAAGTAGCTATGTAATTGCTGCTCCTAATATCGCGTGTAAACCCATAAAGACTAATATTTAGTGTAATGGAATCCAAAAGTGTAAAATCTTACAAGATTCATTTGTATAATTATTGTTATGTACCTTATCAATATGGTATAAAAAACTATCTAATGTTTATCATTATTAAAAAGGGAGTAACTTATGTGGAAGTCTATAATTTTGAAATTTGTTTCTTACATTGGTCAAGGCTCCTAATCCATCAGGCCACTGGTAGTTTTTGAACGGGTCACTTTTGTAGCTATGGTTGGGATTTCTGGCGCCATGTCGGAACAACTGGAAAGATCAAAATAAGTTTTTAAATAAGGGAGATGATGGACCATTCCAAAATAAATACAGTTGTGTTTGATGATCTGGTTCCCTGTACCCAGTATTTTGGTTTGACAATAAAAATAAAAATATAGTATGAGTGCATTTGCAAAGCGCTATAAATCAGCGATAAAATTATTTACATTTAAACATAATGAAATCTGCATTCAACATAATGTCATCATTTTTGATAAGAAATAATAAAACTATCTTCACTAATAAGACAATAACAAGATGTAATGAGTTTATGACTTGTACATCATACACTCAATTAAAGATAAATACTACTTACCTACTAATTTTAATATAAATAGTTGATAAAAAAGACATATCTTTATTATTCAGGCTAATTGTTATGTAAGGATCATACATACCTAACATTACTCTGTGCGAGAATTACCAATCTTATATCTTCTATCACTAACTATAAATAAAAATGAGGATGTTACATTATATAAAACAAAATGTGAACTTATCCAATGGAAACTAGTAATAAAAACAACAAACAATTACCACAACAACCATCCGCAAGGTTTTTGATTCATATGGGAGTGTCTCGCTGAGCACGCAGTACCCCAGCAAGCAGCTCAGCACGGCCAGCCCCAGCACCACCACCGCTACAGTTGTCGAGCGCTTCGGGATGGGATGGCACGAGCGCCGCTCGACCTTAGGCGTGGACGGCCGCCGCCAAGTGTGCTCATCATTGTCAAACTCCATCACAGGAGACTTTATCAACTAAAAACCAAAGAGTACATATAAATTCATCATAAACGAAAACTACGACAGATCACATTGCGCTCCATCGAAACTTGGGTAGCACTTACATAAACAATTTAAGATTTTCCTTGAATTAAAAGCACTCGATCATAATAAATCACTTTTTATTTTAAAACTATATTTTTAAAATTGTATAAATAGAGCGTAGAAAATTTGTTTCGCAATAACTATTCGAAATGAATAGGAAATCAGGAACCTTGTAGAAATTATACAGTTGGGGACTCCTTCTGTAGATAACTAATAGAAACCGAAGAATAAGTGCTATGAACTACGAACGATCCAAGGCATGCAGTTTCCCAGCCAGTTTTTGCAGTACAATATACAGTGAATCAAAAGAAATCACATAAAATAAATTAGTAGCAGCAAATACTTCGAGCACTACTGTCCACCATCCTACATCATTGGTTGGTTGACACTTGACTGACTGACATTACTGACTGAACGAACAATCACAATAGGGGTGTAGACTATTTTTTGGAAATATTTTTTTTTTACAGATGTACCTTTATTATACCTAAAAAAAATAAATACAACAGTACTTAATTAAAAAAACCATATTTTAAATTTCGTTTTACAACTTCCTGTCAAAAAGCTTAAATTCCAACATGGCGTCGCTATGACGGCACGATCCTCCAAACAACAACATTCCTTCAAAGTAAACAGATGCAGTTGACCATATATTTTATGCGTTTAATAATAAAAACTGTACAGAGATGGATTCCAAGTTCTACAAGTATTGTGCAGTGCCTTTGTGTCACAATACTACAATCAAAACACCACAAAAACTGTTTGTGCACGTCCCAAAACAAAAAGCAATACGAAAACAATGGTTTCAACTTGCTAGGAGAGATAAACCACTAACAGTGCAAAATGTTTACATATCCCGACTCCAAAATGAATTGCACCGCGTTATTGGGACAAATGTTCACTTAATTTCATGTTTTTCCAGGTTTTAAACTTAAAGTTCGCTTCGGTTTGTTTACATCAAAATGTCACTGTCACAGTGTTTTCGATATCGTTACGTCACACGCTGTTTGCGATCACGTGATATTACAGATTAAATATTTAATTTTCATTTATTAAAATATAAAAGATAATAAACTTAATAATAATAAAAATGTAATTTTCGATAATTCCATGATATAAACTCTCAGAAAAACAACAATTTGTATTATATTTCGTTTACTGTCTACACCCCTATTGTCTGGCTGTGAATATTACTTGACAGCTGACTCAACGAAAGAAATTTGTAATAAATTTGAATAATTGTTACCACGTACCACGTTATACATGCATCTTTTTTGAAGATTGATGAAGGATATGTTAGATGAAAATAATGAGACGCATTATGCTGCTTACAGTCTATCCGAAAAGATTCTCGAGTAAAACTTTTACTCAAGATTACATATTTATTTGGCCTAGTTGCCGTATTAAGACCTTTTTAAAAAAGTAAATTGTCATTTATTATCAATCAATGACGTCAACAGATTTTAAAAGTTTTTACTCGAGAATTGTTGAGTGAGAAGAGAGTTGAGTGGTGTTTGAACCGACGCATACACGCGATACCTAAGTTTTGTTTTAACTCTGGGTGCTTCATATGAGCTTTGCAGTTAAATTAGGTAAGAAACTTTTAATTTTGAGATACGAAATTTAATATACAGTGAGCAGTTTGGTTTAAGTAAAAATAAAATATTCGCGCATTTGCCGGTCGACCTTCTGAACTCGTAAAAACTTATTTGTATACTCACAATGATACATCAAAAGAAGCTATTGTATTATTTTTCAACAATATTTCTTTGAGGGTCGATAGAAAGACTTTCTCACCTAACAATAAAATAAAACCATTTTACTGAAAGGTGATAGTTCAGCAATAAATTAAAATTCAAAATTAAACATTCTTGCTGACTGCATTTAATAAGAAAAATGTTTTGCAAGACTTGTGTTGATGATAAAAACAGTACAGTATAAAAATTGTATAAGCTTTTATTTGTTTGTTTTTATTTTTAGCTGAATTGAAAAATGCCTTTCTTCAGTGGACGATGCCTGAGCCAAGCCAAGCTTTTTGGAAAGACAGCAATTGTGACTGGATGTAATACAGGGATTGGAAAAGAAACCGTCTTAGATTTTTATAAGAGAGGTAAATAAAAAATAGTAATTGTACATTAGTTAAATTTGACTGGCTCGGTGGAACAGTGGTACGTGACCCAGGTTTACTAACCACTGTTCCAAGAGCCATGGGTTCGATTCCCACCCGGGACAAACATTTGTGTGACGAACATCGGTGTTTGTTCCATGTCTGGGTGTATTATTAAATATATTTGTGGATCCACTATTGATTCGAATGCCCGTAAAACAAGTGCTTAAGCTACTTACCACAGGATCAGATCAATAATAATAATAATGGCTGGTGCCACATTACATATTAAGATCATACAAGTAATTAAAGGGCCTCTACATGTTGGGTTTGGCCCCACGCACGCCTCTCAAAAATCCATCAGGCATTTTTTTCTTATTTTTGTTTTAGGAGCGCGGGTGTTGATGGCCTGTCGGAATGTAGAGAAGGCTGAGAAAGCTAAGCAAGACATCGAAACAAAATGCAGTGATCTCACAGAAAAAGGCAATCTTCATGTAGTTAAATGTGATTTGTCATCCCTTGCATCTGTCAGAGAATGTGCCCAAAAAATACTTGATACTGAGCCTCAGATCAATATCCTGGTGAATAATGCTGGTGTAATGATGTGCCCCAAGGGTGAAACGGAAGATGGTTTTGAAATCCAGTTTGGAACGAATCATTTGGCACATTTCCTTTTCACAATGCTGTTACTGCCTAGAATTAGGAATAGTAAGCCGGCCCGGATAGTTACAGTTTCTTCAGGTGCTCATCTAAGTAAGTACAAATATTTAAATAAAATCTAGAAATCTATTAAACTGGTAAAAATCTTAGTAACCAACTTTTCTGCTAATAATAGTTTTTTTGTAATTTATTAAACTGAAAGGCATCTAATCTTGCTAATTAATTTCTGTTTTAGGATATGGAAAGGAGTTTGAAGATCCAAATTACAAGAATCATTCATACAGTCCAGCAGAAGCTTATAGCCAGAGTAAGCTGGCTAATATTTTATTTTCAAGAGAATTGGCACACAAATTGAAGGTATCACCTTTACTTATTGGATTTTTTAATTAATATTTGTAGAATTTCCTCATACAGCGTTGTCCTCATTGACCTGTAAAAATCATGACTTACATCTTTTTTAGGAACATGGAATTGAAGGAATCAATACATACAGCCTTCACCCTGGAGTCATAAAAACGGAACTGGGCCGTCACATGAACGAGAGCCTCTTCTGGGGCGCTCGGTTCATCATTGGCGCACTATTCACTCCATTCGCAAAGTCCCTCGAACTAGGCGCACAAACAACAATATACTGCTCTATTGATGAGAAATGTGCAGAAGAAACTGGACTTTATTATAAGTAAGCCCCTTTAGTATTTACTTTATATTATGGAAAGGTTGGTTGATGTAAGTGGCTTCCTGGACTGTACCATCATCAGTACCTAAATATTTCTGAAAAGGGACAATTTCAGTAACTAAATTGTATATATATGTAAAGGCAACATTATTCCAAGATTATTTACACCTTATTGATAACATGTGGTGTTTTTGCTGTTTAATCAATTGAATTTCTATTTTCATGATTATTTTTGTTTTAGTAGGTAGATGTGAAATTTCACAGCTATGAACAGAAATCGCAGGCGAGTCATTTAAGGTGACGGCCTTAGGCTATTTGGCCATGGAGAGATTAAATTCGTTACTTGTAAAGTGCTCTGATGAACTGACACTGTATCTAATAGTACAACTTGTTACAGAGATTGTGTTCCTGCGAAGCCTTCTCAGAAGGCTTTGAATGACGAATATGCTAAGAAACTATGGGATATGTCAGTAGAGATGGTGGGAATTGAAAACTTCAACCTATTTACTGCCAATGATCCAGGAGTCAAGAATGTCTGATACTTTCACATTTTTTTATCACTGCTATAGGGAGGTGGCGGTTGGCATGGGTTTGGGTTATTATTATTAATTATAGGTATAGCAATAATGTTACATATCCTACATGATTAAACAGTAACCATTAAATGTGGTTGTTGTATTGAATAACTTTCTGTTAAGTGCCTTTGGATGCTATTAAAACGAATTACTCTTAAAACTGTTAATGCTGTTCTGTCGGTTTTTCATTAACTTAGTTAAATACTCATAATTTATGATCCAGTTAAATGTTTGTATGTATACCTGTTTATGACTTGTGATTTTAGTTCATTGCTGTTGTTTGAACTCTGAAAGTGTAACTAGGTTCAATCTTATTTATTGCATTTCTTTCATGTGCTTTATATAATGATTCTTATTCTATTTCTACATAATATACTAATATTTGCCGTCCAATCACAAATTTTTAATAAGTATATGTAATACATTAGTGTTTAAGGAATGTTCTTAATCTGTTCTGCCAATTTACACTGTTGAATTTGTTTATTATAAAATTGAAGTATTATAATTAAATTTTATTTACATTTTGTATGTCCTACAAGTTAATTGTATTTTGACTGGTCAATATACTTTCATTTTAATTTAGTCTTGTTTTTATTTTACTAGCTTACCTAACCATTTTTTCATAATTCTGTAAAATATTACATACAACAGGTGTATATTAGCGCCTATGCGCAAATAGTGGGGAGTTAGTAGGTATGTTTTGTCTTGTCCGACACATGAGTACCAAGGCCATTCTTCGAGGCCGGCGCTTGACCGCGCGTACGTAACGCGGCAGTACTCACCTGCCGCTGGGCTAGTGACCAGTCTATGTGACGCAGACTAACATGTAAGTATTTTGTAAACAGTGCGCAAAATACTAGCTTCGCTTGTTATTTGAGAACCTTTTAGCCATTTTTAAGTAGTGTCTCGTCTAATCGACATCTTTACTTGCATATTAGGATCAGTAGGGTTTATTTACACGTCTACAGGTGTAATTTAATTAACATGTGTCTCTTTATGTTGATATTGTTTTTGTACTATCCTATCGAGACGATATCGACGTGACAACAGGAACAGTTAGCATATTAAAGAGCCTGTGTGTTTTATATGCTTTTTTTAAATTTCTATACATGTGTTATGTAGGCTTTAGTTAATAACATGTCGAACGATGAGAGGTCATTACCTATTACCTAGACAAACATTGTGACCTTTATGGGGTTCTTTTCTGTCTTAGTCTCGTAGGAAACTAGCACTATAAGTGCGAAAACGTAAAACGTACTGTAGCGCTACCATGAGTTTAAAAGTTACGGACTCGATATCGCCTACGTAAATATGTCTATGAAAAACTTGTACAGCGCGTCTGGTGGTTACGCTAAGAACTAAAATACTATCGAAAACGTAAGTTTTCGATAGCCAACTCATGGTACCGCTACAGTAGCGGTGCTGTGCTTATGAGTAAGTATCTTTCAAACAAGAAATACTCAAGGCTGTAGACCTCATCAGCCTATTTCAATTATCCCATCTACCTGTATCTTCCTATAGGAAACTATGTACAATAAAATAAAAATATATCGTTATCCTAAGAGGGGACCATGGACTACTTCAGCGGCTGGTGCCGCAGCTCGCGCCGCCTCGACGGCGTCCTAGCGATCGTGACCGGCTGCAACACCGGGATTGGCAAGGAGACTGTCGCTGATTTTTATAATAGAGGTAAGTACCTACATAATAAGACATCTGATCTTTTGACACCGGCCAAGTTCGCCTTTGTATGTTTTTACGCAATTTCGTTACCTACTGGCCTGGCAATCTAAATTTTAAAGGGCGTTTCTTTTTAAGGGCTTTTTGGGCTGTAAACCTGTAGCGCAAGGCCACGAAAATATAAGGGCCCATCCCTAAGGTGCACCACCAGTCGTTAAAAGGGGTTGGATTGGTAACATGATTTATGCTTCTCAGGCGCAAGAATAATAATGGCTTGCAGAGACACCGACAAGGCGAATGCCGCCAAAAAGGATATAGAAGAAACAAAATCTGAAAACACTGGCACGTTAATTGTTGAGGAACTGGACACCTCCAGTTTGAGTTCAGTGCGTCAGTTTGCCGCGCGCGTCCTGGCCAGCGAGAGGAATGTGGGCATCCTGGTGAACAACGCTGGTGTGATGATGTGCCTCGAGGGTCGGAGTGAGGATGGCTTCGAGACGCACCTGGCCACCAACCACTTGGGGCATGCGTTGCTGACGCTACTCCTGCTGCCGAGGATGATGGAGAGCGAAGCTGCTAGGATCGTGTCGGTCTCGTCGTATGTACACGCAAGTATGACCATATTGACAATATACTTAATAGTTCTGAGTTATTATGAGGTTTGCGTATAATGATCCTAAGTTCTAGGTCATTTCCACTTAAAGTTTCAACCAGTAATAGGTCCCTAATTACTTAGTACATAACTAATTTACGGAGGCAAGGTAAACGCGTTCACGCTTGAAATTTTTGTACCAAGTAATTTAGTAAATTCTACCTAGGACCTAGGTATGCAAAATCGACATTTTGTGATGGATAGATGTAAAGACTAATTCATTTGGATAATAAATAGTATAGTATATACTATATAATTTAAAATAAATATTACCTAGGTACTCGTTACTCATGTATTGATCTATTTTCAGAGTTTACGGTTGATATAGAAGACATGAATTTTGAAAAATCTCCCTACGAACCTTTCAAAGCATATTGTAGGAGTAAATCGGCAAATATTTTGTTCGTGAAAGCTCTTGCAGAAGAATTAAAGGTAAACATTGTTAACGTTCATTGTAAGCTAAGCTAGTATTTTGTAAGTAAAGATCTATAGTATTTTAGGGATCGGACTTCGACTGGTTAAGTGGTTTAATTTATCAGCAACAAAATTATATCTCTTTATGAATAGGGTTATCAATGGGGTTAACACGTTGGGCGCCAACGTAATAAATACCAAGGACGAAATACTAACTAAGTAGGTAATATGATCTCTGTGTGAATACAACTCGTTATTTTACTTGAAGGGTCGCGCTTTATCACTCACCGTGTCTCAGAGCGCTTTGTTTTCATCTGTTTATCTAATATCGTGCTGATATTAACTACATACCGAATAGCTAGGTAGGTACGAAAATACCCAAGTGCTTAAACATTCTCTAACTAATTTGTTTCTATAGAAACGCAACATATCCAACGTGACCACCTACAGTGTGCACCCAGGCGTGATCAGTACACAAATAGGGCGTCACTTCAGCACGTCGGTGTACCGCGGTGCCACTTGGCTCTTCACGTACGGGCTGCGCTGGATGCTGAAGTCCGTCCGGTGCGGCGCGCAGACCACCATCTACTGCGCCCTGGATGAAGCCTGCTCAAAGCAGTCTGGACTCTATTACAGGTAGATAGAGTATCTAATGCTGTAGGGACACTCATTACCTGCTCTTCACGTAGGTACAAGCTGCGCCAGCTGCTTAAGTAGGTACGTCCTCTCCGGTGCGCATACCACCGTCTACTGCGCCCTTGACGAAGCCTGCTCAAAGGAGTCTGGACTCTATTACAGGTAGACAGAGCATGTAATGCTGTAGGGACACTCATCACCTGCTATTCACGTACGGGCTGCACTGGATGCTGAAGTCCGTCCGGTGCGGCGCGCAGACCACCATCTACTGCGCCCTGGATGAAGCCTGCTCAAAGGAGTCTGGACTCTATTACAGGTAGATAGAGTATCTAATGCTGTAGGGACACTCATTACCTGCTCTTCACGTTGGTACGAGCTGCGGCGCGCAGACCACCATCTACTGCGCCGTGGACGAAGCCTGCTCAAAGGAGTCTGAACTCTATTACAGGTAGATAGAGCATTTAATGCTGTAGGGACACTCATCACCTGATCTTCACGTACATGCTGCGCTGGCTGCTCAAGTCAGTCTGCTGCGGCGCGCAGGCCACCATGTACTGCGCCCTGGACGGAGCCTGCTCAAAGGAGTCTGAACTCTATTACAGGTAGATAGAGCATTTAATGCTATAGGGACACTCATCACCTGATCTTTACGTACATGCTGCGCTGGCTGCTCGAGTCAGTCTGCTGCGGTGCGCAGGCCACCATCTACTGCGCCCTTGACGAAGCCTGCTCAAAGGAGTCTGGACTCTATTACAGGTAGATAGAGCATGTAATGCTGTAGGGACACTCATTACCTGCTCTTCACGTGGGTACGAGCTGCGGCGCGCAGACCACCATCTACTGCGCCGTGGACGAAGCCTGCTCAAAGGAGTCTGGACTCTATTACAGGTAGATAGAGCATTTAATGCTGTAGGGACACTCATCACCTGATCTTCACGTACATGCTGCGCTGGCTGCTCAAGTCAGTCTGCTGCGGCGCGCAGACCACCATCTACTGCGCCCTGGATGAAGCCTGCTCAAAGGAGTCTGGACTCTATTACAGGTAGTTAGAGTATCTAATGCTGTAGGGACACTCATTAGCTGCTCTTCATGTTGGTACGAGCTGCGGCGCGCAGACCACCATCTACTGCGCCGTGGACGAAGCCTGCTCAAAGGAGTCTGAACTCTATTACAGGTAGATAGAGCATTTAATGCTGTAGGAACACTCATCACCTGATCTTCACGTACATGCTGCGCTGGCTGCTCGAGTCAGTCTGCTGCGGCACGCAGGCCACCATCTACTGCGCCCTGGATGAAGCCTGCTCAAAGGAGTCTGGACTCTATTACAGGTAGATAGAGTATCTAATGCTGTAGGGACACTCATTACCTGCTCTTCACGTAGGTACGAGTTGCGACGCGTAGACCACCATCTACTGCGCCGTGGACGAAGCCTGCTCAAAGGAGTCTGAACTCTATTACTGGTAGATAGAGCATTTAATGCTGTAGGGACACTCATCACCTGATCTTCACGTACATGCTGCGCTGGCTGCTCGAGTCAGTCTGCTGCGGCGCGCAGGCCACCATCTACTGCGCCCTTGACGAAGCTTGCTCAAAGGAGTCTGGACTCTATTACAGGTAGATAGAGTATGTAATGCTGTAGGGACACTCATCACCTGCTCTTTACGTAGGTACAAGCTGCGCCAGCTGCTTAAGTAGGTACGTCCTCTCCGGTGCGCATACCACCGTCTACTGCGCCCTTGACGAAGCCTGCTCAACGGAGTCTGAACTCTATTACAGGTAGATAGAGCATTTAATGCTATAGGGACACTCATCACCTGATCTTCACGTACATGCTGCGCTGGCTGCTCGAGTCAGTCTGCTGCGGCGCGCAGGCCACCATCTACTGCGCCCTTGACGAAGCCTGCTCAAAGGAGTCTGGACTCTATTACAGGTAGATAGAGCATGTAATGCTGTAGGGACACTCATCACCTGCTCTTCACGTGGGTACGAGCTGCGGCGCGCAGACCACCATCTACTGCGCCGTGGACGAAGCCTGCTCAAAGGAGTCTGAACTCTATTACAGGTAGATACAGCATTTAATGCTATAGGGACACTCATCACCTGATCTTCACGTACATGCTGCGCTGGCTACTCGAGTCAGTTTGCTGCGGCGCGCAGGCCACCATCTATTGCGCCCTTGACGAAGCCTGCTCAAAGGAGTCTGGACTCTATTACAGGTAGATAGAGCATGTAATGCTGTAGGGACACTCATCACTTGCTCTTCACGTAGGTACAAGCTGCGCCAGCTGCTTAAGTAGGTACGTCCTCTCCGGTGCGCATACCACCGTCTACTGCGCCTTTGACGAAGCCTGCTCAAAGGAGTCTGGACTCTATTACAGGTGGATAGAGCATGTAATACCGTAGGGACACTCATCGCCTGCTCTTCACAGACGTATCCTGCTCTGAGGAGGCTGATCCCTGTAACAGTAGGTACCTACAGGTAGATAGAAAAACAATTTATTGCAGCAAAGGATGCACATGCCTGAAAGAGTTCATCAACATTTGTAGCTTACCATGAGCAGAGGCAGATAAAGTAGGTACCTAACAACAAAAATGATGCAAAAATAACTAGCAATATGAGTTATTGATGATTTGCCAGGAACTGGCCTATTAACCGCGCGGCCTGCGCTACTTGAGTGCACAGGTAGGTACAAAGTACACAGTTAAGAGAGTAGTCTACATATCTAACCTGCTAGGGCAGTATGTGTGCCCAAGACGTTGCGTCGAGTATGTTTTGTAACAGATCCTCCAGTGGGGCCACCATGAGTTTAAAACTTACGCGCTCGATATCGCCTACGTAAATATGTCTATGAAAAACATGTACAGCGCCGCCTGGTGGTTACGCGAAGAACTACAATCGGCCATATGAAAAACCAACTCGATAGGTTTTTAACGTACGTAAGTTTACGATAGCCAACTCATGGTAGGCCCTCAGAAGTCCTCTCTAAGACTACGCTACTCCATGTCATTTTACTATTGTTTCAGTGATTGCGCTGTAACTGCACCTTCAGAACAGTGCCAAGACGACGAGTTCGCTGCTAAGTTCTGGGATTGGACCATAGAAGCTTTGAAAATTGGAGACTATGACCCATTCCAAATGCAAGTCAAGTAATTGATTTCATGTGAAATATTACCCACCGCCAAGAGTTTTGGTCCTGTACTGTCAAGAGTGTGTTCGACTACTCTGAAGTGATCGTATTCGTTTAAGAAGGATCGATCGATGTTGAACGTGTTATGCTGACCGCGATGTGTTATTTTATTTTATGGAGATCAAAAAACACACATTACATAGTAAACAAAAAATGAAATTACTACATGACTAAGTTAAATGCATTGCCGACCTAAAGCACGATGAGAGATTGTAATTCCGGGATTCTGTGATAGTTCATAAATATTGATTCATCAAGCCGGACCTATGACACTTCCTTTGAGCTAACGAATATTGTAAAAGCGAAGGAAGACGCACTGGGCTGGCCGCGACCAAGTGCCTTTCGACATAAGAGTTTACAATATATTTAGGTACTAGATATTAAGTTTGGGATAGTGGCAATATTCTATGTAACAGATACCTACCTATATGAAATAAATGTTTATATACATCCTAGGAAATGTATAATTTACAAGTCAACAACTACCAGAACATTCCTATACCTATCAGCCAATGAAAGACTTCTACATAATATCTACTTACTTAGTTATATTAAAAATTTACATTAATTTAGTTATTAAACCGTGGGTAGGTCACACTTATTTACCTATCTAAAGGGGAAAAATCAGTAACTGCAATTCAATATAAATCATCTGCTTTTATCTCCTCGATGACTCCTATTCTATGACTCGACGGCACCCTTTGCCTGCCAATAGACTTATTGGCGATCTTCTCGCAAAAGAACATGGTGGGCGCGTCGCAGTCCCGGACGACGAGAAGACCGCTTCGCCGGAGTCCGCCGCAGCGCTCGAGACTCCGCTGGGTGCCGTTTGAGGAGGCGGTGCATTTGAGGTCCCAGTCTGCAAACCCGCTGTCTTGTATTCGGACACCTTTGAATAGAAATGTGAAGAGATATATTACAACAGCAGCTGGATGGTTTATTGTGCTACAACAGATGCCAGCGCAATGGCATCAGTAGCATGGTATTATCAAAACTAAAGTTATTTTATTATTATTATTATCAAACGAATATAAGTGCTAAAAGATATATTGAATGACAACTAAAAACGGTTACGGTTGTCGGTTATACGGCTAATAGGACACTATGGACAGCCCACTGCACCACGGCCACACCTGCTTGCTAATCCTGTGAGTGATGTCCATGACTTTGAGTCTCCGCTGGATCACCTCAATACCTAATTTCTAATTGGATCCCGAAAAGAAGCGCCGAGCGTAGCTCTTTTAATAGCCCGCTGTGCTACTTTAGACTTGTGGCCCAGCCGTGCCGTCAGTGTCCACGTTTCGGCTCCATACGTCCTGACGCACTGAATGAAGACTTTCGTCTTTAGGCATTGTGGGATCGACGGTGAGAAGACTCGATCGACTCGACGTAGCTTCTCAAATGCTGCCTAACCCAACTGAATTCTTCTATTCGCCTCGTCCTCAAAGTTGTTTGGACCCGATTGCATTGTCTGCAACATCGAAGTCGGACAGTCTTCGTAACTTAAACGGGAACCTACCAAACACAGTCCGATAATGATGCCGCTGAAAGAGGTCGTTGAACCCCAAGAAGGCGATATCATTGGTCGGCATCCTGCGCTCCTCGAGCTGCTTGAACAGGTGCTTGATGTGCTCAGCCTCGTCGCGGTCGTCCAGCACGGCCAGGTGCCCGCCGCCGAACTGGCACGCGGCGTACGCGTCGCGCCAGCCCTGCGGCTCCGTGTGGGCCATGTAGCACGAGTCGCGGGGGCCTTTGGTCCAATCTGCTCGGATTGAGCGGCACGTGTAAGAAAACGAACACAATATGCCTCAAATGATAATCAAATCTGCGATTCCATTAATGGCTGCAGATCCTAACTAGATTAATCTTCGTCACTTTTTAATTGGTAGTTACATAGAAGTTAAAAGCTACATGATACGCGTTTTTTTTTGCCATTAGCTGTGCAACTATCGTTCCGCCAAAGTTTCATAAAAGCAGCCTAATGTCTTAAATTATCTTTAACATACGTACGTACGTAGGTAACATCGCAGAAACTAACCGAATTACCTACTTAGGTAAGTGTTGGTTAACTAAAAATCATCCTAAATACTTACTCAAGTTATATGTGTTGCAGTCTTCTCTAAACACAACTTTGTCGGCCCTTATCTTGCAAATGAACGGCAGGTATTTTTCGCAGGGCTGCACGAAGAGCCGTCCCGAGCGTCTCATTGCCACACAGCGCCCGCCTTCATACAACGGCTCTTTGAGTTCCCATAACAAATCTATGATTGAGCCGAGGATTCGGCTACCTAAAAATGGCTATGAAAATGTAGGTATATATATTGTGTAGCTTATGGAAACGGAAACCCCAGATCTTTGTAACCTCGCCATATAACTACCGAACCGAAATAATATTATCGAGCACAGGAGCAGCAAGAGGAATGGAGCAGGCAGAGTAGTTAGTTACCTAGTACCTAGTGTTACAGCTCTATGTAGGATTCATCATTCACGGACCTTGCTCTTTTCATTTCGTGACTAAATGTTTGCGTTTCCAGGAAATGATAGGGCAATCCCTACGATACGAGCAGAATAATGTGGCAGGCAACCATACCTAATTTATTATTCTATTGACGAGCTCTGGGATGGGATCTAACCGGAAGAAAGCGTGTCCCTTTGGATTGGTAGGAATTTCTATTCGAGTCGTCTGATCGTAATGTAGGTAGGTATTGTATTAAAATAACTACAACTCTTCAAGTTCTTTCTTTGTGCACTAGAATGTCTAAATGTGTTTGGAGTGCGTGCCAAAATACCTACAGGTAGGGATGCATAGTTACTTAGGCCGGGACTCCACCAAAGCGGAGACGAGGCGAGCAGAGAGATGCATTTAAAACAACCAATAGAATTGTGTTATTGGCAAATCTCATCCGCTCAGCGTCAGTAGGGATCGCTGTGCGGAGATGTGTAATATTTGTATGGCGATGGCAGCGGAGATGTGAGCTACATACAGTGCGACGTACAATGAAAACGGGAGGTGTAAGCAGTTTGCAGTTATAGCGTGCGCACTGAGCTGAAAATCTCTTCTCGCACAGCACACCGTTCCTACACATCTCTGCTATGGTGGAGCCCTGGCCTTAGAGTAAGATGATGTGAAACTGAAATAAATAGCAAGCAGGATGGAAAAGGGTAGTACCCAACCCACTCACCGTTGAGAGTTACAAAAAACCTCTCGGAGTACAAATCGTGTATGCCCACAAAGACCCCTTCGTATTTGGTCAGTATGTCGGTGGTGATGAGGGGCATCACATCGGCCTCGTCCAGGTTTTCGGGCACCATCAGCTCGGTCCCTTCGGCCTCGCAGCGGATCCTGGCCCTTCGCCAGTCCACGGCCTCCGTGTGCACTTTATAGAACGCATCGAACGCCTTCTCAAACCGATAGTCGCTACGAAAGTTCGGGCGTACTGATTCTGCTTGCAGAAGTAACAACATGAATAAAGAAAATAGGTAATATTACAGCTAACTGTATTATTTATTAAAAGCAATCATATATTTTTTTTCATTATTAACCTTTAATAGGGCGACAGGACAATTTTGACCCCACCAAATTTTGAACCTTATGCAGTTATAATATCGGCGAAAACCAATGACAAAAATTTCGATATGCATTGCCCTATAATGGGATAAGCTGTAATTCTATGTAATGGCAGTGAAAACACAAAGGAAATATAAATACATATGTCTCTAGCAAGAATAAGAAAAGGAAGTAGTTATTTAGGAATCAAAATACTTACCTACCAATATAACACCCAGAACCAGAGCTTTTAAGTATTTAATTAGCATGATATTGAATCATGTTAACATTATTTCAAATCCTTATAACTATCGCTATTTTCATGTACGTAGAGGACAGCATCGCCTGTCATAACGCCATTGATTGTATTTTAACGACTATAAGAAAATTGCATCAGAGTCACACCATATATTACGACCGCGATTGTTTCCAAACTTAATCATGCATTATTTTTAATTCAATACAGGTTTAATAATCAACTTTGAAATGGACAAATCACAAGATGTACATTGTGTTTTTTAAGAGTGAACTGTTGGAAAACTACAATATCTATGACATAAATGTGATATAATTACAATCATCTGGAAAAGGAAAGCAATCAAATACACCATGTTACTACTAGCATTTATTTATGGGTAGAACTATTATTTACATAAATGCTGAAAAATCGTTACATTACAGATCTACTTAAATAAATACCATTTAACAAAATCTATAGAGATATACTGTTATTTTCAAGTAAATGACTATACAAACACTGTACAATTTCAGAATTAATAAAATTTAAAAACTTAAAAATATACGAAAGAAAACCAATAATTGATCTAGGTATTTAAAATACACCAAAAGTGAATATGCACTTATCACATTTTTGCTGAAATTACACACATCCACAGGTATCATATTAACACACTTAATTGTAAACAATAAATAACAAGCTGATGTAACAAGTAAAACAAATTGATTACCTAACTACCTAACAAACTTGGCCATCAATACAAGTGCTTCCTGAATACTTCATAGGAAGCGTTTATGACGCCCCAGCTGAGGAAAGCACGAGATATGTTAAGCAATGCACCATGATAGAAATTTGCAAATTTAGAACCTCTTTTACGCATTATATACTTAAACTCATGGGATATTGTTCTATGAGGACCACCAAGCTCACACTGCATAGCTATTTTAATGACATTGAGTGGGTAAAAAAGTGTGCTCAAAAGGGCGCCTATTGATGCCCCCGCTAAGAAATTTTGTAAGCTTGCATAGAAAATTAACTCTTGATGTGGTAGCCTTTGTCTGACTTCGTCTCTAATGATGAAAAACATAGCATTAGAAGGTCCATTCCGTAGCAGAATTGGTGTCAGACCTCTATAAAACTCTTTGATGCCATAGTGTCGAGCAATGTGGCTTGTGGCATGGGCTGTATTTTTGAACTCTTTGTGATACTTCGGGTGAATGAGTAGGGTTTGTAACCTTTCAAAGGGCATGAGTGTTGCCTCAAAACATCCAGCAACTACACCAGCTATTGTTTTGGCTACATATGGATTGACCTTATGGCTAAGCAGGGGCTGTAAGCACTCATCATATACACCAAACATAAGAGACATGGACAGGGTCCGCTGCATGAGAGGAGGTAACATGCCTCGGTACAGAAACCCTAAGCCCTCCTTTTGTAGTTGGTTTAATGCAAAAGTGGTTTCAACTCCATGCATCATCTGAAAGAAATTAGAAAACATTATTAGAATAAAAATCAATTATACCAAGTTTTCTTTTTGTTCCTATATTGAATAGTTTATTAATTACAGGTACCCATTTCATTATTAAACAAGTGCAACTATCCTTTCTCTTCTGGTATACAACAAAGTTCTTTTACATGCACATACACAGTTAAATCATGCTGAATAAAGTTTAAAATATTATCAATCAAGCTGTTGTCTTTTGATTAGTATGAAACATATTTGTTTATTGTACCTGTCTAAATATGAGCTTGTTCAAGGGATAACTTATAATAATATTGCAAAAAGCAGATCCTCCGCCACACACAAACTCCTTCCAGTGCACGAAGCGGCTGGGCGCCTTCACGCCGCCATCCTTCAGCCCGCCAGGCTCCAGTAGCTGCTGCTCAGTCATGTCCATCCTTTTCTTGCAGTCACATGACATTATTTGTGCTCCATTCTCTACAATACGCAAACTAAATTAATTCATATGATAAATGAAAGGTTTCATGGTTTCGAAAATATCACCAAGTTCTTATCTATGCAACAAAATTACCCCAAGGTTATCAACAGTATTGATTAGTCAAAACTATCATAAAGTATGATAATAGTAGTGTAGTATTGTAGTACATATAATGAAGGCCAAATCTAAATTATGTAAATTATTACGTGTTCAGAGGAGAAGGAACCTTTTATTTACTAATAACTTACTTATTTGGGTAAGGTTGTAAATACTTTGTACATATGTACTCGCAAGTTCTTATACAGAAAACCCTTCTGCAATCCACCTGATGGGCACCTAATTCTAATAATTGCAGTATATCAGGTTTTATTCATTTCATTGTAAGAAATGCAAGTGCCTCATTTTCACTTTCAGCCAAAAATACTGCCAAGCCAAAAACACTTGCGTCAATGTCAGAAAATTAAATGTCGATGTGACATTTTACTTTTTTAAAACTCCGGGCCCTGAACCACCTATATTTTGTTTAGGGAAGGTTTATGTCGTGAAAATAACATAAGAATGGTGTAAAAATCTTCATTATCCTAAATAATATTATACAGGAAGAACACGAATGTAGCTGCTTGCAATGCTGATTTTAGAGCTGCTGTAAATCGTAGTCAGACACCAAACCATCCGAAAACAGGAAGATCTGGTTTTAAGTTTTGGGGAAATAAATAAAATTATTATTATTATTATTCGGCATGTGACGATGCACAGCATCTGTGAGAGTGCGTCCTCTTCCGGTCAGCGATTTATGGGCGATCAAAGCGCCCTCTATATTGAAATATCTTGATTATTTTAGTAGTTGAATTCACTTACTTCCGTTTGGCGCCATTTTTAGTCACCTTAATGGTTCTCGTGCCGAGGATCCTCATAGCGTCTTCAACTTTCGTGTTAGCAATATCATAAGCAGAAACGCTGCTTAAATCGTTCCCGAAAGTTGTTTTAATTTAAATATAATCCGCTTATCCTTAATTTACTAGTAAGAAGTGTTTGTAAAACGGGAAAAAGTGAATCAAGTGTATTGATGGTGGTCAATGAAGACCACGCCGCCACCGTCTCCCTCTAAGGAGGCATGCGATGACCTGCAGGTAGGTTCTTAAGCTGCGCAACGGTGGCACAAAAATACAAAGTAAGACTCCAAAACAAGGTACGTTCGAGTGTTGAAATTTTAACCTTCTTTTGGATATAATGAGTGATCTCTTTGAATAAAGAATGTTGTTAACAAATTGTTAATGCACGTTTTGAATAAGGTACCCCCAACCAAAAATAACGAATCGTTCACGTTCGAACATTCCGAAACTTATTTTTATTATAATTTTTTTTTTATAACTACTTTTTGCTATAAACTTAAATAACCCACAACCAAACATTGGGGAAGTTAAAATAGCATCGAAAACCTAAAATGCTCTATAAATTTAGCTAATTGGTTGGAAGAAATACAAAAGTTATATCATAAAAACTGGAAGGAGGTACGTTATTCATAAATTTGAAACCTTATGTCCACAACCAGATTTTGTGGAACATTGCAATAACGATGAACTACGTCAGTTCATGAGAGGCAACGTCTTCATAATCTCGGCCTACCCTTCGGGGAAAAAAAGGCGTGATTTTTTGTATGTCTATATATGTACGAGAGGTAACGTCTACGTAGCCGTAAGGTCACTCTCTTTGCTTTATACTTAACTATCACTTCACTTATTTTTACTTTTTGTTAAATGGAGATGCCTCACTAGATAAGAGCTCTCGCATACAAACACAACTAGAATGGATCAGTGGATACAACACCGGTTTAACGTTCCTGTTCTCGGTGAAGAGTATCTTCTAAATCTCACCGTAGCCACATTATGTAATTGTTAATTATGTTTTTTTTTACCACTCATAAATACCTAAACCAAATCAAAATATACCTCATACCTCGAAACCCATTCCTGGAGGCTGTCTACGAGCGTATCGTGGGCAGTAGCAGGCGTATGAGGCTCCAAAGGTCAACTTAAAAATGATGTCGGGGAAGCGTCTGCCATTCACCTCCAAGCCTGTGCTTGTCTCATCAACCTACACAGAGCTATATGCGGCGTTGCAGAAAAGGGGGCTGCCTCCGAGCGTATCGGAGGCAGCGGCTGGCATATCTGGCTCTGAAAGCCAACCTGAAAATGATGCTGGGAAAGCGTGTGCCATTTACCTCCAAGCCTGTGCTTGTCTTACCAACACAGAGCAATCTACAGTGTTTCAGAGAGGGGGCTGCCTCCCGAGCGTATCGGAGGCAGTGGCAGGCATATCTGGCTCCGTAGGCCAACCAGAAAATGACACTGGGGATGTGTCTGCCATTTACCCCCAAGCCTGTGCTTGTCTTACAACACAGAGCTATTTACTACGTCTCAGGACCTGACAATGTACAGAAATGAGCGGACAAATCAAAACCCTCTTAGAACAAAAGGTTCTCGAGAAGCCCAAGGAGAATCAATGAGGTTCTTCTCATTAATGTTATCCGCACAAAGAGCGATGGTTCCGAAAGACCAATATTATTAACTCCACAGTTAATACATTGTAATAAAGAAAGTCGAACTATCTTCGCATCACCAAATTCCGGAAAACCTCTAAGCAAACTATTTGATGGGAAAAATTATAGTTCCACGTGTCGATAACGAAAAGTCATCGCAGGTTTATATCAAAGACGAACCTTCTGGTGAACAGCCTACCCTTTGGCCTATCCTGCGTACCAAAATCATTGCAACAGTTAATAACTGGGTGGCTCGGATACTTTGAAACGAAGGTATGAGGGTATTCATATAATTCTATGTGGTCAAGTACATAATTTAATGTCAAAACGGTTCAGTTTAATCGTTAAGCAGGTGAGAACAATATTTTCATGTGAATTATGTTGTGTGACTTATGTTCTCCTCCTACAGCAATTAGGTTGAACTATCGATATCGAAAAGTCCTTAATTGTTTCACCCAGGACATAAGAGTACCTAGGTGTTGTATGGAATACGGAAGGAAAGTCATAAGTTCTTCCGCAAACATATATGTGACATGACTCAGTGGACCAGTGGTTTCAAGAGTCGTGGGTTCGATCCCCACCCGGGACAAACATTTAAGTGAGCTACATTCGAGTTTGATCGAGCGTCTGAAGTATCTGAAGGGTAAATATGCATGCACGTGTATATATGTATTCATAACTAATTGTTTAGTTTGGGGTCAGATGACCGTATGTTTAAATGTCCAATACAATTATTAAAAGATGTACTCGTTTATTAGCGAGGTCCTGCCTACCTTACTAGATGCATATGCAATATCATTGTAATTGCGCCAGCAAATTCTCTCCATACAATTAGTAAATTTTGCCAGCTTTGTAACTCTGAAAGAAAAGGCTGGATTCCATATATCTCATTCTCTTGATGCGATAACAGTCTGTCAAGAATTTGCCTTAATATAAGAAATGAGTGCGCATATCAAACGGTGGCTCAAGACCGCAAGGCAAGGTCTCATAAGGAAACCTCCATACGAGATTCCTGTTTAATATTTTCTGACAAAGGACGCCTTATACGCCCAACTAGACGAATCCGAAGTGTTGCGAAACCAAACCCGAGACCAGACAAGCCGTCATTTTGACATAAAATCATTTCAAAAACTGCGTTAGTAATTTTTAAATCGGTCTCCCGTAACTAGGAGGGGGGAGGGGATGAATTCGAGCCATCTGCTCGAACTAAAACACCTATTAGCGCCTTCTAAGCCAATGGAACATACTTCCCACTTCCCTCCTACAATTTTCTTAATCCGGTCACATACCTGACCGCTTCATTCAGATAGCCGACCGTCTGTTACAAGGCAAATAAGCTGCGGAATGGCGTCTGAAAAGAGAATCTGTGGTGTCCATTATTACACTGTAGAAATACGGTGACCCGGCTATATTTGCTTCTAAAATTGTCGAAATTAGTAGTATAGTAACTTGTGTACTTAAATTAGATTTGAAAATCACCTCTCAGGTTTATTGTAAAGCTTTCAGAAGAATTTGGACATTCAAGCATGGCTATTTCCACCATCGTCCATGATACTCGCTAGTGGTACTGCATTACCTCAATACGGCATAGGACACATCTACATGTAGCACCACCAGAAAAAATGAATTCTGGCTTCCCGACATATGACTGCAGCTCAGCCCATGAGTGAAGTACCTACCTACACACGACATGAAGCTCTTCATATGGTAACTTTGTGGTGGGCAGACACCATCACAGGCTGGACAGAAGCTGAATAATCTCTTCTAAATCGAGGCTGAAGGGACTAGATTTGTACACCAGCTTGGTTGTGTTGGATTCAATGATTCTCGTAATCATAACCCTAAATACCCTGCCGGTGGTTCTTTCGCACAAAAGATATTGTGTTAAATAGTACATCTCTATTTGGTTATTTTTATTTTTATTTTGTTTTCTTTTTTTAGTTTCCTGGTTTTAGTACACTCACCTATCATAAGCACACTCATAAGCTTGTTGAGGCATGAAGTAAATTGGTAGGTAATTTACTTTTAGCATCGGGTCAAATGATGCAATTTTGACTTGACACTGTTTTGAATTGATCCAAAAACTTAACACTATCTGCGTTCCCTATGTACTAACTTTATTGCTCAAAAACTGTTACAGTATAGCCTGAGCAATCTATCTATTCTGGTTGCGTAAAGTATTTGAACTAAGCGAGCAGAGAAGGGCAGCTGGATGTAAAAATGCTGTTGTATATCTATTAATGGTATTCCAAAGATAGTAACTTGAACTCTTTTGCAACTGGGTAAAAGTCGTATTTTAAGACGCCGGCATAATGGCATTTCCAGGTAGTGTGCGCTCCGCTATAACATCATTAAATTGCTGGGATAATATGCTTATCAACCTTGCTTTTCACGAGGTTATTAGTGAAAGTACTTTCAAGATTTTATTTGAAACAAATAAAAGAGAAAAGTAATGCTGATATTTCTTCAGATGCTTTATTTACCAAATTTTCTAACCAATAAATTTGAATAAACACCTATAATTATTATGCATTGTGCTTCATAAGCTTGTGATTAACAAACATTTATTAATTTATGTTGTTTAATTGACTTGGTAATAGTTGTAATGAAGATTTAATTCAACGTTTCAAGACAACATATTACAATAGTTATGTTTCAGGTACTTCTATTTGATTCCTATCACATAGCGTCATCGGGTAAGTCACCAGGAGTTAATAAACACGTCTCTCACAGATGCTGTGCATCGTCACATGCCGAATAATAGTGCAAGTTTTACATAATAATAAAACTTGTATTATTTAGCAGAGACGATGCACAGCATCCCATTAAGGTCTCCTGGTGAGAGACTGCTATGAGGGTCCTCGGCACGAGAACCATTAAGGTGACTAAAAATGGCGCCAAACGGAAGTAAGTGAATTCAACTACTAAAAGAATGAAGATATTTCAATATAGAGGGCGCTTTGATCGCCCATAAATCGCTGACCGGAAGAGGACGCACTCGCAGATGCTGTGCATCGTCTCTGCTAAATAATACAAGTTTTATTATTATGTAAAACTTGCACTATTATTATCTGAATATTTTCACACAGTAAAAAACAAATAAATAAAGGGTCTGTTGTGTTGCTGTCACTGTCATAGTGACTGTTTATGATTATGTCATATGATGTATGTTTTGATTTTGGTTGCTTTTGTGTGGTGTTCAATAGTATGATTAGGCATTTAATTATAGAGTTATATGCTTAATTATAAATATATATTGAACGCAAATGAACGCTCATATGACCGACAATGTTGATCGGAGCAATAATTGAATGAAGAAACTAGGTACCTAAATAATATTTTTCTACCTGTGAGTCACTCGAAAATATGTGCACGATTGGGAGTTATATATTCTTCGACATTGAAACTACAGGTCTACCATGGCAAGAGAAAAACCGTACCAAAATTACAGAACTTAGTTTTGTGGCGGTGCTAAGAAAAGATTTGATGAGAACAAAAAATGGGAAAACACCGCCGGTCAGTAAGTTGACCTTAGTTTTCAACCCGACACGGCCGATCCATCCGGATGTCGTGAACATGAACGGTCTCTCGAACGATTTACTCCAATATGCTCCACACTTTGCTCAAAAACTAGATACAATAGTATCCTTTATACAAGACTTACCAAAGCCAGTTTGCTTAGTTGCCCATAATGGCAATAGGTTTGATTACAAAATATTATTGGCTGAATGCAGGGATGCAAATTTTCATCTACCTGGCGACTTATGGTGTGTGGATTCTCTAGTTGGATTCAAAAGCATACTTTCTCAAGTAATAATATCAACAAGATCTAATAAACAAGAAAAGAAAACTGAGCCCAGGCCACCAAATGTTGATGATTTGTTAACTGATGATGAAGATAAGTGGCCTGATTTGAATGTGAGCACTGAAGAGTGGGAGGACATTGATACGATATGTGAAAGTCTGTCTGATATCTCTTGTGAAGACTTTGAAGAAAACACAAGTATCTCAATCAAAAAATCAAGAGATGTTTCTGCAGTAAAAAAAGTGAGTCGAAGTAACATAATTCAAGATGTTTTTAAGAAAAATAGGAACAAAAATAAAGAGGGTTACTCTTTAATTGCCTTATATAGAAGGTTGTTACACAAAGAGCCAACTAATCATCACAGAGCTGAAGATGACTGCATGATGCTATTGCAGTGTGTCACCACTGTGAAAGAAGACTTCATATTATGGGCCGACACCTCCTGTGTGAAACTGACTGAAATCAAACCTTTAATTCGTTATTAATTTTGTATTTACTACCTACTTTTATTCTTTGTTTGTACTAAGTGCATACATATTCTATTGGTTATTTAAGCTTGAAATTATGTGTTATCATATGTTGTTGATTGGATTTAATTATGTTATTTTTATATAGATTTACCTGCCAGGTAATACATTTTATTGAAGTTGTAAATTAGTATAAGATATTATTTTATACATTTTTGTAGTTGACATTTAAGAATTATATTATTACATTATTAAAGTGTTTTATAATTTAGTTATTAGTTAAGAATGACAACCTGATTTTTGGACATTTTTTAAATAAAGGTGCATACTATATTAAGTTGTGCTGCTTATTTTGTAAATAACATTCAGTCTGTCTGTGTACCTTTAAATTTCTTGATGGATTGAGAACTTTTTATATATCTTTATTTATTTATTCAAATGTGCAATAACATTAAATTCCTTAATTACTTTAAATGGCTTTATAGATATATTGACTAAAACAATAATTAAAACATCAAGACACATTCTAATTTAAGATAATAAGAACCAATGTAGTTGCCTGGAACACTAGCCTGTAATATTTATTTAAATAAGTGGCTGGATACATGTAAGTAAGTCATAGTGTGTGAGTGTTGCGTGTGGGAAGCGAAATACATAATAACATGCCATTTACTTACCGTCCTGTTTATCTGTTCTGATGATGAATCCCAAAACCAATGTACTGAATCCAATACCAATAAAATATTCGCATAGTCCAAGGCCGTAAAATCTACAGAAAAAAACAAAAGTCACAAATGACAGCTGGCTGTCATGTGTCACTTCAGTCTTCTCTTTATTATCAAGCGATAAGTAAAGTGGTGGCGTGTATTCAAATAAACATTATTTGGAAGTGTATATAAAGTTATGGCTGCAGTATTAAAGAAGAGAGCGTTAGCAGAATACAATAAATCATTTCAAGTATGTACTCCACGTAATACCATATTAAATATACAGCCACTTGGTCGGCATTTCCCTCTTAGGCACCGCATCTGTATTAACAAACTCAACGTTACTGGTATTTTCAGGATGGCCCGCCTTCGAAGAAACTCCATTTGGTCAAGAAACCGTTGATAGGTAGTTCTGCGGCTGCTTTTGTCGGTTTACTTGAGAAATGCAAGTCCAGTGATGAAGCGTTGCAGTTGTTGCTTCGCATTTCGGATTGCTTGCAGTTCCAAGAGTCTGACGTGGAGGAGGCCATCAAGAAGCTCTCCGAACACTTTCAGGGGGAAGAGGACTCGGTTGTTAGGGTCAAGATACTGTGGCTGTTCTGTGACATAGGATTGGAGTGCCCGGGCGCGAATCTAAATCACTTGATTGATGAAACAATACATTTGATCAAAAATGAAACATCTCATAAAGTAAGTACTTGTAATTTTTGTCTTAGTGAATGCACTTTGTATAAATTAAATGAAATTTTAAACAAAAGCTTAATTTATGAAAAACAATATCAAAATTAAATGAATTAGTTTGGTTGTTTGTTTGATTTATCATTAGAAATAAAAAAAAGAAAATATTGAACATTATAAAATTTCAAATGATTATTTTTCATCAGGTAATAGCTCAAGGGATGGCAACATTGATTAAACTGGGTAACAAGTTGAGTGAGGACAAAAGCCTCATGATGCGCCTGGTGAGTGTGGCCAGGGACAACCTGAAAGACACCAGCCACCAGGTGAAGTGCCGTTGCCTTCAACTCATCAGTGAACTGTACCCTATCTACCCTGAGTCGGAGCGAACTGCCGAGATGACAACTGAAGCTAATGTTATTGTGAAGTTGCTTGGAGACTATTCTAATGCTGAAGTAAGTGCCATTTTTTTCTAATTTTTTGGCTATATTCAAAGTTGTAGATTTTTTTTATTTAGTTACAGAGCAACCTCGATATAACAAAACTCAAGGGGATCACAAAATATTCGTTATACCGCGTAATTTGTTACAACGAGGTTTGTTATATAGAGGTTAGATTGGACTCAGATTCGTTTTAACAAGGTAAAAATTTATCAACCATTGCAACTTTAAAACTAACAACCCTTATAAACAGTAGGGTTTACTTTACTGAACATCAAACGACAATAACTGCCTTACAAAGAATGTAAAAGTGGGAATAATTGATAGGATACATTATGTAAAGGTTATCGGTAGAAAAATCATTAAAAAGGGGTCAATAATATTTTCCATTTATTTTCTGCAATGATTAAAAATTCGTTATAAATAGGGTTTTGATAAATATGTTCGTAATGTAAAGGTATATTTTATATTAGCTTTTATGGATAGTTCTAGGGGATTTTGAAAAAAATCATTAAATCAAGAAATTCGTTTTATTGGGTCTCGTTATATTAAGGTTACACTGTATTTATAAATTTTTATATAAAAAAAATTAAGATAAAGTTGCTAAGTATTGTACTTAATTAGTATAGTACATGACAGAGTACTTTAATCAATTTTGGGCTAAATTCACCCTTCAGGGCCGAAGTCATACCACTTTACCAGTACATAGAATCACACCATACACATACATATGCCCAATAGATGTATGTACCTTTAAATGTATTTAATGCAATAAAATTAATATAATTTATTCTTTTACATATGCTTCTTTTAGGATGCCAGAGTGAGATGTGAGGCATTCCAGTCTCTGTTGACCCTTGATGAGCGTGGGCAGACCCTTAGCGCCAGCCTCTATGAACATGTGTGCCCAGCATTGTCAGACGACTATGAGATTGTCAGGGAGGTGGCACTCAAACTTATCTGGCTATTGGGAAATAAATACCCAGAGAAGTAAGTACTGTAAATGAGTTATTTATTTAGTTATAGTAAAACAAAGAGCTGTGGTCTTATTTATTTTGTTGCTAAAAAATAAAAATGTTTGCTTGATACTAATAATAGATGCAATGAGGGTTTTCGCTTATAAGAAATTCACTAGATGGCAATACGTAGGCGTGAGGTCCAACTGCAGCATGATTGGTTAATTTTGACGTGACATTGACAGACATGTCAATATTCACCAATCACGTAGCAGTTAGACCTAATATCTACGTCTTGCCATCTAGTGAGTTTCTCATACGCGAAAACCCTCATTTTACTTGTCCCATACTGCATGTTAAAGTTGTCCAAAGGCAACATAACGATTTTATATTATACATTAAGTTGATAATGAGGATCATTTGTTACCAAAATTCATGTTGATCGAACAAAACAAAGATACTGTTTCGTCAAAAGTCATTTACAGTTACAAAACATGTGAACCACGCCATCTAGCGGTCAGCGCCTGTACCACCTCCTACTTGATTGTTCCCAGCCTGACGACGCTGCAGGACGGCGAGACGACGATCCGGCTGGTGGACGACGCGTTCATCCGCATCTGCTCGGCGGTGAACGACCTGTGCATGCAGGTGCGCGCGCTGGCCTGCTCGCTGCTGGGCACCACGCGCGCCGTCTCCGACCGCTTCCTGCTGCAGACGCTTGACAAGCAGCTTATGAGCAATATGAAGGTTAGCAAGCTGACTAACGATTTGGAACTTTTTTCTTGTTTCCTTGAGGAAAACCTTTTAACCGTTTCAGCTCTAAGGTACTAGCTTGAATAGTGTATCATAAATGATACACATAATGGTAAAAGTGTCAAAGAAAAGAAAAAGGTACAGAAACAGTTTAGAACAATTTAACAAAAATAAATTGTTTAAAAAATTACATGCTTCCATGTGGAACCAATTACTGGCAATCACTCACTGTGCTAAGCGTAACTATTACGAGCCGACAGACTTCTACACATTTTCAACACAAGTTAAGGTATATTAACTAAAGCATGCACACTGCGTTGTGCTTAGGGCAGAATTTTAACAGGGGTCTTCGATTGTTTTTAATGGCAGTTTATGATTCTTTTGTATCACTTGTTACAGAAAAAACGAACAGCTCACGAACGCGGCGCGGAGCTAGTGCGGTCGGGTGCTTGGGCGAGCGGGCGCCGCTGGGCGGACGACGCGCCCGGCCAGCTGGTGGAGCAGGACGACGTGCAGCTGCTGCCCGGGGGCGCGGCCGGCGCCTTCGTGCACGGGCTCGAGGACGAGCTCATGGGTGCTTTTTTTTTTTTTCCTAACTGACTAACGATGATGGCTTGGAGGAGCCTTGTCATCATCACCGGGCTTGCGGGGGAGCGGATGGCTCTCACCCCTAGCTCATGGGTGCGTGACGTCACACTCGCTAGGAGCAGCGAGCGGGCGAACGACGCGCCCGGCCGAAACAGAACGGCGGGTTCTGGATCCCGACTTCGACAATTTTTGTCTTAAAGTGCTATCGGGTGTAGCGTCTTTCTTATTCTAGAATGCGTCAGTGTACCACTGTCCCTTTACCACCAGCGGAGAGCAGGAAGATCCCGGAGGTTTTAGCCGGTAAAGTCCGGCATAACCACAGCGTTGCCCCAGCGCTATGGTATCCATGAGGAATCCCCGGGTGAAAAAAAAAAAAAAAACGTCAAGAAAGTCGCTATGCCCGATAATTTTTCTCTACATTGAGACTCTTATTAGCGTATGTTTCAGTGGTTACAGAAAAAAAATATTTAAAACAAACTATGACGTTGTCGTTATTGTAGTGAAAAAAAAAACAATAGGAAAAGTCGGTCATAGAACAGAAGAAAAAAGAAGAATCCTAAAACTATGTGGCCAGTGCGGGCGTTTGCCTAGTAAAAATACATTATCGCTTACCCTCCGCAGAGGTCCGCACGGCGGCGGTGGAGGCGGTGTGCCAGCTGTCGCTAGAGAACCCGGTGTTCGCGACCACGTCCCTGGACTTCCTCGTGGACATGTTCAACGACGAGATCGAGGACGTGCGCCTGCGCGCCATAGACAGCCTCACTCGCATCGCGCACCACATCGTGCTGAGGGAGGACCAGCTGGAAACCATCCTGGGTGCACTTGAGGTCAGTCTATATGAAAAAAAAAAGCCGGCCAAGTCAGACGCGCGCGCGAAGGGTTCCGTACTTCCATCTATAATAGAAAAGCATGTTTGTTGTATGTACTTATTAAGACTGTTACCGTTAAGCCATTAATAACGGTACTAATGTTGAGCAAAAAAATACGACAATACTCGTTCATTGTATCGGGACCCCCTTTTAACTATTTACCTTTTAAAATTTTTAGTATTTGTTGTTAGCGGCAACGCAAAAATACGAAGACAGTCAGACAGCGAAGGCTTAGTAATATTCCCATTGTCACCTTTTAGGTATGGAACCCTAAAAAAACGAAAAAGGGTTTATTGACCACACATACACATAATAATATTAAGACACAAGTAAGAGCGTGAAATGGTGGTTGACTGGCGGGTAGTGGCGTAGGAGGAAGTTCTTACTATCGGTGGCCAAGACTCGTTTTGCGTCATTGCGCCAATCTAGTTTTAAGTGTGTGAGTTTGAAAGATAATAAAACAGACAAAAATTTGAATAAAATAAACACAAAAAAACGAAATTGAAAATAATCAACCACTCTCAATTTGACATTACAAAGCTATGATGATATTTACCTACCTTTTAAGCAATAAATCAATGAATTTTTCAATTTCCGTGAGCTATTTCAATGCTCTGATGTAATACATGCTGTCATCCAATTTTATTTATCTATCTATATTTCATGTGGAATACATACTACTACTCTTGAAAAGGAGTTAAACATCCAACTTGCTTCTATAACTTGTTAAACAAATGATCTTGTTTTGTTCTTAACAGGATTATTCAATGGACGTCAGGGAAGGTCTCCATAGGATGCTGGGCTCGTGTACGGTCGCATCCAAGACCTGCTTGGAGATGTGCATAGACAAGATATTGGAGAATCTCAAACGGTACCCACAGGTGAGTGCATAAGTAAAGTTATTAAGTTTAAACTTTTCCGGTTACATACAGTAGACAACTGTATATATAACTGTAATATGTAGGTATTTACCATATTTCCATCAATTATCTAGTTCATATTTCGGCAGTGTTGCAAGCTCTATGATCACGGGTCAACTGATCATATTCAGTTTTCTAAACTGAATAATTTCAAAATTCTAATACAAATTCCGTAAATTGGATCAAGAATTGTATCTTCCCCTCAATATATTCAATTTACCTGTAACGATAGAGTATTCGCGTATGATTTTTTTTTAATATCCAACATTCAGGATGACCTCACTACACCTGATGGTAAGAGCCCGTGAGGTCCTCATTATGAGGAATATGTTCACAAAATTAGACACCGAATTGACGATATATTAAATGCGTCTCGCTACCTACCTATTTAGTTAGTCAATTTCAAAGTGTAGCTGACCTAGTTCATACAAGTTTATCAATAGTATTGATGTAATATAAATAATACTGATCTCTGGCCAAAACATATCAACAGGTAAGTAACTCAGCAACTGAGTTCAAAGTCCGAAATTTGAAATTATCAACAATTTTGTGCTGTTTACAAAATTCCTGCGTTTTGTAAAAATAAATGTTGAGTTGCGTAAATTAAGCCATAGACGACATGGGTAGCGTGGCCGAGCGGTCTAAGGCGCTGGTTTAAGGCACCAGTCTCTTCGGAGGCGTGGGTTCGAATCCCACCGCTGCCAACTATTTTTATTGCTTTTTCCCATATTTTATTTGCTACTTACTTTCTTTTAAAAAGTATATTCGTTGTATTCGTTCTATTCAATTGAGTAGGTATGATCATTTGAATGCGCTCGTTTCATCTCGAGAGTAATTTTTCTTAATTTATGACAAAGATGTTAACTTATTAAGTCTCTTGACGGCTATTGTGACTTAATGTTGCTTAAATGAAAATGTTATAAAACACCATTTTGAAATTCACGGCTCTTTTTTTTTAATTAATTGGTCAAAAAGTTAAAAAAATATCAATTGTTATGTTTTATACATGTATTGTGGGTGTGTCGAATTTTAATAAATAAATAATTAAATAAATGAGGTAGGTACTTTATTTTCGTTAAACTCAAAAATAGGTTACATTTGCTTCGACCGCGTAGATGTTTTTTTTAATTTAAACATATATTAATTAAGGGCAGCTGTCAACCAGCTTATTATGGCCCGTCGACTATAATCACCTCATCCTGTGTGTCTAGGACAAGCGGTCGACGTTCCGCTGCGTGCAGCGCCTGGGCAGCTCGCACGCGACGCTGGTGCTGCCTCTGACGACGCGACTGCTAGCCGTGCACCCGTTCTTCGACATGCCCGAGCCGGACGTCGACGATCCGGCCTGTATCCTTTGAGTGACGACGTTATAAGATCATGAACTTACGGCTTCCTTTGAGAGCGCGCGTACTGGCCGCTCAGAATTTACACCTTTTATTTAGGGTTCCGTATAATATTAACTCTCATACAAAAAAAAATTATATTAAAGTAAAAATTAAAGGGTAAACCCATACAATAAACGTAATTATTAAGCAATTTTTACTTGGCCCTAATAAATACATACAACAAACCTAATTTTCTATTGATATATAGATAGTACGGAACCCTTTGTGCGCGAGTCCGACTCGCACTTGACCGATCAATCAGACAAATGACCATCAGCCGACCGTCTGGTTATTATTTCTTCATTTATCCCCTTCCAAGTCACGCTCCGGTCTAGGGTGGACGGAGATTCAAAAGTTGATGCGTCCTTTGGGAGCTGGCGCACTGGAAGCTCAGAATTTACTCTTTTTATTTAAATTTTAATTTCACATATTTATTTTTTACTGTTTTGTAGGTGGCTATAGTATACAAATGTACCTAATTAGATGATCGATTACATAATAATTAAATTAAGAATTCCAGCGGGAGAAATAATTGTCGCGCATTTACGAGCCTTTCCAATTTTTTTTACAATTAGCTCTCTACCGATGTTCCGTACGTTCTGCTCCATGTAGTTCCATAAGTTCCCTAACGGAGCACCACAGACATGTGCGTGCTGATCCTGGTGCTGAACGCGGCGGCGCACTGCACCACCATGCTGCCGCTGTTCGAGGAGCACACGGTGAAGCACTACACGTACCTGCGCGACACCATGCCGCACCTGGTACCCTACCTGCCTATCGGTGAGTGACGTCACACATCCACACACACACACATACACACACAGTTCAGTAAATAGATTTTTTTTTCGCCCCCTTTGTGAGATTCTATAACTGCGACCTTGTTTTTATTAGATACTAGCTGACCCAACAGACTTCGTCCTGTCAAAAAACTGTGAAAAAGAAAAGGGCTGTTTTTAGGGTTTTCCCGGAAATTATTTGATTTTTTTTCTCGCCGTAAGAACCATCCTTGGACTTCAAAGAACATTTAAAAAAAAGAATTAGCCAAATTGGTTCAGGCGTTGTCGAGTTATGCGCTTACCAACACATTTTGCGATTCATTTTTATATATAAGATTATATTAGGGACCCTATTCGGTCTGGCCATTCTTGCGCCCCCCGGAGTCTACGCCCTGGACCTGGGCAACAGTGGCACCGTCCTATTTACGGCACTGCACACGCACACACTCACACACATGCACACGTACGCAAGTATTTAAAAAAATATTTTAGATGGAAGAGTGAAATATCATGTCTATGCCGTAAACACGCGAAATACTTAGGCCGGGGGGAGGCGTTGGATACAATGTTAAGGGACCATTTGCTAAGGGTCCCGCGCTGGCTTAATCACTCACACGCACCCAAATCAAATGCAATATACACTCACAATATTCTCGCAAACAGAATAGTGAGTTTCCTTTATGCATAACAATTAAAAATGATTAAATCTATTAATTAGAATTTGGCTTTCAGCGCAGTTGGTTAAAAAGTGTACGTCCTTTCTCAGGTCCTAGACCACCTGTGATCCTAATTTAATTTAAATCGGTACATTATTTGGCATACAAGCTCGACAGGCAGACATACAGAGCAACTTTCGCATTTAAAATATTAGTAAGGATTTCTGCATCTTTTAAATTAATACAATATGCCTACATAATAATACTACCTAATAATCTTAATTACGGTAGCACGTGTTGTCCTACATACTTTACTTATTGATGAAATGATCGTTAATGAAGCATCGTTTACGTTAGGGCTACTTACGGCACAGCTGAGTGTACATTATTAAACTCCATTCAAGCTGTCAACTCAATCCGATAATTAGCCCATACTGTTTTTGTATAACATACATGTTTTGATCACGTACGTACACATTTTACTGCTACGTCACAGCTAAAACTATTTCATGACGTTGCCAAAAGGCGTTTGTCATGCATTGTGTGAAGACATCATATTATCACTTGCGAGTCGTATATTGGTACAATTGAGTATGGGTAGCGTGGCCGAGCGGTCTAAGGCGCTGGTTTAAGGCACCAGTCTCTTCGGAGGCGTGGGTTCGAATCCCACCGCTGCCAACTATTTTTATTATTGTTTCCCGGTCTTACGAATAGGATTTACATTTTGTTCCAGATCATTTCTGACACAATGTGGGATCATATACATTTTGATATAATTAAACTATGTTTACGCCGAAGTTATTCTTAGTTATTCACGTTAATAAAACGGGTTGTGTGTTGTATTTTTCTTCTTGATCTTTAATCTTTATTAGTCGGAAATACACTGAAGGAATATATAGATAATATCAAATTTTATTATTATAGATAGATATATTGATGTATTTAACGTTGCAATGATGATATATTTCATTGCAGCACTGACCCCCAAACATTATAGCTGATTGGTAAAATGATGCTTTGACGTCGCGGATATAGCGCGCTGGCAGGTTTTGCACGGCGTTATCTAAGGAGTGGTCTTTCGCCCATGGTGACGTTAAGCAGCGAATAAAAAGCAAATCTGTAGCGGGTTTGCCTTGTTACAGTCGATATACTATACTCGGATTTGTAATTCAAGATCAAAAAAACTACTACAAGGTTGCCACTGCAATAAAATATTTTTACAATAGTAAATTCAGTTTTTTGCAAAAAACAACCGTATATAACAAATTTATTGGTAATATTAATCCTATGATTTTCATCAGTAATTCCAGTTATTTATATTTCCATAAATGCAAGACGACTTAATAAAAACTTAAACATCGGTAATTTTTGGAACAAACATGGTATTGTACTTGTAACACTTCAGGGGTTCATAACATTTGGTGCAATAAACTACAAGCTAAGTTAAGAACATACTCGGACGCAATTAATATATTACACGTCATAACTAATCGGGACATAATGCGTAACTGTTCCGAGTGTTCGAATGTTTTTGCTCCGTGGTGATTTTGTTTTGTTTTAAGTTTATGTTTTGTGTTAAGTTTTTGTTGTTTAAATCCGTAACAAAGAAAATATTTTATTTATCTTCCCGACTCCTCCATATATCTCAAAATTATGTCTTCTTAAAATTAGTTAGACATGAGTTATTTATAAAGTTTTTTACTAGAAGTTATAATACGTAAGTAATAGTCAGGCTCAATACAATTTTGAAAACGTATCATTTATATCTAAATAATGCATTTAATTATTAGATATAGTATGAACTCTTTTACTTTAAGAAATTATTATTTTATACGCCTTAATTATCAATAAGTGATGTTGGCATTAAATAAAATAAAGAATTATATTACGAAAAGGTTGTCGAAACCTGAAATCATCACTTGAGAGTGACATAAGTGACTTTACCACTTTTGACAGTGACGTATCTGTCGTAGTTTTTTTGATCTTGAATTACAAATCCGAGTATAGATGCGGCCTCCTATAGTTGTGTCAAACACTCGCTGCCCGCGGGGCAATAAAACGTGGGACTACGACAGCGAATATTCATCTCTCTGTCGCACTTACAGGTCTTATGGGGAGGCGTAGTGTTGCACCAGTGCAGTGTCGATATGAATACTATAAATATTTTGTACAGTAATAAAAGTTATGGAGTAAATGATTATACAATTAATTTTAATATTGAATACTTGTATGGTAATTGTAGTTTATCGTTATTAGTGAATTAATGCGTAAATTACCTAATCTTTAAAACATTTATAAGTTGAGTTTCTGACATTTTAATTTACTAATTAATTATCATTGCCAGCTCAAATACCTAGCAAACAATCACGATGCGCATATAACAACGTACGTACAATTTTCTGGAAAAATGAATTTGTCGATAACTGACCATCGACAAGTGCGCGATGCGCATGGGCCGCCCTTGCATACAGATGATTTATGGCATCGCGGGCAGCGAGTCTTTGACACAACTATAACTTACCACGTTATAACAACCACGATTTTGCCGCTATGCAAACGACAGTCACTCGCTTATGAATGACGCGATTTTATCAACAAAAACACGCTCTATATGGGAAAACGTACGTACACCGCCACGTACCACTGTGTCTTACAAATTTGAAATCGGATGTACGATTATTCGACGCTTTAACGATGATGGAAAACATCGTGAGGAAACCTGCACGCCTATGAAGGTATTCTAAGGTTGTGCAGTCGACCAACCAGCACTTGGCCAGCGTGGTTGACTCGCGGCCCTAGTTTAGGCTAGGCCCGTGCCCCAGCGGTGGGTATGTTTGTGAACTGATGATGATATGGGCAAAGGTTTTTATAAACTGTACTAGCGGCCTTTGTCCGCGTATCAATGGTTTTAGTAGCAACTGATGTATTAAAATAGCCTACATGCCTTGTAAAATTTATTACTTATTAGTGAAAGTTCCGTCAACGTTCTCCCATAGTACATCCCCCCCCCCCCCCAATAACTTCCATGGGAGTCGAATTTTGAAAAAAAAAGTAACGCTGGTGTCTTTCCAGTGTGCCAGCTACCTCCATACCAAATTTTATGAAAATCTATAAACACGTAAAAGTTCTCTCATACTAATTTTCACCCCCCCAATGAACCACATGGGGGTTGAATTTAAAAAAAAAAGGATCCATACATACATCCACACATACATCCATACATACAAACTTTCACCTTTATAATATTAGTAAGGATAAGGATGTGTACAGGCTCGGCGCAGCAGCTGAGCGGCGAGCGCGCGGAGCCGACGGACGACAGCGCGGTGCGGCGGTTCTTCGACAGCGTGCTGCAGCACATCGACAACGCCACGCTCTCCACCAGCGTGCGCCTCAAGATGCTGCAGTCGGCCGAGGAGCAGCTTGACAAGTGAGTGGGACGATGCTATCAGAGAATTAACCCATCTATTTGAGATGTGGTGCTGGAGGAGAATGCTTCAAATCCCATGGACGGCCTTCCGCACAAATGCGTCTATTTTGCATGAACTTAACGTTAAGACCCGGCTCTCTTCTGTCTGCCTTCAAAGAGTGCTTGAGTGCTTTGGTCACATCGCCAGAAAGGAAGGGAACAACCTTGAGCAACTCATGGTCACCGGCAAGGTTGACGGCAGAAGGCCAAGAGGACGTAGCCCAGCTAGATGGACGGACCAGATTCGAACAACCTTGGACGCCAGTCTACACGGGGCTCTTCACTCGGCCAAGGAGAGGAATAAGTGGCGAAAAATTGTCCGGAACAAGATCATCCCGCATCTAGGGAATCACGACCCTCAGCAATGAGGATAGCGACGCGAGGAGGAGGATTTGAAAGACTAATTTTAAACTCGCGTGTATTGTTATGTCAAAACAAATAACACAGAAGGGCCAACAGAAGCAGCGTTTTCGTTTTTTACGGTTCCGTACATAAAACGTAAAAAAGGGACCATATTACTAAGCCTCTGCCGTCCGTCTATCTGTCTCCAAGCTGTATTTCATAAACCGTGAAAGCTAGAAAGCTGAAATTTCACAAATTATGTATTTCCGTTGCCGTTATTTGCCGGTCAGCAAATACTAAAAAAAATGAAAAAGATAAAATATTAAGAGGTGGTCCCTATACAATAAACGTGTTTTTTTTACATAATTGTTACGGAACCCTTCGTAAGCGTTTCCGACTTGCACTTGGCCTG
Organism: Maruca vitrata; assembly: GCA_039566165.1. Classification (NCBI taxonomy): domain Eukaryota; kingdom Metazoa; phylum Arthropoda; class Insecta; order Lepidoptera; family Crambidae; genus Maruca; species Maruca vitrata. The sequence goes on along the minus strand of CM076912.1, from coordinate 12,035,643 downwards.
TTTTATTATTTATTTTATCTTCCAGGCTGTCGGAGATGGAGCCGATGGTGTCGGGCGCGGCTAACTTCACGGCGCTGTTCGCGCGCTGCGTGCGCGCGCTGCACGCCGCGCTCGACGCGCGCGCCGGCCCGCCCGCGCACGCGCTCGCGCAGCTCACCACCGACTGCCTGAGGTGAGTGGAGTAGGACTAGCCACAGATGACGCTGAAGGTAGCCACAGGTGACGCTGAAGATACTGCTTCGACTCAAAAGGATTTACTTACAACCTCCCACTGTCTGCGGTGAGTGGTTAGCCACAGTTGACGCTCAATGGTGCTTCGACTCAAGGATTTACAACCCGATTAACGTCTTTATACATTGATTGATTCTATGTAATGTCGGTAGAAGAGAGGTTAGTGATTCAAACTCACTACCTACGGTTCGAAAGTGGTGGGTTCGATTCCCACCCAAATATTTATTTATTTATTTTTACCTACACAACTCGTAATTGTATCAACTCTGGCTTGCGCCCAGCTGCGCTCGACGCGCGCGCCGGCCCGCCCGCGCACGCGCTCGCGCAGCTCACCACCGACTGCCTGAGGTGAGTGGTTACCCATACATGACGCTCAGGATGGTGTATCGACTCCATTAACGTCATCACACATTGATTCGTAGTACTCGTAAACGTATCAACTCTGACTTTCAGTATACTATGTCACTTCTGCAGCGCACAAAATTTGGAATCGTAACGTAATCGCCTCACGTCGAGACGCGAGGCGATACGGTGATTTTGTCCTTCCGAGGGCTTTAACCCTAATAATGCAACGGGAAAATAGATCCCACCAGATTTTGGATTTTATGCAGATGTAATACCGACGAAAACCAATGATTTTTTTTTTACATTTTGTGCCCTAATAGAGTTTAAATATTAAAAGAACCTGTCACTGAATCCAGACCACTGATAAATAAACTGTTCCATTGTGTAGGTTGCAGCACCAGTTCAGCGGCGTGTCGGAGCAGGAGAGCGCGTGCGTGTGGCAGGTGGCGCTGCGCGTGAGTGCGGCGCGCCTCCACGCCGCCGCCGCGCCCGCCGCGCCCCCCGCCGCCGCCGCGCTCACGCACCACGCCGAGCTGCTCGACCGCATGCTGGCCGCCGCGGGTACGTGTGTCCCACCAGGACGCGCCGCACGCCGCCGCCGCGCCCGCCGCGCCCCCCGCCGCCGCCGCGCTCACGCACCACGCCGAGCTGCTCGACCGCATGCTGGCCGCCGCGGGTACGTGTGTCCCACCAGGACGCGCCGCACGCCGCCGCCGCGCCCGCCGCGCCCCCCGCCGCCGCCGCGCTCACGCACCACGCCGAGCTGCTCGACCGCATGCTGGCCGCCGCGGGTACGTGTGTCCCACCAGGACGCGCCGCACGCCGCCGCCGCGCCCGCCGCGCCCCCGCCGCCGCCGCGCTCACGCACCACGCCGAGCTGCTCGACCGCATGCTGGCCGCCGCGGGTACGTGTGTCCCACCAGGACGCGCCGCACGCCGCCGCCGCGCCCGCCGCGCCCCCCGCCGCCGCCGCGCTCACGCACCACGCCGAGCTGCTCGACCGCATGCTGGCCGCCGCGGGTACGTGGGACAACAGGATGGTCTGACTGACCCCCCCATACCTACGGCCATCACGAGCCAACAGCTGGGTACCTGCCTACACCCGTCATGAGCCAACAGCTGGGTACCTACCTACGGCCATCACGAGCCAACAGCTGGGTACCTACCTATGCCCATCACGAGCCAACAGCTGGGTACCTACCTACGCCCATCACGAGCCAACAGCTGGGTACCTACCTACGCCCATCACGAGCCAACAGCTGGGTACCTACCTACGCCCATCATGAGCCAACAGCTGGGCACCTACCTACGCCCATCATGAGCCAACAGCTGGGTACCTACCTACGCCCGTCATCATGAGCCAACAGCTGGGTACCTACCTACGCCCGTCATCATGAGCCAACAGCTGGGTACCTACCTACGCCCATCATGAGCCAACAGCTGGGCACCTACCTACGCCCATCACGAGCCAACAGCTGAGTACCTACCTACGCCCATCACGAGCCAACAGCTGGGTACCTGGGTCATTCCACTTTTTAGTGCAGGTATTTTTGTCCCCCGTAGAAAATTTTAAATTATTAAGGTAAATTTATAAATAAAAAATAAAATTACACATCAATGTAAAATAGACAGCAACAGTGTGCGGACCGTACTATGCAGTTTTGTTTAGAAATATATTATTCATACTTTTTACCGGTAACACAGTGGTATTTCCCAAAAATACAGTACAAAAAATACTACCTTTAGGGACGTAACAAAGTTGTATAATTTTGAAATCGAAGACTACAAAACGTCAAAATAAAAAGAAAACAACAGTAAAACACACATCCTATTGCAGATCATTATTTGATTCAGATATAAGTATAGATTTAAATGTACGATAAATATCAAAATTTAACGGTTTATTAAAGTCATAAAAACCTGCACTAAAAAGTAGAATGACCCACCTACGCCCGTCATCATGAGCCAACAGCTGGGTACCTACCTACGCCCATCATGAGCCAACAGCTAGGCACCTACCTACGCCTATCATGAGCCAACTGCTGGGTAGGAAGGATAGGTCAGGAAGCTGGCGAATCCACGCCCGTGGCTGGGAAAGTACCTACGTTAAGCCGGTGGTCCTGCACCCGATCTCTCCTCGGTCATGTCGGATTGCCGTCTCACTGAACTATGAGGGTAAGGGAATAGAGAGCGCACTTGTGTTTGCGCGCATCCTTGTGCACTATAATATGTCCTGCGCACTCAGCTAAACTCAATTGAAATCGGCCGCCATGTCCGAAATTAGATCGGACGCCTTATATGTTCGTAGGTGTTTAATACCCATCTGCCCCCCAAACCTACATACCTAAGGTTATTTCCGCACCGCAGGCGTGGAGCCGGACGCGTTCACGATCGCGGTGTTCCAGCAGCTGTCGCTGAGCGACAACAAGCCGGCCGCGCTCGCGCGCGCGCTCATGCCGCTGCTGCGCGCCGCGCCGCTGCCGCCCATACCGAGGCCGAATCTCAACGTAAGTCGTTTTAGTCTATTGAAAAGTGAAATTTTTTGGTCCGTATCTTTCGATTTTTTTTTTGTTTTAAAGATGTGTAGGGAGGTCAATTTAAGTCGAAATCCTAGTTTGTGGGGTAGTCACTCTTGTCCCACACTTGTCTGTCTTACAATATAATATAAGTATTATTAATCTTATATAAAAAAATATTTTTTTATTACAAATTAAATTATCTACAATTTTACTCCGTAACTTTTTTTCATAGAATATACTTACCTATAAAAGTTAGAAGCGAAATGTAACAAAATTCAAGGATTCAGGAATAATATGATTATCATAAAAACATTTTGTTCAGATCCGCATGTGCACGGCGCGCATAATCGAACCGGCGAGCGACAACGACACGGTGCTGCGGTTCTGCGCGGGACTCGTCACCAGCGTCGCGCTCGAGGCGGAGATAGTGCGCGCGCGACGCCCCGCCGCGCTGCGCGTGCGCGTGGCCTACCCCGACCGCCGCGTGCACGCGCTGCGCCCGCCCAGGGACCACCTGCGCCCGCTCGACCACCAGGACACCAGTGAGACATGCCTCACTTACGCGCTACACCTCTAGGTCCCTAGGTCCTCTAAGTACTTCCCCAGTGAGACATGCTTCACTAACGCGCTACACCTCTAGGTCCTCTAGGTACTCCAAGCCATCATCGTAAGACAGTTAGGTTAGGTTAGGTTAGGTGCGCCCGCCCAGGGACCACCTGCGCCCGCTCGACCACCAGGACACCAGTGAGACATGCTTCACTAACGCGCTACACCTCTAGGTCTCTAGGTCCTCTAGGTACTCCAAGCCATCATCGTAAGACAGTTAGGTTAGGTTAGGTTAGGTGCGCCCGCCCAGGGACCACCTGCGCCCGCTCGACCACCAGGACACCAGTGAGACATGCTTCACTTACGCGCTACACCTCTAGGTCTCTAGGTCCTCTAGGTACTCCAAGCCATCATCGTAAGACAGTTAGGTTAGGTTAGGTTAGCTGCGCCCGCCCAAGGACCACCTGCGCCCGCTCGACCACCAGGACACCAGTGAGACATGCTTCACTTACGCGCTACACCTCTAGGTCTCTAGGTCCTCTAGGTACTCCAAGCCATCATCGTAAGACAGTTAGGTTAGGTTAGGTTAGCTGCGCCCGCCCAAGGACCACCTGCGCCCGCTCGACCACCAGGACACCAGTGAGACATGCTTCACTTACGCGCTACACCTCTAGGTCTCTAGGTCCTCTAGGTACTTCCAAGCCATCATCGTAAGACAGTTAGGTTAGGTTAGGTTAGGTTAGGTGCGCCCGCCCAAGGACCACCTGCGCCCGCTCGACCACCAGGACACCAGTGAGACATGCTTCACTTACGCGCTACACCTCTAGGTCTCTAGGTCCTCTAGGTACTCCAAGCCATCATCGTAAGACAGTTAGGTTAGGTTAGGTTAGCTGCGCCCGCCCAAGGACCACCTGCGCCCGCTCGACCACCAGGACACCAGTGAGACATGCTTCACTTACGCGCTACACCTCTAGGTCTCTAGGTCCTCTAGGTACTCCAAGCCATCATCGTAAGACAGTTAGGTTAGGTTAGGTTAGCTGCGCCCGCCCAAGGACCACCTGCGCCCGCTCGACCACCAGGACACCAGTGAGACATGCTTCACTTACGCGCTACACCTCTAGGTCTCTAGGTCCTCTAGGTACTCCAAGCCATCATCGTAAGACAGTTAGGTTAGGTTAGGTTAGCTGCGCCCGCCCAAGGACCACCTGCGCCCGCTCGACCACCAGGACACCAGTGAGACATGCTTCACTTACGCGCTACACCTCTAGGTCTCTAGGTCCTCTAGGTACTTCCAAGCCATCATCGTAAGACAGTTAGGTTAGGTTAGGTTAGGTTAGGTGCGCCCGCCCAAGGACCACCTGCGCCCGCTCGACCACCAGGACACCAGTGAGACATGCTTCACTTACGCGCTACACCTCTAGGTCTCTAGGTCCTCTAGGTACTTCCAAGCCATCATCGTAAGACAGTTAGGTTAGGTTAGGTTAGGTTAGGTGCGCCCGCCCAAGGACCACCTGCGCCCGCTCGACCACCAGGACACCAGTGAGACATGCTTCACTAACGCGCTACACCTCTAGGTCTCTAGGTCCTCTAGGTACTTCCAAGCCATCATCGTAAGACAGTTAGGTTAGGTGCGCCCGCCCAAGGACCACCTGCGCCCGCTCGACCACCAGGACACCAGTGAGACATGCTTCACTTACGCGCTACACCTCTAGGTCTCTAGGTCCTCTAGGTACTCCAAGCCATCATCGTAAGACAGTTAGGTTAGGTTAGGTTAGCTGCGCCCGCCCAAGGACCACCTGCGCCCGCTCGACCACCAGGACACCAGTGAGACATGCTTCACTTACGCGCTACACCTCTAGGTCTCTAGGTCCTCTAGGTACTTCCAAGCCATCATCGTAAGACAGTTAGGTTAGGTTAGGTTAGGTTAGGTGCGCCCGCCCAAGGACCACCTGCGCCCGCTCGACCACCAGGACACCAGTGAGACATGCTTCACTTACGCGCTACACCTCTAGGTCCCTAGGTCCTCTGGGTACTTCCAAGCCATCATCGTAAGACAGTTAGGTTAGGTTAGGTTAGGTTAGGTGCGCCCGCCCAAGGACCACCTGCGCCCGCTCGACCACCAGGACACCAGTGAGACATGCTTCACTAACGCGCTACACCTCTAGGTCTCTAGGTCCTCTAGGTACACCAAGCCATCATCGTAAGACAGTTAGGTTAGGTTAGGTGCGCCCGCCCAAGGACCACCTGCGCCCGCTCGACCACCAGGACACCAGTGAGACATGCTTCACTAACGCGCTACACCTCTAGGTCCCTAGGTCCTCTGGGTACTTCCAAGCCATCATCGTAAGACAGTTAGGTTAGGTTAGGTGCGCCCGCCCAAGGACCACCTGCGCCCGCTCGACCACCAGGACACCAGTGAGACATGCTTCACTAACGCGCTACACCTCTAGGTCCCTAGGTCCTCTAGGCACTTCCAAGCCATCATCGTAGGACAGTTAGGTTAGGTTAGGTTAGGTGCGCCCGCCCAAGGACCACCTGCGCCCGCTCGACCACCAGGACACCAGTGAGACATGCTTCACTAACGCGCTACACCTCTAGGTCTCTAGGTCCTCTAGGTACTCCAAGCCATCATCCAGTGGCGTAACTACAGGGTGGCAAGTCGGCAAAATGCCACGGGCCCCCACCCGGTAGGGGGCCCCAGCCGAAAGGGCCAACACACATACACATTAAGGTAAAAAAAAAGAACGTGGTGTGCACGGGGCCCCATTCGAAGAATTGTGCCACGGACTTCAACGGGTATAGTTACGCCACTGCCATCATCGTAAGACAGTTAGGTAGTAAAGCTCTAGCTTTACGCGCACGCTTCTACTACCTAACTGTCTTACGATGATGGCTTGGAGTAGCCTCGTCATCATCGCCGAACTTGCGGTGGAGCGGATGGCTCTCACTCCTAAAGACTTAGCCAGTCCATTCGACGCTTGCGACGAGCCCCCGACAGGCGCCGCGCCAAAGCCACCACACCGTCGGAAAGTATCAAAATAGTATATTAAGATAGGAAGAGTAACTTCCTCTGATACATGTGCTATTTATTATACCTACTTACTTATTGGAAGCCTAAACTTAATTTTTAAACTTTTGGATTAGTCAAAGATTTTATTGCGAAGTCTATTCAACCTGGATGGTCTACATGTTTTTTTTATTTAGCCCTTTGTGTCCCACTGCTAGGCAAAGCCTCCCCCAATTCTCTCTATTTCTGCCGATCCGTGATAAGAGATGGCCACTTGGCCAGTATAGGTCTTGAGCGTCGAGATCATCGCGCCATCTCTTGTTAGGTCTTCCCCTTGGCCTATCTACTATTAATTAATTAAATTTTCTTTTCTTTTTTTTTATTTGTTGTTTTGAATGCCATTAAAGCTCAATATAAATTTCAATTTGACAAAAATTGTATTCATGACCCCGCCTGAACGGGGTTCCCCGTTATAAATGTAAATATTTATTATTATAACCAATTTCCTTCCACATTACAGACGACGACGGCACCCAAAACGTCCGGCTCCTGACCAAAGTGCTGATCTCGCACGGCGTTTGGACGGAGCCGTGCGGCGTGGACATCTCCATCTGCCTGGCGGTGGACGAGGGCGGCCGCGAGCCCGCCGCGCTGGTGGAGCTGAGCCGGCCCGTGCGCGTCACCGTCGCGCCCAAGCCCATCAAGAGGGGCATTTAAGAGGCCTTTGTCATCATCAGCCTTTAGGAGTGATAATAAAAGGAAAGAAGACCCGCCGAGCTGGGTGATCGCGCTCTGGGGCCATGGTCCGATGTACCATCTTGGTATTTTTGTTCATAAGTATACTTAGTGGCCAGAATAACTTTAATAAAGAGTAGTAGGCATCCATACTAATATACTACATTGTCCTGTGTGGCCCCTGACAAGTAAAGTGTAATGACTGCTGGCTTAGCTAAATGAAGCTACTGCCTTGTGGACAAGACAACACCAAAAAAAAAGTTTATGTGGCGAAAAAAATCATAGACCATGTCTATAATGGATAGTTTCGAGTTTAGATGAGACTGGACACCAGTGGCGTAACTATACCTGTTGAAGTCCGTGGCAAAATTCATCGGTTGGGGCCCCGGGCACCCCCCGTTCTTTTTTTTTTATCTTAATGTGTGTTGGCAGATGAGATTCTCTTATGACCGGGGACCCCTTTCGGCTGGGGCCCCCTACCGGCTGGGGGCCCGTGGCATTTTGCTGACTTGCCACCCTGTAGTTACGCCACTGCTGGACACCTAGACATGGATGTTTGAATGAATGCAACCGATAATCTGATCTAAGCCCCTTAAAGTTTGTACCTAATAGGGCATATGCCAATCTGACTGCTGAAGGGATAAACCACAAACCCTGCATATATAAAGTGAATAAATGAGAAAAATTTATAATATGAAATTGGCAGGGTGCATACTGTGGTGAACACATGGGATTTTGTCATTTATTTGCAAAGGGCCAGAGCTAATTAGACAACTGTCCAACAGGGCAATACTAAGGTGGCAGGCCACTTGATGACAAGAAACTTAGTGATTCTTTAAATCAATCGACTTAGAATATAGATCAGATTTTATTGTAGTGAAACAAGACACTTGCCAAATAATTTGGATTTTGTGAAGAACACATACAATGTAAGTAAAAAATAAATATATTTAATAAATGTCTGTATTTTATTTACAAGTTTTATACCATAGTTTACAATATCACATGAATACATTTATCATGGCATATTATTTCTTACAAAAATAAAATATAACATAAAATAATCACAGTTTCCTTACATAATAATGTACTTCATTCATATATTACAAGGCTTTTATCAGTTAATTCTTACTAGTTCTACTATGTAGTTCCACTCCAGGACATTTAGTCTGATTTTAGTGTCGCGCTGACCGTCAGCACTGAAGGTCCAGTATGCATAGAGATATAGGGACCATTTATAAGTAACGCTGACCGGTCGGCGCCGACGCCCCATACAAAAATCTATTGGTGCCTAAATGAAGAACTGTGTAGTAGAATTAGTGGGAATGTACCCATTTAGCTGCTGCAACACATCAATCTAATATGTTTAAGTAACAGAACATAAGTAATATACAAAACCAGAGTAATTGTACTGTGAAATTATAGTATACATTGCAACATCAGTTTATTCTTTATCTATACTCAAGAGTTCTGAGCGAGCTATACAATGGTGTACCAGTTGCTTGACTCCTGGCATCCATGATCCTACAGAGTTGACATGGTCTACCATCAGGGCCCTGTGAATATCATCTGCTCGGCTTGGCTGATCATCCCTTAGAGCTGGAAATATAACAAATATATTGTTAAAAGCTTCTTCAGTGCATGTTGCAATTAAAATGGAGAACATTATGTAAAGTATAATATTAATCATGTGTTCCTTCCTAGCGGGGCCCCCCGAGCTAGACTTGTAAAACTAATGGCAATGCTTCGGTGGCTCAATGTACCTTTCGAGTTTATCAACGGAATTGAATGTACCTCCACCGTTTTGGGCAGAAATTACGATAAAGTGACTGATCTTCCCAGCTGGGCCCTCGGCAGTTTAACGTTCGAAATACATGAAAAATATACTGATCTAGTTTACTGCCAATGTACCTTCCGATTTATGTACCATATTCAAGGAATCTTTTATAGAACCGAAGAAATTCGGCTTTAAAGTCTTGTCTTTCTAGCTGGGCCCTCTGTAATTAAAGTGAATAGGAATAAAAAAAGTATACAGGTTTTATGTTTTTCCAATGTACCTCTTAGTAATTCGCAGTTTACCAAATTTAGATGCAAAATAATGATATTGGTAAATAACAGTGCACGCTTGGTAAGTATGGTCATCAAATAAAAGTAGGTGTGTCAACTAAATGAAAACTTGTTGTTTGTTAGGAAAATGTTAATTCAATTATAAATACGGAGTTATCTACTTTTAATATTATAATAATATGTATGTGACTCGCGAGATAGGTAGCTCCAGCACGCGTGTTTCGGATATCAGAATCAATAATAAAATTAGAAATGTTACATCTAATACTTTTATTTTGTAAAAACATACTTTAATACATAGAAAATACCCAAACCAATACAAACAGACATGTTCATGCACACAAATGATTGTACCGTGCGGGGATCGAACCCGCAACCCTTGGACCAGAGGCAGCGTTCACTACCACTGAAAGAAACTGGTCGTCCAAAATATCAGACGACAGAATCATAGTGCAAAATAGGTACTTGCCAACATCCAGTATCACATCGTGGTACTTTTCAACCGACTTCAAAAAAAGGAGGAGGTTCTCAATTCGACGCGTATGTTTTTTTGTACAATAAGTTTTGGTTCTAAAACACAAACTGCACTGGTTTTCCCCATAATTGTTTATTTTATGTACCACATAAATATTGAAAACGCAGTGCTATGTTTCTAACTGATGATTGCTGACCTTACTTTACCAAGCGTGTACTGTTATTTACCAATATCATTATTTTGCATCTAAATTTGGTAAACTGCGAATTACTAAGAGGTACATTGGAAAAACATAAAACCTGTATACTTTTTTTATTCCTATTCACTTTAATTACAGAGGGCCCAGCTAGAAAGACAAGACTTTAAAGCCGAATTTCTTCGGTTCTATAAAAGATTCCTTGAATATGGTACATAAATCGGAAGGTACATTGGCAGTAAACTAGATCAGTATATTTTTCATGTATTTCGAACGTTAAACTGCCGAGGGCCCAGCTGGGAAGATCAGTCACTTTATCGTAATTTCTGCCAAAACGGTGGAGGTACATTCAATTCCGTTGATAAACTCGAAAGGTACATTGAGCCACCGAAGCATTGCCATTAGTTTTACAAGTCTAGCTCGGGGGGCCCCGCTAGGAAGGAACACATATATTAATCAGAAACAATTCTTGTCTGATTTCGGAAATTAACTAGGTACTAGGGCTTAGATTATAAATTAATTATGCTTACCATATGCTAGATCCTTCATAAGTAAATGAATTTTTTTATTTAGTTTCCCACTTGTCCACATTTCTTCCATCATGTCAATTCTCCTTTTTATATCATTAGCCTTAGGTCCAAGCTCTGAACTACTCTCTAAGAATGTGATTAGAATATTTTTCACTTCACTTAGGGCACTTTCACTATCTATATCAATTCCCTCATCTTTTGACTCCATTCGCGGATTGGTATGAACGGGTGGTGCTGGTGGAAAGCAGGCAGGCATCGGGGGAAGGTTCGCGGGCGGTGGAGTGGCGTTAGTGCCCGGCCCAGACAAGGGAAAGGCCACCCTCTTGTTTAGAAAGTTTCGTGGCCTGTTTGGTGTTGTTTGCTGGGCGTTATATGAGAATTTTGGGGGATCATTCCAGCCAGGATCAAAAGTAGCTAAAACATGTTATGTCATTTTAATCACGCATCCACAAAAAAATTAAATTTAATTGATATTTTAAGTAATCAATTTTACCTTTGCTATTTTCATTACCCGATGCATTACAATTCTCCATCACGGTGACTACGTTCAAGTCTTTCTTGATGTTGTTTAAACCTAGCAGAGCTTGACGAAATATTTAATTTTTGGGTCAGATAAAATCGTGTAATTATCGGGTTCAAAGTGATGAAATTACAGTGATACGAAAACTCGATCGCAAATTTAGCAATATTATGACAAAAAGTCAAAACTAAACGCAATGTTAACGTCACGCTGACATTGCTTTTTTAACGCGATTTGTATTGGTTTGGGCAGTAAGGTATTAAACTGTGTAGTGCTCCGTTTTAAAACCGATTTTAAGAGAAATAGGTATGTTTTAAATTCTATTTTAATTAAGGGTTTGCTCTTATATAGTGGAGCTATATCAATTCATTTCTGTTTCCGTCAGTCCTTTACGATTGTTAAATTTCAGCTGCCTAATTCTGTTATTAATTTGTAATTTGTGGCTACTCAAAGTAGATACAATCATAATAAACTAGATATTTTGGCTTTATTTAGGATATAACCGTAATTTACGAAACGAATACATAAGTGGAACACACATTCGTTTTTCTTGTCATCTGTCACTGTCACGCATTGCTTGCTTGCTTGCTGCCAGCCGTCCGTACTGTGTGTACTCCTTCAGAAAGCCGCGAGTGAAAATGAATTTTCCCAAGTTTTCAATTACCTTTTACTATTTACTACCTTTCTTATGTTTATCATTATTTGTAAAACATTCCGAAGGTAATTATAATTTAAAATTCCGCATTAATAACACAATTTTTATTATGGTATAATCGCAATTACGTGGCCCTATCGCAGAGGAGTGTTTCAACGAAAGATTTACGAGAATATCATATTCCACAGGGTCTAAGGCTGAATATGTTACATGTGGGACAATACTGAAGCTTATGAACGCAGACCTTCGACTTCGGCTTCACTCTCACGATGTAAAATACGGATCTGGTTCCGGCCAGCAATCGGTGACTGGAGTTGACGTCTCTGACGACCACAACAGCCACTGGGCGGTGCGGGCGCCTACTGGGGAGGCTTGCAAACGGGGGTAAGTAAAAGTTTTAAATTTCGGCGTTTAAAATAACCTAATTATAAAATATTTGATGGTTCTTTAAGTTATCTGATTTTATTGCAGCCAAATTGAGTTCTAAATCTAAGAGCTAAAACTAATGAAACTCTTACATTATTTTTCAGAGCACCAATCAAATGCAACACTGTAATAAGGCTGCAGCATGTAGCTACCAAAAAAAATCTACACTCACATTATTTCACATCTCCTTTGTCTGGAAACCAAGAAGTGTCCTGTTACGGAGATGATGAGGGTGAAGGAGACAGCGGAGACAACTGGACTGTTGTGTGCAATAACGATTATTGGAGGAGGGACACACCTGTCAAACTAAAGCATGTGGACACTGCTACGTTAGTATTTCTTTTCTTGTAATTTACCAATTCATTACCCAATTTACAAAATCATTCTTTTTACTTTATTGGCATTTAGAACACATTAGAAAACATGTTGATTAGGTCCCTAGCACACTATCCTACTCTTAGCATGGCAAAGCACTAATTTTGCAACTGTGTTGATATATGAATACCTTACTGCAAAAATATTGTGAAAAGTAAAAGAACACATAGTATATTTGACTGGTTGAGTGATGATGGCCTGAGGGTTGTGGGATTATGAACCTTGTAGAAAGATTTAAGTCTTTTTTTTACTAAGAAACCTTAATTTTCCCTTGCAGATACCTTGCGGGATCAGGCCGTACATTCGGAAGACCAATCAGCGGACAAGGAGAAATTGTTGGAATTAATTCACAGTATGGAGCCTACACAGACTGGCAAGTCAAAGAGGGGCTTTTTGTCCATCCAAGCGACCTTTTGCCCCACCAACATGCCATACATTCCGAATTATAATATGCAATTTCATAGTTTAGGTATTTATGTGTGTGATGAATTGTTTAGTATAAATTAATTTTATGTGATAATAAAATGTACTCCCATGACATGATTATCAAATTGTTTTTTATGGGATGTATTTAATTCAGCTCCATCTAAATTTGATACACAAAGTATTGACTAAGAACAAAAATGTTCATGACTTATGGTAACATGTACACAAACATATTGGCTGAAAACTAACATATAAATGGACCTATTTAGATCTAAGACATACAACCAGCCCAGTTATTTTTAAAAAGTAATTAATTGCATCACTGTTCCTTTATTTAGTTGAATGTCAATAAAGTTGTTTTTTAAATAATAAAAGGTTCTTTTTTCATAATAATTTTATTGTCAATGCTTTATTATTTTATATGAGGTAACAAACCCCTGAGAAATTTCCAATTTAAAAATAGGCAGTGCTTCAACATCATCGAAATTTTATAATACTGACAAATCTCACCCAATCAATATGGAATCCCTACATGTTAAAATTAATTGTGATATGCAAAGATAATTTTCCAGATAAGATTTAGTCCGATGCTACTGAAGCACACAAACAAGTTTTACAAAAATATTGTTATAAAACTAAATAAACAACTCGAAATGTTCCCTAACCGTCCGCACCCGCCTCAGTCATTGTGCTCTCGTGTTCTACTCTACTGGTCAAGATCCAGAGCTCAACTAAAATTTAACTAAAACTAACATAATAAGTGAAATAACTAACATATACCAGGGATATTGATGCAAGTCAAAGTAGCCGTAAGAGTATAACAATTTGTTAACTTCAAAGTACAAAAAATCATTTACAATGATTGTCTTTAAAAAATCTGGTAATAAGTATGTAATCCCTTCGTGGATAGCCGACTATGAATATAAATATTTAGCAGTGTTCGTTAGGTAAAGCTAAAACCAAAATTAGTACATAAATGAGGATAAAAATAAGATACCTACTTTAGAGAAATTGATTTTCTGGCGATTTAAACTTCCGTAACAAAATCGTAAAGGTTACAAACTACAGGCCCGGCCCACGACACAGCCGCCGCCGGGCGCACTAACCCTAAGGCACTGGTCTGTCTCTCAACAGAGTCTGCGCTTTATGCGGCAGACATTGAATTCATTTTAATTAAATATCGTGTACTTCTACATCGCCGCGGAGTCTAGAATAACTTATTGTCTATTAAACTGTTTACTTTGTCTAGTGCGTATGTGAGGTTGGTGTACAGTTTCTTATCACAGCCGTGCTCTTCGATGGTGCTGAAGCGGAATGTTCTGAAGTTCTTGTCTACATCAATGTATGTGACTGCCTGCATAAGGGGGCAGAGCATGATCTTGGTGTGATCTTGGAAGTTTATCTGTGAAAGAAAATTAAGGATTATGTAAACATTAGCCAAACATTACAAACCGCTAGAATATTTTATTAACTGATCATTTGTTCATTTATTGAAGTTGCAGATCATGTTGTTAAGTACAATTAGTTTCATTTACCTGTAATGTCCCGTTGGTTAAGTGCATGATAACCGCAAGAGTCGTCCTGAACCACATGTGCAGGTGGGGCAACCGAGACAAGCCGTCACTCTCCCTTACTGGCACCGACGCACCTGTGACAATAATATTACATATAAATATTTTCACATCACATACCAGTCTATATAAGTTAATAAATGTACTATGAACGAGTCTGTTGTATAATACTGTTGGACGTACATTCCCATTGGACATATCAACTCATAATAAGCTGCCAACAGCTACTGCTCTGATTTTCTATTATATTTGTATTTTCCACTGTTGTGGAAAAGTAGTAAAGTTAGATAACAAGTTAATTACCAGCTTTCATAAGGTGTTCGGACATGTATCTTCTGAAGTAGGTGAGCAGTTTCATTTTCTTGTCAAGATCCTGCGGATACTCGCGCATCGTCATGTACTGCTCTTGGCCGTGTCTGTTGATGTAGTGCACATTCCTGCCAAATAAAATGTTATGTTATTATCAATCACAGAAAGTAAAAAAAAACCTGCCGAGTGACTAAAGCGAGAAATCCTTGCAAAGCAGATTAGCCTCCTGATCTATCAAAAATCGAGTCAGTTTGGTGTAATTGAATGTATGTGGCGGGTTGGGAAACAGAATTTCTGTTGACTGTTCTATTATTTATTTTTTCATTAGGTCTATATCAATCATATCTGAACCTCGCGACCACTTACCGTCATGTGGAGTGAGGTCACCCTAGATGCCTAAGTATGAAAGAAAGATTTGCAATATAAGGACAGCTAAACATAGGCTTGCAAATTCAGAGCAAACAGGTCCTATTGCACCTGTCGACCTTATATCTGGACTTTACGGCCGCTTATATTTAGGAGTGAGGTCATCCTAGATGCCTAAGTAAAAGAAAAAACTGCAATATGCGAACATCTACATAATATAAATATTTGTCAGGGGAGGCGACCTATCCAGGATTAGGGATGTGAGCCCTCCGCTCCCCCGCGAGTCTGGTGAAGCTGCAGAAGCTGTCTGAGGCTAACAGCTATTTCCTCCCAGAAAGACCAGGACTGGACAGTGAAGGGCTGACGATGATAAAAACATCTAAAGCACTTACAGTCCGTTGACGAGCATGATGAGCTTGGTGGTGTCGTTGAACATGACGCCGACACTCTCGTCGCAGAGCTGGTAGCCGAAGCCGTACTTGTCGCTGTAGTCCACCCACTTGCCGACCCACACCAGCGGCTGGGCCGCGGGGTCGCTCAGCTCGTCCGTGAGGTACTCCGGTCGGCATTTTAGCTGTGAAACGGTCATAAATTTATATCAGTGGGGCTACCATGAGTTTAAAACTTACGCGCTCGATATCGCCTACGTAAAGATGTCTATGAAAATCTTGTACAGCGCCGCCTGGTGGTTACGCGAAGAACTACAATCGGCCATATGAAAAAAACAACTCGATAGGTTTTTAACGTACGTAAGTTTACGATAGCCAACTCATGGTAGGTCCTCTGATAGTAATATAATAATAAATATTACACAACATCAAATACAATGATCTGATCCCATGGTAAGTAGGTAGTGATTCTAAGTCCTTAATAAACAACTGTTCCAAGCCAGTTCCATAGTGCTTTGCGCAATATAAATATTCACAAATATTTGGTCGTAGATGGCAAGAATTAATACATGAATCACATCGTAGATAGGTTTCATCAAATGGCGTCACGTAAAACTTTACTACCTTACAGAAATATCAGTTAAAAAGAAAATAGGCTATTCTATGTTCCTAGATGTATCTGTGTGCCAAATAAAATTTAAATCTGTTGAGTAGCTCTGGTGTGCAAGTGCGACAGACGAACAAGATAAGTGTAGTATTCGCACTTATCCGATGTTTTGTATAATATACCCGGCTAGTGACCTGCCCTCGCTTCACTTCGGGTACATTATACATAAAAACCTTCCTCTAGAATCCCTCTATCTTAATATTAAAAAAAACCGCATCAAAATCTAGAGATTTAAGCATACATAGGCACAGACAGACAAGAAGTAATGGCGGGTGGCTAATAAATAAACGAACTCAGACAATCATGAATGCGAATTCCATAATCTGTATAACATTTCTGTAAAGAAATGTTTGGTCCGCAAACATTGATAGTGTTTGATCACTACCGGTGGTGGCGCCACCAGTGGCTAACGGGTGAAATGTGATGGAAAAATTCGCACTTGTGATTGAAGCCAGACAAGTTCCAATCCTCACCTTGCCGTTCAGCAGGGCTGTGAGCTGGTCGCGCAGCGCCAGCAGGTTCTGCCGGTCCGACGTGGGCTCCCCGCGCTCGCGCCGCACCGGCGAGTCCACCGCCATCGCGTGGTCTGATTACAAGGAAACAATTAATAATTTTTACAGCAGTTTGATGACTTTCTGCTTCACTGTTCAATTCATTCATAATTAGTTGAGCAGTAGGTAATGCATGCATGCGTCGGAAATCCTCTCAACTTACAATCAGTTTAATCAGCAAAAGAAAGACAATTTTAATGTCTCCCAATATTTTGTCTACTCAATATGTGAAGTCGTACATATTATTGGTAAAGAACTATGGCAAGAGAAAAAATATAGAGAGTTGTGGTTCTTAAGGTAATTATTAAAGTAGTAGGTTTTGCCACAGAAATATGTTTTAATGTGCTCATTAATCGTACTATAATTTTAACTTGTAGTGTAAAATGGGTAATTGAACATTCAAATGTTTTAATAACTAACTGACTAGATTGGCGCAGCGACCCAAAACGAGTATTGGTCTCCGATAACAAGGACCTCCACCTAGGCCGATTTTTAATAAGGTATCATTAATTACCGTTGGTGTTGACTTCGTTGAGCGGTCGTCGGAGCATCGAGATGCCCTCGAGCTGGTCGGTCCTCGGCGCGGTGGTGAGGCAGGACACGGGCAGCGCCGCGGGCAGGATCCCGGACGAGAAGAACTCGTGCTGGAGCAGCTTGTCCACCGACGGCCGCCGCGCCGGGTTGGACTGCAGCTGCAGGACTATCATGGACGCTGCCGGCTTGCGCAGCGATGATGGGATCCTGGAGAACAGTCGGGTTAGGGGGTTAGTCCTAGAGGGCCATAGTAATAAGGCGTCCGACCGATTTCAGCCAGTTCAGTCGATCTCAATTGAAGTGCACTCTCTATTCCCTTACTCTCATAATTCGGTGAGACGGAAATCCGACATGACCGATGAGATCGAGCGCAAGACCACATACTTAACGTGCTTTCCGAGGCGTTCAACCGCCAACTTCCTAACTCCGGGCTGAGTAATTTCATTACAGAAAAACTCACACATATTTTGGCCGACCCCGGACTCGAACCAGGAACCTCTCTGTCCCAAAGCAGCACTTGCTACCAATAGACCAACGAGGCAGTTACTGTAGAGGGCCATAAAAGATAGTATAAATAAGGCTTCTGCACTGGACGCACGCGGTGGACTCCCTCACACTACAAACAGACTCTCGCATCGCGTTCCTCCTATAGCTTAAGGCTAATCCCATTAAACCAAGTCGTCTGTAGGGCATATCCAGTGATCCATATGTATCCATATCCAGTGCAGCGGCCTAACACTTCCATATGAAGTAAATAAAGATGGTGCTATATGTTACATAAATCTTAGCAAGTTGGCCACAATACAATTTGGTTTTTTGAAATGAAAGGGTGGTACTAGCAATACTACATTGCATAGCCAAAACCTGTTTTAGGACTAATGTAGTTTCTATACGTAAATTATCACAATGATTAGCTTCTGATGCAGTTATACACTATGAATGATGTATAAAGGAGGTAATAGCGAATATAACAACAAATCCCGGACAACACAAATGTATTGTTTTGATGGAATGCCACAAGCGTGGAGCCCCACCACCATGGCAACACTTATAACCTGTACTGCAGTGTGACAGTCTTATGGTCCACTAGGGCCTGGGCGTACCGAGTGCCCAACTTATGCCACGGGCCAGCGCAACATAGGCGCAGGGCTAATTCTACGCCTTCGCTATGTGGGGACAATAGAAAAAGTCGTTATTTTTATTATGTCCCACTATACAAGAACTTAAAGTATGGTATAATAAAAAAGTTATTTCCTAAAGGATAAACATTTAGCATATTAAATACAATAACAATCGATTATTTACGGCGAATGTATGTTAATTTGTTATGAATTTATAATTTTTGTTGATGAGGAAACATTACTTTTTAATTATTTAAATTATTGCTAAGTAAATGCAATAACTGTTGATTGTTTATGACTAATACATAATATTTGTATTCTTTGTAAATACAATTGTTGTGAGTAATGCAATAGGAAAGACAAGTGTAGAGTTGAGAGATTAATAAGGTTAATTAAATCTGCATATAAATATGCATACAGGAAAAAAACATTTATGTTTTAATTGTATTCCTTCAGTTGTATAAATGTGTGTATCTTAAGATTGAACACAAGGTGTGCAAAAAAGTCCTGGCCAATATACCTATGATTTTATAGAATATTAAAAATCTTATTTCATGTTAAGTTTGAATGGCAAAACAGTGGTTAATTTAACCAGATATCAGTATATAATGTAAATACTGACAGTACTTGGGTTCCGGCAATTTACTGCTTATTTGGTCTGCTTGGATTTTCCCTAGTCATGAGTTCAGTATCAGTGTAAACCTATTCTGAAAACAAAGTGAAACATACTCACAAACTTGAAAAGTAAACACAAACCTGTATTCACACTGCTTGATCCTTTTGTATGTGTCCTTCAGAGTAGAGGTCTCGAAGGGTGGTTTTCCCACGAGCAGAGTGTACATGATGCACCCCAAGCTCCAGATGTCCACTTCGAAGGAGTGTCCCTTCTTCGTCAATATCTCCGGTGCAATGTAGTTTGGTGTGCCGCAAAGAGTCTGTTTTCTCTCTCCTGTGAAACAAAGAAACCATGGAATTTTTATATACATTATTGATTACTATTCAGTATTTGTTGAGTTTCAAGATAAATTAATCAATAAGAACACTTGTAGTTTCAATTGTCTAGTGAAATATATTTTTTTATTGTCTATTGAAATGTTGCATATTAGTTTAAAAGACAGTATGTATGTTAAATATTTCAGCATTCTGAAAACTGCTTAATAAATACAATTACAAATAGTTGATCCTTCACACACCTTCATACTCAATCCTGGCTGCTAATCCGAAGTCCCCAATTTTGACATGGAGGTCATCGTCAAGGAACAGGTTCCCGAGTTTTAAGTCCCGATGGATGATGCGCTTGCTGTGCAGATATTGCACGCCCAGTAGGATTTGGTGCATGTAGAACCTGGTTTCCGGCTCGGTGATTGCTTTTCGCCGCTTGTGAAGCTCCATCATAGACTGAGGGGACAATTTAGTTATCAGTTTATTTTCTTCTACTTCCTGTGATATGCCCTATGTGCTTCTTCTATGGTAACGGCTGTAGTAGTGTAACTTGTTACCAGCAGTCAATGGATCAACCAGATTAAAAATATATTGGATTTGATTTGAAATCAAATCCATATTCATTTCTCTTCTCTCCCATCTCATCAATTGCACATTCCAACCAAACTAATATAACTTTCACTCAGTATGAAAATATTAGACATTAAAGTACATTTGTTTAAACTTTGCTGTGTATTTCTCTATAGCTTCTAATATTTTTAGTCAGAATAGATTGAAAAAGAAAATAAATGAGCTAATAACTGTATAACTTCCTCTAAGCTAAATCATGTATAAAAAAGATTTAACAGCAGTAAATTAGCTATGGTAAGAAAAAGGGGTAAATCTGTATACAGGTGTATAAATAAAAAAACTCACAAAGCTGTGTAAGTCAATACTCACCCGTCTCTTGCAAAGTTCAAGTATAATGTAGATGTTGAGTGAATCCTCAAAGAAACTGTGGAAGCCCACCACATGTTTATGTTGTAGGGACTTGTGGATTGATATTTCTTGAGCCATCTTCTCTTTCTGGGATGTTTTCACCATCAACTTTTTCGACACTATCTTGCCGGCATAGATTTGGTGGTTGGCCAAGTCTTGTATCTCGTAGCATTTTGCAAATCCTCCCTAGAATGTTTAAATGTAACGTTTCGAAATTATAGACACCAGGCATAATAATGTTATAGGTGTCCTAATAGTATATTGCCAAATAACAATGATAAAAAGCAGTTACAGCGATTGTTCCAATAATTAAGTATAAATTACGAAGACTGCTTCTAAAGTATAACGGTTATGTTACTGGTTCTTACAACAGATGATTATTCAAACTCACGCCAACCGATTTTGAATTTTTAATACATTTTATAACAAACCGCTTAATTGTAACTAGAACTGCAGGGCTATTTAATTACTTAGTATTGTTTTTTTGGTTACTTACCTTTCCAAAAAATCGCAATCTTTGATAAGAACAGTTCGTTTGAGGGTCATGTATGATTTCAGGAATCTCTTTCTTTTCATCTTCTTTAATCGAGGACATTTTAAACTAGCTTAAAAATAGACACTATTGTTAGATAAGTTAACAGAAATCAAGTGAACTTTTGTTGACAAATTCACAATGGTTGTTCAAACGGCCATACATTTGAATGGAATTGAACTTTTGAGTTTGTGTTTCTGACGTTGACGACTGTTGCTCAAAATTTGAACGGTTACACTAGAGCACCAATCACATTACACTATTTTGTATTGGTGTTGCCATAAAGCATGTTGAAAAATGTATTTTGTGTGTGAATTTATTGATTGTGTTAATAAATTGATGCGTTGAATTAATATAATTTGTGATTATAAATGAGTTTTATTGTTTGTAGTATTACCCATTCCCTTTTCTCTAAACTCTCCTTCCCGTAACCTTTCTTAATAATTATTTTTTGGTCTGTAAATACGCGAATTCCACCCTTAAAACTTTTTTAATTAAAATCATTGTTTGTTTCTATTATCTTAGTGATAAGTAGTCAAATTTTACTTATTAGAAGATATAAATAGTAATAAATATTTAGTAGTTTTTACAATCAATGTAAGATAAGAAACTAATGTTGCCATGTCATTCACGTCCACAGATAGCAATTATATCTGATTTTGATGAATTTACGTGTGAAAATACTTTTTAGTAGGCAGTAAAATATAAACAATCTTCGCAGAATTAGGCTTAGCAAGTGTAAGTTACATTTTTAATTAATTTTTGAACTTCATGTTGTTTTAAGATAAAATGTCTCTGCTTCATATAATAACCTATTTTTTTTATAAGACGTTGTATTTGCCAATTATTTTAAAAAAGTTGTTGTCATGGAGACCCCGCGAAATTTGAGAGTTTTTTTGGAGTTTACACAACTTTTTCATGTCCATTAATGAGCGATATTATTTACAAAGGATTTTTTACCTACATTGTAATGGTGAGTACAAAATTATTAAGAATTCCCGGTTTCTTAACATTTTATAACATAATATTTTATCCATGCCAACAACCCCAAAAATATTCAGCGTAGGTATTAATAAAATGTATTATTATTATGCATGACATTCCTACTCACTTACTGATATTGAAGTAAATAATTACCTTCTCCTACCTACCTATTTTATAAATCAATATACATTTAAATTTAGACAGAATAAAAAGCATTATATAGCTACCATTAACACACTAATGAGATAATTAGTTTTTTATGTTCCATGGGTCATGTTATTTGTTGTTCAACATTGATATGGACCTGTCCTTACAGGATAAGGCGTGTAAATCGTAAATTTAATATGCCATTATATGTAAATTAGTAATTGCAGTACGATTAAGCGTTGGGCGTTATTATTACGGTCAGCTTGGCCTCAGTGCATTTTGGATCTATACTCGAGACAGAAGTCGCTTCGCTACTACAGCTCTCGTTGATATTGTCGTGCCCGTAACGAGCGCCGATTGCGATTAAACAGAAAAGTTTTTTTTTTGATAATTCGTCATGTTGAATGCGCGGTTATTTCTTTTCGTGTTCAAGTTTTTTTGTGTTGTGTTACCATTGAGCCGTGGACAAAAACTATGGATGACGACAGATGAGTGTAATTTTATTTGACTTTTTTTCTCTCCGAGCCCCTATCTCTGCTTTGTACATTTATAATTTTGGTTTCAGGGTACCCCCATAATTTAAGTAATTACGATGTACATACATGTGTATTTTTACATTCTATCATTGTTTAGCATTCTGGAGATAATTAATATTTTCGGTTGTTGGTGAAATAAACTTACTTACCTATAAAAAGGTTAGGTGTTATTATGAGATACATAGATACATAGATAGCCTAGGGATAGCATATTAGATATTTCACCTACTTTAAATAAGATTTTCCAAAACCAAAACATGGTACTATGTTATCTATTCCATAGGTAAGTATGTTCTGAGGAGTTAACTATGTGTAATTAAAAAAATAAACGTTTGACTAAGATTAAATACACATCACTCACCTATTTACTTAAGAGCGATTAGCACAGAAAAGATGACACATCCTTAATTAATCTTAATGCGACATAGATACTTATAATTAGATCAGACTGCACAAGATAACTTTAGAGGACATCATTAAAGATAACACCGGCTTTTGGAGTTACCAATTGGGGGTAGGTTGCACATTACTTTTACGAAAGGTTCACCCAAGGTTAATTTGTATTTTGTTTGCTTAATGTGTTAGTTAGCGATGCAACGTTGGATGGAAGGCACGTTAGCAAGTAAGGCCGGGTGGTAGCGTGTTTTCGCGAACTGTCGCAAGCCCACTGCTGTTGAATAATAATGTCAAACTCGGGTTAAAGGCTCTTAACCGAGGTCGTGGAATGTTGACTGGTCGTCTTGGAGACAGGAAGTTGTCCCCATGATCGCCGTTAGTGTTTGCAAAAGCGTTTTATGTTAGGTTCGATGCCCGGGCAATAAGGTAAAGTTATGAGATCTGACATAGTAGTAGAACCTGGAATATGGAGTAGGTTAATGGAACATCCTATTTTGGAAAATGATTATTGAATGAACCGGAATGGTTTACCTATTTACTTTAATAATCTTAATCATCGCCACTTAAACAATAAGTAGACAAACAGGTGGTACTTTTATAAGAACATAGCTAGGTAATGAGCGAAATAAACGGTACACTCTCATTAGATATACAAGTACATTTCAATAAGACATAAAACGTAGCTAAAGCTATGTACTAGAGTTTTTCGGATAATTTTTGATAAATAAAACAATCAACTACCTACCTAAATTAATAGTAGTCAGACTGGGAGCTCCTTTACCTACTCCTATTTTTTATATGTATACCAGAGCATTTAGCGTTATCACGTTTAAAATGTTTCATACTAGCCTATGAAATATACGGAAATGTTACCTGCAATGCGTCAACCTCAGCCCGTGGAAAGATACCTTACTCGAGCCGAGAGCGATATGTACTTACGGGTACGCATTATCGTAGTACATACCTACTTGTTACATATCTAACTAATGTGAATTAAGTACACAAACTCATGAGACTTAGTGGCAAGTGGCAACGTATACCTATACAATTTTAGCGAATCTCATTAGCGGGTCTTAAATGGGGCTACTTAGTCCGCGTTAGGTCCGATGACAATAATTCCATCGTCATTATCCGCTCCATTATGCTATAAATCAAGTGTTGGCTCAATGTGGCATGGCAAGCATATATATAACTATGACGTGTGGAAATAGGAGCATAAAGCTAGGAGAAAGATATCACTGCACCTGGATGACTCTGAAATTCTCTCTACTCGGTAGAATAAATGGGTAAATAGAACTGTGTAGAATCATATCACTTTTCGGAAATCCTACCTGTGTAGTCGTAACTCCACAGGATAGATTCAGCTTAGTGTGGGTTCAGTCATATCTTTATGTAACGACGTATAATGTTTTGGTAATAAGTTAGATATTTGTTTTATATGATTAATTGCTTTTGACTTATTACCTACCTACCAACCCTATTTATTCACTTTCGTATTACGGCGATTTCTTAATGAATGTTTTCGGCCAGTTGTAAAGTCGACAACAAAACATTAATGAAAGTATATAATAATTTAACTACTTGTAATTACTTGTTTTTATGATCAACAAATCGCACGCCTAATCAAACAAAGAAATAACCCAAAATTGCTGATTTTTGGGAATCGGCGTTTAAAGTTTTGCAATTCGTCCGCGTCAACTTTCGCGATCCATAAAAATTAAATGGTTTATCTATACTAATATTATAAAGCTGAAGAGTTTGTTTGTTTGTTTGATTGTTTGTTTGTTTGTTTGTTTGTTTGTTTGTTTGTTTGAACGCGCTAATCTCAGGAACTACTGGTTCGATTTGAAAAAATCTTTTTGCGTTGTATAGACCATTTATCGAGGAAGGCTTTAGGCTATATAACATCACGCTGCGACCAATAGGAGCAAAGATACAATGGAAAATGTGTAAAAAACGGGGGAAACGCGAACGAAGTCGCTGGCACAGCTAGTGATTTGATAAAACAAAAGAATGTAGGATATGGTCTGATATATAGGTAATATTATGACATCAAAAAATATATTTTTGGAGGGATAAATAATTAGGTAATCATGAAAGAAAAAAAAAGTTTTGACTTATTTCACTTTAGCATTAAATGTTAGCTTTATATTTTAAGTGACGTCCTGACATAATGACGAATAATCCAGTTTATCAATAACAAAATAAAAATAATGCGACATTAATCATTTTTATTTCATTTTATTACGATTAACTTTGATAGTTTCTCACAAGACGTTCTAATATTACGTATGATTTTAAGCTTTCGCGTTCCATTACACTAAATATTAGTCTTTATGGGTCTACACGCGATATTAGGAGTAGCAAATACTTAGCTACAATCATGATTGGTGTAACCCAGTCAAAACGTCGGGCAGTAAGTAGCTAAGTATTTGCTACTCCTAATATCGCGTGTAAACCCATAAAGACTAATATTAAGTTCTAATATTACTTTTCTTTTCATAATTTTATGTTTGTAATATTATGCTTTAGAAATAAAACGCCTTTTCATATTTTTTTGTATTAATCAATGAATAACTTTCCACATAATTAGATTATATTAAATTAAATCTTTTTATACTACCTAAATGAATAATCAGTCTTAAACTGTAACAGAAATAATATCTGATTTTAGACTTTCGCGTTCCATTACACTAAAATATGTCTTTATGGGTCTACACGCGATATTAGGAGTAGCAAATTACATAGCTACTTACTGCCCGACGTTTCGACTGGGTTACACCAATCGTGGTCGCGAGCGACCTAATAATATCTTCTTTAAAAAACGAAACTTTGTTATTTAATTTTGTACTTCATTATCACTGCCTGTTGCGCGTTGGTCTATTGGTAGCAATCGCTGCGTTAGGACTGAGAGGTCCCCGGATCGAGTCCGGGGTTGGGCAAAAATGTGCCTCGGAAAGCACGTTAAGCCCGTGGTCCTGCGCCCGATCTCTCATCGGACATGTCGGATTCCCGTCTCACCGAATTATGAGAGTAAGGGAATAGAGAGTGCACTTGTGTTTGCGCGGACACTTGTGCACTATAATATGTCCTGCGCACTTGGCTGAGCTCGGTAGAGATCGGCCGCCATGGCTGAAATCGGTCGTACGCCTAATTTATTTATTTTTTCTTCTTGATCAACAGTCAGCCTTAAACAAGGAAAATAATAAAGTTATATAAAAAAAAATATCTTCTTTGAGGTCTCTGTTATTATTTGGGCTTAATAATTAGTATCAAACTGTAAGAACATTTTATCGAAAGTAAATTAACTACAAAATAATTTAAGATATCGCTCAAAGCTCAATAAATCAGACTTTAATTGTAGCATGAGATACCAAAAATAAGAACACGTTCATAAATAAATCACACACAATAAAAAAAACAAATGAACTTTTAGTATTTTCACAAATACAATAAGTAACTAATTGTCTTGTTGAAGTTGAAAGATCTTTGACGCTCAACACTTCGGATGGTGCTGAGTCATATAGGCAGCTGAATAGACAGATTAGGAAGTATCTGCGACATGATTTACGCTCCTTTAATACCCAGCGTATTAAGGAGATAATTGAGGGAACCAAAGCTCCAAAGTGTTCGCAAGAGACGCGTCTATTGGGCAAAGCCAACTGACAAAGCTGAAGACTGAAGATGGACGCGTGACGTCAAACAAGTCAGAGGTGCTACGGGTTAGAGAGGTTCTATGGGCAGTTATATACCTCGGTCTGTGCTGAGCCAGCAATTGCAGTGACAGACCCAAGAGCCAAGCTAACCCGACACTATACCGAAGACATCCCGGACAGACAATCATCCTGTACGAGATTAGGATGGCTCTCAAACAGCTAAAGAAAAACAAGGCTTTCACGTCTCTCTTCCCTGTAGGGAGGGATGGGTGAATTTAAGCGGGCCTTCAGGGTGACAGGCTCAATTTGGTATATTGTGCCTGTCGAACTGTCGCTTACCACCAGGAAGAGTGCGGTCATCTTGTTAGCTTATTATAAAAAAAAAAGAAAAGGTACCGGATGAGGATGGAATCACTACAGAGCTCCTGAATTTTCATTACCATCTTTTAATGTATTATTTTCATCGTCACATCTAGTCTTTATGATTACATTTTTATTTAGAGATAAATATTGAAATTCTTCATCTTCAGGACGTTATGATTTTATACTGAAGATTCAACGTGTTCGCGAGGAAGCCATACTGGAAAAAAGTGAATACAACATTTTGCGTAAATATTGTACACCATGTAATGAGGATAAGAAATTACATTAAATGCCTTCAAAATCCTTTATAATAATTAGATCAAATAGAGGAACCCCAAACTTCATCATCATCATCAGCTCATTCCTGTCCACTGCTGGACATAGGCCTCCCCAAATGCACGCCACTTCTCTCTCCTCGGCCACTCGCATCCAGCTCCTACCACACCACCTGACTTGCGGGCGTCCTACACTTCGTTTACCGAGACGCGGTATCCACTCCAGAACTCGTCTACCCCATCGGTCGTCGGTTCTACGGCTGATGTGACCAGCTCACTGCCACTTCAGCTTGCTAATGCGACGAGCTATGTCGATGACTTTGGTTCTCTGACAGATCGCCTCATTTCCCCCCCAAACCCCAAACTTAATCACTTATTATTGCTAAAAAGCTAATTATCATGAAGACACGAGTAAATCGATGTAAAAATAATAAACTAGGTCACATAAAATAAAGATTAAAATGACGTAAGTAAAGATTTTTCTGGTGTTCATTAGGTTATTTTAATCGAAAAATAAATTATTTCTTAATATGCCAATACTCACAGAACTACTTTTGATGTTAAACGGCAATAAATATAATACATCTAATTATTTTGCATGTAATTTAATACTAATCTGAAGTAAGTCGATGTATGTTAGAAATCTAAAATATGCTTTAAAAGTAAACTGAATTAACTATAAATGATACTTACCCGTGACGATAATTTTTAATTCTATATGGTAATAAAACTAATAATATCGCTTTCGTAGAAAAATATAACAAGAAATGCAAATCACCTGTTAATAATAAACAGATTTAATTCACTTTACTTCGATCTTCAAATTGGTTACCTTGAGTCGGCGCTGGCACATCACTGAGTGTATCGTTTTATTGGTCACAACTTGTTCACTCCAGTTAGTAAAAAAGAGAGGGGCGATCATTTATTTCGCTTCTATTTGGTCATATCGAGCGGGAGTCGGAGCATACCTATTCTTATCGTCGTAATATTACGTTTTATGATTAAATCTCAAAAACTGTGATTTTTGAATTATTTCTTTGTTTGATTAAGCGAGCGAAATGACCGTTACCTTATTGCAATATCTTAGTACAGGTTATACCTAGTACCTACGTGTTTCCTGCTGTGGCTATATCTGGTTAATGCCTTGTTTTGTTTTCTTGGTCATAAAGTAGGCTAGTAAATAATGAAAATGTAATTTGCAGTAGAAAACCACATAAGTCCCGATGACTTGAAAGAGTTCCTAAATATGCACAAGAAGGTGGACAACTCGACGACCACCCCAAACTCCTTGGAGATCACCGCTGGCGCCTCATTCGAGGGTCCCGAGGTGAGTTTGCATTTGATACGGGAATTCAAATTTTATGATGTCACTACATACACTTGTAAACGGTAAATCAATTAGGCGAACGGTACGTTAAGCGGCTTGCAGTTTGCGGCGTTTCGCCAACAACTCATTTTTTTTGCGCCTGATACGCAGCGTCAGAGTCGCGCTGTTTAAAATGTATAGGGAGGAAAATTGGAAGCAAAGTGTTAGCAGCTCATTGTAAGTCTAGTGGGGGCGTGGTAACTATGCAAATTATATTTCAAAAGCACACTTTATTAATTAACTGGTATTAACATGAAGTTGTTATTTTTAGGAGTTAATCGACAAAACAATACCAGATATTGTGGATTGCTTCGGCCTAGGCTCTTTCACGAACCAGCTCACCTGGATCTTCAATATGAAGCCCGACCCTTCGCACAAAATCAACACGCATTTCTATTTCTCATCGCGCAACATACCCTACAGAGTACAGGTAAATATTACGGATACACTTTTACAGGCTAGAATATCAGGTCTACATGATTATACCTACGTATATAAATGTAAATATTTACCTACCTTTTAGGTGTGACACAGATTCTCCTTCCTTCACGAAATTCATAGCTAATTAGCAGTTCAAATATTATTCAAAAATTCTTAATTTGTATGTAATTAAATAGGGTTGGAATAAACACGAATTATGTGGGTAGGTATTCCAACATAAGTGTACAACATTTTGTAATGATAAATGGAGAGTGAGGAATTAATAGTAAACTTTTCTAAGTGGAATATACTTATTTGTGTAACAATGGTCATTTAATGTTTTAGGTGTTCCCAGGGGAACAGTTTGGCCTGGAGTGGGTTGACTTCAAACCGAGCAGAAAGTCGGTAATGATCGTGCACGGTTTTATGAGCCATAGCAACTCCTCGTGGGTCCACGATATGACAAGGGCTTTCTTGCAGTAGGTGAGTTAACAATAATGTCAATAAAGCAAGATTGTTGCCCATTTGTTTCACCTAAAAATTCCACACACACAATTCCAGTGGTCGCAAGAGCCTAGTTCGAGGGTTCGAGCCCCCGTTCACAGTAATTTCTCATTTTCTATTATTCTGTTACTATTGATATTGAGACAATTATGTCGATTTTCTAATTTTCCTATAAATAATAGTTCGTAAATCGATTTGCCAAGTTTGTGGAGGTTTCGAGGCGCCTTGCACTGTTAAACTAAGTTGCATGTTCACTTTCGCAAAATTAATGTTATTAATCACGGGAACAAGTCAATGACAAAATTGCGTCAAGGACAAAAGGCGATAAACTTGGCAATGATAAAGGATTCGTTGACGACAGGCGGATGTGAACGTGATAGCGGTGGACTGGAGCGACGGCGGGAACACATGGAAGTACTGGAGAGCCGTGGCGAATACGCGCCGCGTGGGATCCGATATTACTGAGTATGCCTAATTTACATGATCATACATACGTACAATCACGCCTTTTTCCTAGAGGGATAGGCAGATACTCCTTCCTAACATGTGCTACGGTCCTGGCACACCACTTTAGCTTCTTCCATGATATAAGTAGGTACTACTATAATGGTGGCTGAATACTCTAATTATGAGTAGATGATTTAGTTCTAATAAGACCCTAAAGAAGGACCTTTATTCAAAACTACCATACAAGTCTTGAAAACTAACTGCACAACAACAACAACTGCGATACCATAATAATCACTGTTTTTAACCCCTAATAAGACACAGGGAAAATAGTTTCCACCAGATTTTGAACCTTATGTAGTTGTAATACCGGCGAAAACCAATGAAAAAATTCTATAATATAGAATTTTTTTATGCTGTATTTGATTAAGGGTTAAATAAATAAAAAGCGAAAACCTCAGTCACAGAAATTATAGTTATTTGTCGGTTCTTTTGTTTTTTTTAGTAGTGATTTGATTAGATCTCAGGCCAAGGTCCTGAGAATTTCATTGTGAATACGTTTTTTTTAGTTTCCTTCGCCAGCTGAAGATGGCCACAGGCGTGCGCTTCAAGGATTTCCATTTCGTTGGACACAGCTTAGGAGCGCATATATCGTCCTTCGTTTCGTATCACCTGGGAGGAGTCGCTAGAATTACGGGTAAGTTGATCGAGTCTAAAATAAGCTGAAGAGTTCGTTTGTTTGTGTGAATGCACTAATCTTAGGAACTGCTGGTTCGAAATGAAAAACGTCTATTTGTGATGGATATACCATTTATCGAGGAAGGCTTTAGGCTTCACGCTGCGACCAATAGGAGCAAAGAAACAATGGACAACGTGTAAAAAACGGGGAAAATCGCGGACGAAGGCCCTTAAACAAATATCATACATAAACAAAGTCAATATAATGTACCTCATAAAATAATCATTCAATCATCAACTACCGCAAAATCATTTATGCAATTACGTGATTCATTAAGTTCAGTGCACTGATAGAAGATAGTAGTTCATTGTAGAATGTTCGTGATAATTCGTTTTATGAAATACTACCACATAATAACAAGTCGTAAAGTTAATTGATAGTCACAGGATAGTGTCATAAAGCATTGTGTCGCTGATCTTTTGGAGTCTGAAGGCAGAGAAATGAGGACAATCTCGTTACGATAAAGCACTAAGATCACGCGAAGCTACGATGCCAAGGTTTTCTTACTCTTGGCAATGGCCTTTGAATGCCGCAGATGTGGTTGAAAAATAAATACTCCAATAAGACTCCTTAGAGAATCATTCTACATTAAGGGATACTCTTGTAGTGAAAGTCACAAACATACGTTTTGCATAACGCTTTTTTACTTTTTATGAGACACAGGGGAACTTCTCGTACATAATACTTATCTATAGGTTGAGATTTGGCAGACATGTTTCGGAACAAATAGCCTCATTTATCCTATAAAGCAGAGGTTGGCCATCTTTTACCAGGCAACCACAAGATGACAAAATAAATTCTAGGAAGCAAAAAGTCGCGTAGATCTCTTGAATTTCTTGATGATGCTGGTTGCCGACCACTGCCTTATAGGTAGTATCTAGGTTTATGAATATTGGACTAAAAGCAATAGTTGTTAGGGCTGGACCCGGCTCAGCCGTGCTTCCGCACCGCCAACCTGACGGAGCGCTTGGACGAGACCGATGCCGACTTCGTGGACGTCATCCACACAAATGGGAGACTGCTCCAGAAAATCGGGTTCGGACTACCGGAACCGACAGGTGAGTTCAACGAGTGAATTAGTCATTATCATCAGCTTATCAGCAGCATTAGAGGCTGGAACCTATACCCTTCTCTAGAGTAATTTTAGTCAACTACCTGGTAATTTTCACAATCTTAGAAATATAAGTATTTGCGGTATAATGGAAAGAGAAAAGATATTTTGCATGTAGTGGGTACTGCTTCATGATATTTGGAATTTTACATTATTCTCTCAACAGAAGTTTGGTACGATTATAATTTATATAATTTTACTCAGGTCACGCAGATTTCTACCCGAATGGAGGAATGAAGCAGCCAGGTTGCCAAAATGATACGAATTCAGTTTGGGCTCGAATATTACCGTTTTCTCCTGCAAGTAAGTCCTATTCCTCAAATTACACACATAGTAGGTACCTATGATAAGAAAAAAAGTAAGTGGTGAAATTTGTCATTGGTAGATTGGTAACCCACATAATATGTTTAATATTTCATGGAACTTGAAGTTATCCTGTAAGTAGTGACCTTTAAAGGCCGATGAATTTAGGTATGAAATTATGTGGTTATTTCACGTACTTTCCCATATGACAGTTGAAAGTCCTTATCTAGAGTTATTCACTAAACTTACATGAATTAATCACCTTAAATAATAATGATGTCAATGTATTTGGTACCACCGCATTACATTCCTACTTTTTAATAAAAAGAGTAACATTTTGCAGAATTACAACAAGCGATTTGCAGCCACGGAAGGGCATATCTGCTGTTCACTGAGTCGTTGATCAGCGGCAACTGTTCCTTCAGGGCTCACCGGTGGAACTTGACTTACGAAGGGTAAGAGAAACGAGCATAATCATAATATGTTCATATGTACCATCATTCGACGCTTTAACGGTGAAGGAAAACATCGTGAGGAAACCATCACACCTGAGAAATTTTTCAACGGTGTGTGAAGCCATGTCAGAGGCCTACGGGCGGTTTAAAAACTCTGACACCAGGTTGTTCATCAACCATACGATAAGAAGAGAAGAAGATAATATGTACTTATTATTTACTTAGGTAGGCACATGCGGTTTTGGAGCATAAGGTCAAGATGACAAACGAATGCAAATTGTCAAAAGGGCGGAATGTCAAAAGCGCACATAGTATAAAGACCAGATTGTCAAAAGCACAGGCAAGAGACGAGGATATTTGTTTTTGGTAATTTTACGCTTTTGACCATAAGGCCATAAGAGCATATTATCAAGCTCTAAATCATCCATCACCGATCTTGCGAAGGAGCGGATGGCTATGCATGCAGCTCAGTCAGTACGTATTTGTTAAATATATTGTAAAAATTCGGTGGGCGAAATTTCCACCTGAGTAATAATAATAATAATAATAATAATTTCTTTATTGACATCATAATTACATATTCCTATGAAACTCTGACACTCGAACTAGGCTAAAGTGCCTGTATCTCAAGAGTCAGTGGCTTCTCCCATTTTTTTGCAACAATTGTTCAATAAAACGAAATATAACATACTTTTATATTTAACAAATAACTATGTATATAATTTGATATAAAAGTGCTTAAGTGTAATATTATAACTAAATAATCTAGTACTAGGTATTTATAAAATATATGTATAGTATTACAAATATATGTGTATACATACATATATATTTAGTATATAGATAAATAGATACATATATGTATATATGGATATTATAATTATGTGTATATATTCATTATATATATATTTATACTAAACATATATACTAAAAATTTACGTTAAATGTACTATTTGTATTTTAATTTGCCCGTTTACTTAAAAAGATCCTCTGTTTGTTCGTAGTTTAATGACAAAAGCCAAGTCTTGACTACTAATTTGCATTCATAAAGGGAAAGAGGATAGAATTTTATCATTTTATTTATTTTATTGTAGAGATAAATTGAGAGATATGCACGTTGTCTCCTAGCAAAGGTGGTACGGAGTAACTAAATGTTAAGTGCATAGACGTGTTCTGTCGTACAAGGTAACATTATCTCGTGTAATTTTATTGTAAGTTTGAACAATTACGAGAATAACTACGTTTCACAGCATTAATTATTGTCTTTTGTCTGAGATAAAACAAACAGTAGGTACGGATACAAACAAAAATAGCTTTATAATTTTATTTCGACACCAGAGGGCTTACCATGAATTGGCTATCGAAAACTTACTTAAGTTAAAAACCTATCGAGTTGTTTTTTTCATACGGCCGATTTTAGTTCTTCGCGTAACCACCATGGGCGCTGTACAAGTTTTTCATAGACATATTTACGTAGGCGATATCGAGTGCGTAAGTTTTAAACTCATGGTAGCCCCACTGTTGTCCATTTCATCACTAATGTAGTTTTGTAATATAACTTGCTAGACTTCAATGAGAACACGTCGAAGGATTAAATTAACAAATACCGATGTTCATCATACGAATAATTGACCCGGGATGGATTCGAAACCATGACTCTTGGCGCATTAGAATAGGGGGCTATCCAATGGGCCATATCGACTCTTAGTAATAAGATCAAAAGAGTTTTAATAGTAACCTTAAAAATAATCTTCTTTAGATAGACATGTAACACTTAAAATGATCAATGAAGCAAATGGAGTATGATTCTACTACTGGTTCGGAATGAAGATTCTACTGAGAAGATTGTTGGCAAGGAAGGAACTCATTAATCCTTTAAAGAAGTAAGATAGAGTGAAGAGAAATGAGAGAAGATACAGATATAGATAATAACTAGCTGTGCCCGCGACTTCGTCCGCGTGGACAACCCTTATCACTCAGGGGTATGAAAAATAGATGTTGGCCGATTCTCAGACCTACTTAATATGCTCACAAAATTTAATGAGAATTTCGGTTTCGGAGGAGCATGGCAACGAAAACTGTGACTATTAATTATTTATTTCTTCAAATTGTAGAGTGAACTCTAGCCTAGTGGCGGCGTGTGACCGACGAGGCTCTTGCGCCGAGATGGGCATCAACGCCGTGGGCGGCGCGGGCCACAACCGCGCCAAGGGGCCCTACTTCGTACTCACCACTGAGAAGGAACCTTACTGCCG
This sequence comes from Maruca vitrata, assembly GCA_039566165.1. Classification (NCBI taxonomy): domain Eukaryota; kingdom Metazoa; phylum Arthropoda; class Insecta; order Lepidoptera; family Crambidae; genus Maruca; species Maruca vitrata. The sequence continues at coordinate 12,000,673 of CM076912.1, read as the reverse complement.
TGAGTATATTAAACTACTGAGTTTCCCTAATTAAGTAGGCTTCATTAGGTAACTAGGCTACTAGGCATGGCTAAAATGGAATGGGAACCAGGACAAGACGCGTGAAATCCCCAAATTTTTGAGTTCGGACTCCGGAAATATCAAGCCTAAGATTTAATGTGTTTATAACCGGAATACAAATGAAGTTTCACTTGGACAGTCCACGCCTGGCCTTTACAAAAATCCAGATGAATGACATTCAAACCTAATAATAATCGTTACACCACTACAAGGATCGCGGGACTAGCCTGATACGCTTATTGTAAAAAATAACGAGTTGTAGTCTAGGTCGCGAATACTGGAAGAAGTACCATCCTTACAGTTGTAGTGCAAAGAGCATTTAGTAGAACGTGGAACATCAAGGGACTAATAATAATAATAAGGGTCTGTGTCACCATACAAGTCCTACAATTTGTTAAGTAAACCTTCCCACAAATAAGTATAATAATGTACTTATGTTTTGATTAAGGTATAAGATTAGCTTAATAATTAAGTAATTGGCACTTTATGGGCAGTTTCCGATTTAAGATACCTAGTTGGTGTTTAAAGTCACGCTTCAGAAAACACCCAACAAATCACTAAAAACGCTCGTTTCGTGTAAAACTATAAATTAATGTATTGAATTTCCTCAATGCTAATAAGGCACTTAATGCATCTGTTGGTTGGTCGGCTCACTGTGATGCGAATTCGATCGTCCTTGTCCCACTTTTTATGTTTTGCGTTCTTAATCAGTTCTGCAAAGTGAAGTGTCTTTGAGTTCGATCACGAAGATTGTTGGTGAAGGTGATAATTGTCCACTAATTAATGCTAATGACAATTTCTTTTTTCATAATTATTAGCAATTAGTATGAATCATTTTATATCTTTGCACTAGGAGGTATTTATTTTTAGTTGGATTTCTATATAAGCCTCGTTTCCGAGTGAGGCGGATGCCAGTTTCTCGTAGCGATCAAAGCGGATGTGACATTTCTTTGTATCCGTCCTGCTCAGCGCCGTATGGAACTATAAACAATTATTTTCCGCTCTGTTCAATCATCCCTCCAATCTAATAGGAAACAAGATTTCTAAATAAAGACTGAAATGGTGTCAGATCTTGGTGGAAAATGCTGAATCTGTGATCAGACTGGTTTATTTGCGAAGAATCCTTCATATATCTAGATACCTACCTCCCAATCTACCATTACCTACTCTTTCATTGTTGAAACTTGCATATTATTATAGTCCTGGATTATAATCAAATTTTAAGGGCTATTATACTATTATCAATCATATTCATATAGTCATGGTCACACATTCAGAGTTGAACTTGCAAGAGTCTTTACGATGATTTCTCTCACCAAGTCACGCATAGTTGCATGATCAAGAAATTAACAGTGTAAATAGATACATCCATTTTGTATTAACCCACGTTAACTGAAATCTGATGTAATATTGGATGAGGAACCCACCTACATATTATACGAGTACATTGATAGTGGTACCTTTTACAATGGTACTTTTACCTAGTGAGATCTATGCCCCCTTTAAATCCATGTTGTAGCATTTTGCCTTGTTGCTGGCTTATCATTCATAGTTTTACGTTTTCACTAACAATTTTCTGTAACCCCAAAATTATTTTGTAGCAACCGAGTGGGAAAGACGCCATCCCCGGCCAGATCTTCTTCGGGACCTCTTGAAGGGATTCCGACTGGATAGGGTGATAAAAGGCACTCCAGCGGTTACGACGGTGGCGTACGCAGACCCCCTGGACGAGGCGAGCTCTCCCCCGCCCACTACCACGCAGAAGAGTTGGTTCTCAAGATGGGTTGGCTGACTAGTGCCGCTAAGAATATTCTTGCGATCGTAAATCTTCTATCTAGTCAATATTGCCAAGATGGCATTTATTCGGCGCGTTCAGGTGAATGAGTTTAATTAAATTCGAAGTAGAGCATAAGTAGACAGAAAATATTTATTTTTGAAGTAGTATTTGCATGATAATTAATAAATATTAATGACTTAATAAAAACAAATGCTAATATTCCAGTTTAAAGTATCGTTTCTAAGTGCAATCGTCTTATACTGGTGACAAAATTAAGTTCCTTATTGTTAAAATTAGAATAAAAAGAACCATTGCGATTAGATTACATTAGTATGTTCTGAGTTTTGCATTTTTGAACGGTTGTAAAACCTAATTATCTAATAAAAATAATTGTAAAAGGTGCGCTGTAAGAGTACAAGAATGATTTTTGTAATATTAAGGAGAATTTTACTATAAATTAGCTTAAGATAAAAAAAAATCTATTAACGAAGAATGTTTCAAATATACTTCTAGAACAAGTTATTTCAGTGTTTTTATTTATTGGCCACCTTAGAATTGGATAGTCTCTGAGGTTTCATTAAACTGTCACTAAACTGCTATCATTATTAGTATTTAAGGTAAGTTTACATTTATATTTTTTTGAACTTGTAGTATGTAGGTATATCGGTTACCACTTAGTGAAATAAGTAAGTATTGCTATCAGTACCTAATTAACTTATGGATTTATCAGTAAATAGAAAGCTTTTAAAGTAATTAACAAGCTTTTACCATAACACTCTACATTCAATCCATTATTGGCGGTAGGGGTTAGGTACATTACATGACACAAAGTGACATCGGGTCCGCGGTTTGACCAGATTTATATTTGACCTTTAACAACGATAAATAATAAGTACAATTAAATATAATGAAATACAACAAAGAAAGAGTACGGAAAGTAGGTCGAGTAAAGGAGATATGTTCAAAGTTTAGGTTGTGGTTTAGCAATAAATTCATATTTTTCGGGAAAAACAGCGGTATACATGGTTTGAAGCAGGTATTTGATGAAAAGAACATTTTCATATCTAGGTGAGTACCTACATAGTACCATCTTGTTTTTTTTAGCGTTAACAGTTTTATTATAATAATATGATTTGTTCTATGTTATACCTGACCTCCACCTGGATAAATATACAATAACAATTCATTAATGTTCTTTGTGCAAAATAGTGCGTCACTAACATTTAGCTGAGATATACTAGGAAACAGGAAGCTGTACAAAAGTAATTTGTAGAGATCTATAATAGGCATTTAATTGTCAGTTTAATATTATTATTTAGATGTACGATGTACGATATCTCATGAAGTACCGTACCAGACAATGTGTATAAAAATATTAAGATAAACATAACACGTTTTAATGTAGCAGATTAATATTCCTGGTCCTTGATTAAGCATAACACCAGTAAAATCAGTACCTAATTTTACCGATACGGTATTTAACTTCAGTTAACACAGCACATATTTCATATTAACTACGTTAAATTGCATTAATTACATTATTATACCTTAAAAAAATAATTTATTCGATTTACTTGATACCATTATTTATGTAGATATTATTATAGGTACATTTTATGAACGAGATTTAATCGAGTTGTTGCTTAGAAGCATTAGGGCGGATGTCGATTTTGCCAACTTTACAGGAGAGAGTAAAATATAAATTCAATTTTATCGTCAAATATTTTATTAAGTACAAACAACACGTAAATTATTTCTTCTCATTTATTTAGCTAACCAAGAAGATTTCCTAACTGTAAAATTAAAATTTAAAAACAATGTTTCTAAACAGTGAAAAATTAACTTTTTTTCAATAAATGATCACATCCGCCTTTATGCCATTAAAATAACTGAAATTATTTGTTCAACTGATAAGTATGTGCCCATACGGCTTTATGCCTCCAATTTTTGTAAATTAATGTTAAGGTGTTTGTCCGAATGCAACGTAATGCCTTCAAAAATAATAATCAATATCTAGTAAAACTTAATAAGACGAAATTGCAAATGCGACTTTATCGTGTTCATTTATTAACTTTGGTTGTATTGGCAAAAAGTCGGACATCACTTAAAAAATACTACACACATTAAAAGTGACTAGGGATCGAGTATGTTTAGGAGTATTGCTGCAATCAGGGTTAAATAATAACTTTTTTGTATCGCTATTGTCACATTTTAGTGAATTACATAGCTACTTACTGCCCGACGTTTCGACTGGGTTACACCAATCGTGGTCGCGAGCGAACTGGCGCCGCCCGTCTTCGTCTGCCATAGCGGTTGTGTGTAGACCCATAAAGACTAATTTTAGTGTAATGGAACGCGAAAGTCTAAAATCTTACATTTTAGTGAGTTTTAAACATTTAAATATCAATTAAATATTGTTTAAAATTCGATAATAAGAAGAAAATTGACTGTCAATGTGGATTTGTATAAAACTGAGTACTAGTTTATAAAAGTACCGTTTTGAGAAAATCATTAAAATGTCTGCATCGGAACTGAAACAATTGAACTGAAAAAACCCGAGAAGAGATGATGCGAGCCGTCGGAATGTTGGAAGCTGGTTTCAGGCAAAGTGCTGTAGCTTTCGCTCTTAACACTACACAGAACGTCATGAGTCTTCTCTGGACGCGCAATCGCATGACGGGCAGCGTGGCCGAGCGACATGGGGGACGATCTCGCATCACGACACGCAGCAGGACCGGTATATCCAAAATACTGCTCGACGGAATCGTACCATGACCGCCATGATGTTTGTTACGAGGCTCCACATCTCCCAAGAGTTGCTAATAAGCGATCAAACAACCCGAAATAGTTTACATGAAGTGGATCTGCGATCCCGAAGGCCGCTGAGAGTTTCACCTATTGCACCCTGCAATCGCAGGACCCGTTTACGATGGGCTCGCGAACACAGAAACTGGGAGGAGGAAGACTGGCGCTTTGTGTGCTTTTCGAAGGATTCCCGCTTCGCTATGAGACCGAATACAAGACGTACTCGAGTTTAGAGAACATCTGGAAGTCAAGAACGTTTGAGATATTGTCAGGAAGTTCATCCGTAAGGTGGAGGAACAATAATGATTTGGGCCGGTATTTGGATCGGCGGAAGAACCGATATCATTTTTTGTATCAGAGGTAACCTCAATACTCAAGTTTACGCAGAAAGAATTGTTTCAGATATAATCATCCCTTTGCGAGGCCAGTTAGGTGAATTATTTCAATTAATGCATGACACCGCACGTCCACACACGGCTAGAATCGTAACACGCATTCTTGCCGAAGCTCGTATCAACGTTCTGCCGTGGCCAGCTCAATCGCCAGAACTCAATCCAATTGAGCACGCATGGGTTATGCTTAAAAAAAGAGCTCCGCCGAGTATGCATACCATACATACTGCACAACAACATTTTGACTTGTTACAAACAACATAGGCGGCCATTTTTCAAAGTGATTTTGATGAACTCATCTTAAGCATACCTTGCCCAAGCGTGTTTATGGTGGAAGTACAGATTATTATTAATTTTCGTAGTTTTTAAAATCATTATTTTTGCCATTTTGTGTCATTTAATTGACTTATCTCTATTCAATTAGAATAGAGATAAGTCAATTAAGTGACTTCGTTAATTTGAGATTTTCCCATAATTTTCAAAAACATAAATTTGAGTTCATTATTATTTAATATAGGGGTAAGCGGTTTAATAAAAACATAGGCTTTAAAGTAAGAAGTCGCTCGAAAGACTATAGTAAAAGGCACTCTCTTAAGAATAGGAGCGCCACACGAATTAACTCCATTGACATTCATTGTTTGCACCCTATTTTTGAGATATGAGTTTAATACATCAAATGCTTTATCTGCATAATGATGCAGATAAAGCATTTGATGTATTAAACTCATGATGAAAATGATGCAATTTTAATAGCAATATCTCATGATTTACACAATCAAAGGCTATTGAAGATTCGAAGAAGATACCTATTGCATCCTGCTTATTTTATCAAGCGTCAAAGATATGCTTGCCAAGTGCCACACTTGCGTCAGTGGTGGATCTTATTTCGGTGAAGTCAAATTGCTTATAACAGCTTATTTTCACTAAAATGAGACATTAATTGAGATAATAATTTTTTTTCAAAAATTATACTAAGTACAGGTGAAACAAAGCGGAAATTAGATGATTCACTTATATAACGGAATTTCTTGAATAAAGAAATTATTTTACTAAACTTCATTAAATTTGGGAAATGACATACCTTTATACACACATGTTAAATATGACAGCCAAATGTCGTCAGTCTTTTTAAAATTTAACTCTTTAAAGGATTGCAAAACTACATTTTGGTTTACTTGGTTAAATTTAAAAGATACTAGACATTTTCTACAGTCCTAACAATAGAAAAACTAACTTTAAGGATTCCATGTATATTAGTATTGGTCTATTGGTCACGGGCCACGGCGTGTATAATGCCCTATGTCGCTAATTTTTTGACGCCATATTTGAATAGTTCACATCCATAACGACTTATTTTCAAATTGGCCCACCATTGCGTTCACAAAGTTAGTAAAACAAAATGCATAAAGCCGTATATCTGCAACAGTTTAAATGTTTCTAAAGGAAACTTAGAAGCATAATGTCGGAAGTTTAGTTATGATGAATATTTTAAATCACTGTTTAGACCATAAAGGCGTGACTCCTTTTACGTAGCCTTTGTGAGAATATTTTTTCTAGGCATAAGGGCCAAACTTATAATCCACCAAAATAAATAATCAGCATTGTAGACGCAGAGAGATGGAAGTGAAAATAAAACCTTAAGGTTCTAATGATTTTGGAAAACCTGTCAGAACCGACATTATGCACGAAATTATCTCAGCCCAGAAAAGGGATAGAAATATAGCTGTCAGTGGTATAGAAAGAAGTGTATTTCTTTGCTACCCAATAAAAACATAATGCCCTATCTGCACATCCGCCCATATGCTTCTGAGCTCTAGAATCATACAACTATACTTTCTTTGCGCAGAAATCTACCTATATAGGTACTAGAAATATCTATAAGTTTTGAAGTAATTTATGTATTTGCCTTGCTAATTTTAAAGCTTGACTGCTAGTCCTACCGAGTTAAGATTGACTTTTTTATAGATTATTTTGGGTAGTGATCTTGTTGATATCAAGTGGATGCCTGTACATAATGCTGGCCCCGGTGGCCGAACTGGGCGACGAGATCAACTTCACTCCTGATACAAGATACCTCAATTGGGAGACCATATTCCCGGCCGTCACCGTTTGCGAATCGTACAACTCTAAGTTGGCTCAGAGAAAGTTTATGGATCTCTATCGTAAGTAGACTATAGTAGTTTATAATGCCTATTTCAGTTGCCAGGCAAATTATTGTTTTAATACGGAGGTACCGCCAACATTGTGTTTGAAGTTCTGCGTGTTTTATACATTTTTAGCCTACATTACTGTTTCATTCAAAGTAAAACATAGATGTTATCGATCGGCACATTTTTATAAATTGTCATGAGTGTGTAAAATACTTAAAAGATAACGTTCCGTTAGAACGTGTGTAAATGATTACGAAGATAATAACCGCATCGTTATTGCCGTAATGTTTATTGTACCTACACTTAGTACTTAGACAAGTAGATAGGCCCTAATTTTATCACTATGGTTAGTTTTTACGATGGCAAATTTCAGCGTAACTTAAAAACTGTCCCTTTAACTAATTGTATATTGATGCATAGGTATTGATCTGTCTGCACCGATGGTCCACATAAAATAATAATATTTTCCACAAATTCATTAAGATTTATCAGGAACTTTAACGAATTTGTGTAATATATCGTTGGTCTTGTTTCCTAGCTGATCTAATGGAGCCGATGAATTTTGACTACCGTAAATATCTAACTGAGTTGGTATACGGACGAGGCAGCTGCGGCAAGGCGGTCTGCACGCCCTGCGGCACCACAATAGCCTGTGACATTAACTGGCGACAAATTATTGAGAAAGTAATGTATCTCCTATTTGTTTTTACATAAATACGGCTTCGGAGTACAAACTAAAATCTGAATGAATATGATTGTCTCCTAGGGTACGATATGAAGCGCAACACAGTAGTAGGTACCTGAAATAATTATGTACTGCGTCAATTTTAAATTAACTATGGCTATGTACCTACTACATAAAAGTTGTGAAAGTTGTTATTACAGATTGATAAAAATTGAATTAACTCACACTGGTAATTTTACATTTCCATGCCATTCTTTCGTTAATCCAATGTCGCTTGATTCCTCAAGGTATGTTACATAATTCACTGTAAAGCACAAATATGAACTTGAGCTTTTGTTTTCGTTAATATACACCTAAGTTCCGTGTATATTTTTTTCATCACTACCACTTTAGTAATTCACGTGAAAACTGATCGCATTCTTTAAGGTCCGCAAAACATGCACGGAGATGATTGCCGACTGCTATTTTAACGACCAAGAATTTCCTTGCTGCAAGAAATTTCAGCTCGTCGACTCGGAAACCGGATACTGTTTTGCTTTCAACACGTTACAAAGCGAGTGAGTTAGTAATCATGTCACTAGATAAAATTCGTTCATAACACAGAGAGATAAGATTACGTAGATTAGTACATAATGTTTCATAAAACGCCATTTAAAATATGTCTAACTATACGAGCGGTATGTGATTTTGCTATCCAATATTCGCAGAAACTCTCGTCTCGATGAGTTGTACACTCTGAACAGAACCACTGGACCAGGAACGCTTACATTTCGATTGTTATTTGACGCACATGTAAGTTATATTTATTATCTTTGGTATTGGATCTTACAGTTTAAATTATTAAGTAAGGGTCTCTTAACTTTTAGGGAATAATAAAATACCTTTTTTAACTAAACAAGTACCTGGGTAAAACTATAGTTCAACTGGCTTCTGGGCCGACTCACTATAGAAACCCGACTTAACTCTTTGGGCGGCCAACAATAAGGGCTAATTTGTATGAATTCGTGCCCGCGACCGCGTAACGCAGCGTTCGGCCCAAAAAGTTGTTAAATACAACTGTACCACTATTTTATAATCTGTGACGGTATTTACGTAAGTAGGTACTGCAGATTTTTTAAATATGTCTAATAGATTTCAGTGCACAGTCCTGAGGAATTAGCGACAAATGTCCTAGACATCAAGTTGAAATTTGACGTGAAGACGAACACAAATAACAGGGTCACCTATCTGTTCTCCATGGTCGAGGTGGAGAATGATCCCATGCTGCTGGCCGAGGAGCAGGAAGTGAGGGGCTGCAGGAAGCTGGAAGAGATACCGGGAGGAGCCATACACACGTATCCGGTATTTCGATTACCTAAAATATATTCAACAGTAATATAAATTATTTAGAGAACGTTGTGGTGTGAAAGAAGATGCAGTGACTAAGGTTGAGAAAGGTATGCTTAGATTTGAGACGATGAATGAAAGACGATTAACGAAAAGAATATATGTATAGACACACACAGAGAGGTGAAAAGTGGATCGCTGGAAGTGATCTCTGCCTACCCTCTGGGAAAAAGGCGTGATTGTATGTATGTATGTATATATGTATAGAGAAAGTATAAATGTAAAATGTCGACAGGGGAAGGTCAAGAAATACCTTCCATGGCCAAATAGGTCAAATTTTGAAGAAGGTTCATATTAAAAGTACCCGTAATCGACGAGCATGCATGAACAGATTGATGGATGTGAAAGAAGCGAAAGTGGTGTGCCAGGATCGTAGCACATGGCAGGAAGTGATCTCTGCCTACCCCTCTGGGAAAAAGGCGTGATTGTATGTGTGTTCAATATTACTTACTGTTTCTTGTCTACAACACGTTTTCTTTTTATGGTATGGCACCTGCATTTATTGAACTACTTACCTACGAGTATATCTAATTGTTGCATAAACTACTATACAATAGAAAACCATTAAATAAGGACATCACATTTTAATACATTGTATACGAACTACTCATACAAAATTAGGTATTCGTTTCCAACATTGATATGCGACAAATATGGTGATGTTACGTTAATATCGTAGTTTCAACCGAAACTACTTACAAAACCTTGTAAGTATTTTTCACACAGATTTATACACCGTGAAATTTTAGTGGTTGTGTTCCCGCAGTAGAATGATTATATCTTAGTAGCACAATAGATTTGTGCAGTTCTTTTTTATTGAAATCAATAAATGCCGGTTTTACGTAAGGTATAACCGAAACTCAAAAGCACGTTCGAACCGCTTTTTTACTTAGGGCGTACAGCTTCTTTAGCTTTAAGTATCGATGTCATGCGGTAAGCAGTACCTGATTACGTTACATCTTATAAAAGAACGATAGCTTCTCTCATTAACGAATTTTGAAAAATTATTATCTTGAAAATTGGAAAAAAAATTTTTTTTTCAATAATTTGCATGATTCGATAGTATTACTTAAGGCAATCGGGGAAACAACCATTAAAATTTCACGGTGTATACCTACTGAATTTTTTGACAGGTTTATTCTTATGGAGCTTGCCGATTAGCCGAAGATACAGAACACATGTTAGACCATTGTGGATGCGTCCATCCAGTGCGACATGCTTCGTGTAAGTTAAACCATCGGTATATGAACAGGATAGAAATATGTATATTACATAACATTTTTTTATTGTAGATAAAAACCATTACTGCAATTACACCGGAGTTAACTGCATAAGGGTGACTGAAGGTACTAAATAAAGAAGTAATCACAACTGAGTATAGCAAAATTGCACTTTATGGCATAAAACTATTTATTACTATTGTTTTAGTTGAAAGACAGAAACTTGGCAATGACAAACACGACGACCACGGTCTCGACCATTGCCTCCCGTCATGTGTTGAGAGCGAGCTCAAAACCATTCATATTTCTAGGTAAGTTTAAAGTGGGTAAAAATATGCTCCCAAGCTCTTGAGCACAGCTGCTGTCCTATCTATTCTACACTTGCGACTACAATTATTACTGGCCACTGCAGCACTGCAAAAACATTTATTTTTCTTTCTTTCTTACTCTAATTATAGAAATGAGTAGAAAACTTTACAGTATTATGACCGCTTTAGTTAAATGTTCACCGCCTATAATTTTGTCTCTTAGGCAGTGGGTGAGGGAAGAGCCAAACCCTGGAACATTGGTGACCATCCAAATGGCATCGTTGCCCAATTTGCGCTACATCAGGAACATAGTTAGAACCGACTTGGATATAGTTGGTAAGATAAAAAAAAATTTTTTTGTTACTATAGAAATAACGCACTTTGTTTTTTATGGATGTTTGAACACTAACTCACAATTTTTAGTCAGATGACTAACAGCAGAGTGCTGAAACTATAAAGTCTATAAGCTTTTTTCAGTCTTATTCAAAGTTGTTTAAGTATTTGACAATATTTATTCTAATATTCAGCTGTTGGCTCTTTTTCTTTTAAATATTTGGTAGAAAGAAAAGTATTAATATTTATTTTCTATGTTTACAGTATCTATTGCCGGTATGGTGAGCCTGTTCTTCGCTGCATCCATTCTAAGCATCGTGGAAATATTTTATCTCTTTTTCCGACCTTAGATTCTAAGGCTCATGTAGACATAATTTGTATGATCGGATAAAGTAGTATAATTTGACATGCAATAAACGATTTGATGATTTTACACCAAGTCTGAACATACATCATTACTATAAAACTATTATCATCATTTTGTCTCCTAACATACCATCTGTCTGTTGCCCCCTTTTCCTCATACAAAAGTTGCATGCTCAATCATTCTATTCGTCTCAAAATATAGTTTGCATGCTATTGTACATTTGATGAATACGAGTATATGTTAATAAAATTTATGAAATATGTGTCTGGCCTTCACTCCCTAATATCAGATATTGTTATGGCAACAGAGTTGCTTCATCGATATTCGCTAGTAGGAAACATTTTTGTATAGTCCAAGGTTGTGGTAAAAATAGTTACACATATTTTCATCTAGTCAAGTTAATAAGGCTTGTATCCAAGTTCTCAGGAAGTATTCCGCATTATTAAATATCTAAACTGATAGGTTGTATAAGAAGCAAAGAGAAAAATGGGTAATACAGAGAGTAATGTTACAAGTGGCGTGAAAAAGCAGGCGGGGACTTCAACGCAGAAACTTTACAAACTTATTGACTTGAAAGGTAAATTCTATTTTTAGACCAAATTTACAGTTCACTGAAGTTTGCTTAAGCACAATAAAGTGCATGAATACGTAATTACTTAAGAAATTACCATTACGCTGTCATTAAACACAAAGTTAGGAACAATAATTTAAATAATTTTAATAAGTTATTAACAAGTCTAACAACCTTTTTTTTTTTAATTATCGATCAATACGTGAATATAGAAAAAATGAAACGTTAATTCATGTATTTATGTTTTCATGTAGATGATGACTTTTGTTATGTAGGTAAGTGATTTTAATTACATCTGCTTTCATTGTTAGATTGCGGATGTTGGATAGTAGATAACTGTTTTTCGTAGAGAAATAATATTAAGATAATTATTTAACGATTTAAATGCTATGAAGAACGTTGTTTAGTCAAAGTCAAAGTCAAAGTATTTATTGCCAACTAAGTGTGAGGTATTTACAAAGATCTTATTGTATTTACATGGAGCTTAGATACTTAGTTGCCGTTGTCAGGCACTGCAATATGAGAGCTATACAATTAAAAACTTATAACTATACAATGAGGGTTTTCGCGAATGAGAAATTCACTAGATGGCAATACGTAGGCGTGAGGTCCAACTGCATCATGATTGGTTATTTTTGACGTGACATTGACAGACATGTCAATATTCACCAAGCATGATGCAGTTGGACCTCACGCCTACGTATTGCCATCTAGTGAATTTCTCATTCGCGAAAACCCTAATTAGATAGTTATGAGAGGATGCAACCTTAATAGTGTGCGTTACCCCAGCAAAATGTTGTCGAAAATCGACATTCTAGTTCATCAGATAATTAGTCGGTTAGCTCCTGTAAATGTCTATGTAGTTTTTGGAATTAGTCCAGTCGTAATTTTCGAGATATTTGAAAAAAACAGATTCTGCTGGGATAACGTTACCCCAGCAGAATGTTTTGCGAATTAATGACTTTTTTTTTAAAAGCTGTAGTTACATAATTAGACTTTTGGACGAAGTAAATGTTTCGATATAATTTGGGTTTCAAAGTTTTAAGGTTGCGAAGGTATTCCGTTTTTTGCTGCAGTAACGTTTGGCTGTTTGCTGGATCTTCGAAACGGTAAAGTATATTGTTCTAATTTTTTATACACAACTTTGCCTTAATTAGTCTGAATTAGTCCAGCAATAAAAATGTTATCTTAATACACCGTTTTCAAGTTATTCACAATGATATAAATTGTCTCTTATAGGCCCTAACTTTCTAAATATGTACTCTAGAGGCTTATTTGAAATCTTATTTTGTAGCTTACATCTAGACACAGGTATGTGTGAAGTTTCATTCGAGTCCATTAAGTAATTAATAAATTATCACGAAATTAAGTTCAGTTTAGGCCCGCATATGCAGCGGGTTTCTTTGGCCGCCGATTATTTGCGTTTCTTAATGTTTTTCTTGCTGGTTTTTTGTAAAGAATTAGACCTTTTTGTAAACTTTAAACTTGCAAAATTTAAGCCGAATCCACTTAATAGTTACAGAGATAAACGAAAAACAGTCAATAAGGTACTCATGATTGCGATAACCCGACCAAGTTTAGATGGTCACAAAAAAGCGGAAATGTAGTACATAATGCAGGCCTACTGAAATATTAAGGACAGTAATTATCATTTTGTTACAGTTGCATACAAAAGTGTTAAAAAAAAACAAAAGTTTATTTTTAAATATTTATTTACCATTACTTCATAATGCTTACATACTTAATAAAAAATAAAAAAACTATCCAATAATTAATTGCTTAACATCTAAACAGCTTACGTAATTTAAGGTACAAACAAAATATTATTTAATCTAACTAAAAAAAAAAGTACGATGGACTCGCCAATGAAGGGTTCCATAGTAGCAAGTAACTAACCTACAAATAGTTCGTTGTACTTTTACTGTTTTACTGATTTTAACTAGCACACACACACGCACAAATATACACACCCACCCAGATTCACACTCGACTGTGATGACAATTGACATTTCAAAACTGTCAGAGTAATTTTATTACATAAATTATCAAAGAGTTCCTATTTAAATATGTAGTATTTATAGTAAAGGTACTTCCAACTGCAATGTTTCCTCAAGTGCTCAGATTGACACTTGACGTGATGAGTGTTCAGATATTATTGGCTAGTTGTATGTTTAGAAGTTAATGACAAGCATCTGCTTAGATCTTAATGCAGTACTGAATGTTCAGATAATATGAATGGTTACTTGTAGTGTATCGAAGTTATTGACATTTTAAATTGTTCAGATGTATTTGGTTACCTTGTCTGCTACGATATATCTGACGGCGACTGTACCAGATGTCCATTACTCAGTATAAAACTGGATGTTTTTATTTGTTAATTTAATTACAACGACGTTGCAGTATCTTACACACAACTGCCTCATTGGTCTATAGGTAGCAAGCGTTGCGTAAGGATCGAGAGGTCCCCGGTTCGAATCCGGGGTCGGGCAAAATTTTGTGTGAGTTTTTCTGTAACGAAATTACTCAGCCCGGAGTTAGGAAGTTGGCGGTTGGACGCCCGTGCCTCGGAAAGAACGTTAAGCCGGTGGTCCTGCGCCCGATCTCTCATCGGTCATGTCGGATTGCCGTCTCACAGAATTATGAGAGTAAGGGAATAGAGAGTGCAGTGGTGTTTGCTCGCACACTTGTGCACTATAATATGTCCTGCGCACTTGGCTGATCTCAATTGAGATCGGCCGCCATGATTGAAATCGGTCGGACGCCTTATTTATATCTTACACACAAAGCAGTAGCAATATCAAATAAGAACAAAAAAATCACGAATGCGAAAATTGTCTTTAACTGGGTTGTTTACTATACAAAAACAGTAGGTAATGGTAAAATTTACTGTATTCAATTATGTACGCGTCTGTATAGAAATTGTCAGACTATTATATCATAGATTTCAGAAGACTAGCACTTTGTACTACGTGCCGCTTTTTTGTGACCATCTGAACTTGGTCGGGTTATCGCAAAAATGAGTACCTTATTGACTCTTTTTCGTTTATCTCTGTAACTATTAAGTGGATTCGGCTTAAATTTTGCAGGTTTAAAGTTTACAAAAAGGTCTAAATCTTTACAAAAAACCAGCAAGAAAAACATTAAGAAACGCAAATAATCGGCGGCCAAAGAAACCCGCTGCATATGCGGGCCCAAACTGAACTTAATTTCGTGATAATTTATTAATTACTTAATGGACTCGAATGAAACTTCACACATACCTGTGTCTAGTTGTAAGCTACAAAATAAGATTTCAAATAAGCCTCTAGAGTACATATTTAGAAAGTTAGGGCCTATAAGAGACAATTTATATCATTGTGAATAACTTGCAAACGGTGTATTAAGAAAACATTTTTATTGCTGGACTAATTCAGACTAATTAAGGCAAAGTTGTGTATAAAAAATTAGAACAATACACTTTACCGTTTCGAAGATCCAGCAAACAGCCAAACGTTACTGCAGCAAAAAACGGAATACCTTCGCAACCTTAAAACTTAGAAACCCAAATTATATCGAAACATTTACTTCGTCCAAAAGTCTAATTATGTAACTAAAGCTTTTTAAAAAAAAGTCATTAATTCGCAAAACATTCTGCTGGGGTAACGTTATCCCAGCAGAATCTGTTTTTTTCAAATATCTCGAAAATTACGACTGGACTAATTCCAAAAACTACATAGACATTTGCAGGAGCTAACCGACTAATTATCTGATGAACTAGAATGTCGATTTTCGACAACATTTTGCTGGGGTAACGCACACACCTTAATAAACAATCACACAATCACAATAACAAGATTACAATAAAAAACAATTCACACCATATTTCTATCTAGGTGGTGGTCTGTTAGTGGATATGATGAAGAGAGCGGTACAGAACAAGCAGTACGCCGAGATAGACCACGCCATCAAGACGAAGGTGGAGCCGTTCCTGTACAACAAAGGCCGGGGCCGGTACATCCCGGTGTCCCACATCGTGTTGCTGCGGAATAAGGAGCGGCCCAGGCACAAGTTGGTAATGTGGTTTTGGGGAGAAGGATTATTCTGAGTGATTTCTAGGGAAAATCTGTCAATTTCAATGTCTTCATACGATTCTGCTTAAGAGTCCTTGGATTCAAGAGTTCTATGACTTACTAGTTCTTACTATTTTAGTCTATTAAAGCTATTGTTCATTCATTGCTTTATATTTTAATGGAGGGCTGATATGACTAGCAGAGACCAAAAGAATTTAAGTACCTAATAGGAACTGAGAGACATGATATCAAACTATTCTTTTTCTTCTGGCTAAAAGCTTCCTCCTTTGAGAGGAATGGAGAATCCGGATGAGGATTTCGACGTGGAGAAGGACTGGCCGGCGGTGTCACAGGAGGAGTACGACGCTAACCCTTCTGCGTATAGGGAACTGTGCTGGGATCTTAAGGTATCACGTATTTTTTCTTTTTAAATCCGTTAGGCTCAGACTGACGTGTCACTGAAATCTTTCGCGCTCGAAATATAAATATTTCATACATATCAATACCATTGCAAAAAGTATTTTAGTAGTTATACAATTTGTACTTTGTTTTCCTCATTCATCAATAAATGCTATGGTTCATTGCATCTATTCACTTTTTTATCGTAATTTTTTTTAAAGAATACTGGCTGTTTTATAGTAACTTGCTGACCCGACAGTCGTTGTCCTATCTTACCTACGACAATTTAATTCAAGTTTATATAATGAATAAATAGAGTGTGTATAGACAAGTGACCCGCCCTGGGAGAAAGTGCTAGATGTTTACACAAACGTTACCTTTCATAGGAGAGAGGTGCTGTGGGCGAGACCATCTTGCACCTGTGCCTGCTGAACGCTACATCTCTTCTGGCAGATCTGGCTAAACGACTGCTGCGCTTCTACCCCAAGCTCATCAACGACATCTACATGAGCGACGAATATTACGGTATAAAATTAGATTAGATGTGCAACTTAGCGTGCATCAAAGTTTATACCCACCCTTCCTGGGATTTTCCGCGATTAGGAATTTCAGAAGATCCTGTGTTAATGAACAACTGCATTCATATGGCACCCCAGTGAAAAAAAAAACCTTTTAATTTATGTTATTTTGTGATTAGATATAAACATCTTATGTACGTAAAGATTGAGGAGCCACTCGAATCTCCTCGTCAATCCAAACGTTTAGGTGGAGTCTTTATATTATGTTCATACAATTTTTGAAGCATTACACTTCAAAATCCAGGATTGTTATATTCTTAAGTTACTACTAAATGAAACATTAATTTTATCAAGACTCCTCAAGTGGCTCTACTATCCATTCGGACATAACAACTTTACATAGCAGTACAATACTGCCTCATTAAAATATGTAGATATAATCAGTACTTAAACTAATGATATTTATCCCTTGTTTCTATTTTCGCGAAAAAGAAGAAGTCATTTGTTAAATTGGAATACAAATTAGTTAATTACATATTATTATGTGTCGTGACCTATCTATTTTCTAGTGGTCCTAGCGTGGCTGTTAGAACATGAACGGCAGTTAATTTGATAGAACGCCTGATAGCAACCGTTGAAAATTAAATGGACAGTGATTTATGAAACGCTTCCGATATCAATATTTTTAAATACTCCCTTTATTTTTTGCAAGCAAGCGTTACAGGTTCACAATTTTATAAAATGATTTTCAGCTTTTGTAGGGCACATTTCAGTATGGTCAGGCACCAAAAATTATTCAATAATGATTAAAATAATGTAAAGCTTACTTGTTATCAAGTTTGTTCGCAATAATGATTAAAATAATTTAAAGCTTACTTGTTATCAAGTTTGTTCGCAAATTTTATCGTACAATTGTAGAACAGATCATTGTTGTTAGTTTTTAATATAAAGCTTACTTTCCATTAATTAAGTATACTGACACACTCTTTTTTATACACTTTTTTTAACAATACATCTTTAGACAAAATTTAACAAAAAAATGAATTTTCCTTATTCAGAAATCTTCTTCTCTTCTACACCGTGAAATTGTAGCAGTTTTTTTCCCGTAGCAGAACGATGTGACGTAATCAGGTACAGATTGCCGCGTGAAATTGATGATTAAAGCTAAAGAAGCTTTACCCCTTAAGTATTAAAACAGTTCGGGCGTGCTTCCGAGTTTCGTTTATCCCTTTCGCAAAACCGGTATTTATTGATTAAAAAAAAACTGCTGAAATCTTTCTTAATACTAAGATAGAAGCATTTTACTGCGAAAAAACAACCACTAAAATTTCACGGTGTGCATAAAATTTTCAAAAAAAGAAACTGTATTTGACATTTCAGGTGGGAGACGTTTTGTCGACCGGTTGCTGTTACTACCATACAGTTGCGTAAAACCCGCCAAGTGACTCTGGCCTCTCTTGGTCAGGTCGCGTTCCGGGATCAGCACTGTACGAACCGGAGCCAGGGGGGACCATTTTTGCGGCAAGCGCCGGACCAGTGGAGTCTTAGCGGCGGCATTGTGCGGGAGGAGCGGGTCAGCCCGCCGGCCTGGGAGACCCGTAGAAACGGGGGCCCTTCCGTCCGGCGGACTGGCCAACTCGGACCCGCACAGCTCAATACCAATGCGAGACTCCACGCCTTGTCTCGTTGTTGCCGCAGCAGTGGTCTCCTCTTTAAGCGGGCTTTCAGGGTGAGTGCGACAGGCTCAATATGGTCTATTGTGCCTGTCGACCTCATATTTGGATCTCACTGCCGCTTTCCATCAGGTGGAGTGAGGTCATCTTGTTAGCTTATTATAAAAAAAATTAATAAAAGACCCATATTTCCATTCTTTAAATTACCTTATTACTATCGTTAAAGGTGAGAGCGTACTCCACATGACGATAGTGAATGAGGACCCGACGATGGTGAAGTTCCTCCTGGACGCTGGTGCGGACTACCACGAGCGCTGCTGCGGCAACTTCATGTGCCCGGAGGACCAGAAGGCCTCCCGCTCCGACTCCCTCGACCATGAGTGGGTGAACGTGCAGAGAGATACCAATTATGTCGGGTGAGTATGACAGGGCAGTGTCCTTTACTGGTATGACGATGGTGATTAAGATTGAGAGAACCTGAAATAAGTCTTTATGGGTCTTCACGCGATATTAGGAGTAGCAAAATTACATAGCTACTTACTGCCCGACGTTTCGACTGGGTTACACCAATCGTGGTCCGAGCGAGCACGATTGGTGTAACCCAGTCGCGAGCGACCACGATTGGTGTAACCCAGTCGAAACGTCGGGCAGTAAGTAGCTATGTAATTTTGCTACTCCTAATATCGCGTGAAGACCCATAAAGACTTATTTCAGTGTAATGGAACGCGAAAGTTTAAAATCTTACATTGAGAGAACCTTCTAAAGAGCTTTATATGAATAGTCCAACAGTTAAATATCCTAGTACTAGTTCCGATTTATGGACTGAAATTCGTACTAATCATTCAGACCTGCGCAATGGAACAGACAGAGCTGATGGACACGAGATAATTAAGCTGTTAATATTGAAATGTAGAATTGTAGACACATTACTCGTATACGGTTTGGTATTTGGAAACCATGTTTAACCAGCACCTTTCAGAATCTAGATCTTCAAGAATATTTCGTTGTTGTTCCTAGCTTTCATAATCATTCCTCTTTCATAGGTACGTGTACTGGGGAGAGTATCCTCTCAGCTTCGCGGCCTGCTTGGGGCAAGAGGAATGCTACCGTTTGATATTGGCGAGGGGTGCAGACCCCAACAAACAGGACACGAATGGAAACACAGTTCTACACATGCTAGTTATCTATGAGAAGATGGTAAGGTTATGTTTATATGTATAAAAAAAAATAATTGGACGGGTTAGACAATTTAATGAATAGCAAGCCTTTTACTCATAATGTTAGCTAATATAATAGTATGTTATTAATTAATCACCAAATCTAAAAAAAATTGACCAAGAAGCAATATGGACGCAGTTGAATTACTTCTATATTCCTTTTCAGTTCATTAAAGCTCTCGTTAGATTGTAATTCTTTATTGTACACAAAGGAAAAACAATAATAGAGTTGGCTTTACAATAATAAAAGAAAGAATACAAAGTAGGCGATCGTCCACTTTCCAGACAACGTTCGACATGGCATACGAAGTGGGTGCATCACTGAACATCCGTAACGCATTGAACCTAACTCCCCTTACCCTCTCGGCCAAGCTGGCCCGGACCGAGTTGTTCTTCCACATCCTGAACATAGAGCGAGAGATCTACTGGCAGATCGGCGCTACCACCTGTGCAGCGTACCCGCTGGGTCAGGTCGATACCATTGATACAGAGACGGGGCTGATCAGCAAGGACTCCGCTTTGAACCTGGTGGTGTTTGGGGTGAGTCGATTAGATGAAATTCGTTTAGTGGTTCTTCCACATCCAGAACATAGAGCAAGAGATCTACTGACAGATCGGCGCTACCATTTACGCGGCGTACCCGCTGGGGCAGGTCGACACCATTGATACAGAGACGGGGCTGATCAGCAAGGACTCCGCTTTGAACCTGGTGGTGTTTGGGGTGAGTCAATTAGATGAATTTCTTTGAGTGGTTCTTCCACATCCAGAACATAGAGCGAGAGATCTACTGGCAGATCGGCGCTCCCACCTGTGCGGCGTACCCGCTGGGGCAGGTCGACACCATTAATACAGAGACGGGGCTGATCAGCAAGGACTCCGCTTTGAACCTGGTGGTGTTTGGGGTGAGTCGATTAGATGAAATTCGTTTAGTGATTCTTCCACATCCAGAACATTGAGCCGAATATTTACTGGCATATCGGTGCGGCAACGTACCCGCAGAGGGGCAAATCGACACCATTGATACAATGACGGGCCTGATCAGCAAGGATTCCTCTTTAAATTTGGTGGTGTTTGGGGTGAGTTGATATTGAAAAATGGTCAATAGACCATCCCATGGATTCCCATCCTATTGGCATATTTTAGCCTTTTTAGGGGTAATAGCATATTTTCCCTAAGATCTAGTTACAATCGATAAGGCGAATCAACGTTTTCTTATTGACCAAAGTTCAGTAGGTGACGTCACACTTACAAAATCACAGCGCATAGTATCTTAGGTCTTCTCTTCTTTAAAATTGTCTTGCGCTTTAGAATCTCACTAGGTCTCTCTTAGTCCTAGTGACTAGGACAAAAAACCTCTAGTTTGCGAATTTAAAATCTCTTCTCCTAGACGAATTCGGACTGCTTGACTATTATAGAAGTGTAGAAAATACATTGCGACGATTGATACTTGCAATCCTTAATGAAAACCGGATCTTCTTTTACGTTTTGTAGTTTTAATATCTATAAAGAATCATAGGAAGAATACACAAAACCTCTTTCAGGAAAAAGATGAACACTTGGAGTTACTAGAAGGAATGCTGATCGACCTGCTAAAAACCAAATGGAACACGTTCGTCAAGTTCCGTTTCTACCGGCAGTTCTTCCTATTCTTCTGCTACTTCTTGATCTCTCTGGTATGCTTCACGCTTCGGCCCGGGACGAGCGAGAGAGCTCTGAACGCGACCGCAATCAACGCCACTATAATGCCAAGCTTGAATGAAACGGATTTGGTGGTGGAAGTTGGTAAGTGAGAAGATTATTTTTTGAAAAGATCACGTTTGCATATTAGAACTTTCGCCTGGGTAAACCGATGTAGATGTTTCTTTTTTTATTTGAAAGCTGGTGCTTCCCGTTTGGTCCTATAGTAGTTTGGTCCAGTTCTGACGATGGCATCCATGAATGATAGAAGGTCAACTCCTTAATAGTTAGAAGTTAAAGGATAATTCTTTCGTATCGGGTTTTTGAAGGCGGTTTTTTTTTCGTAATTTTTTATTTGCATAGACAAAATAGTTGGACCGGTCTGATGCTTCAAGAATCTTGTATGAATGAAATAGATCATAGCTAAGTTCACCGGCCAAATAACTGTACGGGGAAAAAGTGCATCAAATATTCTTCCTTGTAACAAAGGGAATATATTACGATTGAAATATATTACATATATTGTTACGAACACATTGACAGTTTGTTTCCTTTCATATCTCCACTATAAAGCTCTGTAACCGTTACGACTAAGAAGGGCACTCGAGCTTTTAAAGTTACATAATTGAATTGAATGAATATAAACTTCGGTTATTATTTTTAAAGCCGATAACAATAGATACTGTTAATGATACGAGCACATAGTCTACGTCTTCTTATTAAGAGATAAGGAGTTAATTGAATACCCCAGTTATTGCCAAAAGCTTTCGTATTAATCTTTGTCAAAGCTGCGATTGAAAGCGACGTATTGGTATGTCGTTTGATTTCGGCAATCATGACCCATTGTAATACCATTGTGTAGCTCATCATGTTTCGATCTTTGCATCACGATGGATTCTTTTGTGATTTTAGAAGACAGCTTTAGTTCTTTTTCTCGGTCAAGAGGTCAAATTTCACGGGACCCTTAAAAGGTTTAATAATGGTTTAAAGCTAACAAAATAATAGGTAAAGGTACTTACCTAACTGAAGTTAAATTACGTAACCGTTAAATCATTGCAATTGCTTAATTACTTTGTTAGACAATTTTCTGTATAGGGTGGATCAATAAAACATATGTAAAATATACGTACATACTTGTCATGTTTTCGGGGGTCAGAAGATTATAAAAAAATTCAATAATCTTTATGTTCCTTTACCATAATTAATTTTATTTGTACTGTATCTCACAGAGAGCTTAAAGCTTTCGTATTCGGTAATAAGACTGTTGTTTCGCAGATAACTGTACGATGCATCTGAACAGTTCTGACTTCGACCCCGGGGCCATAGAGCTGATGAACGGGAGCCGGCCCGACGGCCCTCACTGCGCCAAGTTCAAGAGCCACAGCAAGGAGAAAGACAAACGTAATTATAAGATTTTTTTTTTTTATTAAATAAGTAAAAAGCATGTCACACAAAATATAATAATAACTAAAAAATATTATACTAACACAACAAAATAAAAAAAACTTAAAGATACAAACTAAGTAAAAATTTAAAACTAAAAAACATTACTAGAAGAGATAAAAAAAATGTCTTTACACAAAGAAAGAAGAAACAAAAAAAAAACACAGACATATATATAAATAATCTCACCCGCTCCCGCTCATCCCCGGCCCAAAGGTGCCCATCACACTCGCAGCATTTCCACGCTGGATTGCTATGGACAGTCTCTGCACCAAGAAAGAACCGGAGCGAGAGTCGCCCGTTACAACATTAAGTCTACGTCCAATCTCGCCCACAAAGTCCCTAGCCTCTCTACTCCAGCAACCCATTGTTTCTACCGCTACCGGAACAAACTGATAAAGCGGCTCCAAGGCGGCGTACTTGAGCCTCTTTAAGCCACAGGCATCTTCTGCCGCCGCAGACGGAGAGTGGACGGTGCGACTCAGGTGACTGGCGGCCACAGTGCAGACGCATGTGACGTCCCAAATCAGGCACTTGCCATTCCTCCAGGGAACCAAAGTCAACCCGTCCGGTCTCTTACCATCAGCTCTGCTCAGGCCAGGAGGCTCAACAATGCACGGAATCTTTGCCGAAATAAGGGCCCTCCGGATAATATCGTTCAGAGCATGGTGACGCGGGAACCTTCCCGTGCAGCGGCGACAACTCAATGCGTGATGGCCATTAGCCCCCACCAACGAACCGCAGGTGCATTTATGTGGTTCACACACCTTGCAGCCCAAACGCAGGGCCACCGCCACCCGCAAAGAGTCGTCATCAAGCAAGGTACCCAGGTGGGGTGAAGGTAGCGCACGCAACCATGCCCCAGACTCACTCTGCGACACCGCCAGCATTCTAGCCCTATCAGCACCTATTGCACACTGCACCAAACTTTCCTGTATTCTCTTCGAATTCAGATCATCCCAGGCCCGCTGGACACATGCCGCCTCCGGGACAGCAACCCCTGGACAGAGGGTCGACCAAGACAATAAGGCACCGGACACAAACGGTATACTTACCTCGCCACCACTGGAACCGAGTATAACAGTGACGAGGTTCGCTACCCCATGCGCCGACGCCAAAAAAGCCGGCAAGCCCAAATCCCGAGCGCACCGTACTCCTATTCCCCCATACCTGATAGGAAGAGCCGCCTGATGCCATTGAGATTCTAACAAGGAGACATTGAGGATCGACTCTACCACCCCCTTCAAGGCACCGTCGAACGTAGAGATTTCCTCTGGACAAAGCCAGGTTGGGGCGGTCCGCAACAGATACGTTATCGACGGGAGGGCAAAGCACCCCCTCAATAAGACAAGGGCAACATGAGCGGAGAGGCTTTCCAGGCGCTCCCGAGCTTTAAGGAGCAATTCCACTCTAGCAGCAATTGCTTCTGGTACTGCCTCCGGAAAAATTGGCGAACCTAAGAGACAAAGGTCCGTAGACGAAAGCTCCTTTAAGCCAGGCAAAAGAGCACTGAAGTCAGTGAAATGCTTATGAACCCCACCACTGCAGGGAAAAAATTCGCACTTCGAGGCATTAATTTCCAGGCCCAGATCACTGAGACGAGGGATCAGAACCTCCAAGTCACTCAAAACTACCTCTGGTCTACCCCCAAGAGTGCCATCATCAAGGTACCACACGTTCAACGTAGATTTGAGCTCGAGAATGGTTTTGTGAATGGCCAAACTAAAAACTAGTGGCCCGAGCGGATCCCCTTGCTGGGCCCCCACTTGCGACAAAATTAATTCATCACCGAAAAAAAGATTAGCAGGGGGCTTGTAAACCTGATGAAGAAACGGATACAGCGAGGGGATCTTTTCCTTCACCTCGCTCAACAGAATGTCTCTCTCCAAAGTGTTGAACGCGTTCCGAATGTCTAGTTTAATTAAAATGCAATCCTTATTTTTAGGCTCCATTATAAACGCGCGCGTAGCATGAATAGCTGCTTCACAGCCCAGCCGGGTCCCAAAACCCAATTGACGCGATTTTTTTTTAAATTTTATATCCGACCTTTGGAGGTCGGCTGAGTGGTGGAGTAGGTTATCCTGGGATAACCTTACTCCACCTGACCAGCCACACAGAGCCGAAGGTAAGCCGCCGTAAGGCCCGCATATAATGAGGTCGACAGGCACATAGAACCAATTTGTGGCTATTACACAATAACAATCTCATAATAAGCTAAATATTCGTATAGGTGTCTTTTTATTAAGCCCATTCTGCCTCATCTGAAAGACTAATACATATATCTAACAATTTCATTGCAAATTATGTAGGTACATAGTCCACAAGAGAGTACACACAATAAATAAATAGCTATTTACAAAGTGCATTTTTGTTTACCGAGATTTGCTTGGGGAATTCATGTTTATTTGATGAACATTAATTGGAAAGTACGGAACTATAAAGTTTTCGCATCATTTTAAAAATAATAGAAATGTATTCGTGTACTGTATTGTACGTACAACGTTATGTGCGAATTTTGTGGTAATTTTTTTCCCGAAATTGTAATTATAAACCAAAATTTATGACTTGTGACGAAGCCTTTTCAGAAATGCAATTTTTAATTAAAAGCACTATTAAATAAGAATGCGAGACAAGCGTAAAATCTTATTGTGTCTACTTTTACTGAGTTGAAGTCAAATTGCAGCGACAGATCCACCAAAAGAGACTGACATGGAAGGCTGGTGGGATGATCTCACAGAAGAGTGCAGGCTGATGAATTTCGAGTCATTTCCAGCTAAGGTAGGTAAGAGAGAACAGTATCTGTTCAATATCACACGGGATAGCATATCACTGACTTTGTTGGCCACTTTTTTTCTTAACTGACGTACGGTGATGGTTTGGAGTAACCCCCCCTTCGGACTTGCGGGAGAGCAGATGGCTCTACTCCTAAAACCAGTTGGCAGCCCCTTTATTTACAACATAAAGGTTTAAATTCTCATTAAGATATAATATTGCATCACTTACATAAGAATTAGATATAAAAGATGATCACTAAAGTCCTTCGTTGTATTAGTAGGGTCTTAATTCAGCTTAAGAAACAATTCGTACGATTCAACAGTTTAAAATTAAGTGTTTGGCTAATCGTAATCCATACTTTTTTCTTGCTTGAACTAATGATATGCTTGTGATAACGAATACACTTTGCGAGGAGGAGGACACTTTCCGAAAGATAGAATCACACTCTTGTGCCACGACCATACTACTGTTATTCTACTGTTATACTGGTATTCTTTATACACCACTTTCCAATCTGATATTTGAACTCGAGACCTTCTAGCCTTTAGGCCGGTTCAGCGGCGGTAGGCAGTGTGCCTTTTGTCTTACTGATTTATCTATTTGATGTGGAGATATTATTCAAATGAGTATGGTACCTTTCGCCTGATGACATAAGGAGACGTGATTTTTTTAGACTTTTTTCCTTCTTGTATATGTTACTTTCCTGTAACTTTCTTGCCGAAATATCTACGTTTATTTTGAGAACCTTAATTTTTATTATAAGGAATATTTCTGAAGAAAATTTTCTATATAATCTAATTTTTTTACATAAGTATTACATAAAATCTTTGGTTAAATAAATGGATCAGCAATGATCATAATTTATGATAATAATTTAAAATAATAATCTTTGAGCGCAGGTCATACGTAACAATAAGATTCTATTTCATTAGAATTTTGAACTAATTTCTAAGTTCTGTAAGTTACAATTCTCTGATTATCATCACCCTTAAGCTTGTTCATTGTATTTTTTTACTAAGCGATAAAGAATGGCGATGAACGTTGCCTCCATTCGTCAATTTACATATGATGTACGCATGACATAGTTGAGTTATTACTAAAGAGCTGATTTATGTACGATACAAATTACACTCTAGTTTTATAAATATCAGAACCGTAGTTTAACACTGGGCTGTACTTTAGTAGAAACTGAAATGCAGGGTTTATGAACAGTCAAAATCAATTATGTAAAAGGTAACAAAATGTCTCACGCATATTTATAAATATGCAAATGTAATGTTAAGAAGCATTCGCAAATAGAAAGCTAATATTTATATCGCGACCTTTGCTTGCTAATACAACCCGAATTATTAAACATTTCGCATAAAACTTGAATTGACAATCGTTAGCCTTAGCCAAGTATTCAATATTGATAATCAGTTGCATCTAAAACATTAAAAATACAAAATACTCCGTGATAATTATGCGAGATAAACATCTGAGTAGTTCACATTAATTTTGGAACAGATTCATGCAAATTAAGTTGCGAGAGGAAGGCAGTATTTTATGAACTGTATCACGTTTTTTTAAGTTATTACGAAACTGACTGTCTATTAGTAACACTTTCTGAAGACCGGCAGGCCTCGCTACTCGACAATGTGGGTGAGGAAACAGATAGAATAGCCATGTTTCCGCACCACCTAGGTACATGAATTTGAGACTTTTCAGAACAAAGTCTTATCAATGCAATTAAATTAAATAATACATCGGAATTTATTAAATCATCTACGTAATGAATACCAACTCAATAAAAAAATATCATGGAAGAATAGGTAGCATCTTTAATTGCATGTGAAAAAATAAAAGATCTATGTAGATTGTAGGTATACCTACTTATATTTAGGATTTTAGCCGTAGTGGTAGGTTGGTAGGTAGGTAAATTATTATATTACTTGAACTAACGATTGATCAGTGGAAGTACACGGAAAACGCCTTTACAAATTTAGGATTTTTTATTTTAATTAATATATCTAATTTACAATTATGACTTCTGACCTGTGTGACATTGTGTACTTTTGTAAATACATAATATCAATTGAACTCTCGTAGGTGCGAATATCGGCTGAATTGCTGCTATGGTTGGGAGCTTTGGCCTACATCGGCGCTGCGTTGCGGGAAGCGAGATTTCTGGGCTTGAACATGTTTATCGAAAACCTGAGCACGGTGCCATCCAGGTAACCTAACTAGTCCTATAATTATACTGTGTGTACCATAGTACAATGCAATTCCACCTGCATATTTTAAATTATGAGTCTTTTAATTCGTTTTTAGTAACTATTATTAAATTAACACCGCGGTCAGTTCAAAGGTCAGGGCATCAATAAGTACCATAGTGTATTACCATGTTTGAATTAATTACCTATGTCGTCGCTCTTACGATAGCGGTCATATAGAGGAAGATTTTTTATCAAAACGAATTCGATTATCGATCATCATAACAATCGCAGAATTTGCAGTGTGAAAATGACCACCATTTCTAACATTGACTAAGGCCTTATCGCCCTAGTTTAGGAAGCCCGCACAGGTCCGCAAGTGGCCAGTGACGATTTTAACACTACGAGTGCCCGGGGCGAGGTTCCCTACCTACGCCACATAACTACAGTTAAAACTCATATTAAAAAAGAGAAAAAGAGAGGGGGCCAGACATGAAAAAGTAAGGCGCCCCCTGGACGATCGCCTGACCATGCTCTACCTTTACAGCCCGTTCACACTAGTCGTAAGTAGGGTTGCCATCTCCTAAACTGGTGTTGCCGGACAAACACTCCCAAAACCCCGGACATTAAGGTTTTTTCCCCTGAATACCGAAATCCGTTGTCTAAAAAATCAAACTAGTACAAATCTGGGGAAACCCGGACGGATGGCAACCCTGGTCGTAAGTCGCATATGACTGAAAGTCGAATGCTCTGGTCACCATACACTTTATATGGAGCTGTTCACATTGGATGAGACGCGATTTGTAAAATGATAGTAGTAATATTACTACTATCATTTTACTGCGGGAAAACAAGCTCCAACTCGGTCTATTGGGAGCGTGCACGACGGTGCTGCCCTCATTTTGTGGGCGTTTCTTTCGTTAAATCTTATGGAGTGAAATTAGTACCAACGGCTGCCGCTAGCAATAACAACGGACATCTTATAAGATTACATGCGTTTTTGACAATCAGCGCCATTCTCCCAATAGGCTGATGTTGAAGTGATTGCTCAACGTCCCTTCCAGAGTGATGTTCCTGTTCTCGTGCCTGCTGATGATCGCCCTGCCGACGCTGCGGCTGTGGTGCGCGGACGAGGCGGAGGACCACCTCGCCGTCATCATCATGCTCACCACTGCGCCCTACTTCCTGTTTTTCTGCCGGTACTGTTGCCATAGTAACGGGAACTTAATAAAAAAATAAGGGGTAACAATAACTCATACAATGCAAGCGCTGGTGGACTAAGAGGTTTAGTTCCTCTTTTCTACCACGTGTCATTAAGGCATGGAATGCCCTTCCAGCTCATGTTTTCCAACCCGCCTATGATCCCGGGCTCTTCAGATGGGGCGTGAAACGGCATTTCAGGGTGAGTGCGACAGGGTCAATATGGTCTGTTGTGCCCTGTCGACCTCATATTTGGATCTCACTACCGCTTAAAAAAATAAGTAAATATGGCGTCCGACCGATTTCGGCCATGGCGACCGATCTCAAATGAGATCAGCCAAGTGCGCAGGACATATTATAGTGCACAAGTGTGCGCGCAAACACAAGTCCACTCTCTATTCCCTTACTCTCATAATTCGGTGAGACGGCAATCCGACATGACCGATGAGAGATCGGGCGCAGGACCACCGGCTTAACGTGCTTTCCGAGGCACGGGCGTTCAACCGCCAACTTTCTAACTCCGGGCTGAGAAATTTAATTTCAGAAAAACTCACACAAATTTTGCCCGACCCCGGATTCGAACCGGGGACCTCTCGATCCTAACGCAGCGCTTACTACCAATGGACCAACGAGGCAGTTAACTACCGTGCACTACCGCTTACCATCATCATGTTAGCCTATTGTAAAAAAAAAGGAAAACATTGGGTCCTGTTCATTCGGCGAATATCGTATATAGGTTAAAATTAATATGAATCAAGATGGTTCCATGCGTGATCTTAGAACATGGTCCGATTATTTGTCCCGTATACCGTGCCAAGAGAAGATTTTATCGGTTGTCAACTGTATTCATCTCCTCACAATAAAAAGAAGAAGTTTTTAACGCTTCCCATTTTTTTGTTATGCAAAACTAAATTCTATGACGAATCAATTTCATATTAAACTATTGTATTTTTCAGAGGCTTCAAGACAGTAGGACCTTTCGTGGTGATGATCTATCGCATGGTGATGGGTGACTTGCTTCGCTTCGTCTGCATCTATTTGGTGTTTGTTATGGGCTTTTCGCAAGGTAAGTCAAGTCTACTTTGCCGAGTATTAGTTAGGACGCCGAGTATTATATCTATTGGGTTTGTGATTTTGGCAAAAGATTGGACGCAGAGCAGAATCAGGCGTAGTCAAAATTTCTCTCTAATTATTAACTTGTTCTTTTCAAAGCGGGAAATGTTAAATGGAATATAACTACTTATACTTTCAGTAGCGAAAACACCCCTTCAGCACACCACGTCTTTCTAACAGTCGGAAAAACCGTGCTACTAACTCAATAGGGTTAATAAAGATGCGAAATTAGTTCCTATGTTCAAATCCGTTTCCGAGACGTTATCAACAACACCTCATATTTGCTACTAGCTTTTCACCCGCGACTCCGTCCGCGTAGAAACCTTAACGGGTAAAACATTACTTCTTTAAAGCGCAGTCGGTTAAAATGTAGCCTTTGTACTTCCTCAGGCTATGAACTGTACCAAATTACATTGAAATCGGTTCAGTACTTTATGCGTGATTGCGTAACAGACAGAGTTGCATTCGCATTTATAATATTAGTACAAAGGATTACCAGCTTTTCTACAACGTCCTATCATCTAATTATTCGTAGTTATT
Source organism: Maruca vitrata (assembly GCA_039566165.1). Lineage (NCBI taxonomy): Eukaryota > Metazoa > Arthropoda > Insecta > Lepidoptera > Crambidae > Maruca > Maruca vitrata. The sequence goes on along the minus strand of CM076912.1, from coordinate 11,969,823 downwards.
ATACATAAGTAGAATGTTTCATTCGCAGCTTACTACGTAATATTCCTGTCGTTCGACAACCCTAACACGCCGGAAGGCGTTGACGACTCGGTGTCGAACCCCATGCCCTCGCCCATGGAGAGCATCATGGCGATGTTCCTCATGTCGCTCACCTCCTTCTCCGACTACTATGGAGCCTTTGAGAGGACCGACCATGAGATTGAAGCGAAGGTAAGATAACATCAGTTATTCTAGAGTTCTAGATACAAGCAGAGTAAGATGACCTGTTTTAAAAAACGTTAACAAAAAAGTTTAAGTTGGTAAATCAGATTGAACATCTTAGCCCTTGATAAATAAGGGTTAATATACTTATGAGTGATGATTAAAATAACAAAAAATATTTTATTGCAACAGACATAAGTTATATCAATATTAAGTAAAACTTGGAATCATACGCAATATTTAGAAAAATTATAGCCTACGCATCTTTTCTATCATAGAATCGGAAGAAATATATCTAAGACACCCATTTTGAAAAAATTTAAGGACATAAAAAATAGGAAACGTGTATGTTACCTTCTGTTACAACTTTACAAGTGTAAGAGGTCACAGTATGCAATAAAGTTTCGAGTTGATTATGTGACAAACAATAATTGCTACGACGTCTATCACGATAAATTAGAAAGTTTTGAAGATATAATTGATGGTAGGCACGTAACATCAATATAGTTATGGTACGATTTATATACTACCAGTCAAAAGTATTATTACATAATCCATATTTGCAAGTCTTCTGACCCCCAAATGAGAAGATTTGTAACCATGACCTGAAAATAATTGTTCAGGGCGTGAGACAACAAAACATTCCGTAAAATAAGTTCAGATTTAATTTTTTTTAAGCTTCTCTTCGTAATCTACAAGTTTATGATGATAATAAATAAAGACACTGTTGAAAGTATCACTTTGATATCTTGATAACTCGACGAGATATTACAGTTTTAATTGCACATTATTTGGGCGAGCTTAAAAACGTTTGTTTGCATGCAGCGCTTAGGAAGTTTGTTCGGCAGGTTCATCAAAAGTTGCATTTATGGATATGTTTTCATAATGAAAGAAGTTACTATTTCTGTTATTTATAAGATGACAACAAAATTTTAAATGATATTTGCACTTTTGAAATGGATTTGCCCACCCAACTTTAAATGTCTTTTGCTGTCTCATTACGCCAAAAAATTAAGTTTCGATTTCATTAATAGTATTGATTTACTTAAATCTTACTGCTTATCATAAAAATGGCAAGAATAACAACCACAGTAAAATATTATTCACAAGAGAAATACTCAAAAACATTTGAATACATATATAATGATCAAACTCAGACACGATACGAGAAAAGTAACAGGTAAACTATCAATTGCAGCTTCTCTTTGTAATCTACATGATAATCGTGGCCATCTTGCTGGTGAACATGCTGATCGCCATGATGGGCAACACGTACCAGAAGATAGCTGAGACGCGGAATGAATGGCAGCGGCAGTGGGCACGCATCGTACTGGTGGTGGAGAGGGGGGTCCCACCCGCGCAGAGGTTGAAGAACTTACAGACCTACAGCCAGCCCATGGCCAATGGGAAGAGAGCGCTGGTCTTGAGGATCAATCAGAAGGTAGGTAACTTAACGTAACGTAACATGAGTTTGCGATGGGAAGTGGGCGCTGGTCTTAAGGATCAATCAGAAGGTAGGTAACTTAACGTAACGTAACATGAGTTTGCGATGGGAAGTAGGTAGATCATTACCTTGTGGAGCGTACCAGAAGATAGCTGAGACGCGGAACGAGTGGCAGTGGCAGTGGACACGCATCGTACTGCTGATGGAGAGGGGGGTCCCACCCGCGCAGAGGTTGAAGAACTTGCAGACTTATAGCCAGCCCATGGCCAATGGGAAGAGGGCTCTGGTCTTGAGGATCAATCAGAAGGTAGGTAACTTAACGTAACGTAACATGAGTTTGCGATGGGAAGTGGGCGCTGGTCTTAAGGATCAATCAGAAGGTAGGTAACTTAACGTAACGTAACATGAGTTTGCGAATGGGATGTGGGCGCTGGTCTTAAGGATCAATCAGAAGGTAGGTAACTTAACGTAACGTAACATGAGTTTGCGATGGGAAGTGGGCGCTGGTCTTAAGGATCAATCAGAAGGTAGGTAACTTAACGTAACGTAACATGAGTTTGCGATGGGAAGTGGGCGCTGGTCTTAAGGATCAATCAGAGGGTAGGTAACTTAACGTAACGTAACTTGAGTTTGCGATGGGAAGTGGGCGCTGGTCTTAAGGATCAATCAGAAGGTAGGTAACTTAACGTAAAGTAACATGAGTTTGCGATGGGATGTGGGCGCTGGTCTTAGGGACAAACAGAAGGTAGGTAACTTAATGTAACGTAACTTGAGTTTGCGATGGGAAGTAGGTAGATCATTACGTTGTGAAGCGTACCAGAAGATAGCTGAGACGCGCAACGAGTGGCAGCGGCAGTGGGCACGCATCGTGCTGGTGGTGGAGAGGGGGGTCCCACCCGCGCAGAGGTTGAAGATTTTACGGACTTCTAGCCAGCCCATGGCCAATGGGAAGAGGGCGCTGGTCTTGAGGATCAATCAGAAGGTAGGTAACTTAACGTAACGTAATATGAGTTTGCGATGGGAAGTGGGCGCTGGTCTTGAGGATCAATCAGAAGGTAGGTAACTTAAAGTAACGTAACATGAGTTTGCGATGGGATGTGGCCGCTGGTCTTAAGGATCAATCAGAAGGTAGATAACTTAACGTAACGTAACTTGAGTTTGCGATGGGAAGTAGGTAGATCATTACGTTGTGAAGCGTACCAGAAGATAGCTGAGACACAAAACGAGTGGCAGTGGGCACGCATAGTTCTGGTGGAGGAGAGGGGGGTCCCACCCGCGCAGAGGTTGAAAAACTTACAGACTTATAGCCAGCCCATGGCCAATGGGAAGAGGGCGCGGGTCTTGAGGATCAATCAGAAGGTATGGACTTGAGTGTGCGATGGGAAGTTCATTAAATGTTTCCCATACATCGGTCCGATTTATATTACATATGAGTTGCACACTTATTTTTATGATTATCCATGTTATAAGCAAATCTGTTTTGACAGTATCCTCCAAAATCCAAGAGAGACCAATGATTGTTTTTAAATATGTGGTGTCTTCACTACGTGCATTATAGTATTTTATGCCATTCTTTTGTTTGCGGAAGTGAAAATTACTCAGCATGGAGGTTTTAAATTCTATTAAGCCCACCAGCTTCCACAATAGCAAAATCAATAGTTAATTATTGCCTTTATGCTTTGTGTGCATTCACATTAGGCACGTGGTACCCACAAAATAAGGTATTGTGACATGCGTAAGCACATTTTTCAAGAGGCGGATAAAAGTTGACACCTACTGTTGTATTTCTTGCGAATATTACTACTGAGTATTTGCATTTCTCATAGACAAGGTCGTGGTAATCAATTATTCGCTATGTGCGAAGTGGGTGGTGGGGGAGGGCAAATCGATCGAAGCGCTCTCGATGTGACAGAAATGTGAATTAAATCTTAACTTTCATGTGTCAAATTGCTTTAATTTCATAAATTTCCTTGTACCTGTATTGTATTGTAAGTAAAAACGTTAAAATTTGCGATATGGGTCACAGTACATGCTGCTTCAAATTGTAGAAACAATGGAAAAAACAGCTCGTGCAAGTTTTATTCGTTTTCAACAAAAAAATCAAAAAAATGGACATAAGAGCTGCAACATGCTTGCACTTGCTACTTTGGTAATACACACAGTCGCACTTAACATTTGTAACGACATGTTTATCATTTATCTGGAATTAAAATAAACAATAACATAATTAATATAAATATGCTGACATGAAGCTGACTCAAGTATCCAATTTCTATAACTTGATAAGTAGGTAGGTATGTGCTCACGTTTAATATTGTTTTGTAGGGAGTTTGTGTCACAGAGATTTATCTTATAATCAGAGCTCTCATAAAGATGCTCCCTGCGTTCGTTCTAAGCTCTTTAACTTCTTAAATGCTGTTCTAATACTATTTTTTTCCCTTTTTGCACAGGTTGTGATTGGAAATTTATATCATGTTTTATCCATGCAAATGAAATACTTAAAAATAATATTCATATTTTTGTGAAGTAAGAAAATCACTTGGTTTAATATACACACTCACTTTATACAACTTTTATTTATTTTGTGTTGAAAAACTAGTCGAAAATATTTATCAAAACATCTAGTTGCTACGATATGACATATCAAAACATCTAGTTGCTATGATATGACAGATCTCAAGTCCATAATAGTTGTCGCCACTAGGGGCACTATCATCGCGCACATAGCGAATACATAACTTGTATCATTACGCCATTGATACGGCAAAATGTCAATGCACTATAAATTTTAGTAGCAATTGAGCCTTATAATATAGGACCTTATAAACAAGTTAATATATGTAAGGTTTATTCTTTTAATTTTAGGACGAGGATAAAGAAGAAATGAAGGAAATTCTGGAAATGAAGAGGACCCACGAGAAAATAGTGGCGAAGAGGATGCAAAGGGATGCAGAGCTGAAGGGAATGAAGGGCCGCCTGCCGCCGCCGCCGCCCTCGCGAGATTATCCTATCAAGAAATGAATCAAATGGAAATAGGACTTTGCCTAATGTTGAAAGAAAGAATAATAAATGTGTTCATTAATTTAACCTATATGAATTACCATGTTAGTGAATTATTGCAAAAGAAAGAAGTCAGTAACCATTTGATTGGTATAAAATTTCAAAAAGATTTAAAAGTTTCGCCGTGAAACAAATGTTTTATTTATTTACATTCTAGTGAGTGGTATTGACGAAGAGTCAAAAATATATTTTACCAACAATAAATTTGGGTGGTTATCGGGTCATGAACAGTCTCATGTCGACGCATTAATACTTGAATAATGTTTATATAAATATACTAAATAATTCAGTAATAAAGACACATACATAAATCACACAATTTTAATAATCTGACGTGAAAGATGTTGAATTGATGCAAATCACTATCTTAATCCATTAAACATCCATTTATTTCTTTACTTTTTACAATATTACTGCACTATGACTCGTGGCAAATGTTTGTTTGATTTAAGAGGAGTATATTATTATTTAGAATACGACCTACTTTCTGTGCGAATATTGTAGTCGTTTTCAAAACAAATATAATCCTTCCTCTTTTAACACGTCAGATTGTACTGCATTAGAGGTCGACATAGCACTAAAATAATAAAAAATAATTCCACAACCTACCATCTTTTATTTGAAGTTAGTTTTAGTCCACTATCTCTTTTTCAGCTAAGATGATCCCTGTGACACTTCATTGTGTTCTGAATCACGCATCTTACGATTGACAAACGAAAATAATTTTATTGCACACTTATTTAATTTTATTGCGGCTTCATTAAGAAAAATATTAAATTAATAATTTTAAACTTTTAAAAGGGAAATAGTATCGTTTAGTTTAATTTAAAGTAATAGATTTTTTTTGAAAAATACCTATGCAGTACTTATACCAAAGCCGCTCTAAGTTGGCCGATTTGACACTTTTTATTTTATATTTTGCATTTATCCTTGTTAAGAGGAACATATTTAGCGAATCATAAAGAACAACTTTTAAAAATAAGACGTTATTTCAAAATGTCAAATGCACCTAATTATCTAATTATTTGTCTTTTATTACTTAAAATAATTTAATTATAAAACGAAAACGTACAATTTCCACTCTGTATTACGCTTTTACAAGGTTACGCCGTTTGACACGTTTTCATAGTGACGTAATGGGTAATACTCACTAGGTATTTTTTAGAAATAGGATGAAGGATTTAATAATTATTGTTTTTAATAATAATTTTAAATAAGAAACTTCAATTCAATCTTCTGGATGTGAATAAATGTTTTTAATAAAAAATTGTTATAATAGGGTATTTGACTATTTTTTTATTTTGATATAGTTGGATGGACCACTCGAACACAAAGACACTGTTGAAAGTATCACTTTGATATCTGGATAACTCAACGAGATATTACAATTTTAACTGCACATTAATTGGTCGAGCTCAAACCATACAAACGTCAACTGGCGTGTGACGTCACACGCTAGTTTGTTGTATGCAGCGCCTAAGAAGTTTGTTCGGTAGGTTCATCAAAAGTTGCGTTTATTGATATGTTTTCATAATGAAAGATGTGACTAATTCTGTTATTAATCAGATGAAAAAGAAATTTTAAATGATTTTCGCAATTTTGGAATGGACTTGCCCACCCAACTTTAAATTGTTTTTTGTAGTCTCATTTCGCTAAAAATTTAAGTTTCGTTTTCATTAATAATATTGATTTACATAAATCTTACTGATTTTCATAAAAATGGCAAGCATAACAACCACAGTCGAATACCCTATTAGACCTTGCTTGGTTATAAAGTGGAAATAACTGTTACTTATATACTTCGGCAATTTTACCGTCGTCCCTCACTAGTGCAGTCAGTCTGACATGTGTCAAATCGGCCAACTTAGAGCGGCTCTGGTATAGTCAGAGTTACTACGTTCCATTCTACGTATACGAACTGCATAAGTATTTTTTTTAAATGTTTTATTACATTAAATTAAACTAAACGATAATGTTTGTCATTTTAAAGTATAAAAATATTTATTTTGATATTTTTCCTAATGACGCCGCAATAAAATGAAAAAAGTGTGCAATAAAATTATTTTCGTTTGTCAATCTAAGATGCGTGATTCAGAACACAATGAAGTGTCACAGGGATCATCTTAGGTGAAAAAGAGTATAATAGATTAATCGATACTGAACAAAGCAAATTCATTCATAAAAATAATCTTCATCGCGTCATGGTCACTAAGAGACTATTCATCGGCAAAAGAAACGCGTCAATAGTTTACCGATGGTTATCTAATATCACATTGTCCATCGGTTTGACGGAAGGTGCGAATTGTGTCCCCTCGCGTCGCGATGCCCGCTGTTTTCTCTCTTACCTCACTATTTACCTCCAACCTCTATCTGGGCTACTCAGCTGCTTGCCTAAACGCGGCAACATCATACTGGCTACCTCACACTATTTGCCTATAAACACTGACCAACCGGAGCCTAAATTTCTTTCATCAGATCCGCTGTTCTTACCAAACGATGATGACATTTACAAACCGGTTTTTTAAAGACTTGAAATTTTGATGGTCAGTGCTACTGTTTGTTTGTTATTTGATGAGCAGGGTGAAGCAACCGCCATTGATTAAATAGTGAATGGCTTTGATGTAAGCGATGTGAGCTACTATGCCAATAAGCAGAATACGGGTGCAGTACTCAAGCCGTATGATAAGCACACTCGATTGTGGAGATCATTTGTATTTGGAGACTCTCCAGCTATTACACCAATGTTTGCCTCTCTCTATTACTATTTGCGCGAGTACTACATATTCCAAATAAAACTTTTTTTGCTATAGTCATAGAAGATTACAACACAGTTTTGGAAACGTCGTCGGATTGTAATGAAATAAATGTAACATCTTGTACAAGCACAAGATTTTTTTTAATTTACTTTTTTCTAATAATACCTACCTGACTCGTAACAAAGATTTGAATAATTTCTGAGGATATGTTGTCCTTAATAAAAATACTGGGTAAACTTGTTTCATAAAGAATAAAAACAATACCTATTAAAGTGACACATGAATATTTCTTCTCTTTTTAAATTAGGTACTTATGTAAACTCCTATATCTGCGACTTTCAATACAATATTGACGATACCTACAAATAACTAAAGTAATAGAAGTAACAAAAGGCCTAAAACGTTTACAATGCAATGTTTTGCGGGTCTACGGGCATTGACATATGAAAATAAGCCTCTGATTTCTAAATCTTAAACTAGTTTTGACGATTCATTATCTAATAAGTTCGGTTTCGAGCGGGTCCTATGGTGATAACCGCGAACTTTAGCATTAAATAGTGAAGCAATGGAATATTTGGTACCTTTGCGATTTTGATATTTTGGTGACTGCAGGCAATGACACCAAAACGCAAGTGGGTCAACCACATGGATTTAAATATGAAACATATTAATATTATTATACACACATGAATATGCTAATACCCATAGATGCATTATAATAATGCATCAGCGAATATGTGTCCTTACTATAAGGTTAGCAAGAGACATAAATAATCAAATTGCAATAATGAATCTATCATCATTTCTACCCAAGTTCAAATTCTAGACAGAGTAATGCTAAATATATAACTTAACATAACCTATATTATTTTGCAAGTGTAGATAATTAGTAATATGAACTAATTATAACTATAATAGATTTAGACAATGCCCTTAAGATAAATTTGATTAGGTAAATCCGTCACGGCACAGAACCTTGTATATATTTTGCTCTATCTCAATCTGGCACTTGTGAACAGTTGTTTATATACAACAATAGTGTGTGTTCAAAGTATTGCGAACTATTTTGTCGGTGCTTTAACGAAATCACCACCATAATGCTAATGAGTTTCACTGCGGGACGTGTATTTTTTAAAACTTGATGACCAAGTAATGCTATATTCATAGGGATAGACTAAGAGCTGGTACCCAAAGGCGTTGCGTCATTTTAAGATTTCAATTCTGTCTTCTTTGCAGCATCAACCAACTATACCTACCATTAGGTAAAATATATAACCAAACTACGTCATCAGCACTTCTCGAGAATTTAACCACCGTTTTTTTTTCTAGCGTCCCCCCATTCTCTCCATTTCAGCTGATCTGTTAGAGATGGCCTTTTATATCATGAAATTTCTCTAAGGGAAACGACAAAGACAATATTAAATTGTAAAAAATTGCTTCTAATTTTATACATCGAAATGAGACCTCTCGATTGAAAAAGTTTTTTTGTTGACCTGATGGGCAAAATCATGTGCACATTCAAGTTACATACACTTACAATGTACTTAAATATCTGAACAAAATATATTAATTGATCGGCATGTTAACCCCGCGACTATGTCGGTTCGAGTCTCAAACCACTAGGGATAAAAATGAAATTATCATAACGAAGAGTTTGGTATTCAGATATTATACAATATGTATAAAAATATAACAAATACATATTTAAAAAATCTGGTTTACAGGCACAGCCTATTTATTGCATCTTTGAATCAAGAGTAACACAGTAGTACCTACTATGTCTAGTCCCCACCTAATCAATTAAATTTCCCGGCCGATGGATCCCTCTGTAGGTTTTGTTTCATAAATACGTGTACTATTTTTAAAGTTTATTTGATAATGGTACGGGGTCCTTGGTATAGGGCCCCCTGACGTGTAAATTATGGTCCTCATTTTGGTCCTCAACAAATTTTAATAGATGTCCCCTCCAAGCCACTGATCTGATCACCACATTAACTCGGGATCGCTAACCTATACCGTCGATTAGTTACGGCAATACTATAGTTTAGGACAGTGTGTGCGCGTTAAACTTCGCAATTAGTACTTTGAAAGGAATCAATGAGCCGAGTACAATAGGCTTGAAGAACTGTCCATCTATGGAGTGAGGCGGTTGACAAATTCAACTGCAATCTTTGGAGTCGGCGAGCAAAATCTGGAGCGTGCCAATGTCTTCATAGCCGCAATAAGTGCTTAACTAAGACACACAAATCGTACTACTTACTCCTATAAATGTTTTGGTAAATAAGCTCAATGAAATGAGTCAATATTGTTTAACTATGATGAAAGGAACAAATATTGTAAATGTAAATTACAAATACATGAAATATTTGGCAAGTTTCCAAAGTAGGTGGTACACAAAAATTAGGGACCCGTTATATCACTTTAATCTCCTGTGAAATTGGCTAGAAATCTAAACAATCATAAATAGATTATTGTGAACTTATTTTAATGACTGATTTGTCCACCCCCGCTAAGTAGTCAGACATATCGAGGGTGGAGATATTTCTGACTTCAGATAATACATCGAATCAAAATCCCGTACCTAATGGCATTAATTGTGTTGCCATTAGGTACAATATTATGTCACTGAAATCTACATTGGTAAGCTATCATATAACGCTATCTAAGTGATAGAAACAACAATAGCGACACTTCACCAACACTGTCATTGTTGCCCGTAGACCCTACGACACACATAAACTTATATTTCTAAGTGACGCATTTGTGCAATCGGCCGCAAACTCGGCACCACTAAGAGACCCGAATATGGTCGGCGTAGTGGTGGCATGGTATAAAACTAAACACCATCCGCGGTCTTCACACATTGCCTCACTCGAACAGACATGAGGACTGCGGTAAGTATCGCGGCTGCGCACGCGCCGAAAGTGAAACTGTGTGCACAACACAAAGTCAACGAAGACCAGTCTATGTTGACTAATTTCATAAATTTCTCATATAAGTAGTAAATTGTTTAAGCATCTGAGATTTGTTTGAGATGTCATTTGCATAAGCTCATTAGGCCAACCATCAAGTCTTATTTAAACGGTGCCATCAGAAGTAATGATTAGTATTTTCAAGTTCCCGTTTTGTGTTCGTTCGAGTTTTAAGTGTGAGTGAATATCGTGTTTCAGGTAATAGTGGTGTCGTTGATAGCTGCGGCGGTAGCGGAGGCGCCGTACCATCTGCCGCGGCCGGCGCCGCACGCGCCCTCCTTCAACTTCCAGCCGGGCCCGGCGCTGCGCCCGCAGCCCGCGCCCCAGCCGACCTTCAACCAAAACTCCGGATACAACTACCAGCAGCCTAGCATCCAGCCGGCGTTCGCGCCCCAACCGCACTTCCACCCGCAGCCCGCGCCGCAGCCGCACTACCACCAGCCCGCACCCCAACCGCATTACCAACAACCCGCCCCACAACCACATTACCACCAACCCGCCCCGCAGCCACACTACCACCAACCGGCCCCGCAGCCGCACTACCATCAACCCGCTCCCCAACCGCACTACCATCAGCCGGCCCCCCAACCGAACTTTATCCAAAACTCCGGGTACCAGTACCAGCAACCCAGCATCCAGCCCGCCTTCGCTCCCCAACCCCAACCGATCCCTAATTTCAACTACATTTCCCAACCTCAAATCCAGCCCGCTCCTCAGCAGCTGATCCCGAGCACATCTTATGGCATTCCCCAGCCCCAGATAGCCCGCCCCCTCCCTCAGCCCGCCTTCGTCCCGTCCCAGCCCGCCCCGGCCCCGGTGCAGTACCAGCAACCGAGCTCCCAACAAGGCTACTCCTACGCGCAATCCGCTCAGCAGCTCCCTCTCCAGGTAGCCCAATCCTACGTCAACAACGGAGTATCCAGCTACCAGGCCGACAACGCACAATACAGCGGCTCTCAGTCACAGATTCAAGGTGAAGGCTTAGACGCCGTGGTGATCGACAGAGTGCAAAACATCATCAAGGAGAGTGAGCACTCGTCGGCGAGGAATGCCGGGTACCTATCGCTGGTGTCTGGAGTGTCATTAGAAAGTGCGAGGCCGAGCGTGGAGATCTCATCCTTTGTGCAAAACGCTCCTCTGGGCGGTAGCTCGGTAGGCAGCGGTAGCGGCTCCCTCTCCGTGTCACAGGGGTCCGGGTCGAGCCAGTCGGTTGCAGTTTCTGCACCCTCGTCTGGGTACCTCCCCGCCATCTCATCTAACAACCAGGGTAGCTCGAGCGGCAGCGGATTCTTACCTAGCTCGAAACCCGCCTCAGCGTACGGGGCACCCAACTAATAACTATGTGATCTTTCTATAAATATGTAAATAAATATTTTGTAAGACTTATGTAAATATATTGTACAAATTTTCGTCTTGTGCCCATTTTGTGCAGGCAAATGTGTTTGCAAATAAAATATTTTTTTTAATAATATAAGTTTTTTATTGCTTTTGTTACATATGCCAAAATTATTTGCGAGATATTTCTTCATTTAATTTATCAGCACAGACAATTTTCATGAACAGAGGATACCCATCCGTCTCCTGAAAGACATGTTACAACATTTGATGAACACGTACTATATTACAACCTCAATGAATCAACGTTAATGATACCATATTATTCATCGGGGCAAATCGTTTGAAGTAATACGGAAACAATGTAGTTTAAGTACTGACGTTACGATCTTACTATTCAGTGTCCATTGCCTAGTAATTAGGAACTGTTTTAAATGCAAGAAAGCGTTGCGTTGCGATTAAAGATAAGGAAAGAATTTATTAGCTAACCAAAGATTTAGCGTGGAATAAAGATATGAGCGCTGATGATGACAAATCGACTCTATCAACATATTAACGACCTGTCACTTGAGTGAAAAGGTTCTCTTAATTAGGAGGGCCAGTCTGTTTATTTTATGTTTCAAACTTGCGGCACAGGTCATGCCAAGTTTAACCTTGCATATTGAACATCAACAGTTAACGTCTTAAGGTATAACTTTTGGCGTTCTTCCCTAACGATTATTTTTTCATAAACAGGTGGTTTTATCCTTAATACTACTTACTAGGCAGATAGAGTGATCCGACGTTTGCGCCGCGTCGTTGTCGCATTTAATGATGGAATTGGGGGGACAAATTATTCCTTCATCGATGACACTCTTTTTAATCGGCGGAGGCTGGCAAGGATGCCCCGACAACGTTGGGCAATGACATTGAATTAAAGAAGGCTCGTGTACTGGATTGGCAATCTGAAAAAGGATGACCATTTCGTAATATGAAAACCATGTAACATGGTCCATGTTTATACTAAGCCTATGCATTACTAATAAACAATAACGCAGTAGTCCAAGATTGACCCCAACTCTACAAATACTACAAATCAACTTACGTCATCGAACATTTAAAAAGATAGCCATTTGATATAATAATGTTCCCAACAGATTTAACAGGTGGAGATATTTTCTATCAAATCAATTAAAATATTTGTCATTTTGTACAGTCAGATGCGCACATAAATAGAAATAATTGACGCTTAAATCTACGAAACGTTCGTATTAAAAGTAATTAAAAAGTAATTATTCTATCGAACGTTGACTTTTAAAATACAGAAAGCTGTCTCTACCATTTATTATTATTTTGTACATGTCTGTCTGAGTGTACCTGTTTTGAAGCTCTTGTGCTTTGAATGTTTAGGTGATCGCTTGTAGTTGCAGCACAATTCATGGGGCATTCGGCATTCCTGCTATCCTGTTTACCAACCACTTTTTGGCATGAACTTAGCATTCTTTCAGAGTCAGTTTCGTGACTTTCGTGACTCTTCGCCATAGCGCAAGATTTTTCTTTGGGTTGATCCACATGTACCTTAGGAACAGGGAGGTTAATAAAAGTATCCTACATATGCATTATAAATATTAATTCTTATTGTTAATATTTTTATTAATGCAAATAAATAAATAAATAAAATAAATAAATAAAGGCGTCCGACCGATTTCAGCCATGGCGGCCGATCTCAATTGAGATCAGCCAAGTGCGCAGGACATATTATAGTGCACAAGTGTACGCGCAAACACAAGTGCACTCTCTATTCCCTTACTCTCATAATTCGGTGAGACGGCAATCCGACATAACCGATGAGAGATCGGGCGCAGGACCACCGGCTTATCGTGCTTTCCGAGGCACGGGCGTTCAACCGCCAACTTCCTAACTCCGGGCTGAGTAATTTCATTACAGAAAAACTCACACAAATTTTGCCCGACCCCGGACTCGAACCGGGGACCTCTCGGTCCTAACGCAGCACTTGCTACCAATAGACCAACGAGGCAGTTAAATGCAAATAATTAATGCAAATACATTGACTATAAAAAATAAAAAGTTTTGATGCTGACTGTACATTCACGTAATAGGTTGTAAAATTTAGTAGGTATCTATTAGGTATTCGGTAGGTAAATATTATGTAAAAAATGACAGTTGTTACTCTCCAATATTTCGCCATATGGGTACCACCCGTGAGAAAATACAATAGAGAAGATGCGCAAATATAAGAGATGGCGGAAATATAAAAATTAGTTAACAAAAATACATAAACTTTGGCTTGCGTAGTTTCTCTAACTGTGTAGTATCTAGGTACAATTACTTATGGTACGGTTTCTTCGAATATCGGGATGTACTTATTGCGTAAATAATAATATTAATTATTTATTATTATAATTATTCAGTGAGCATTTATGGAAACAAGTATACCTACCTGTTCATCACTATTATGCAGGTATCGCTAACATGAATAGAAATAGTCGAAATGTAAATTAGCTGGGTATACTTATAACAGTTTATTTACATAACGTTCGTTCGTACGTAGGTCATAACTATCAGAAATTTTAAAATGAGCGCTTAGTTTTAAATACCAATAGATATATCTAGTACCTATCCCAAGTGTTATAATATATTTTTGATTTTAATAGTCTATTACGAACATAACTTGTGGATACCTATATGATAACTTATTTTATTGTACAGCTAGTGCAAGCTTTAGGACTTAAAATTTTTAACTTTACATTATTTTATTTGTATTAAATATAATACGTTTGTTCACAACTCTCAATTAAATTTCTGGTGAACAGGTGTTGTCATTAAATTTTATGGATTAGGGAGTCTATAATTTATGATTTTGTTTTTTTCTTAAAGATTGTTATCAGGCAGTGATACTTACATGAAGGATTAGCACCTGCGAAGGCTTCGCAGGATTGGCCAACACGGACGTGGCACAATTGGGACAGCAGTCGTAACTCAATGGGGTCTGTATCTTCGATTTCGAGTCATCCATCTCACACATACACTGTGTGGACTCATCGTGGATCTCTAATTGCGTTTCGGGGCACTGACAGATCGCACTTTTAAGCGATCTCACACGAACGACGGAAGTTGCCGACTTGGGCTTATGGTATTCTAAGGCTTTAACACCAGCGTTAGACACCCTAGTAGTGGTCGCTGTACGTTCGTAACCCTCAAGTTTGATGACCTCGATCGGAACAGAGCCACACTTCTCATACACGGTTCTTTCCGAGCTGTGTGCTCTAAGTTTCGTTATTGTTTTCTTTGAGGTTTGCGTTTCAGCTGACGGGATTCTAAAATATGCAATTGTTAATTGCTTCACTTGCTTGTTTTTATGTGTGTATCTTTCAATCAATACATTGGATGTCGATGTGATTTTTTAGTAGCTGGATGGTGGGTAGTGGGCATAATAAATAAATGCATAACATACTTATGAAATTAGCACCCTAGCTAAGCCGGGCGGGTGGGTAGTGATTAATAAAGCCTTAATAGGTTGTTACGGTAGACATGAACAATGAATACTTACTGATGGCAGCCTTCGGATGCAGGGCGACTCAGGTCTTTCGGTTTAAGGATGTATTCGAAACTCTTATTGCATCTGAGATTGGGGGACACAAAATAAAACATTAATTAACATTCTAATGGATTGTGGAATAAATGGAGCACCAATCTATGGCCAGTAGTTAAAGGGGGATACCCTGTTCAAACCCCGTCACGTAAGTCGAGACAAGATGTGTTGAAATTTAAAATACAAGTACATAAGTTACTTCGACGATGTTACGGTAAAGGAAAAACATCGTAAAATTATAGCTCTGTGTATTTGATTAACTCTTGCTTGGGCTACTACTATTGCCATAGTTGTCTACTATTTATGCTTTAATCTATTCCATACTTACTTGTCAGGAGTATCTCCACACTCTTTGGAGCATGCCGATTGCAAGCTATGAGGTCGCCTTTTTATAGAAGCACTACAAATAAACAACACTTTTGAACCAAAATAAAATTAAGATTTCTAATCTTAATGACGAATGGTAACAGTGTCCAAGAGATAACATTAATTTTAAAATTAATAATTTGTCGATGGAAGCAAAAGATATGACAGGAATGTACGAGTAAATAATATAAAAAAAATACTACGCACCTTTTCCTCCTAGACAATGTTTTCTTTTTAGTTTGGTCTACAGCTACCCTGAAAAAACATGTGTTTCATCAAGACTTTACGTACGACACACCACTTATCTCAAGACATGAGTTTTTTAGTGGCGCAATAATTTCACGAGGGCGTAGGCAGACAGTGCCTACACTCGAAAACCTTTTTCGTGTGTTGTGTTAAGTGTGATAACTTGTATTTTGACCCTTATGACTTATACAGCCTAATACTTGACCTTTCTTATTGCCGGTAGCGTAGGCAAAATTTAATGTGGCTGTTTTTAATGACAGAAGTTTTATGGTACATCTTTGTTTTCTCTTTCTCAAATATTTATCGCGAAGGTTCAGTATAAATGCGAATAATGTTCGTAACGTCACAAAAGTGTGAACGTGTTTAAATTGTAGGGCTGGAAGATTTTCCTTAAAATCGCTAGTAAAACTTTTTTATTACAAGGATTGGATCTGATAATACTGGAAATCTTCTCTCTAGTAAAATAGGAGGTTTAGGAACTTAAGTATTTCTATAATTAATATAAGTGTCAAAGCGATGAGCGCTCCTTTTCATTGTTGCAATTGAATCACAATTGAATGAACAGAATTTGTTCAATCCAATAAATAAAGGAAGCCCCAATAATTCATGTGTGAATTTAAGAGGTGACGTGACAACTATTGATAATTTTAGTGTCAAAACGTTTCCCTTTTGTTGCTCCAATTGAATCCCAATGCAAAGACCAGTCACAACTACTCCGGACTCACTGGTCGCTGGTCTTCACGTCGTGCTGTGAGGAGTCCGTCTGCGCCTGGAAGTGCTCTTGTTCAGCATGGCGCTCCAGCATGAACTCGTCGTACTTCCGGTCCAGCCAGGAGGCGAAGCCTGTCAGGTCGGTGCGATCGCTCGGCAGCTCGCGGCTCTGCGGCGGGTAGTGGTCCTGCGACAGGTTACCTACATCACATAACTATGCCTATGTTTTTTTTTCTTGACTACGATGATCGCTTTGAGTAGCCTCGTCTTCATCACTGGACTTGCGGGGAGCGGATGGCTCTTACCTCCAAAAAAGGACCACCCAACTGTGTATTGCTCTGGTTTAAAATAAGTGACAGGACAACGGTGAGATGCAGTTACCCTTAGATCTCCTTGAAGATAACTCTAACCTTTTATGTTTGTAGCCTTACAGCTACATCGGGCTTTATTGTAAATTAAAAATGTTCATGTATCTTTTTTCTCCAATTTGAGTTTTTACTTGACTTGACTAACATGTCTACAATGCTACGACAAATAAAGATGTTCAGGTTGTTATCATGGTAACAATATCATATTTGTTAATAGATAATTACGAAACATACCTGAGTATACCATCGAAAAGCTTTCACAAAGCAATTTGGATTATCTTTTCTTGAATCTCTGGCGCGCTGCCGAAATTTAGGGGTTGGCTAAAACGATTAATTCCAATTAATTGGTATGGTAACATCATGCGGTAAAATTATGATACATAATCTTTAATGATGTTTAAAGCGAACTTTGAACTCTTTTGAGTTTATTTCCATCATTCTAATTAAAAGAACTAACAAAACTAGGTCACTTGCGGCGGACGAACGATATTTTATAAATTTACTTGCTTAAGTATCATCCGGGGACCTATGCCTCAGCATTACCTGAATAGAAAGACTGCCAAATTATTTATTACAGTCCTTTGTGATGGAAATTCAAAGTAGGAGAGCGTAAATAAGTGAGCAAAGTTAACGACAAAGCTATGCAATGAATGGGGTACTCACAACTTGTGCATAGTAAATGAGGGGATGCCCCGTGGTCTGGTAGAATGGTACTCTAGGCCTGAATCCAGGCATTTGGTAGCCAGGTTGGTTACAGCATTCACCGCACATGCACTCACTCGACGATGTCGAAGACATGATGCTGATGTTGGAATCAGGGACGTAATGGATAATTTAAAAATAATGGGGGTATGCCAGCTTATGTCATCGCAGAGAAAAATGATGGCAGAAGGTGAGGTGACAGGATTCACAGATGACAGCCTAAGTGACACAGAAATGTAAAAATGTTTTGTCCAGTGTCTTTCAAATGCAGGTATGCCTGGGTAGGTTTTAATATGGCAAGTATTCAGTGCTAGGCAATGGTGCTACCTAGTTCAAAAAAAATTTTCATCATTTGAATCATTTTTGCAGAATCCACTCAAGGAACGTATATTCCTATATGGTTTATAGAACCTAGCCATTGGTGTCCCGAAGCCTAATAGATTAGCTCCGACAAAAAAATAATCAAGAAATCCAATTTCTGTAACAAAAACTTACGGGCTCGTGACAATAATGTTACTCAGATATCTTTTAATATTCGGTTTCTTATTTGTGGTCGCTCGGACTTATACCAATAATTGGGCCTCGGTTATTAGAGGGTCCAGCAATACTTTTGAACGTAAGTTTACCTTATTTTTCCCAATTCAAATTCAATCTTGATATTCATTAGGTACATAGTAATGTACTTTTAAATATAGATCGATAATTAATGTTTAAATGTCTCAAGATTTAAGGATCTCGCTAGCTGAAAATAAATATCCTTCGCTTAGAGGTGAAGTTTTAATGGGTATATGTACCTGGTCTATGCGTATTATTTTGTTCAGGTTGTGTTTTCTTAAAAATATACTTGGCTATATGGTTAACCAATGTTTGCAAATCTGTTAAAATGACCATGTTAAAGAGTCTTAGGTCTAATTTCCTGAGAGTTTCTAATATTTTGAATGCCTTTATAGAATCCGGCTGCAAGCGTGCGCCTGTGGTCTCACTAAATTACGCTAGATTGAAGCTAAGCCAAGGGCAGACAACATCAGCACCGGATTTTTCTGGACTCACTTTTGAGACGGTTCCAATATCTACGTCTCCTGAGACAGGTACCTAATATTGTTCTAACTGAAAAATAATTTGAAGGCAATTTTTGTCAAATTACTTTTGCTGTTAGCTTGCTGGCTGTGACTGGCTTTTGCAACTTCACCAAATAAACCGTGGAACGGCTTGTCTGATACGTTTGCATTCAAATATGGGGTAACAGTATTTCACACTAAGTATGGGACTTAAATGCATACATATCAGACGGCACTATATCCAAAATAGGGGTACCTATGTATCCTACCTCACTAACAAAATGAAGGTAAAGACTTTACCTGCAAAAAAAAAATAGAATGAAATAATTTTTGTTTATTCGGTACAGACAAATATCATAAAATACGATAATAATAGTTGCAAATCAACGGAAAAAATATGCTTGAGATTGTTCAGTATGAAAAGTAACGTTAAGTAAACAGTTTGTAAACAACAGATACCTCTACTGAAGTAATTTATTTCAGATCCTATCGAGGAATACGACAAAATCATACGACAAACATTATTTGGCGAGAAGGCTTTTGGTGAGTTATACCTTTAGGATTTTTTTTATGTTAGCAACTTTGAATGTAAACTAAATCATAAAAGTTTGAACTTTTTATTTTCTCTTTAATATCTTACATTTCTGAACATTCATTACGTTACATTATCATTTAACTACAGGGTACAAAGTTACAATTTTCAATATTATTGCAGATCGGGAAGAAGGAGGAAACCGCAATAAATTGTATTTTAAAGGTCCCGTAAAAGATTCAGACAAGGTAATAGATACCCTGGGCCAGTATCCAAGCGGAAATGTTTTACGGTGGGTACTTAATTTGTTAATTACATTGTTTTTCTGCCAAGATGCTTCATGGTTGTGTAGGATAAATCTTGGCTCTACCCACGAAATGCTAATTAAGCCTACTACTGTAAATAAACAAATATATAGTAAAACGTGTGTTATGTGTGTATTTTGTAGCATTTCCATGAAAAGTAAGAATATAAAAGTATAAAACAATAGGCAAAAAAAAGAATGACAAGACTATTTACACAATACTTATTCCCAAACTCGACTTTGTACGAAAATTCATTTATTTTGTCTAATCAAAATTACTTAATTACGTAAATAGTCGGTGAAAAATCGCCCATGTCCTTTTAGAGGAAGATCCCAGAGCTGCCAGACATCACTTATTTTCTAATGGACAAAATATATACGATTGAGTAGTGGTGGGGTGTACTATCATCATATGACTAGTTGCTACCTTGACCAGACGGCCATTTTTCAGATATCAACCAATCAAGGTACATAGAAACACTGCTCACCTCACTTAAATTCTGATGGCTGGTTTTAACATATATCTGGGATCTTGGACCATTTCTCAGGTTCTAGAATCTAGCTAGTATATAAATTTTTAACTGTCACGGTTACACACATTAGAAAACTGAAAATGTCCGGGATATCCACCATTTTGTTTTGTTTTAATAAGCTCCCGATATTTCGGCACTGTAGCAAGCGCCATGATCACGGGTCAACGAAATATCGGGAGTTCATCAAAACAAAACAACATGGTAAATATCCCGGACACTTTCAGTTTTATAGCTAGAATAGTCTAGCTAGATTCTAGAACAACCAAAGTTACTTACGCATATCATATTGTAGGTAGGTACTGGTCTCTGTTCATGAATAATTAGTATTAAATAAATAATTAAATTTCATGAGAGTATTTACTCTAGTAAATATCTAATGGAGAACTAACTCCATTAAAAAATATATTTATCGGGGACGTTTCGGTCACGGTTCACACACCTGACCCAAAACTAAAGAAGAGCTTTTAACTATGGGCGTCAGAGACTGATATACATAGATATATAAATACATACTTAAATACATATTTACACCCAGACACAGAAAAAACACCGATGTTCATTCATCACACAAATATTTATCCCGAGTTAGAATCGAACCCACGACTCTTGGAACGCCAGCTAGGGTCACTAACCAATGACCCACAGGACC
Source organism: Maruca vitrata (assembly GCA_039566165.1). Classification (NCBI taxonomy): domain Eukaryota; kingdom Metazoa; phylum Arthropoda; class Insecta; order Lepidoptera; family Crambidae; genus Maruca; species Maruca vitrata. The sequence goes on along the minus strand of CM076912.1, from coordinate 11,948,994 downwards.
AGTCAAGAGTTAGAAGATGGTTGCAGACGTCACAAAGGCAAAACTCGAGTACGTTCGTGAAAATCAAAAGCATAACCTCGTTCTCTGTTCCCAGCGCAGAACTGTTCCAAGGCAGAAGCGGCGTCCACCTGCCTATGACGGATTTCATGCAGAAGGGCCACTCCTTCCTCAAGATCACCGACGACTACATGCAGACTGCTGTTAATGCCTTCTCCATCTTTCTGGAAGGGAGTGTGGAGGATATCCTGCGCTTGCCAGCTTCATATGTTTTGAAATCGGTATTTCATCTACATGTTATAATTAAGGAACATTTAAGTACCTTATTATCGCTTTTAAAACAAAAAAGAGTTTAAGGATAAAAGTGTAATATCGTGTCTGCTCGAAACGCAGAAAGTGTGGTCAAAAGATACTGATAATTATTATAGGCAAAATTACATATTACGAATAGAACAACAAATTAATGTTGTCGTTAATGCTTCTATCTAATAAAAAGCCGCACCAAAATCGTTGCATAGTTTTGAAGATTTAAGCATACATAGGGATATAGTTTGGATGGTTTTGGACCATTTGGATATAGTATGTAATTTGTGGTAGTCGAAGCGAATCAAAATATTTGTTAAGGTGATTAAGGTGCAGTTTCCTTTGGCCGGTTTGGAGTCAATGAAAAGAAAGTCTTATCTGTTGCAAGTTTATTGGCGATTAAGAAATAAATTTTTACACACGTCTCTAAGTATGACTAGTGATGCTATGGCGGCGGCCTTACATACTACACATACATCTTAGCGTTATAGATATTATAAATAGACAAAATTGCTTACAACAATATTTCTATGGATAAGTAAGTAGGTATATAGGTTTAGTCTACGAAAACGGAAGCAGCAGGTAAGTAGGTACGTAAAACTAATATAAATTTTCTTTGTGTCCTTTTGCAGGCCAGAACCATAGCAATGATGAAGATAGCCAAAGAGAAGCTGGCCGCGACGTGGACTGTCGTGAAAGGGGACAACTACTCCGACGAGGTGTCCTACAAGGTGCTGCAGATGTACCGACCGCTCTTCAAGTACCTGAACGGACGGGAGATAGCCAGGCTCAACCTGAGCGATCCGAGGATATTGACGTATATTGGGACTCATGCGGATCTGGATAGGCACCAGGTATGTATTTATATCCTAGTTTAATTATTGATTTTTAAGAGGAAAGTCAACGGACCAGAGGATATTAAAATGTATCTTAATTAGGTAGAGTCCAAGACGACGGATTCTTATCAATATGGGGCGAACTCTCTTTCAGTTAGAAATAGAACTCAGGCTAGAACGTGGAGTAATAATCTGTGGAACAGAGAATTCTGATAATCGTTCAATAATTCAGGACCTGATTTACTAACATAAAAGTGTTTTTTTTACCGAATCCCGATAAAATTTTAAATGTAATTCAATTAAACAGTAGTAATATAACCAATATTTTATTGCTATTCTTACTACTTTCAACTACAGTAGTAAGACAGGTAAGACACTTTATCGGTATTACTACTGAAAGTAAGAATGGTATAACACGGCCAATATAGAAAATATCGCATCACATCGATTTAAGAATACTATACCAAAGCCGCTCTAAGTTGGCCGATTTGCTACATGTCAGACTGACTGCACTAGTGAGGGACCACGGTAAAATTGCCGAAGTATATAAGTAACAGTTATTTCCACTTTATAACCAAGCAAGGTCTAATTATAACAAATTTTTATTAAAAACATTAATTCACATCCAAAAGATTGAATTTAAGTTAAGTTAAAGTTATTTATAAATATATTTATTTTTAAAATACAATACTTATTAAATCCTTCATCCTATTTTAAAAAAATACCTGGTGAGTATTACCCACTACGTCACTATGAAAACGTGTCAAACGGCGTAACCTTGTAAAAGCGTAATACAGAGTGGAAATTTTACGTTTTCTTTTTATAATTCAATTATTTTAGGTAATAAAAGACAAATCTATACTAATATTATAAAGAGGAAAGATTTGTATTTTTGTATTTTTGTATGTTTGTAATGAATAAACTCAAAAACTACTGGACCGATTGCAATATTTTTTTCACCATTAGAAAGCTGCATTATTCAGAAGTTACATAGGCTATATAATATCACGCTAGGTCCTATAGTTGTGGAGCAGTAACCGAAAATGTTTCAAAAACGGGGGAAGTATCGTTTCTGAGGCCTTCCGTGGCGTGCGCTGAGCATATAGTTAAAGTTATACAAAAATGCTCTATGGATGAATTGTTTATCTTAACATTATCTTTAAAAATGTCCGCGAGAGCATATGTCTACCTTTTATAGTTTACCCATAACAATCGTTTTAATGATTTAGATGTTTGCTCCAAAGTAATCTTCTATATTAATAATTTCGTCAAGGGGTACGGTAGACTCGATTAAAACCTTACATGAATAATAAAACATCAAAAAATAATGATTTCGAGTCGACAACATATATCCGCAAAATTCGGATTGTCGAGTATTTTGCTAAATTCAAAATGTGTTGACTGACGAATCACAGTCACCATCTTGCCGGAATTGAGTGAATATTATCAAAACTATTTTTCTTCAGTCATTGACGTTTCGCGGAAACATTGTTTTGACACATTTTTTATGATATACTCTTTCAGGGCGATAACAGATACTGATGAAGAATAGATAATATAATTTTATAAGGACCTTTGCCAAATTCTAGGATTAGTACTCATGGCAATTTGTTTTGTTGATTGATGTTCCTTAATTTTAAATGTTAAAAATGTATTGTATAAAAACTTTTGCAATTTTTTATTCACTAGATTTATTAAACTCAATGAAAGAATCTATGTCCTGTTTAATCCTTTAGTATTCCTTGAAGAACCGATGACTACGGAAATATTTACCTATATTTTGCTCCTCGATGTTTATTATGAATCACATCTTACCCGAGCCAAGCCGGGTTCTTATCTAAATATATAAAAGGAGAAACTGACTGACTGACTGACTGACATATCGACGCACAGCCTAAACGGCTAAACGTAGGCACTTGAAATTTGGACTGGACGTAGCTTAGGTACCGTAGAGGTGCACTAAGAAAGGAATTCTCGAAATTCTCACGGGAATCCTTTTGTATGAAAAATCTAAACCGCTGAAGTTAGATGCTGTAAATTTGGCATGCAGGTACCATAGTAAACTTAAAGCTTAGTTGGAACAGGAAATTGAAAAATTCTTACGGGAACGAGTTAGCAGGATAAACTTTTATATGTTAAATCCTGTAGTCCACGCGAACGAAGTCGCGGGCACAGCTAGTAATTATATAATTATGTGCATTTGAAATTTTGAAATAACGTATTATTTTTAAAAGTTGTTCTTTATGATTCGCGTAAATATGTTCCTCTTAACAAGGATAAATGCAAAATATAAAATAAAAAGTGTCAAATCAGTCTTCTAAGAACGGCTCCGGTATAATTATCTAGTTATTTGTCTTTTATTACCTAAAATAATTGAATTATAAAAAGAAAACGTAAAATTTCCACTCTGTATTACGCTTTTACAAGGTTACGCCGTTTGACACGTTTTCATAGTGACGTAGTGGGTAAAATAAATACTCACCAGGTATTTTTAAAAATAGGATGAAGGATTTAATAAGTATTGTATTTTAAAAATAAATATATTTATAAATAAGGAACTTAAATTCAATCTTTTGGATGTGAATTAATAAAAATTTGTTATAATTAGACATTGCTTGGTTATAAAGTGGAAATAACTGTTACTTATATACTTCGGAATTATTACCGCTGTCCCTCACTAGTGCCTTTGAGTATAAAGCCACTGGAGATGCCATAACGTCAACGCTTCTAACAAATTTTTTCGCCACTTTTAGCGGGGGGCGAGGTAAACACGTACAGCACACCACCAAAAAATTAATAACTCAACAGACACAAATTTTGCTGTAACGATAAACGCACACTACAAAAATGTTCAACACTTCAAACAATACACGCACACAAACAAAGTTTTCACGTAACTACGCAACACACATACGAAAAAAATAGTGATGACACAAAGAATAAAATAAAATCAGTTTGGTGAATGAACTGAACTATCTTGTACTGATTATTGTAATTCAATAACATTTTGTGGGATCTTATTAAACAATTTTGTGCTTAAACCCAAGAACGACTTTCCAGTCTTTTGAAGCCTGAGCCTTGAAACGGCAAACTTATGTTTATTACTGGTGTTAAAATGGTGAGGATCCGATATTAAATGATTGTATGTTCTTGTAAACATATAAGATACAGTCCAAAATGTACTGAGAGGATACGGTTAAAATATCTATGTCTTTAAAAATATCTCTAAGGGAGTCACAGAATTTCTTTTCATTTTCAGACTAAATTTCAATATCGTATGACCAGAGGAAAGAAAAGTAATTTTTCTAATTCATCTTACAAGATTAAATATAACATATGTTTAGACCTTTTATTTAATTCAAAATTAAAGTAAAAAACGGATTATACAACTAACTGCAGGGAGTGAATGATTCATTCAAATGTCGAGTCGCTTTTTTGACTTTGTGACATCACTAGCCCCGTACCACTGTATTCTTGTTTATTTTTTCTGTCGTTTACGTATCGCAACGACTTTTTATTTAAATGGCAATTCTTCTTAAATACACGTTTAAAAGTTAATAAAAACACTTAGATATGATACTAAACGCGCTCTTGTTGCGAATTTGAGCTCTCGATCGCCTTCTACATGAGAATACTGCACAACTAACCATTTTTCAAGAGTAACGTCACGCGACAGGGATCAATGCAAAATGGCGGTGGTGCAGCGACAAGTAGTTTTATTAAACGTGTTTGAACAGTTGACCAATGTACTTTGCCGGAGGGTCGCCCGTGTAAGGCATCTCCAGTGGCTTTATACTCAAAGACTAGTGCAGTCAGTCTGACATGTAGCAAATCGGCCAACTTAGAGCGGCTCTGGTATAACCTACATACTTACTGACAAGACGAGTCCGAGTATTGCTTATTTTTTGCAAATTAAAGGTGGGTGTGGTTGCCAGCACATATCTAAAGCTGAACCCTCGTTGGTCGGAGCCCAAGTACCTAAACATGATGAACAACCTCCTCTGTGGAGTGCCCATGACCTTCATGCGGAGGATACCCGAGAACACATACTTGCAGCTAAGCCACCAGGTTTTTATGATATATTATGATACCCAAGATACATGCCCAGTAGTTTTACTACGCAGTTTCACTGCAATACATTCATTCTGCAATATTTTCATTCATTTCGGGAGTGGAACTGCATAGTATTAGGAATGAACCATACCTTTAATTAGGTATGGTTCAAGGAATCAAGGATAAGGATCAAGGAATGATTGGACTGACATACTTGATGTAGGTTTAGGTTCATCGGTAGCTTCCATAGAAATCTATATTGTGTTTGAATCGTAAGATATATTATATCTTTATATACAATTCTTCCATATTACTAGCTAAATGATAAATGTTTAGTTTTGAGTCCGTGATATATGCTTGTTTAAAGTATAAAGACTCTGATACTGACTTTATGGTAAGATGAAATACATATTCCTGTTCACAGGTATTTTATCACATAAGAGCTTGCGATCCACTCCAACGTCGCTTCTACTTGACTATGATGACTAAAACTCAGGCAAGTCATAATTGAAACGGTCAATTTAATAGCATTGTAAAATTTATCGTTTAAACGATTTTTTTTCTAAAAATTTTTTATCACTTTTTGCCTACAAAATTTCTTGCGCAGAGTCTACCGTTCGTGGATGATTGTGCATGTTTTTTTTACAGGCGTTAGGGAAATCGTACAGTTGGAGCGCTCGCGACGTTTCTCGACTGGGCCTGCTTTTGTCTGACGTAGAAGGTCCAGATTTAGCTGCTATAAACCCAGAGGCTATGTCAGGAATCACTGCACAGGTGAGATTTGGTTATGCTTGGCGATTTATGTCCATGATGAGAGTAATGTAAGAAATCTGTTGTTACATTATCTAAAATCTGAATAAAAAAGGGAAGCCGCGTTAGGGATTTAGAAATTGTCTAGACATTCTCGACTTCCTGGCATTAAGATACTTACAAAAATCTAAGTTCGTATGATTTACCAAGCACTTGTTTGTCCTTTCCATTGACGGAAAGGACAAACTTGACGAGGCATCCTACCAAATCTGAATATTCCCTTCTTTTTTATTTTAATTGACTTATTTGTATTTTAATAAGGTTATGCTGGAAATCCCACCGGAAAGCTTAAAACACATTACCGAGATGCAGCTCCGCTACATAAGTCAGAAGCCCTTGAATATTTTAGCCAAAAGATTAAGGGTCTACCAGGACCAACTTCGAATGTTCACCAATGCGAAAAATGCTTTTTTGGCTACCAATTTGGTTGTTCTCGTTTTTATTATATTTGTACTTGTAGAAATAAAATATTAGTAAGTACACAATATACATGCTCTTTTATTTAGTTAAAAGCCATAATACTTCAGGACATGCAAAGGAGGCAGGTGAAATGAATAAAGTCCGTTTTCGTGCCGTCTTGCTTCTAACTGAAACGGAAATATACACTTTGGGAATATCTAATGTTGTATTATTGTGAATAAAGCAATATAGTTCCCGTTATTTGGGGATTTAGAATAAACATTGAACGATAATTGTATTTTTACAGTAATAACTTATTCACGTAATTTTATACCTGTCAATTTTATCAACATCCAAAAACTTTAAAACATGTAAAAATACCAAAATTAATAAATACAAGAGAAATTTTGATGATGAAATTAAAAGGTATGTAAAAACATTAGTTTCTGTAAAAAAACTTACCAACACCGAACACCATTCTGTTTGTGTTTCAGTCTCTTTAGTTAATTTTGGAGTATTAAAAATACTATTCCTTACTGAGTAATCGGTCTCCCGAGAAGCTCCAGAAAATAACATTTTACTATTAAATATTTCTTCTTTAGATTTGGTTATAGGTGCATTTGAAGAAAATAACTTCTTATCGCTACTCTTTGATTTGATGTTTTCAAGATTAACATCTTCTTTAACGATATGAACATCGACTTTGGACGAGCTTATTGCAATATCATTATTGCTTTTAACTTTATTTGCCACATTTTCTTGTGTTTTGTCATTTCCTAATTTAGCTGACCCAGTGCTACTCAACCTGTCGTGTACCCATGTAGATGCAAATACTTTTTTAATAGGATGGTTAAGGCTTTTTGTGTCAGGTGATAAAGGAGGGCTATTACTTGTTTGTACATACTTTTTGGAGCTGAAATAAACATTTGATTGTAAATATAGCTACAAAATGTTTCAATAATTTTCCGAAGAATATTTAAACTTACATTTCAACGTCTTTTTCGGACTGTGGACTAGGTAAAAGAATTATGTAATTTGTGTCTTCCAACTTCACAGCACTTGAATTGACTTTATTGAGTATTTGGTCAAAACTATGATGATCACAGCAAGTACAATAAATAACAATAACTTTTGGTGTCAACTCATCCGTTGCTGAGTATGGCAACGTACCTTGTTTTGCTGGGCAAGTAATAAAAACTTCGTCTAAATTGGGCTGTGATTTTTTTTCTGTAATGCTGTTCAATTTGCTAGGACTCTTGTCCAATCTAGCACTCACTGTACCGTCGCCTTTTCTAACTTCTATCTTCAAATTTAAGTTAACAATGTCTCTTTTGTCTTTAATAGAAACGTAGTTATCGTCACTCTTGAGCGATTTATTACTAAAGGCTAGTGATTCTGGTACCATTCCTAATTCACCAAGCGTTATTGGCTCAAGTTTATCTGATAGAATATCGTTATTCGCACTTTCATTATTCAAAACATTTTCTTCTTTATTGTTAATAGGAGCCACAATATGGTGATTTATTTCAGAATTCTCGCTCTCATGTATTGCTGTCAAAACAGGTGCTATGGCTGTTAATTTAGTTTGCCTCGTAAAAACTGTTGCACTTTTATCTTTTTCTAGGAAAACTGTTGTACATTCACTGTCCGGATATTTAACAACTATTAATTCTTGATCATCCAATACATTTAAGACAGTACCATCTGTAGTAATATTTTTATCATGGGATACATTCTGTTCGTCATGTTTTGATATTTCTATCGGTAAAGAAGTTCTATCTTTTGGATTGGATTTATTAATTTTAGTCAAATTCTTGGATTTCGATTGTGAAACAATATTATTGTTACTACTAGCTATTATATCTGTGGGATTTATGTTACTAGTGTCAACTTTTAAATTCTTCTTGACCAGATTGTCTTTGTTTTTCATGGATGTTTTCCTTGCAATTACTGGTGGGGTAATAGAACTATTTTTTCTACCTGTGATGGGCTTATTATTGAGCAACTTTTTTTCAATCGGTTTTATAATATTAGAAGTATTTCTTAAATCTGGAGTAACACGTCTTGTGATTATTTTAGAACAATTTATAACAGAACTATTTAAGGCAGCAGTTGTCTGTAAAATAAATGGTTAGTTATGTTAAATATGAATGCAATAAATTAATAGTGATAAATAATACTGCAAAATGAAATTTAAAGAATATGGTTTTGTTAGAAGTAAGTCCCCATTTTGAAGACTTATATGAATTTATTAGTAACTATGAAACAAAAATCACCTACTTTCAATTATTAGAAAGATTAGAAATCAAACGTTAGTCTGGAGTCATTCGACGCACTTTTGTTTACATTCAAATGCTGTTTTATAGCCTTAATATTGACAATTAAAACTAAAACTTATATAATTATATGGTAAGAAACTCACATCGTATTGTTCACTCGTCTTCTCTCCATCGACGATATTTAAAATTTGTTCTTCCTTTGCAACTTCATCTAAGTGAATGTTAGATTCTACACTTACTTTTTGTTCGGAAAAAATTATGTTTGATTTACGTTTCTCTCGTGACCTGTAACAATGTTTAACAGTTAACATCCAACCTCATTTTAACGCATCTACTTATTTAGTTATGCGTGTAAGTTTCTTATTTCAACTTAATATAAAAAAATCTCTAGAAGTGATTGTGTATTGTTGAAAAAAATTACTTGAACTGCATTATTGGATGACATTTGTAAAAAGTAACGTGCTGCTGGTGTTGCTGTTATAACGATACCTGGAAGCCTTCATTAGATAATCGTTGTATCCTGCATGTATGAATGTATCATCCGGGGGGACGGCCACATATGTCGAGCCGTGGCTGATCTGCATCGGAGTCAGGACTTTCTGGCCTTCCATCGTGAATAAGTTGATTGTGGAAAAGCTGAAATAGTTTCATGCAAAATCAATAATACTAATGACAGGTCATAATGTTGTGGAGCCGTGTACGCAGTCAATGATGATGTATGGGACATAGTTGGATGAGAAGTATATAGCATCTCACAATGTCTGTTCGTGAAATCAGCCAAAGCAAAGGAAACGAAAGGAAATTCCCAATTTCGTCATCTTGAATGGTCTCAACGGCGTAGATCAGCCTGTAGGTAGTTCATTTTGTTACGAACTTATCAACGGTAACAGATTGGTCATCTACTACTCACAGATTTTCATATTGAGACTGAGCCAGTTTTTTGAGGGTCTCAGTCCAACAGTTTAGGTCTGACATGCGCAAGTGGTACTTCCGTGGCGGTGTCTGCTGTTGCCCATTCGAAAACAGGTAGATGTCCACAAATTCCCAACCAGTGTCATTGAAAGGTTGTTTTGCATTATCAGTCATTTTTTAAACTTCCACAGAATTTTGAACACCAGGTTACCCTTCGGTCATATCGTTTTTACCATGGAGAAAATGCTTCTTGGAAAGAAGATATAGTTCTTCTCAAAAAAAAAATTATAATATCTTATTTGATTGGTCATACAGATAAATTATTAACTTTTATGCATAGTAAATTTCCAGGAATATCATTACTTTGCCTTTTGCACACATTTATGTGTCAAATGCCATTATGAAGTATTACTTTTTAACTTATTTTACTTAGACAAAGAGAGGTCAACGAAGACAGGACAATGAACAACCATTTAATCAAAAAAGTAACTGCGTAATACTTTAATGGAAATATTTATAAATCTGCGAGAAATCATAGTTGACTCCATTTATACAAGAAATTTAAAAGTTAATATGTGTGATGAGGATTGAAATCAATTATATAGTTGAGTAATGTTCAGTATTGTTACACAATTTTTTGATCACTTCCAACTGTCAATATGACCATTCGTGTCGAACAATGGTTGTACCTAATATTACGAGTGAAACAAATTCGGATTAGGTAAACATTTCTTCCTTGTCCACTTTGCCTATTGATACTTCAATCGCGACTTTGTAAAGCTTCTATTAATTTTCGTATTGTGTAGCACTGTGAGTGGGTGGGGTAAAGTATAATTTAGTTAGTTTGGGGTAAAACACCCCACGGGTTGTGATTGCGTCGCCGGGGTCAATGACCGCCGCGCCCACCTGGTGAGGTGTACTCTTTAAAAATTACATCGCATTCTTCGCGCCTTAATGGTTTGGAAGTCAAATTAAAGTCTACGTTGGACTAGCTCTTACTTTCAAGTAGTATCGTAGCTCGTCGATACGAATGCTCTTAGCGAATTGTGCAAGCCTTTTTGGGTATAAAATGTATAGTAAAGAACATATTTATTCAGTAACGCATCACGTGGCACTGAAAAAGCGATATATGTATTCAAAAAGTTACTACATGCCTTTGATTTAAGAGCATAATAGCTTCACATCTGTTTATTTGAATTGCATATCTCTGGGTTTAAGAACTTCAATACTTCATGCAACACTGCAGTACTGCAATTAGTTATCAGATGCATTATGCATGATGATTATCGCAACTTACTTTCCAGCGTAGCTTGATCCATATACTTACCATAGGTTTAAATCTAATAAATAGGTACTGAGATATTACGAAATCAATGCTAAAATGTATCTTGCTACTTTGAGATCCAAGTCTGCCCCAAAAATATACGGCTAGAATATCTTAGTTGGCTTATCTCCATAGAGAATGACGCGAATATGACCGAAAATTAGGTTAAGAGGCAATAAAATACGTAACTTGCGTCGGCCAGTTGTAGCATCTACTTTGTGTATGTGATTTATATAAGGTCTTATCTATTGTTAACTTACATAATGATGTAAGTTAAAGTAACAGTATCACAGAAGTTTTCAAACTGCTGAGCGTTAAATAAGGTCTGTACTGTACTTTTCATCTGACTTCACTCTCTATTTATGTTAAAATCTTAAAACTTCGCAACCGATTTTGTTTAGGAAATTTTCAATACGCGAGATCAGGGCCGGTAGTTAGTAAATAAATAAATATCTACATTGATATGATTCTGCTAGAAAACAAAGATCAAGTGACGTTATCACTACATGGTATAAAGCAAAGTCGCTTCCCGTATGCTTAAATATTAAAACTACCCAACGGATTTTGATAAGGTTTTTTTTTTAAAGATTCAAGAGGAAGGTTTTTATGTATATCCATATACCTGAACCGAAACTAGGAAGAGCCACTAGTTCGGTTATAAAAGCTGCATCCGCTAAGCCTCATATTATCATGCACAGGAGTCTAAAGCTTGAGAGCTTATGGCCCGAGGCAATTTGTCGCGGCGCGGGCGTCGCGGGCCCGCGATCGTTCATTTACATTTATGTTTTCACTTTTCTCTTTCCATTTTGGTCGTGGCTGTTTCGCTTTCAATGCCATCTCCGTTGTTTGTTCGGCGTCCAAATGATTTCAAATCGTCAGTTTGTCTTCTGGACTGATTAATAAGTGGACGAAATATAATCTCTAAATAAAATCCAAACGATCTTTCATCCTTTTTTAAATACCCAGTACTCCAGCACGCTTTAATGCCTAAATTACTGAACTGATACAAATGTTCAGTGATATGTATTCTAAAGCCTGAAAAACAACATTTGCTACCGTTAATTTAATATTAAAGTGGAAAAGCTTGCACGAGCTCTTTTAAATATTTAGTGAATAGAATGAAATTCAAGCGCTCTACCCCGAAGCCGCGGTGAAGCAGTTGTTGTTTTTTTTTATATATTTCTAACATTTGCTGCTTATTAGCATCTTCAATATTAGATTAGTATAGTAGCAATAATTTAGTAGTGTTTTAAACACTAAACGACTTCACACCGACACGGATTAGCGCTAGGCTAGTCATTACTTATTAAACAGCTCACAAGCAATGGAATAGGGTAGTTTCCTAAGTCTGATTTTACATACAATTTCACAATTAACAGTAACATATAGGTAAATCAATAACATTAGTGAAATCGAAAATAAAATTTCTTATGAAATGAGACAATAATAGGCATTTGAAGTTAGGTGGGAAAGTCCATTTCTAAAGTGCGAAAATTCAATAAAAATACTATGCCATATTATAAATTACAGAATTAGTAGTAACTTTCACTATGAAAACATATTCGTAAACGCAACATTTGATATAGCTGCCGAACAAAGTTCTTACGATATGCGTACAGTATACAGAGCGGTGACGTCATAGCTCTGTGCGACATTTGTATGAAGCGTTTTGAGCTCGCTCAAATGATGTGCTGTTGAAACTGCAATATCTCCGAGAGTGTTCTAAATATCAAACCATTCTTTTAACAGCACCTTTGCAATTGTGTGGTCCATCCATTTATCAAAAAATAAAAAAATAGGAAACTACCCTATTTGATACCAACTTAATTTCTAACCCGATAACAACACGATAAAGCACGAATCAGTGCGGTCGGGTGGCGCCGGGCATTCGGGGAACCGTGACGATTCGATCAATTGGGATGATAATAATAGCATGGTACCACAACAATCGGGTACCACGTAAATGGCACTAATTCTGTTTGCGGTCGTTACTGAGATGAATGGTGTGTAAGCGGTTTTCGTTGCGTTCGTGTAAAATAATCAAGACGACTCTGTATTTTGACTCTTAGACAAGTTATCAATTTATTCCGTCTTTATAAGCTTTTCAAAGTGTGTTATGGAAGACCACGACGTGTTTCAAAAGATTTATAATTCAATAAAATCAAAGCTACAACGCAGATAACGTAAGCTAAAGCTATAATTACATTGGGCATGGGCTTGGTTTACTTATAACTAAATAAGTCTACATTGGCGAAAACTAAACAAGAAACATAGTGTTTTAGCAATATATTTCTGAATAACAAGTACGTACATATTTCCTAATAAATGAAAAGCAAAACGAAAAAAGGAAAAATTCATGAACACACGATGTATCCCGTAAAGATGGAAGTTTTTACGACGCCCGCTCCACCCAACGCCGAAGTCACAGGCGACTAGTTTCATTATAATCTCATTAGTTTCCTTAGGAAGCGATCGTATGGCGCGGAAGACGGGATTACGGTCTTTTTTTAGCGTGCTTTATAGGTAGAGCATGACGGGTTCACAGAAAGAGTAAAAAACGTGGAGTAGGGGAGCGTGCATGTACGAGCTATTTGCAGCGCGCGCGCCGCCACAGATCAATCCGGCGCAGACACGAATGTCTGAATCTTCGTCCGTCACAGACGACACGTGTAGTTTGCGACATGAAAGTTTTGTTTTTTTTCTTTATAAAAGGCTAACAAGATGACCTCACTCCACCTGATGGTAAGCGGTAGTGAGAGAGTTCGACAGGCACAATAGACCATATAGAGCCTGTCGCACGCACCCTGAATGCCGTTTTACGCCTCGCCTGAAGAGCCCGGGATCATAGGAGGGAGGGAAACATGAGCTGGGAAGGCATTCCATGCTTTAAAGACACGGGGCAGAAAGAGTAACTGGACCTCTTGGTCCGAGCTTTCAGCGCCTACATAGGATGTTTCTATTAAATTCCATCGTAGACGAGCGACGCGACGCTAACGATGAATATCATAGAAATACGTAGAAAAGCACAGCAGTGTCGTACCGACATTTCGTCTGCTCCTGCTGCTTACTACTGAATGACACTATAACACCATAAGAAATATTAGTTACTTTTTATACCGTGTGTGTGTCTTTTATTTTAATATGCTTAACTCTTCTTAGGCATAAAAATGTTTCACTGAAATAGTCCACTATTACGCTACACACTATTTTCGCCGCTCTAAAAGGTTTTAAACATGTACACAATTTTAAACAAATTTTTCGAATCTTTCTCTTCTTGCAATAAGTGACAAAAAAAAACTCTTCATTAAGTATTTATGATCGTAATAAAAGAAATCACTACAAGGTATTAAGCAAAGTCGCTTCCCGCGTTAATCTGTCCCTATGTGTGCTTAAATCTTAAAAACTGCACAACGGATTTTGATGCGGTTTTTTTAATAGATAGAGGGAGTTAAAAGGAAGGTTATTAAGTATAATATACCCGAAGCAAAGCGAGGGCGGGTCACTAGTAATTTAATTTATATAATAAATTTATTTAATTTATAAATAAAATAAATATTAATATGTAATTAATTTATTTATAAATTAAATAAATATTAAAATTTTTATTTAATTTATAAAAATATCGCAATCCTCTTATTTTGCTATGTGTCTAAAAACTTCCAAATTATGGATGACATTTGTTTGTTGCACAGATATTACACAGGACGTGCCATATGCGGTTATCTTAAAGTATCTCTAGACCGTTTAAAAACAAGACTATCTGTATTTGGTAATTTACTAATCTTATACATATTAGCTTTAAATCATTTCCGACGGTGTCTAAACATTTATCATCCTTTTAAAGGTTATTTATACTTATAAACGCCGACAAAAACATTCTAATTTCTATTTCGTCTGACGAATATTGAAGTATCCGTGTCATTAATATTGCATTAAATTCCTAATCCGTCTCTATGTATCCTGTTTGTTTAGTGATTTTTAATGTATTTATTATCTGATAAAGTTAATGTAATCTATCTAAGATATGTAGATATTATTTTTGAGTAAGCTACAATTTGCTAAAGCCCAAAAAAAATGTATTGTCGCTTGCCTTTCTTTCGCCTTCGCAATCTTTGGCTCTATCCGTCCTTGTCGTCGCCTGAATGCAGCTACCAGCCGCCCAACTTGCATTCCGCCCTACCCTGCTTTTGATATATACCTACTGTTTAAAGCAATTAAAGTACCTGCTTGAAATATAAAACTATTCGTTTTATGTTTCTTGTAAATAAAAACCACCGAAAACACCAAAAATAGATAAATTAAATTGTGCAAGTATTAAAAGTAAAGTTAAAAAGTTATATCAGATAGGACATTAACTTTTGTAAGATTAATAAACCACAACAAACAACGGTATCCCATTTGTTTTCCCGACGTACGTACATATGGAGCCGTATAGTTGTATGATAAAGGAGTGCGTCTGTCGGCGTCGGGAGAGGAGCGGCCGGGGGCGCGGGCGGGCGCGGCGCGGCGCCGCAGTCCGCGCGAGCCGCCGCCGCCGGCCTGTCGTCCGCACGCCGCACCGCGCCGCCGCGACGCGCGAGCCTTTGTTTATGCACGCGACCGCCCGCCCGCGCCAGTGCCGCATCCTACCCGACCCGTGCAGTTCCTCAGTGCCTCCCTAAATCAGTGCCCACCAGTGCTTGTGTAGTCAGCTGTGAGTGTACATGGGGCCACTGGCGTACCCCTGAAGCCGCCCGGTGCGCGCGTCTCTCCACGCCATGGCGGCTACCGCCCGCCGGGAGATAGACACCGGCGAGGAGGACATCGCCGCTATCGCCAAACAGATCTCGGACCATGCCGAAGCCATCTACCAGACTTGGAAGGCGCGCGGTCTCGCGCCCACGGAGATTCTGTCGTGCAGACCCACGCCCGGCCTCAAGCTGGGCGACCTGCGCGCGAAGCCGAGGCCGGAGCCCAAGCCAGAAATAAAGCAGAGGCCGGACGTGCGGCGCGAGCAGCGGCCCGACACGCGGCGGGAGCAGCGCCGCGACCAGTGGCCGGAGGACGACGCCGCGGAGGCGATGCTGCCGCCGGACCTGGTGCCCGAGCGCAACGGCACCGGGGGCGCCGCGCGCCGCGCCGACCCCGCCGCCATGCGCCTGGAGGTGGCCCGCGAGGAGGAGCGCCTGCTGCGGGCGCTGCGCACGGGCGGCGTCGTGGCCGAGAGGTCCGCCGAGAGGCCCGACGTGGTGCCGCCGATCTCGCTCGTCGACTACGCCAAGAGCAGATATCAGGACAGATTAGATTCCGGTGCAAAGAAACCGTGTACAGGAGCGAGCGGAGAGAGGAGGGCGTCCCTGGGCTCGCACGTGACCGAGGCCCGGTCCAAGTTCGAGGCGCGGGCGCGGCGCGCGTCCAGCGCGGGTGCCGGGGAGCCCGCGGCCGGCGCGACGCCCGTGCGCCCGTTCCTCACGCGCGGCTCCGTGGCCGAGCGCGTGCTCATGTTCGAGCGCTGTCCCAGCGAGGCCACCCTCGAGCTCGCCAAGAGGAAGTCTCCAGCCGCCACGACGTGGCGGGGGCCGCACGATGTCATCAACAGAGCACAGGTGAGCGAGTCTGACCTTCCCATGTGTTTCGATGACGCCGTACGAATGCACGACCTTCGGCGTATCTGTGTACATAAATTATTTTTAGAGGGCAGAGGACAGTCGGGTTCGCAAACAGCGCCATGCCGCCATGAGCTGTGTAAACTGCAAACAGTAATTATTCGTGCGTTGTTTATCGTTGCGTCACAGACAGCGCACGGCTGTAGCACCGCTCGAGTACCGAGACACACGTAAGCGCAGTAGGTATAGCAGGACAACTAGTTTGTATGATTCAAGAACACAGTGACATCAGCGACGGTAGCGTAGAATGACTATAAAATAAACTAAGCAAAACTTAACCAGCTAACGTCCATCTTCTTGAGCGTATTCATAACATTACTCAAAAATAAACGAAATGATCATTCACATTAGTCACAATTTTTATAATCATCCTGCACGAGTTTAATCGTGTAAATAAGCCGCACATTAAACAGTCGACGGGTATTAAAATTGAACAGCTGTTTCCATATTAATAAACCACTAGGCGTATTGGCGCTTAAGGTCGGCTCTTACAAACAATCCTCGCTACCTACAGTGTTTATGGAAATTACGCGTATTACTAAATTTCGTATAATTTCAACATTACTGTAAATTATCTTACTCTATATCGTCATCAGTATTATAGCAGAAACATAGCTAATTTTCCAAACTGCCACCCGTAGGTAGAGGTACATATTTTAGGCACCCAAATTGGCTATTCAATAGATCTACATTGAACGGGACAAGAAGTCCCGTCAATCATATCAAACCTAGTCTAGGACCTTCAACTACCAAAGTAGGAGTCAGAGTGTAAACCTACTTATTTAATTCGCGTTGATCTGAATTGAATAGATGAACTTGACATTCGCTGACATTATTATCCTATTGAATGTTTATTTTGGCGCTAGAGCACAATTAGAAGTATGACGCGATGTCATGATGTTTGCAAGGATGTAAATTGTGTTAGTACGGAATGGATGGCAACCTTGGAAAAAGTTTGTTTAAATAATACATCTGTTACCAATTGGTCGAAAGGCCATCATCTTTTTCATTTTAGATTCTCCTTTGTTACGTATACGTTACACCTAAATACTTTCAATAGAGGGTTTGTTTTGTCTACAATATCCAAAGCTTTGAAATTTGGTTTCCACATACTTAATAATTGCATTTGTGAATCTTTGTAGTCGAGCTAAAAGACCACAATTTCATACGACGTTTCACACAAGTGGTTAAAAAAACCTGTTTACTGATTTTTCTGTTAATAGACTTTTACAGTAACGGAAAATAACTTCTCAATTACTCTCAAAGTCGATTATTATTAATGCAAGGATAAGTTTAAAAAGTTCATTCAAATACCTGTTTAGTTTGTTAGTACCTACCTACGCCCTATTGTACGCTTTTGCGTTCCGACGCTTTTGAAAGCATTTACATGAAACCATGAATAAAACACCATAGAGTTTGTACAGACAACAGCGGAAACAATGCATCATTTTTACCCGGCATCTATATGAGTCCAATGAACCATTAGCGATGCATCGGAATACAGCACGACTGATTTAGTGCAGGGTGCACCCACGTACGCTGTGCTCGGTTCGTTGCATTTTTGTCAAATTGCCAATTTGCTGCTCGGCAGTGCCGCGATAGACGTTAGAGGGACGAGCTGGTTCTTAACCTCCATTAGAATAGTGTAATTTATAACTACCTTCTTTTTTCTTTCCTAACTGACTTTCGATGATGGCTTGGAGTACCTTCGTCATCATCACCGGACTTGCGGAGGAGCGGATGGCTCTCAACCTTCCTTTCACCGATTTCCAGCAGTATTTCTGGATGTTTAACGCTAAGCGAAACAGCCCCGGCTAATGTGATCTGTTTTTGTTCGCCGAATTTCCCCAACCAAACAGAGAAATCCCCTTGGTGTACTAATTTAGCCTTGACCGAGTTGTGTACTATTGGGGCACCGATATCTGCTGCAGTAATTATACCTTTTAAAATTGAAAATATATTCAATTTGTCAATTACTAGGAATTTTGAAAACAAAACATTTGTTTTTAACACACATTTCATAGTGTTTTCTACTTGATGAAGAAAAACAAGAATAGAATTGTGATAGATTCGTGACTTGTTACATTGAACTGCCCGACCCACAATGCGGTTGCGGTTTTCCAGTTAATTAACGATTTAGTTTGTGTTAAACGACTTGTTTAGACTTGAGTACCTATCTAATTGAAATGAACGTCACCAAAATTGCAAAAAGTACTCAAGGTTTTCGATATCATGACAAAGTAACGGCGTCCTTACAAATGGGCAGCGCAAATGTTTATATTATTCAAATATTTTTGGCTTTTTAATGTTAGTTGCATCAATTTATAAGCTTTAGTTAGTATTTCTCTATAAAAATAAAGTATGAGTAATAAGTTTTTTTTTGTTTAGTGCTCCGAACAAATATTACAAGAAGTTTTAAGTACCAGCACCCGTATTTTAAGTAGCGCTCTAAGTATTTATCAAGCGCAACAACTACTATAGATAAAACAGGTCGAAAGATCCACATTTTATAATTCATTCTATTTTTAACAGTCACGTGCCTTGAGACTCGTGGATTTTTATACACGTGCGGTTTATTTGAGTTAAAAAATAGCAATAAGGAAAATTCAACAATGTTTATTCTGCTTACTGTAGTATGAATGGATCGAGCATTGTTGGATTTAACATTGCGAATGACATGACATTCGCGTGAATTTATTATTGTTACGAAGAATCGCAATGATAACTTTTAGGAGTAATGTTTTTAGTTAGACCATCTAATAATAGTGATAAATGTTTGGTTTTTAGTTAGTCCATCTATTTGATATCGAACTCAGAATGGGTAATATAGGTCAAAATGTACATTTTCCCTTTTCAAACCATAAACCCCATAAAATCCATAGTGATGTCATAATATGCTGATAAGCCATGAAATAGTCCCACTTACGATTATGATTCAGGCCAGAGTCTTTTAAGTAGAATCGGCATTCCTAACCAGTGGGACAACAATTGTATGATTACTATATTGAATTAAGAATGCTATGAATAAAGTTTTTTTTATAATGCACATAAAGCAAACGGTTTAGACGACGAAGGAAGTCATTCAAACATGTCATCTTGCTTTCTAAAATAACCGAATTCCTTAATCTGATTGTACACTGACATGTTTTGTTGTAACTGTATCAGCTACGGCTATGGAATAACTATGACCGGAGCAGGATGCGCCTGTGTATTCACGGCACGCGTGGCCAGTGCACCAGTGTGTACCAAGTTATTATGTTCAGTGTTCACTGTCGGAGAAATGGAGGACGTCTCAGGACATTGGCCTACAAAGGAATCGCACCGGTGCAGCCTACACAATAGGGTCACTAATAGGGTTACCAAATGAGAAAATCAAAAGGCCGGGTAAAATACCTGATTTCCATGGAAAAGTCCTGAGATTTTACACAGTTTGAGAATTTTCTCTCAAAAACGTATTATTATCGTTTTATAAGGACAAATCCTGGGATATAGAAACCCTTGTCACCAATGAGGGTTCATTGAATTAAACAGTTATAATTGAAATTGCTCGTTTAAATGGAATCTTTATTTACGAACTTTGTTTGTTAATAAATAAATTGAGGTACATTTTGCTATTTTTTGTATTACACGGACATACAAAACGTGACAGTCCATTTGAAAACGGGACGTCTGGTCACGTTAGCAGATAACTAGATCCAGAGCTGTTGTTATCAAAGCTATAACTCAGTCAACGTCTTGGAAGCAAGATTACACATTTGATTCCAATATTTTATCTAGGGCTATTCATTATTTAACACTCATTGTGTGCAGGTTAACATTATTTTAATTTTTGCAAGTAAATAATTACTTAGTTGACCGTTTTATCGTTAGGTACTTTAATAGAACATCGCTGTAAATGGGACTTTAACTTATTATTTCTTTGGTGACTTCGTGATTAATGTGTAATGAGTTTTTAAAGTATGATAAAGCCTAACGACTCTACAAATAAAATAAATGTGACACAGCTTCATATAACTTGAAAGTAATTAGTAATATTAAACGAAGTTACTTTTTGGTTATTTTGTTCTTTTTTAGACTATTTTGGGATAAAATCGTTCGATGATCTATTTAAAATAATGGTATTACTTTCTGGGACTAGTTATGCCAAGATTATATGGAGCAAGGAGTGAATGACCGTTTTTGCCGCAATATCTGACGTGCACCGTGTTTGTAATGTCCGATGAGTGACAAGTGAAGCTGTCGGAGCGACGCGATTGATGACCACCGACCAACACCAGCCGACAGCTTTACATCATACGCCTTATCTATTATTTATGACCAAACATTGACATGACCATGTATGAAATCAAATTCATTCACATCAGAGGAATGTCTTCCTCAACCGATTTCGCCGCTGCACAACACCTATAAATTTATATATTACTCAAGTAATACCTACAAAGTGTTTTTCATAAATCGGGAACATAATAATTTTATTATAAATTTTAATAGGATAGGAGTTAGAAGAAAACATAAGCTAATTCTCACATTTACATATTTTTTTAAAATTTTAACACAATGTTGTATCATCACATGTGCGATCACTGGCCAGTTAGATGCATAAATTTCGACAGAGATTGTTCACCTCGGCGTTTCTACTACGGGCGCAGAAAAAAAATAGTGTTCCAAATTTAAACTGGTCGGAACGACGGGAATGGGTTGGCTATCGCCCAGCGCCGCGATCGCTCCCGAGCGCTGCCGAGTGCACCCGAGGATATACACAAAATGGGTTTATATTGAATGGAAATTACAAGGATTAGCGTTAACACTATTGTGCATACTTAACGTTCGTATTGTTTGTTTGAGAACAAAAAATAGATAGGTAAGATACAATACTATATCAGATTATTATTACGGAGCGATGAATAAATGAGTACTTTTTGTGCAATAACTTTCGAAAGCTGTTCATCACTCACGCAACGAGTCTACAGAATATTTCATTTGCACAATTGCGATTTTCTATTCAAAGCAGAAGTAAACATCGAGCGTACTGATCTACCGATATTCACTGGCGATCGGCTCATACCATTAGCAATTCCTTGAAGCCGTCACTCCGTTAATAATCACTTTCACCTGTCGAATCAAAAACGATCATGTAAGTGTAAAGCGAGCCTTAAAAGGCGACGGAACGTAATTTAATTACAGTGAAGTAAATTCAGGAAGTCGAACTTCAAAAGCGGTTTCATATCACCCACATATCGGTAGGAAGGAGGTCGGAAGTGGTCGACAAATTGGTCGGAAACAATCGATCACAGTTGTAACAGCGGATCGGCTGGCGTGCACCGGTTTGTGACTGCAGTCATCATGCGTAATTGGGACGTGAAAAGTTATATAATTATCTAGTGAGACTCGAGTCGAGAACGAACGTTCTATTGTTCGCGTGCGTGTGAGGGGTCGCGCGATTTTGATCAAATATTTGTTGAACATGATAACGCGGTTGGGACTTCGCAACTTTCATTTGTTTTGTTGACACTCGATAGTATCGCAGTAAGTTTTACTGTCTCATAAACGTAAAATCGAAAGTATTTAAATTATAAATTATGAAGTATTTCTCAATATATTTTATCGTTCAATGTTAATACTTCCCAGGCGAATGCCATTTACAAATTTGCTTTTATTATCTTACGAATTACATTTATTAAGAGGAATAGTCGCAACCGAGTCGTCTAATATTTTCGATATTGAAATTTCATAGTAATCAAAATTCATGTGAATATGCATGTACCATCTAAAGATGACTTAGCTAAAATTTTACAAGTTTGTCTTTAAAATTAAAAAATCTACTCGTCATGTACCGTTCCTAAATTTAAATTAAATATAACTAACTTTCTATCTAAAGTGGAATGGAAAATTTGCAACATTTTCTGTGAAATCAAGTAAATTTAAATACGCTAACGAAAGGACACGATTTACGAATCACTGTGGAACTAGGAGGTGCCGTTATTTCGCAACCGGTTTCCAGTCATAAATCCATAGCGGGCCCACCGCGCCCTCTAAGGGCGATAAGCAGAACTTGTCCTAGCGATAGTCTGGCAATAAAAGTTGATTCGTAGTTAGCTAGGAGCAAGGCCGATCGTCGCATGTCGGCACGCGACGTGAGCGGAAACTATAAAGTACGAGTAGTGCTTGACTGAGTTTTGACCTTTGGTTACATCTGTAACACTTGCCCACGGAGAAAGTGACGGGTTGAACTCGAACTCCACTGCTTAACTTTTTTTTGCACGTATGAAGCACCCGTAACTGTGGGTACAATTGGTTACCGTGTGTAGTCTGTGGTCGAAAAGCAAAAAGGCATTTATCCGGAGTAGATGGTGGGTTAGCATCTTTGAAATAAAAAAAGGTTTTTGTTATTTAACAACATACTCGTATTTGGGAAAACTTTAACTTGTTTTTAGCTGAATAATGATAACATCAAAAAGTTGAGTTGTAATCATCAAGATCAGTATAAACTTATTAATTACACTCGATGCGGTCGGAAATAATTTCAGTGTTCGAAGTCTTCAACTTATAAAGTTTTTGTAAGTTGAACTTTACAAGTTTCATTTATTTTATTTCAGAAAGATTTCTTTATTTAAATTTTTAAGTAACTAGCAACGACCACTTGTAATATTTTGTGATTTTATATTGGTGTACGTTCCTGAAATACCGTTTTATCAGAAATTTTAAATATTTGGCACTGATCAATTTTGTATTATCTAAAAATGTTTTAAATGCCAAATAAAGAGTTGTCTGTCGGAATCGTTTTTGGGCCGAGCACGATTTATTTGCCGAAACACATTTATTTTAAATTGGACAGGCGTTCAATCGGCAATTACGCAAACAGTAAACGGATTTTTCATGAATTTTCATAACAATACCTACCAACA
The DNA here is from genome assembly GCA_039566165.1 of Maruca vitrata. Lineage (NCBI taxonomy): Eukaryota > Metazoa > Arthropoda > Insecta > Lepidoptera > Crambidae > Maruca > Maruca vitrata. The sequence goes on along the minus strand of CM076912.1, from coordinate 11,925,531 downwards.
TCATTTTTGACCACAATTTTAGTTAAATATGTCAGTTAGTTATTTTAGCAACTTACATTATAATATTTAAGCAAAAAAGGAGAGTTATATATGTATACTAGTGACCCGCCCTCGCTTCGCTTCGGGTAAATTTTACATAAAAACCTTCCTCTTGAATCACTCTATCTATTGGAAAAAACCGCATCAAAATCCGTTGCGTAGTTTTAAAGATTTAAGCGCACGTAGGGATATAGGGACAGACACTTTGTAGTGATGGTAGTAGGATGGTATTCTACTCATTTTCTTAAAATAATTTTGGCATTTTGTAATATGCAAGTATGATGCAAGTTTCAAAATACGATTGGATGTTGCATAAAGGTCCGCTCACTGCAAACTGTTATGAAGTTTAGGCAAGCGTAAACGAAATTATTATTCTTATTGGTATCGGCAATAGGTCTGATTAACAGATCGATCTATACTCGTAACAGCTGTAGCGCTACCATGAGTTTGCTATAGAATACTTACAGTATGCCTCGCGATAGTAACAGTACGAACGCAAAACGCACGTTTTCGATAGAAGCGGTACCATGGGTTGCAACAAACAAAACGCCACTTGCATAGTACGCTCGAATACGTTACAGTTTTTTTGAATGATGTGTTAGACAAGTCATTCATTCACACCGAATGTAGCTGTTTCTTTCTAACTATACTAATAAGACAAAGTACGATAGATTCTGAAAAATGCTCATATAATCCTACTAATTCTAAAAGTTATAGAAAAGCGCATGGAGCTCAACAAAAAGATGATATTCAATTTGTATGGCTTATTTTTCTTACTGACAAGTGACATCGCCTGTCAGTGCAAATGATTTTGTTTGGGATTGGTTTGTTTGTTTACTAAACAATAAATTTTAAATAGTTTAAACGTATTTCAATCCCTTAATGTTCATAAAATGAGAATTTATGCGTTGCAATCACTCCACTAGTAATTGGGATACTAGACTGGAGTTTATGGAAAGGTATGTAAACATCATTTTAGTGTTGTAATTTCAGGCGTTTGTCAGAAAGTTGTTTTGGAGAATTTCATTTCAAGTGGTTTTATTTGAAGTGTAGGAGTAGAAGGAATCAGATATTGGGTATTTTATAACGTAATGTGGTTGGTTCTATCTGAGAGTATTGTTTTTTTGTAGGTATGATGACTAATAAGCCCACTGAAGGGCCCCAATGAAAGGTCACAAATATATAGCGTTGGGCAGGACTAACCCAACACCTAAATGCCGACGCTACTGGAGAAACTAAAATTGCAGACAAATGGAGAAAAGTGTGTACCATTTAAATTATTATTATCATATTCCTCTCATATTAAATAATTTGATTTTCATTCATTATCAAATCTAAATTCCATTTTTATTTCATTTACAACCATTGCTTCCTGTCTACCTGGCCTTCTTGAATGATATATGTACTTGTTTGTGTAAAGGTGTGGAGTGATAATATAATAATACCAAGAAGAAAGCAGCCCAAGCTGCTCAGAAAAATGGTGGTGGCCCCAAACTTATGGAATAAGATCAAAATGTACTTGGTATTATAGTCACTCAAGCTGCTACAGGAAGAAGTCACTGAACCACCACCAGACATAAATGCTTTTATCTTAGACAAGACACAAATACCAATGAGTTTAATATTAATTTCATATGGCTATACTGGGATTGTAACAAGACCTTTGTCCGAACACTTTTTTATCATTTTATTATTTTAGCCCTGGATGACTGAAATCGGCTAGGGACATCAGCCCAACCCACCTGTACGCCCCTGTGTGTGGATAGTTGTCAGAGTGAGTCTCGGCCAATCAGCAGTCCAGCTGCACCACAATCAGTTCAATCAGCGTTGGAAGAAACAGGTTCCTATAATTTTTCTACTTACTTCCTTACTTTATATACTTCTAAAATCTATCTACATTATACTTTAAAAGACTTTTTGAAATATTTATTTTTATTATTGCAGGCCATCCTTTGGTAGATATGAACAAGACAGTTCTTAGGGGCCGTGGCGTACCACTGTCTAGTACCTACATATCTGCCATGCACCAGTGCTCGCGACCGCGCCCTCAGCATCCGCGCCCTACGCCCTAGCCACAAACGCCCCGTCGGTGGCATAGAGGCTGTTTGCAAGACCTGCCTTCTCCGATCCAGAGAAGACCAAGACCCGAACAAAAATACTATCGGATATGACAAGATTTTTTGAGATCAGACAGTGAATGCCAGGCTTTCCAACAGGAAACTGAGCAGAATACAGAAATAGTGGTTAGAGCTATTTGTATATTTGTACAATTTTTATTATTAATATTTAACTTGAAATGTTTCATAATTTAATTTGTAGTTAGCATATTATAAATGTTTATGATATCTGTCTGTACATTATTAACTTTTTGGAGCATAATGTGGTGGACTTCAAAAGATTTTTACATGTGTCATTATTGTTTCAGTTAATTCTAAGATCTATTTCATGTAATTTTCTCTGGCTGTCCAATAAATAATAAATAAATAAAAAATAAGGTAGAAAAAAATGGATAATGAAAATATAGTGATGAATAGGTAATTGTAGAAGTATGGATAGATTTATTTGCATAGTTTTAAGTATTATAATTGTATTTAAATAATAAAACAATTCACAAGTGTATGTATGTTTTATTTTGTAAAATTAATAGGTTTATAACATAAATTTATTTCTTAACTTAGTTGTTTCTTCATCTTGTATTTAATCTTCTAGCCAATTGATCTCTCAATGCTCTGCCCAATAGTAAGGCACTGGTACCATCATTTTCTATAAACTCCACTTGTTGATCAAATATTTCTGCCAAAGTAAAACAATGGTTATAATACATAAAAAGGCACTTTTAAAATCAGGATTATACATGGGAAATACATTAATTTACCATGGGGCTGTTTAGAAACACATCCGTTTCTTGTGGTTCTGAAACATGAAATTTTATAGCTATATTGTACTCTAATCGCCCAAAAGTATTGTCAATAACAACTCTTGCAGAGGTGTGTTTTGCATTGAAAGATTCCTCAGTAGAGTTGTGGGCTGGATTTAAATATGGTGACATTAACCATGGCCTTTGAGGGTAACCCGAATCACCTGTCAAAATATTATTGGTATGTTAATACTTGCACATGCATCGTTTAAGAATATTACCTAATTATGGATGTTAGATATTTGTATACAATCCAGGACTTACCCAAAAGCTATGTGATTTCATTGTGCTCTGCTAGGGATTGTACTAAGTTAATGCCACTATTTTACCATATGAAAGAATCATGAGTTGCACCTCCGCATTTTAGCATTAACTGATAAAATTAATCAGTAGTGGTCACAAATCTGAAATAACAAGGTTTGTATAAGTAATTTTCCATATTTATGAATATAGTAGGTAAATAAACATCATATTCACACATATTTACCTTCCATTTGCATATTCATTGAATGATAGTGTTTTGTACAATAATATAGGTGCTCCTTTTCTTTACTAGGAGTAAATATTTTAAAATGACAGCCATCAATGCATCCTAACACCCCTGGTATTCCATACTTGCCTACTGTAAAAACTAAAATTTCAAATTAAATTATTGATTTTTAAATAATGATTTTAAAAAACAAACAAAGAACTAAGTAGAGAGATTAATTTAATAAACAAAAAAGTATGTATCGCTGCGCCTAGATAGCGCTGATTTTCAGCTAGAATATAATGACAATAGACATAATAGTAGAAGAAGGCCGAAGAAGACATGGATGGATTGCGTGAGAGATGATATGGGAGTCCTCAGTGAAAGAAATATACATGTTGAGCAGACCCCACTTAGCGTGGGACAAGGGCAGGAGAGTGATGAAAGAACTAAGTAGAGAGAGTAAGCCAATTACTTTATTTATTTACCTACCTTTGCTTGATGGTGTCTCTCTCTTGATATGTTGTAGGAAAATGGATAAATCTTTTCAAAATATTAGGATGGTTCAATCCTACTGTGACTTCTTCAATATATACACTTATGGCTTCTTGTGAGAAATGCTTTGCTAATCCAGTAACTCTTAGGTATCTACCATGTGCAACCCTGCAAATAAAATGTGTTTATTTAATTTATTAGATGTATACCTATGTAATGATAACCTAAGTTAATCAACACGGATTCCAACACGCCTTACCTTGGATTCCAATAACACTCTTTGTGTAGATTTCAAATCCGTGTAAGTAATCACAAAAATCCTCTAAAGCGGCCCTTATTGAGCCTATATTATTTAACATTTTATGAAATTATTTTCTTATGTGTTCCACGGGATTCTCTTTCTCATGCCAGCTTGAAAACTTTCCTGTTCGCGTTGTTCATCTCGAAATGCACCTGCCGTTAACATATTCCATCCAAAATATCTAATTGCCGACATTATTTTCACAAAAATTAATTATTTTAGTTATAAGTTAGGTTAGGTTAGGTCAAGTATACGGCTTTTCACTTATCAATTTGCCAGTGAGCTACGCTACTATAGCGGTATTGGTATTTCCGTATGACATCTGTCAAATTTGTAACTCATGGTACCGATTTCCATACAAAAAGATCATACGAGAGTGCCTGTAGATTTCGATAGGTTAAAAACCTATCAAGTATTAAACCGTATTAAACTCATGGTACCGATTTAAAGTTCTTAAACTGACCGCTAGGGGCGCTTTAGATTTTTTCATACAAATCTTTACGCGGTCGATACCGTAGCTGTCACTTTGAAAACCCATGGTAGCGCTACTGGTAGAAAGTCTTGAAGTAAAGATGGCTGTATAATATGTGGCACGTCAAAATGTCATCCGAAATGCAATATATTATCCACTGTATAATTGGTTCCTATGTGAGTGGAGCTTTAGACCACAAATCCAGAAAATACCCGCACTGTCGTCTACTTGTAAATGAAGCCATTAAGGTGGAGAGTTGTAACTAAAATTTCTCAGTAAGGAATCTTCCTTACGCTTATAGTATTTTGTGTCTGTGACGAAAATCATATACCTATCTCGATTTTCCCCTCTAGCCACGAGAGCTTCTTATGTGTGACTTCGATCGATGCGATATAAAATAAATAGATTCGTAACCACAACCTTAAATAGGGATCGTTTTATTTCAAGACACTCATGTGTCACGCACGTTTCAATTTGTTTTTAGAACATAACAGGGAAAATCTGATTATTTTGTGCTTAAATATTTGATAAAATAGTCTGGTTTTCACAAATACGAAAGAAAATCTAAATAAATAACAATAAACCTAACGTCGTAAGTTACACTTGAAGACAAAAATTGATTATTTAGGTTTTACTGTGCTGCTGAGGCACAAGCCTCAAGATAGGAAGTGTGAACAAAAACGTCTGTATTTCATCTGTAAAACAGTTTTAGAAGGGGCACTAATGTGCGAATACGAGCGTGCGCTTTCATGCTGTTACTCACTACCTCGTCCCGTATACTGTACGGCGGTGAAAGTATAATTTGTTTAACTGTCTGAGCCCTCGCGATAGCCGCCGGTGTGCGTATGACATAATCTATCAGCTAGCCTTATCTCATTCGGTATCAATTTTAATTATGCTTTGACAAGCCTGTAATTTGAATTTAAATGGGCTAGATTGTGTGTGGTTCAAATCTGCATTACACATTCGCTTTAAGCTCACATGACTTCCTTACCTATCTACCTACTTATATGGAAAACGATAGTCAAATCGAAAAAAGAAAAGTCAACCTTACAATTTATCAATTGTTTTGTATACCTAATTGACGTTAAATTGAGTGTCAATGTTCCTAACTCGTGAACCGTGAACAATACTAACATGTACTAAAATTTTATGATAAATTTATTCAATAGGTACCCTAAAATTAAAATTTAAAATTGAAGACAAATTATGCATATTGTTTCGAGTAATATAAACGAGTACTTCATTAGCAATTCCAGTTAATAACAGGTATTTTGTGACTTTATCCGTATACCTACAATAGTCATTGGACGTATAGGCTATACCTAAATGTTTTGGAAATGCAACTCTTAATCGGACACTTACAACATTACCCTTAAATCCTCTTACACCTGATGCTAATAGGAAAGTGATCAAGACGTCAACTCTCTCTGAGTCGGGATAATAGGGCTTTGAGAGCTTATCTCGAAAGTTCCTTATCAGTACTTCAAAATAAATGACCTACATGTACATTATTAGTGTGTTTCCCTTATCAGTTTGAGCGATAACGGATATTACTCACCTCCGTTATTGTATTGTAACAAAAACAGTATGTTTATATTAGTAACTATGAGAAAAAACATTCAGATGAATTGATAACCTCCTCCTTTTTGAAGTCGGTTAATAAACGTAATAATCATAAGAGGTTTTGCTTTATAAAGCAATGGTCGTTTAGGTCTAGCAAGGGTTAGGTTTTATCAATGTCAAAGTAAGTAAGACAGAGTGTAATAAATATAAATGATCACCAAAAATATCGTCAATATATCGCATTATTAGACTCTAACTACCAGTGTCCCCAGTAAACATTCTAAAAAGTAGATATATATTGCAATTCTATTAGGGTAAATTCTATTACGGATAATTTTAATATGGCTCTAGTTTAACACTGATGTATTGACACACTCTTAAATTTTATAATTGCATGTTTACTATGATGTAATTACCAACCAATAATATAATAATTATTGTAATTTTTCGACGAACGAGTTACGTATTTAAATGATGTCACTTGCAGCATCCTGGTTCGTACATGCGTAATAATGAATATGAGGACAAAATACATCTTGATCGGCGTCTAAAATTGGAATTTCGTGACGCAAACTGTTGTAAAGTGTTCAATTCAGCAGTTACTACAGAACACTTTGAATAATGAGTGTGATTGTCAAAGCTGTTTACGTAGTCAACAGAGTTCGTGGTAAATCGTGGCTCTTTTCCTCACTTCCTTTTGAGAATGGCGCGTATTCCTAGTGTTGGAAGCACTCAAGGCTTTGGCTTATAAAGAGTGTTTTTGTCGCACCGTCAATGAAGTTGAAATTTTAACAACTTTACAATAAGTGTGGATGTGTATATCATTCCGTGTCCCTTCTCTATATAAATAAATAAATATACAAACTAAGCAAAGCTTGTACTATGGGCGTCAGAGACTGATATACATACATATATATTTATAAATACATACTTAAATACATAATCACACCCAGACACGGAACAAACATCGATGTTCATCACACAAATATTTGTCCCGAGTGGGAATCGAACCCACGACTCTCGGAACCGCCAGCCAGGGTCACCAACCACTGGCCCACCGAGCCAGTCAAATATCTTCGTTTATATTTATAATACTCCCTATCATGATTTTTTTTATAATAGGCAAACAAGATGACCTCACTCCACCTGTAGTGAGATCCAAATATGAGGTCGACAGGCACAATACATCATATTGAGCCTGTTGCTGACGGTGAAGGAAAACATCGTGAGGAAACTTGCACACCTAAGAAGAAAATCTAAGGTTGTGTAGTCGACCAACCTGCCCTTGGCCAGCGTGGTCTACTAAGGCCTTATCGCCCTAGTTTAGGGTAGGCCCGTGCCCCAACAGTGGGGACGTATATGGGCTGATGATGATGATGATGCGCCTGTCGCACTCACCCGGCTGCTGAAGGCCTGCTTAAATGCCGTTTCACGCCCCGCCTGAAGAGCCCGGGATCATAGGAGGGAGGGAAAACATCAGGAAGGGCGTTACATGCCTTAATAGCACGGGGCAGAAAGAGGAAAGGAAGAAGAAAGTATATTATAAATCTTATTCATATTACATTCATGCATTTTACATTGACGATTTGTAATCATATAATTGGTTAAGAGATAAATTGTGATTGACAAAAGGCTGTTATTCGAACACACTGTATGTATTGTGTGTGAGCGTCGTATCGAATAGAAGCTTATAAGTTCGGACAGCTTTCACTTTCACACGGCGTAAGCTCTTTATACTCGAGCTCGTCAAGTCATGCTTTGGCGTTTGATTTGGAGAGCAATCATGATCATAATGATCGGTTGAATTAGACTCTTATTACTGATTGTGTAATATTTAATGACAATCTATATTTTATTATGTAAAGCTGGCAGTTAAACTTGGTGTTGAGTAGTTTCTTCTGACAGTTATATCACACACATCAGTTAAATAGAGATTAAGTTAAATAAATAGCTTTTTTCTGTGTTTATACTGTTGTTGTTGTTGTTTCTGTGTTTTTACTGGCTCGGTGGAACAGTGGTTAGTGACCCAGGTTTACTACCTACGGCTCCAAGAGGGTTCGATTCCCACTCGGGACAAATATTTGTGTGCCGAACATCGGTGGTTGTTCCGTGGCTGTGTGTATTATTGAATACATTTAAGTATATTTGTGTATCCACTGTTGATTCTGATACCCGTAACACAAGTGCTTAAGCTACTTACCACGGGATCAGATCAATATATGTGATGTTGTGAAATATTGGTAAATAAATTGGTAAAAATAAATAAGGTAATTTTGTTGTGAATAAACTACAAGAAGACTACAAGAAGGCAGGGTCAATGTCGATGACATAATTTCTTTACATCATGCCTGTTTCTGTGGGATTGTAAATACGAGGTAAATGAATGAGTCAAGTCCAGAAAATACAATTGCGAGAATTGATTTATGTATTAAGTACATATATGTATTGGCCTCTGTCTGGAGTCCGTGGGCGGAGTGGATTGGCAATGGCTGTAATTTTGGAGGTCTGTCGAAAATCAAAACAAAAGCTCATTACAATACAGAATAGCGCTTTGTCGCTGTGGTTAGCTGCGATTCAACGTAATCCCTTTGGTAATTAATTTTAGTTCATAGTGTTACTGAAATCGCGTTCACTGCGTTGGGGGGATTATGACACTACCTACGTATAAATAATATTTATTATTATCTTTCGTAATCAAACTTCAAATTTATACGCAGACATGATTTATCATTAATATCTACGTTTGTTTTTAAAAGGAAGTCTTTATAAAAAGCTTTTAAATAATTCTTAGTTACCATGCGGGTAGTACCTAAGCAAAAAGCCAGTGCAACACAAGTAAAACATTTACCGAAATCAAACATAATTGTTTTCCAATAAGCTCTTGAAAATAATAACGTTGCCAGTCCGCTGTGCCAGGCCTCGGGTCGCATTTCTAAAATGAGTCAACATTTGTGATTAATTTGTCTCACCGAGTGATGATGCGATGACGTTAACGCGCGTCATAGGGGGGGGGGGGGGGGATGAATCTATTCCCATACACTATAGTGTGACTATAGTCTTTAGGTATTAGGCATATAGCATGTATTTCGGTTTTACGTCACGGTCTTTCTAAAACACGTGAAATATTGTGGACTTGTGTTCTGATGATTTCTTTCCTCTCCTTGGTAATTTCTGTACCTACGCGCCATGGTACCGACATCGTTTAAGAAAAATGTATTACAAGATTACTAAACTCAACATTATTTAGGTGTATTTCTCCATTTACAAAAATAAGAAACACATCACCTATCGTCAGGAAAATTACATTGTTTTGAAGATTATAAAACTTAAGCATAGATTATGATTATTCTACCAAATAAATATGCACAACAAAAAAAAAGCAGTACATGTTCATACTTTGCGATGCAACTAAAGTAGTAGACCTTTGATTTATGAATTTACTTATTAACATACCTAATGATATGATTAAACCGTTGATGTAGACAGTGATTAATTGCGTATAGGATGTAAAATATTTGAAATCAAAGCGACGGCAGACGCATGGTCAGTAGCGATGAATAGTCGCAGCTCGAACGCATTTTATGCATATAATAAACATGTATGCACAATCCGATAGATATTTACATTCTGAACCTTATCCCCTCAGCTTAAGAGCTATGGAAGTGGTAGCGGCAGTGTTTGTTGGATGACTGCTCTATGCATATGGATCGTGCAACGCATAGCTTTCGATGTGATTGGTGTAAGAAAGAAAAATCTAAATTGGAGTATAAAATACATCGTTTAATTTATTTTGAAAGACACATCTATTGAAAAACTGAAACCAGTCTCGTCTTGTACAAATCGTTTAATTATTTTTCATTGCAAGAATAATAATGGGTATGACAGGTACTGCAGCTAAGATTTATCTGTAACTAGCTGTGCCAGCGACTTCGTTCGCGTTTCCCCCGTTTTTTACACATTTTCCATTGTATCTTTGTTCCTATTGGTCGCAGCGTGATGTTATATAGCCTAAAGCCTTCCTCGATAAATGGTCTATACAACGCAAAAAGATTTTTTCAAATCGAACCAGTAGTTCCTGAGATTAGCGCGTTCAAACATACAAACAAACAAACTCTTCAGCTTTATAATATTAGTATAGATGTAAAATGTTTACCAAAATTTGTCAATTCCTAGAAATATCGATAAGAAAATATGTACATACAACATACATGTATCGCCTGGTTGATTTATTTAGGTATTAAGTCATTCAACAATATCTACGACGTAAAATAAAGCAGTTCGTAATAAAAAATAATTTACGATGTAAAGTAATCGAAACTTAAACGAATCAGTTTAAAGTTCAGTTCCTACATTATAAATAGTAATAAAAAGATGATCAATATGCTTATTTGTCTAATCTTTTTGGGATTTAGCATGCTTAATTATATTTTTAATTGGACAAACCAGTTTAGGATATTCTGCGCAAATCTCTACATAGTATAAAGCAAAGTCGCTTCCCCCGTCTTACTTTATGTAAGCTTAAATCTTTCTATGTCAGGGGATACCAGTCACAACTATCTGTCCGGTAGTTGGTAAACGGTATACAGGTAAGCGACCCCGGCTCCTCGAGCTACTATTGACTCAGTTCAAATCATCCGAGGCGATAGTATCCTTCCTCCCCTTTTCCTTCCCCCGTCATATATCCTTGCTACTCGTGGGAACGCAATGACCTTGTTAAAATAATGCACAAGGCTGAATGGCGGCGACGTGGTCCACAACCCGTCACGTCACGTTTCCACAGAGGTGAAAAGTGGATCGCTAGAAGTGATCTCTGCCTACCCCTCTGGGAAAAAGGCGTGATTTTACGTATGTATGTATGTCAAATCTTTAAAACTACCCAACGGATTTTGATGGATTTTTTAAAATAGATAGAGAGGTTCAAGACGTTCTATGTACATAATATACCTGAAGAGAAGCGAGGGCGGTTCATTAGTGATAAATACAAGTTCGACCTTGCATTAAACGCGGATACGTGTCACGGATCGTAACGCAATGTTCTCTTTGGACGTTCAATATTAGCACCTGTTAAATATGCGAATTAGCTATGCAAACATAAACCGGCTGCCCAAGAGGAGAACTTTATAAAAGTAAACAATAGTATGTATGAACCTACTTTTTCGTATTAGTAGCGCTTCTAACATTTACGTGTCGTACCTAATTATTATGTGGCAATGTTGCTAATTGAATATACATACTACCAATCTTCTTATAAATAAAAATGAATTGCTGTTCGTTAGTCTGACTAAAACTCGAGAACGCCCGGACCGATTTAGGTAATTTCGGTTTTAAAATGTTCTTCGTAGTCCAGGGAAGGTTACAATGAGAAAATATAGAAAAAGAATCAGTATTGGAGGTATGAAATTCGCCGAGACCACTAGTTTTTATTATAAAACTGACCGGGATATCCCGATATTTCAGCTCTGTTGCAAGCGCCCTGATTACGGGTCTACTGTTGACCCGTAACATAGATATCCCGGACATATTATTTGAAAATAATTTATTATTTGTAAATAATCATACATATTTGAAACTTTAGTCATATTTGAAAAGTTTCGTACTTGCAACTACTCTGTCACGTATGTTTGTTATTAATTCAATGTCACAGACACGCCTGACATTATGAAAATAAAAAGTAACATCTTTCCTATAAGGATATTAATAGTTAAGCGCGTAGACGGCCCAATATTGATTGCAGTCGGTCGGAGAGGGATATGCGGCGGTGTCGGGCGGAATAGACTTTGCACTTTCCGATATTTCCGAATATCCGCTTAGGTTGTCGGTGTTTAAGAGATTGTATTTACTTTAAAGTTAGCCGAAAGAGTGAACCTGTTTAGATATGTAGCCTAGAATGTGAACCTGCCGATATATTGTGTATTGAATTGAATATGAAGATTGTTTATAGAGAATCAACGCTTTAAATGTCTACGAGCAGTTTCTTTGAGAACTCATTTTGCAGTCACACTCTGTCTGTTTTTGCTTTAAATACATTAATTTAGAGACTTAACAATTTTAAATCGTTTAGGCACGATTATTATAAAGAACTACTAAGGATGCCCCACGGGATGTTCTATCTTAAGACTTCCGCTTGACACTATTTTTTGGGACACCATGTATAAAGCAAACCAATAATAATGATTTATGCCAATTTTATACGCCTTATTACATTTAGGCTAGCTCAAATGTTGTCTAGTAGGCATCGAAAGGCTGTCTTATTCCCCTTGACAAGGGTCCGCGTTATCTAGGAAAGATTTAGTACCTATCAGCAGAAACGTCGCAGCGTTCGGTCATTTTGATACCTCGATTTAATTAAACTCTACGAGCAATAGAGGGTAGTGAACATTTGTATTTGCTTATTATTTCATGTTTTTCATTGTCATTTGATATGTCTTATATCAATTACATACTGTAAAGGTTCGTCTATTCTTGCAAGGACGATAAAAATAAAGCTATTACTATTATTTTTGCTTGACGCACATATATTACTACGAGAACACTGCTGCCTAATGAAATATTTCTTGTAATAACAATGAGTTATGGTTGGCTTATGTTTGGGCTATGTACGCAGGCACGATATATGAGAAGTATGTAAAATGTTTTCTTTTACCGAAAGAAAAATGTTCTTGCAAAGAGATTTTAGCTGGGAAACATTTAATGGTCGAGGTTTCTGAAGCAAGAGTGATTTATTGATAGTTATTAGTTTCTAACTTAGAATTATATTTATGTACGTATCATCATATCATCGTTGCATAGAAGCTCGCAGCTTCAGCAGCTTGTGATTTCGTTGGATAAGTAAGTTTAAAAAATATAATTTCTACTAGAAACTAGAAAACCCCTTACATTACCTACTGCCTTAAATTAAAGTGTAGTTATCTTCTGATTGTAATTAGGATCACGCCTTTGATGCCATTGAAGATAGGGCAGAGACATTTGTAATCTTGATCCGTCACTCTACAGACTAACTTGCTCATTACAATCGAGAGATTTAATTTCAATAACTGATGCCCCTATCAAGTGCGGCGAATGATATCCTTTTTTCTAAGTTGGGAAACTGAACTCTAACCACTAATAAATAAGGTTACAGTTTATCCAACAAGGTATAATAAGGCTACTGGATGGTGTAGGCGTCTTCTATTCAACATTTTGATGACAGGCAGATTGACACGTTGACAGACAAGGCGCAACCTCAGTCCGAATGCTACATTCGTCGCCATGTTGGATCAAAATGAAACAAAACACTAACAATTTGTTAGCTGTCCCACTGTAATTGCTGGGTGCATGAGAGCTAACAGCTGTAATACTGTACAATGGACTATCTACGATATTACTTTAAAGAAAACGTGTCTACTACCCACTGTTAAAGGCTTTTGTGTACATAATAAAATTTGTCAGTTAGCCTTTCCTTGACCACAATCTCTGTAAAGAGCAAAATGATCAAAATGTCGGATCCATACATATTTTATTTTGATTTTAATTATGTACACGTGGGTAATCCTTAAAATTATTTCAAGTTTCATTTCAAATGTGCAGTGTTCACGCAAAGAATATACTATAGGTACTACGCGATAAAAAAATTACGCGCACGGATCTCGAGCGGAACACATGTTACCATTATTTATAAGACTTACATCAGGTGCTTCAAGTGGATCGCATTCGCAGCCACTTTGCATGCGCATGATTTCTTTTAACACCAACTTTATAGCTTAGATCGTAAGCAGGGGATGGACACGCTTTCCATGTGGGTATATGGAGCGTGCGAAACAATGCCATTTAGTGGAACAATGCGTGGACGATGACAGGTGGTGTGAATAGGTCGATACAGAAGGTCCTTTTGTTGGCGAATTTCGTGGGCAAAAGCTGTTTTTCCTTAAAAATTAAACCTTATTACATGTTAAATTTCTGTCTGGATTTCTATGTTTGTAATCCGTCCACACACGTCCCACGTTGGTCATGAGCTTTCTGCAAATTGATTCTCCATTTTTGTTAAATGGACTATAATAATATGAATGCCTAACTAAGCATAAAATAGACACTGTTCTGTAACTTTTAATAATTAAGAAAAGAAATACATTCAAAATTATGGAAACAAGTAGGTCCTAACCCTACCGATAAGAGCGAAGCTCTTAGAATAGTCATAAAGGCACTGACGTCTTAAAACGCCTCAATTATTCCTTCTGTACGTCCACAGACTGTGGTCGCACAACGTGCGTGTAAGTAAATAATCGCGGCGGGTCGTTTTGCGTCGTTATCATATAAAATCACGATCGCTGGAAGCCAGATAACGTTGTTTCCGTACCGTGCGTGGGTGGAGCAATTATCTCCGCGGTGGATGCGAGTGAACGGCCGATATTGAGATGTATGTACGCACGCATAAGCAAGTGTATGCGAGTAGGTATGCTATACGTATAATGTAGGGGTTCGTATTCTGATCATTTCATTTCTAGTTACAATTACAATTTATCGCACTACGTTTTTTACGAGGTTGCGTCCTTATTTCTATGAGCATTACTGTCATATTGGAAAAGGATTAAATATATTAAAATTTGTATGTGATATTTCAGATGTAAAGTAAAAAAAAAATAGAGATCCGTTCCAAGACATGGTGCAAAGCAGTCGAATAAAAATAGCCTAATCTCCGGTCAGATGCTCAATAAAACATCTCAATCGCTTCCACGATTTTAGCGTGAAGCGAAGTTCCTTTTGTTTCTATTTTTATTAATAGTTTTGTATCGATCTTAACGTTTTAAAAGGACAGTTTTTGTAGAAACTCGTGAAACAAATGAGTGCAAGGCCTCCGCTGGGCCCGCCATCGAAAGGAACCTCGTTAGAAGTGCAGGCTAAACTAGGTTGCAACCGTTGCAGCCAGTTGTGGTGCATTTTTGCAACTACATAGTGCCGTCAGGGTCGCAGTCGCAGCGTACCGCGGTTGCGGTTATGTACAATTTATCGCTTATTAAGAAACTAATCAGCTAATTGACGGAGGTATAAGTATATAATAGAGTTAGTATTTTAGCGTGGTATCTATTTTTGATCAGTTTTTTTTCATTTTCATCTATGAAGTGGATTTTAGGCACGGAAACTCTCGTTCTCATTTCCTTCTTTTATGAAATGTTCTATGATAATGTGTCGGTAAACGTAAATATCTGACACTAATTGAGTTGTTTCTCTAAATTTTTTGTCAGTCACAGCTGCCAGAAACATGATAGCCTACTTTTGACTACACGAACGAGTATTTTGTGAGAACATTTTGTAATTACTGCTCAATTACCTGTCAAAAGACTACGTGAATGATTTTCATTAAGATAATATTCATTTTATGTCAAAATGGGAACTTTAGTTTAGTAACAGTTAAATCAGTTTAAATTGATGACGATAAGCCATAATTTTTAATGAATGAGTAATCAATGGATACTAGACGTTTTAATGCGATTTATTTTGAATAAAGGCATTTTTCAATTTTATTGCGTTAATTATGTTTTGAGTTGGCTCATTAACCATTATTTAAGCGTTGCAGTTTGGTCCGTGCGTTTTTAACGGAAAGAATAAAGCGACGCCTACACTGTAAAACGGAAATTATATTTCATTGTGTTCAAGTATTTACTTGAAAACCTGTTCTACCGCGTTACATCCACAACAATTTAACCGATTATGGCTCAATACGTATAAAGGCGCCTACGCACTGTCGGCACCAGACATACGCATCAGACCGCTCAAAGAACACGCAAGATTGAAAGATATACTATAAATATCACATACATCGTACTGGTTCCGAATTATGTTGACATATGGACTTACGGATATCAGAAACAACAGGTATACACAAATATAATGAACTAGCGACCCGCCCTCGCTTCGCTTCGGGGATATCTCTATCTCTATGTAATATATTTTAACCCCGTAAGAGAAATCTATTATTTTTTTATCTAAAAAAAGCCTTTGACACTCAGGGATAGTGTAGCTTTCCAACAGTGAAAGATTTTTCAAATCGGTGCAGTAGTTTCGGAGCCCATTCGAAACAAACAAAAAATAAAACCTTTCCTCTTTATAATATTATTATATTACATTTACATTGACTCCCCCGTACCCCAGTGACGCTTACATGGAGCCTACATCGCATGCTGGCTAGCTGAGCGCGGTGGCGGCAACCACGCGACTTTTTTCTAATACTTGCATTTTTAAACTCGTGATATCTTCCGAATTAAATGTCCGAATTGAATAATTCAAAAAGTTATAAAAAGGTATTGAAGCCGTCTTGAATATAAAGTAACTTTTTTTTTAAGGATTAATACCAAGGTACAAATAAAGAGCCCTTTCAAGCGGCGGCATATAAATTAAATTTTTAGAATAAAAAACCGCTTGCTGTGACATAACTATAATATTTAGACATATGCTGTCGCGACACTTTTTGTAGATAATGATGAGTTCTGCAAAGTCTTAGTAAATGGTTTTGTTCTATCTTCAATAGTTTTCGCAGCGCAGGCGACGTAAGGAATTTTTCAGGTCTATTTTTTACACCTTGGGTTACATTATTGGAGTTTTAGTAAGGATCCCTATTTTTTAAAAAAATATAATTTAGCCTATGTTACTTCTGAATAATGCAGCTTTCTAATGGTGAAAAAATTATTGCAATCGGTCCAGTAGTTTTTGAGTTTATTCATAACAAACATACAAAAATACAAAAATACAAAAATACAAATCTTTCCTCTTTATAATATTAGTATAGATAACATAACAACGTCTTTATGGGTCTACACGCGATATTAGGAATAGCAAATACATAGCTTCTTTCTGCCCGACGTTTCGACTGGGTTACACCAATCATGGTCGCGAGTGAACCGCTGTGAACTGCTGCTGTGTGAAAGGTCGGGTAGTAAGTAACTATGTAATTGCTACTCCTAATATCGCGTGTAGACCCATAAAGACTAATAATTAGTGTAATGCAACGCGAAAGTCTAAAATCTTAAATAACATACCCAGTCCTGGACCAAACCCTTATGTTTATCATAGAATTATTGTTTGTCCCGAGTCGGATTCGGAATCAAAACTCTTGGTGCAATAGACAGGTGCACTATCCAATACGCCATTGCATCTAGCCTGTCAAACATTTTTAAGTATAAATCTTTTTACGTGGAGATATAAATTCAGTCTTGCGACCTTGGTATACTTACGTTTGAGGGGCAAATATATTGCAATAAGGCGTGGGCGACATTTAATACAGATTTTCGGAGCTCGAATACCTAAATATTGCTCGATCATTTGACAGTGATGTATTATGTATGCACTGCCTTATCTGTGACATTGGATATAAAAATATAAAAGGTCGTTTCGTTGCATATTTTTAATGTCAAATCATAATTGATTAATCATGTAGAAGCACTTAAATGTGCTTAATTTTATGTAAATTATAATAAAGTCAATTTATAATGTATAAAGTATGTAGTATTACTAAACCACTGATAAGACTAAGATATCTTCAATAACCTTTTCTTTTCAAAAAGAGTTGGGTAGAGCTTTTGTATTGCGCTTTACACAATGGGTTTATGTATTCGGATTTTAAATATGTTTTCTTTTTCTGCCTAAAATGCGTTTCTGTAAGAAAGTTTTGTTTAAAGTTGTAAATGTTAATAAGTATTACAACAATGTAAAGGCAACATTTCAAGAAAACCATAATGCTTTCATTCTAATAATTGCTTCGACGTATACTTTCCATACAAATTAAATAACTACTGGTTGTCGTGCGATATCACACAATCGCGTTGACATCTCAATGCGATCTTAACAGCCTACATTTAAAGTAGAAAATCGTGTAACAAATAGCCAACTTTACTACATCAATGCGTTATTACGTCCAATGTAAGAACTGTTCAGTTTAATCTGACATCAGTAGTAGCCTGTAATCATATAAACGGCAAAAAACTAACCAGACATATTATTAACTTTCATTTATTCACGATTACTTAACTAACAATAAGAGTATGAAGTAGATGACTAACTTTATTAAAACGTGTAAGAATTAATTGCGGATTCGTCAAGCTGGTTGTTATAATGATGTTTTTATGCATTAATCGACAAGTGTTTTAAAAGGAAATGTTGCTCATTCAAATTATTTTGTTCCAGGTACTTACTACTTCTTATGAGTTTTCCGGTGTAATGTAACAACGGGGAAAGGATATGGGTATTTATAGTACATTGTTTACTTTATATTAAAAATTTAAGCTGTCGAGTACTTGAATTCTGTCATGGTTACACACATTAAAAACTGAAACTGCCCGGATATTTAAAATGTTGTTTTATTTTCTTTTAATGAGCTTCCGATATTTCGGCACTGTTGCAAGCGCCATGATCACATTGATCACGGGTGAACTGTAGGACTGCGAGAATGACGGTAGGTCTAAGGGCAGACATATCGGTCTACCCTCTTTCTCAGTCTTTTATTACGCACGACACCACTCCCCTCGTTCACATTATTGTCACTCAGAATTCATTAAAACAAAACAACATGGTAAATATCCCGGACAGTTTCAGTTTTCTCAATTGAATTCTGACTTCTATTTTGTACTTTAAACTTTGCAGTTGAGATGTGTATTGGCTAACTTGAGTAGAGCATGAAATTTTAGGGTATAGTTTCAAAACATTAGAAAGAAATAAAGAAAGAAAGAAAACATTTATTGATCATAAATAAAAAAAAATAATAATACAAAACTAATACAAAACATACAAATATATTTATGATCAAAAGGTTCTGCCTCAGCATGTGCCGTAGCAGCCGCAAGGACGCGACGGCGCTGATATTCTGGCAGAACCTTTGAATAAAAAAATATGGACGAATATAATCAGAACAAATCCAATACAAAGAAAAAAAAGAAATACAATACGAAGAGAAAAAAAGTTAAAATAATAATACATGAAACATTTTTTTTTTATGACAAACAACAACAACAAAAGCAGAAACAAATCGGATAAATTTATTTCTGTCCAATGCCATCGGCCGGCGACGACGACTCTTTATAGAGTTTTGTCTATGGTCGATGGCAATGGAGCGCAACGTGAGAAAAAAAAAATACATCTCGACAATATTATTATGAAAACAACACAACACGTTAGGCGACTCTTAGTGACTCTACGGCAAAGTGAAGATATTTGCGCTTTCACCTGTTGAATCGAAGTTCTTACTAATTAGTGACTTTCCATTATTTCACTTACTTCCGCGGTAAGGCGTGAATGGACGGAGTGATGGACCGAGTGATGGACCGTTTGCAGGCGATAAGGATTCCGTGGCGTAGCGCTGAACCGTTAGTAGACACTATTTGTTATTGGGTTTGTAGGGCTGCCGATTGCTAATTCTGACTACCTCGGCTAGCAACGCGTACGGTTCGAGAGGTCCAGGATTTAAGCCCTTGTTGGAACAAACTTATACCTAAGTTTTCTGTTTGGGAATTATACGCCCCGTAGTCAGTTCGCAAAGTCGTTGATTAACTGATACTCGGTGCACCTAATAATATCTTTCCTGTGGTATTCAATGCTATTTCAACTGACATAGCTATATTAAGAGGGTAATGTTGCTTTAACGACTTCACACAGATGATGTCTCGGGTAGAAAACTAGTATACCTACATCATCATCAGCACCCCACCTAAGAGAACGAGCTTACCCTAAAACCAGGGCGATCAGGCCTTAGTCAACCACCCCGGCTAAGTGCGGGTTGGTCGACTTCACACAAACATAGAATAACTTCGCAGGTGTGCAGGTTTCATTTTGATACCTATACATTAAATGATAATAGTAGCCTACGGTCTGTACTGGAGGCCTGTCGTCAGCTGACCGTGGCGCCCACACGGCGTCAAATCCATTCATACTAAGTACTTACTTCCTGAGTGCGACTCTGTGGACACAATGTTGCACGGATATATAGGCTACTTGTTTAATCGCCATATTTTTATTTATTTATTTAGGAAAAAATACAGCAGTTTCTTAATACATTTGACTTAAGATAACTTAAAATAATACATCAGCAATTAACATTTTCCACTACAAGTTCATACATTTAGCATACATATTTGGGCCTACCTGTAATTAAATAATGCGTTTAACAACTGGTATAAGCTGAATTTTTGAGCCTTTGATATTGAAAGTCTATGAAAACATTACATCTGGTAACAATTGAAATAGGATTATAGACAGTGATTAGACATAAATTATATTAAGATTTAACAGAGATAAGTATGATGTGCCTTTAATATTGCTCTACAGTCGCATACGGACACAAACTAAGTTTCAGTTTGATAAATACAAAACAATGAAATCCTTTTGTCTTTGAAAAGTACTTGAAAATTGTCCTTCTCCGAGTGCTAAAGTTTCTGACTGAGACGCAGCGTTCATCGATTGTCGGTTGGAGTGTCGTTATTGTTGGTAAATACTAAGAATTGTTTGTTAAAAGGTATCTGCCGGGAACAATCCTTCCCTTGTGACTTTCAAACATTGTCCAATAACTTGTTGACTAAATGGGTACCCAAAATTAGACGACAGTGTTTTGTTTCCACTGGGAGAAATTGAATTAAAATGAATGGGAAGTAATAAGTATCTTCGCTAACTTGATAAGTTTCAGTAGCCAATTTAATATTTTTCTGGTATCATGTTATTTCAGTACGCCTTAAGACAACCAAAGCGTCTTAGGTTCGTAATTAGATATTTGACGAGTTCTTTTGTACAATACTTAAAAGCATTGTTACTTACTTAGTGGTATACCTATATTTTACTTAACAATTCAGTCGAGAACTTACATGGGATTAATAATTTATAGAATAAAAACTTTACTTACTACTCCCTTGCTTCGCCTTCGTCAAACATAGACAAGTCAAGTGAAAGATCAAACGGTAGATAAACAATGTAAATTTACATAGGAGTATGTGTCACATATTCCTCATACATGTTATTACCTGACTAAACAGTTCTGTACCCTTCCTATATATTCCATTTCCGCCTTTTACCATGAGTGATGTACCCACATACCCGTGCTATATGACCTTCATAACCTAACTTGTCATAGAGATCAGAATTTGTGATGCAATGCGAGAGGCGCGGGGGTGGCGTGGGCGCGAGGTCTGTTGCACAACACAAATGCAACCTGCAAGTTCAAAACAAAACGACCCTTATCACCAACGACATAAGGTCCACCAGCCACAGTAGCGCAGGAGTGCTTAATTTTACCGCATTCTACCGCGCGACTTTAATGGCAATCGCAACGGCATTTACATTTTGCAATCGATTGTTTAACTTAATACGTGGGAACCCTGTTTTTCTATATTGACAGTTTAATTTGGAGTTTGTTTGCGTTCAATATTTATCCGTTTGTCAATGTATTGGTTGCTGAAATCATAACACAAACGTAGCTGACTAAATATTGTTATTCGTTCTTGGAACCAGCATCTATATGTAATCTATCTGTGGGTATATACGTCGACGACCTCTTAATTCCAGTCAGTGTAAAAGTGGGCATCGGTAGCTATATTATCGGTAGAAGAGCTGTTATTTGTACACTTCTTTTTAAAATTAACATAGAAGATAGAGGGGTTAAATCAGTCTGTATGATGTAGAATCATACATACATTTAGTTTTGCGCTATTAGGTCTTATATACTACGGTCTTTCTTTCATATTCCGTTCACGTCGTCTTTACATTGGATTTTCTAAGCTACGCAAAGGATTTTCATTCAGCAACGACGCATTGGCTATTGTCATTAACTCTACAATCCCATCTAGTCTTCCGCCAAAAATGGGTTACCAAAACTTACCTGCCAACATGCCGTTACAGTGCAATATGAGTATTCATGGAATGGATTTTCATTTCATACAATTCATACATTCACTAGAATTTCATTCAAAAATATCAGAGGAACAATTAGTTTTATGTTCACTTTAAAATTATACATGTATGTTTAAATTCAGACAAAACATAATACAGAAAAGATTATTTAGTATAAATTGCTCTATGTATAAGGAATACCTGCTGGCTGAGATAATGTAAACTTGATCATTAATTAATTGCATGCATAAATTCCATTATACCTATTATTTTCATTCATGCCATTTATGTTTTATCCTTATTGTTTCAATAAGATATTGTTTTAATAGTTCTGCATGATAAAATAAATAATACTTGTACCTTCTGAAATAATTGTTATTTCTTTATATTAAAGCTTAAACGAATAGCTTGTTGCATTATAAACTGTTTGTATAATAATAAAAATACAATTATACTAAAATAAATTTCATCGTCGCGTTGAGCTTATTGATCATCTGATTCTTTAGCAAGTATTTTCCTTATTTTAACGTGTATTACATGATAAATATATTAGCGCTAGTAATACCGTGAACCGTCACATAGATTTATTTCATCCTATAATTTCGTTTGTCAAACATGAAATGCGTAATTCAGAACACAATGAAGTATCACAGGGATCATCTTAACTGAAATGGACTATAGTCAATACTAATATAAATAAGCAAAGCAACTCTATTTTTACAATCAGAACAGGAGGATGGTTAGTTTTATTTAAAGCCTTATTATAATAAGCTTATACGTAGCTAAGGAGCTACTGACGCGTCAAGGGTGTCGCCCGTCTTTGTAAACATATTCATACCGCAATTATCTTTATTTCTGATCAGGGGTCATAGTAGGCACGTCACAAAGCAGTGGTAAGCTACCACGTAGCAAGTACTACCTAGTTCTCTAATAGGACGATTAGAGTGGGTATTTAGGTTTAGTGCGAGTGCACTCATGCTGCATGAGCTTACGCGAGGCTTGTTTCAAAGCTCCGTAACGAGCCAGCAAAGGCCTATTACGCCTACACTCGCGAACATTCGGTCTCGCGTTTGATATCACCCACCGCGACTGGGTATTAATTAGTAATCAACGCAAAAGTGTACACGACCAAGAATAGACACTTGGACAGAAGCGACGCGTCAAACTTCACCTCTGTTTGTTTGCTAGAAGTAAGGTTTAAATTATATGGTATGCTGTGCCATCCCTCGGAATGCAATATCAATGTAGGTCAATTTTTTTTTAGCCCGGTAGTTGTTCCTCACCTATTGAGTGTGTAAGAATACTAAAAAACTTGCTTATGCATGCTAGTAACTCATAGCTCAAACAACACAATCAACAAACCCAGATAGATTTAACAAATTGCACCAAATAAATTGATTTTTATTGGTGTAAAGTAAAGCTATAGGGGAGAATGTACGGCCATCCTTAACGTAATTTACAACTGCTACCAAAAAATATAAATAATAAATTGGTCCTCCTATGACCGCCCTCGATCATAAGGATTCTTAAAAGTCTGGGAATTCACATTATGTAGGATCAGAAAAGCTTGTTATATTTTGGATAAAAAAGTTTAAGTAAGTAAAAGTGACTCAAGTTCGTTAGGAGCGGCGAAATTAAATAAGTTTTGCCTTCAGTATCGTCCATCAACAAATTGTATACAGAACCACTCTTTATAAAACTAAGAAACTGTCTAAACAATTTTATAAGAATTTTTTTACCGTTCAGGTACAAAAATATCTCTAATAATATTTTAAGCGTGAAGAGTTGTACTCATAAAGTTTCCATTTCGATTTATATTTTGAAAATACGAGATTAAAATTAGTCTTTATGGGTCTACACGCGATATTAGGAGTAGCAAATTTAGATAGCTACTTACTGCCCGACGTTTCGACTGGGTTACACCAATCGTGGTTGCGAGCGAATACGAGACGGACGGACGGACGAGATTGTCTATGGAAAAGTGGTGGGTATATTACCATGCCATTTTAACGCTCGTTATAGACGTTCTGTATTTTTTTCTTTTATGCGTATGTTGAACCTTGACATCGTCAAAGTAATCATCTTCGCATTATCCTTATTTAGAAACCTGTGCTCTGAAAGTCCACATATTTCTTGTGGCGCTAAATCAATGATCATTAGTTACTGTCATTAGATGTCGACTCATTAGCTTAATCTAGCATTTGTGCCACACATCGTGATTGAAATACTTAAATGTTCATTTATTTTTTACCCAATAATATAAAAAAAAGTACTTATAAATATCAAATCACCAGAGTACATAGTTAAAAATATTAACATATATGTTTTGTACCCAATTATCTTGTTGGGGTAAGTACTGTTACGAAGTTTGCTCAAGTATTGTATGTTCTGAGATCTCTGTGTAAGTTTTTTTCTTGCGAACCTTTAATAATGTGACTTACTCGAATAACTCGTATTAAAGAAGAAAACTTTCTGGATGGTTGTGAAATCTTCTAATGTACATTTAGTACTTGAGTTCGGAAGGAGACTTACTGAGAAAGTTCGATAACAGTTAACAAACAACGTCAAGTTATTGCATAAAAGTCCCGAGCAGTTCGTAGGTAATAGTTATTATACTTTTGTATAATGTTATTAAAGCTAAATTTGTCCTACAAATATATCTATCTCCACATGTCGATTTTTTACGGAATGCTAAATTGATGTGTTCTACACCCGGTTTGTAGAAGAGAGAGATGAGTAAATATTTTTTTTTAATTTTCTACTTTTCGAATCAGCTTATTACTTACTTAGTACAACAATAAGTCGACATCCCAATAAAAACTTTTGCAGATGTTAACAGGAATGCTGTAACGTTAAATTCAAAGTTCTTGCGAAACAGTCGTCTCAGGATGAAGTGAACTTTACCCATTTGCAGTCCGCGAACAAAGAGACTGCAGCGCCCCCTGGCGATCTTTGCCGGCCCGATTGAAGTCCTCGAAATGTCAGAGCGGCTTGCGACACCGACGAAAGTGTAACTTCAACATAATCTTAACAAGTTGCCCTTATTTGGTACGTTGGGTGTGTTTACAACGTGTTAAACTCTTTGAATGGCGTATTCCATTCATCAAGCCCGGTTTAAGTACTTCAGTTAATTAATGCGCCAGATGTGTCGGTTCGGTAGTGGTAGTTATCATTGGCTACTTGTTCTTCCACTGTATTTAGTATTTATACATTTAAATGAGGTACATAAATAATCAAGTCGTTTAAAAACGAGACCCTATATATATATTGCCTATGTTGATTAATTGTCAAAATAATTATGTCTGCGGCTACTGTATCAATTTAATCTTCTAAATCAACGCAATAAAAAAATGTATACGTCCTTTTCACATTAATTTCACAACGTAAAGTTGACCTTAATCAACCATAATTTCGTTAATAAGCAATATTTTAATGTCCAATTAACCAACATAAATTTAATAATTTGTAATCGTACGTATCCAATCCGAACTTTCGGTCGTCGGTTTCTCAAAACTCAAATGTCATGAGAGCACTTGCGAAATTACGGAATGTCCAGAAGTGTCTTAAGTGAGTACGTGCGCATTTATATCTTATTGGCTGTTTCAGATATTTACGTACGGGTCTGTCAGCCGAGAGACAGTTTAATTATCTGCCATAATACATGTTGCAACAATAACTAGGCTAACAACAATATTCTTGGCCTGTTATCACATAACGTTGATCCTCCAGATACCTGAATAATAGCAGATATATTTCGAAAAGAAAAAACATCAGATATTATCGAATAGAACAGAACCCACTATACAAACAAACTATACGTACGATCTTAAAATAAATAATGTTATGGAGTGGATTGGTCACGATAGAAGGTTTAGCATAAGTTCTAAAGATTAACGTCGCATAAATTGTTGGTTTAATTAAACAAAAGTTCAAGCTTATAAAAAAAGGAAAAAGTAGAGTCTCGTAACATGATCATTTCTCCAGAGCGCGACTGTTTCAGACACATTTTGCATCTATGCAGATATTTTTGTCGCGACTTTTGTGCCAAAGTTATGAAACTCGGAATTTCGTAGTATGATAATGCGATCATGCATACTGGCAGTATGCCCGCCAAGGGGACCGTATTGAGATATGATATCTGTTTTTACTGCTGAATGAAACGCAGTGACATATTAACTGTAATTGCCAAAGTAAATTCAACAAAGTTTACGACGTTTTTATTGTTCTTGGATTTTATGTTGACCCCAATTTGTCTGTAATCAAATGTAGGTCCAAGGTCGGTCCAGATTTCTTAGAAATGATACAATCTTCTGTGTACATTAAAGTCCGAAGTATCATTATCTGATACAATTTGTAACAAAAATACCATTTGATTGCAATATTTACGATACGATTTTAATCATGTTTTTTTTTAAATTCATTTGCTGTCTGAATACTTAGTCTATACTTTGGAACTATACTAGTATAAACAAAAAATCAGTTATTAATAACAATCCATATTACCTATGTATTCGATCGAGTTGCTATTTTGTGAGTTATCGAATAATAGCAACTGATAAAAGGGTTTTCATACAAGTATCCAACAGTAATATGATACTCAATCAGATAAATAAACAAATCATGAATTAAACATTAGAGTACAAATAGACAATATTATTATGTATATGGGGTCCTTGACACAGCCGGTACCGTTCACGTCAGATTCTTTCTCACAATCGTTCTATTGGAGTCCTCGCCCACCGCATATGCCGTAATAGCTTTAACACCATAGCGCAGAGGTTAACAGTATAGCTATTTTAGCCATATGACTATGTACGAATGCTATAAGGTAATATACCTCTCCTCTCGTCCTCAAACCTCTGAAAATTTTGCATGGTGATATGATTTGTCTAATTTATTGCGTGATTAATGTAAAAGAAAGAACAAAATACATTACTTACACAAATACGTATGGAAATACTTGAGAATTTCACATACATACATACATACATAAAATCACGCCTTTTTCCATGAGGGGTAGGCAGAGATCACACCAAGGCAGAATGGCGGCGACGTGGTCCACAACCCGTCACGTCACGTTTCCCACAGAGGTGAAAAGTGGATCGCTGAGAATTTCACGTTCTGTTCAGAATTACATAAGTAAATTAGCCCTTCCATTGCGAATTCCTATTTATGTATTATGTAAAAGTATTCATTATATTTTATTGTATTCTTATTCTTACAAAATAGTAAATACGAACAAATTATAAATTCGACTTTAGCAAACATTAGAAGATATAAATGCATTACATTAATGTATAGTTATAGTTGAAAACTAAAGTTAGATCACAAAGTAATGTAAGATCGTAATATTAACCAAAACAAAAATTGTAGCAAGGACAAAATCGTTCCTCCCTCCAGTTAAAGCAGTTAACACATCTTGTGGAAGAGGAAGTTGCCTCGCTGTCCCTAATCTAACAACAATAGTATCAATTGAATTGAGCCTATTGCCCGCGTGAGGCAATTGTACGGACAGACACCCACGGAATATTTGTGCCAGCTGGCTGTGTAGCAAGTTACCTAGAGAAAGATTCGACTTCACGCTAGTCTAGATTTGGAGTACCTACGGTTATGGGAAAAGTTTTGGAGTTGTTTAGTTTAGTTTCTGGGTGATTTGTGACTTCTTTGTGGTTTAAAGTACAGTGATTTAAGTGAATGTCACTCTCTATAGGGCTCTGTATTTCCGAGAGAAACATTCGTTTGTTTTTGGTGTAAATTTCAAGTGGTCCACATAAATTACGTTTTATAATGCGATAGGATACACGTATATAGATTTTTAACGGTCAATTGCTTCCTTTCTACTTTGCGTTTAGACGAGAAAGGAACTGACTTAAACTTTCTACAATTGTCATTAAAAAAAAAACTGGCCGAATACTAAAAACAAAAGTAAATAATAGGAAATGGGAGCTTTAAATTGAAACTTTTTTAATTGTAAAATCAGCACTTAAATCTTATCCTTTTAATATTCATATTCGGTTGTTATACTACAAACAAATAAGAATAAGCATTACCGGACGTACAAAAACTAAGACGTAGGTGTTAGCCGTAGTAATCGGAAAGCCAACCCGTGGCTGCGGTAAGCACAACAAAGTTCCCAACTCGGGTCCAAACAACCGAACGGGTCAAATGGACAAAAAGCGCCCACATGCGACGCGAGCATTACTCGACCGACCTTCGCTTTTGTAGGGTTGCCATTAAGAGAATATTACCGCCCTTTCACTTGACTAACGATGTAGCGTATAGATCTAGAGAAATGATTATTGTTTCTAAAGTCTTCATAAAGTAGAGGATGGAAAATCGCTAAATTATTTTTGACATTTGTTTTTGTGTATGGAGCACAAACCTTCGTAAGCGTTACAATCGCTTAATTAGAACAACCTCTATCATGATGATTAATGAGAATAGTAAAAAAGTATATGTAACATAGTAGAACTAAATATTCGGCCAGTACGATGAATTTATTTATTCCGTTTTATTATATAACTGTATTAATGAACAAACTGGTAAAGAAAAAAATACTGAGATAGGACAGCTGACATTGATAGATGGCTTTAGAAGATCTCGCCGGCCCAAAGTTTTACTTTCAAGATGTCCAATATCGTTGGTGATGAGATCGCAGTTTATGGCTCAAGTTATTCTGCCCCTTTTTAGTTACTACCATTTTGTGAAATAAAAATCTATCTAATATCTACGACCAGTTCGTTAATAATTATGTCAAATAACACGGAATATTTTGGAGTACAGAACTTATATTATAGCATTGAACACTATAATGTCAGTCTGTAAGTGTCCTTGACTTTCTTTGGGTTCATATAAATCACAATATTGAATTCACATTACTCCAATCATGTGTTCAGCCCTATTTTCAGCGAATAAATCTTCATTATCACTATCGGCACTCTGGCCGGTGCGCTGTACGATACCATTTAATTCATTTTGTTAATTTCATCTGAAATAATGTAACTCATAAACCAATTTTGAATTCTAAAGTAAAATATTAACCGATTCTCAATCCAATCTCGAATACAGGTGATTGCTAATTAGAATATAATTTTGGTTCAGAAAGGAAATAGTGAAATTGTAGAGTCACCTACATTTCCGGAAGAGTTTCTGGAGAATGGTTATAACTCACCGACAAGATCAAAACAATTCAAAGAGTTTTTTAAGAACAAGTAAGTAACATTAGTTCTTTTCTTTATCTTCCTCATCTAGCTGTATTCCTTAATAAATCGTTTACATTTTTCTGTAGCCTAGCGCTTTATGAAATTGCTTTCAGTATTCACATCCATTTAGCAATTAATGTTAAACTCGGTTCGAGCCCGAACATTCAACAAATGGTTCCAACAGACGCACTGTTACAATGCGCGTAGATCAGTCGGCCATCTATCAAATAAATCTTCATTACCCGCTGACCGCCTCCGATACCCTCACCATTCATGCCACAACTACGCACTCTGCCCTCTGTAGGAGGGACCGTAATGAGGAACATAAAGAATGCATTAAAATTGTGGGGCTCTACCTAACACGGAATTGAAATCTACTGTTAAAGTAGGATAGTCACGAATGACCTAAAGGTAGTTGAAATTAATGATTACAGTCATGAGCCCTTATGCGAATTGTTTGAAGTAATTAACTTTTTCTAAAAGTAACCTTAGAACCTGTTAATACCACTCAAATGCTTATAGCGTACGGACTTCTGGTATTTTTGCAAAATATTGAATAAATCCGTCTTAATTTTCTTCGTAATAATTCTCGGAATTGTATGTCTTCTAGTCTACGAATCTCAGTTTCACTAGTTAAATTAGTGTAACTGGCAAAATACACAGCATTTAGCACGATATTCACAATTCAGTGAAGTTTCAAGTATTTAACAGTAGTAATACCCAACATTTAAGAACTAGGTGCCCAAATACCGCGCGTGATTCCAACGATTTATTGCTAAGGAGATAATAGTTATAGCAAGAAACTGGAATCCGGCCTCCGAAATATAAAAAA
This sequence comes from Maruca vitrata, assembly GCA_039566165.1. NCBI lineage: Eukaryota > Metazoa > Arthropoda > Insecta > Lepidoptera > Crambidae > Maruca > Maruca vitrata. The sequence goes on along the minus strand of CM076912.1, from coordinate 11,895,401 downwards.
CACACCCGCGGGTGATACCTACTCGCCCAAAACTAAATTAAGACTAAACATCATTAGACTTTAAGTAATCAGTGCCCTTCAAAATGCCATTAGCTTAGCCCTAAAACTTCGCAACTCGATTAACGCTAATCCACAAAGGTCGTATTGTAAACTTTAGTTACTTCATTTTGAGATTATTCGACGATTTAAGTTTAAAACGCTTGCCGATTGGTGGAAATGACTAGAAGATTAAAAAAACACTTTTGTGTTGGTTCTGCTTCATTTATGATAGACCTTGGTTATTCTCTTGACAAAGACCCTGAAATATGAGGACCGGATGCACTCCGCTAAAATTGGCTTGTCGTGGCGCCTCACCCAACATGATCTGATGCAGTCATCCACCGATTCAGAATGGTTTGCCCCAATTTAGTCATTAAATGGTTATCAAAGACAAAGCACTCGTCTCCGGTGTGTCGAGGACACGGGCGCTCCACACGTGACCCCTGATCTGTGATGTGTGGGTGTGCACTCAGCCGTGGCTCTATCGATTGTATCTATCGAAGTTTGTCGCAATTTGCTCAAATAATGGCTTCCTTTGTTAGATGAGCACTGCATTCTAGAACGCTGATAGGCACGTCTATGTGGATAGACTGATTGGTTTGAGATAGAACAACAGACATGCCCAGTTTGTGGCTGATTCACCTCATACACAGTTCAAAGTAGTTTTATATTACTGATTACTTATTAGATGCTAATTACCCATTATTGCTTTTATTGTTTTATAAAAGGCTAACAAGATCACTTCACTCCACCTGATGGTGAGCGGTAGTGAGATCCAAATATGAGGTCGACAGGCAGGGGACAGGGTTTTAGTATCATCTTCGTCAACAATAAAACACCAAAATCTATCCATAATCGTACGCAAAGGCATCTTAATTATGATTTCAAATGTATCACGTCTGTTCCTCACGGATTTTCCCACCGTTTGTACTTTTGTGGAATTTATATTTCTGATAAGGCTTACAATTTCTGCCAATCAATCCAATCAGAGCGACTAGCGCAAATTCCTATCTGGAATTCCAGACGCTAACTGAATTGCGCCGAAATGTCTCGGCCTCTTACCCGAATTTCTAATTTGTGACCTAACAAAAATATATTTTAAGCAGAATTTTGCGCTCGTTATCACATTAATGAGTTCGAAATTGATTTTTTATTGGAATTTCAGCGTCTTTGTTATTTATAACTTGACTGACCTAGAATGATGGGGTTATTTATATTGAATGGAGTTCATATGGCGCGTTATTGTATGACCTTTTCCAGTATTTGTAGTTTCTGATGATATATTTAATTAAGTATACATACATATTTCTACCACTATCTATATCATTCGCGTATTTTATCTTAATGGGAAACTTTAAGTCTAGCTTGTAGTGTAATTTACATTAACTGGCCAATTTAAGCCCTGTACCAATATTAACCAATAATATATTGGTTATCCATTAACTTTGCATTGAACGGAAGTCGCACGGCCCCTCAGTTACTCAAGATGGGATATGTCACAACTTTATAGAGAGTCGTCTAATACGTGTTTAATTACGTGTAAAAAACGTGGGCAAAGGCAGAACCGGTCGGTGGAGTGCAGAGCGACCTTGCGCAGATTACATCACAGTGGAGCGGGCGCCGCGGCCGCCGCGTGGCGCCACTGCTGCGCCCTGCGCACGCGCAAGTATAGTTAAAAAACCGGCCAAGTGCGAGACGGACTCGCGCACGAAGGGTCCCGTACCAATTATGTTAAAAAAAAACACGGTCACTGTATGGGGAACCCCTAAATAATTTATCTTTTAATTTTTAGTATTTGTTGTTATAGCGGCAACGGTTATTTGTGAAAATATTATATCAGCTTTCTAGCTATCACGGTTTATGAGATACAGCTTGGAGACAGACAGACGGACTGACGGCGAAGGCTTAGGCTTTAATAGGGTCCCATTTTTACCTTTTAGGTATGGAACCGCAAAAACCGACTCCGTGGGTTACAAAGGGGTGTACTTGAGTGTATTGTTGAGTTAATGGTCATGTTTCGAATACATGATTGTTTAAGTTCTTTCGGGGGAGGCGTACAACCAACGGTGGACGAAGTTATATGTAGACCGATGATGATGATTGAGTAGATACAGTTGGACTACCAGTAGGTGGCTTGTTGTATATCTTGTTGTTTTTACCGATTTATGTATCTGGACACGGTGAATAACTTTAGAATATCAAGTAAAATAATGGTTATTGAATTGAAAGTTCTTCTATTTCATGAAAAAAATAATGTGTTTGTTCAGATTCTTCATCAATCCTATTATTGGTTAACCTGAATAGTTAGAGTATACCCCGAGGATTCGATGTAGGATACAGAACTTAAGTATACACATACCAAAATCGATTATATGTTGAATGAAATTACTCCCAAGAGTTTCGGTTGGTACATATTTAAAATAGCTCTCGCCAGAAACGAACCGTTTTACCATCGTTAAAAGTCAACTCATTAGAACATTTTATTTGCACGTCGACCTTCATTGACATCGAAATAATTCAAGTAGGTACTTAATACTTATCTGAAGTATCGAATGCTTGTTAATTGCTTAGCGTCAAGTATTATTTAGATAGTTGATAAAAGTAAGTTAAATTTAAATTTGTGTCATTTTCCATAATATGTTTATCTTACGAGGTAACTTAAGTACGTTGACTTTAAATTACTTTGAAATTTGACATCGTTTTTATAGCTTACTAGCTTTCCGCCCGCGACTTCGTCCACGTAGAGACGTTTAACGGGTAAAACATTACTTCCTTATAGCGCAGTCGGTAAAAAGTAGCCTATAACCTTTCCTAGGCTCTGGACTATATCTGTACCAAATTTCATTTAAATCGATCCAGTATTCTATGCGTGAAAGCGTAACAGACAGACAGACAGAGTTACTTTCGGATTTATAATATTAGTAAGGATTAGGATAAATCTGACATTTGGCGTTCTTTTTCTGAGTGAGTGAGAGTTCAGTTAATATATATTAAAGTACAGGTATATATTTGTATCTATGTCATGGTTTGATATCCGTAACACAAGCGTAGGAATTAGAACATCGTTTTAAGGGGTGAGAGCTATCCGGTGTTGATCACGAGGCTACTCTAAGCCATTATTGTAAGTCAGTCAGAAAAAAAATAGGTCAACGTATGATACGTATGTGTTATGGTGAGAAATTTTTCTATTTTTGTCAAGATATTAGAGTATCTTCGGCTCTAGTATTGCAAGCCGTTATCCGTCGTCAAGTTAGACCCGATGACAATAAAGTGCAGGTTTAATAGTGCATAAAGAGGTTCAAGACGGGCTTAGGAGGTGAAACCTCACTGTGCAGTGTTCGTGCCGCGCATACAAATGTAAGAGGCTTTTAGAATTAGGAGCGAATACAATACTTAAGCTGGGCTTGATAACGTCTCTGAAAATGGATATGGGCCTTATGTGATTAAGTGATTAGACTATAGTCTATCTAATCAATCACATATGTTAACTACTAGCTATGCCAGCGACTTCATCCGCGTTCTCCTCCGATTTTGTAAACATTTTCCGCTATTGTTTTGCTTCTATTTGTTGCAGCGTAATGTTATATAGCCTAAAGTCTTCCACGATAAATGCTCTATCTAACACGGTTATTTTTCATGCTGAACCAGTTCCGGAGATTAGAGCTTTCAAACAAATAAACAAACAAACTCTTCAACATATCTACATTTAATACATATTAGTTTTGATTATAATGGCCATAGTTTTCTGTTCCTTTACCGACTAGTCGAAGTGATATATTGTATAGTATAGTTGTACATAAAAAACTTAGAAATCAATAGACACCAGGCAATATCTCGAATGCTATTTCTTGACGATATAGCAATTGGAGTAACTTAAACTAAATATTCAAGTTGTTTTTTAAGGAACCATTCATAAATAAAGTCTAGCCGTTTGAAAAAGAACGTGATGTATTTTATAACCTTTATACTCATTAACAGAAAAAGAAAAGATGCAGTTGAACCTTTTTAAAGGTAAAAGCCGTCTATGAATAAGTTAATTGTGTGTCGGCGCAAGCGCTCGGGTAGTTAGCTTGAAATGCCTAAGTTATTGTACGAGTGCAGGAACGTACGTTAGATATTCAATGGAAAGTGCTGGAGTGGCTCATACTCATACTTGTCCAGTGCGGTAAAATCAGCAACTCAACTCTAGTGTAACCTGAAAATTCTGATAAGCAATCAGATATTTACTACGGTGTAGAACAATGTCGCTATAATAAAACAATTGTGAAAAATAGTTTCAATTACTATTCTTATCATGCATTATTAGCATTAGTCCTGTGTAACCTAAAATCCTTTAAATTATATTGAGCTTCTGAAAGTTTCCTTAAACTTAAACTAGGCAAGGGCCTTGTATGGTCTAAATAATTTTAGTGTCTGCAGATTTCGAGTAGATATGATTTATTTGCTTAAACAAAACTTACAGCACAGAGTAATACATTTAAGGTACCCCAGACGCGTATAGTTATACTGTTATCCATCTATGTACTGTGACCTCGACCTCGGCTTTCACTGCCGACTTATTCCGTAACCGAACTGGTTGTGATCTGCATAAAATATTACTTTCTCGTGTAAAACTAATAATTTTCTTTATAAGTCTCACTGGTGGAGAATCAGTAATTACAATCAATTAACAACAACAGTATTTATAACCGTAGATTTCGAAATTTGAGACGGGAAAATTACGGTATCGTGTTTATTCGGTCGTTATTTATATGAATTCCCTGTCAAACTTGTTTATTTCACTAATTGAAATAATTTATTTTGTGCGGTTAACCACGCTGTTAAGATTAGTTAACTATTTTATCTATGACCGGACCGCCAATTAAAAGCACTGAGGGGAAAAAATACAGAGAGAGGTTCGACTTTTTAAAATTGATCAGAAATCCTCTTTGGCTGTCGCGCACTTGGACGGCTTTTTAGGAATCATAAATGAGACACAAAACTGGCAAAATGTTTTATTAGGAACTGAAGAGGAAGGTTTCTAAAACCTTTATTAATTATAATACACAAGTTACTTACAAATATTTAATTACATACTGTAAAATAAATTAATACTTATGCGTACATACAATTAGATTGTCTTTCGTTATTGTGTCAACCAACCCGCACTTGGCAGCATGGTTCACTAAGGCCTGATCGCCTTAGTTTAGGGCTGTTTCGGGGCCCTCGAATTAAAATGTCAAAAATCATGATAATAATGATTATTATGTGCTAATTAAACTTCAGTTTCATTACAATTATATCTAAAGCTTGCAAGAGTGATTTCTTAAAACTACCCATTGCTGTTGGATCATTTGCTGCTTCCTCTGGAGATGTAGATTGTAATGTGTCGGGTTCTGTTGTGAATTGGTTTGAAGGCTCCGTAGTATATCCAGCAGGCATAGAAGTCGTTCCCACGTCATTTGTCGGATTTGACGTGTCTGATAATGGCTCTGTAGAGTCACTAGTTTCTGTTGTAAAAGGGCTTAATGTCGACAAAGACACAGGACTTTCAGTTGTTCCAACTGTCTCATCGTTTGCATTTGATTGACTGGAGGAACTTGTATTCACTGGCTCTGAGGTAGTTGATGTACTTGTTAAATCATCTTTAGTTTGACAATCACCCTGTGTATTTGCACAATCATTTTCATCTTTATCAGTAATATCATCATAAATATCCGTGAGACATTGTTCTATTGCAGATTCGATAATGTCTGCAAGTAAAAGCGCGTATTCGTCTTCTGTATTGTTTCTCGGTTTTTCACATTTTGAGGTATTTGTCGTTTCAGGGGGGACTGTAGTGATTTCTGTACTGGTCGTTGTCTCATGGGGTTCTGTAGTGGTTTCTGCATTGGTTGTTGTCTCAGGGAGTTCTGTAGTAGTTTCGGGACTGGTTGTTGTCTCAGGGGGTTCTGCATTGGTTTCTGGACTGGTTGTTGTCGCAGGGGGTTCTGTAGTGATTTCTGGACTGGTTGTTGTCTCTGGGAGTTCTGTAGTATTTTCTGGACTGGTTGTTGTATCAGGGGATTCGGTAGTGGTTTCTGGACTGGTTGTTGTCTCAGGGGGTTCTGGACTGGTTGTTGTCTGAAAGGGTTCTGTAGTAGTTTCTGACTCAGAGGGTTCTGTAGTGGTTTCTTGACTGGTTGTTGTCTCAGGGAGTTCTGTAGTGGTTTCTGGACTGGTTGTTGTCTCAGGGGTTTCTGGATTGGTTGTTGTCTCAGGGGGTTCTGTAGTAGTTTCTGGAATGGTTGTCGTCTCAGGGGGACAGGTAGTGGTTTCTGGACTGGTTGTGGTATCAGGGGGTTCTATAGTGGTTTCTAGATTGGTTGTTGTCTCAAAGGGTTCTATAGTGGTTTCTGTTTCATAGGGCTCTGTAGCGATTTCTGGACTGGTTGTTGTCTCAGAGGGCTCTGTAGTGCTTTCTGGACTGGTTGTTGTCTCAGGGTATTCGGTAGTGGTTTCTGCACTGGTTGTTGTCTCAGGGGGTTCTGAAGTAGTTTCAGGATTGATTGTTGTCTGAGAGGGTTCTGTAGTAGTTTCTATCTCAGGGGGTTCTGTAGTGGTTTCTGGGCTGGTTGTTGTCTCAGGGGGCTCTGTAGTGGTTTCTGGACTGGTAGTTGTCTCAGGAGTTTCTGTAGTGCTTTCTGGACTGGTTGTTGTTTCAGGGGGACAGGTGGTGGCTTCTGGGCCAGGTGATGTATCAGGGGATTCTGTAGTGGTTTCTGGACTGGCAGTTGTCTCAGGCGGTTTTGTAGTTGTTTCTAGGCTAGTTGTTGTATCAGGAGGTTCTGTAGTAGTTTCTGGGCTGGTTGTTGTCTCGGGGGGACAGGTGGTGGTTTCTGGACTGGTTGTTGTATCAGGGGGTTCTGAAGTGGTTTCTGGATTGATTGTTGTCTGAGAGGGTTCTGTAGTAGTTTCGCTCTCAGGGGGCTCTGTAGTGGTTTCTGGACTGGTTGTTGTTTCAGGGGGACAGGTGGTGGTTTCTGGGCCAGGTGTTGAATCAGAAGGTTCTGTCGTAGTTTCTGGACTGGTTGTTGTCGCAGGGGCTTCTGTAGTAGTTTCTTGACTGGTTGTTGTCTCAGGGGGACAGGTGGTGGTTTCTGGACCAATTGTTGTCTCAGGTGGTTCTGTAGTATTTTCTGGGCTGGTTGTTGTCTCAGGGGGTTCTGTAGTCGTTTCTGGACTGGTTTTCGTCTCAGGGGGACAGGTGGTGGTTTCTGGACCAATTGTTGTCTCAGGTGGTTCTGTAGTAGTTTCTGGGCTGGTTGTTGTCTCAGGGGGTTCTGTAGTGGTTTCTGGACTGGTTGTCGTCTCAGGGGGACAGGTGGTGGTTTCTGGACCAATTGTTGTCTCAGGTGGTTCCGTAGTAGTTTCTGGGCTGGTTGTTGTCTCAGGGGATTCGGTAGTGGTTTCTGGACTGGTTGTCGTCTCAGGGGGACAGGTGGTGGTTTCTGGACCGATTGTTGTCTCAGGTGGTTCTGTATTAGTTTCTGGGCTGGTTGTTGTCTCAGGGGGTTCTGTAGTGGTTTCTGGACTGGTTGTTGTCTCAGAGGGTTCTGTAGTGGTTTCTGAACTAGTTGTTGTCTCAGAGGGTTCTGGACTAGTTGTTGTCTCAGGGGTTTCTGTAGTGGTTTCTGGACTGGTGGTTGTCTCTGGGGTTTCTGTAGTGGTTTTTTGACTGGTTGTTGTCTCAGGGGTTTCTGTAGTGGTTTCTGGACTAGTTGTTGTATCTGGAGGTTCTGTAGTAGTTTCTGGGCTGGTTGTTGGCTCGGGGGGACAAGTAGTGGTTTCTGGACTAGTTGTTGTATCTGGAGGTTCCGTGGTGGTTCCTGAACTGGTTGTTGTTTCAGGGGGACAGTTGGTGATTTCGGGACTATTTGTAGTCCCAGGGGGTCCTGTATTGGTTTCTGGACTAGTTGTTGTATCTGAAAGTTCTGTGGTGGTTCCTGGACTGGTTGTTGTCTCAAGGGGTTCTGTAGTAGTTTCTAGACTGGTTGTTGTCTCAGGCGGTTCTGTAGTAGTTTCTGGGCCAGGTGATGTATCAGGGGGTTCTGTAGTGGTTTCTGGACTGGCTGTTGTTTCAGGCGGTTTTGTAGTTGTATCTGGGCTAGTTGTTACATCAGGGGGTTCTGTAGTGATTTCTGGACTGTATGTTGTCACAGAGGTTTCTGTAGTGGTTTCCGGATTGATTGTTGTCTCAGGGGTTTCTGGACTAGTTGTTGTATCAGGCGGTTCTGTATTGGTTTCTGGACTGGTTGTAGTCTCAGGGGCATCTGTAGTGGTTTCTGGACTGGTTCTTGTCTCAGGGGGCTCTGTAGTGGTTTCTAGACTGACTGTTGTCTCAGGCGGTTCTGTAGTAGTTTCTGGGCTGATTGTTGTCTCAGGGGGTTCTGTAGTGGTTTCTGGACTGGTTGTGGTTTCAGGAGGACAGGTGGTGGTTTCGGGACTAGTAGTTGTCTCTGGGGGTTCTGTAGTAGTTTCTGGACTAGTTGTCTCATGGGGACTTGTTACTGGACTGGTTGTAGTCCCAGGGGGTCCTGTAGTGGTTTCTGAACTAGTTGTTGTCTCAGGAGGTTCTGTCGTGGTTTCTGAACTACACGGAGGAATTGTTGGCTCAGAGGGTTCACTAGTAGTTTCTGGACTATCCGTAGTATTTGTTGGCTCAGGGACACCGGTGGTAGATTCAGGAAAATCTGTAGTATTTGGTATCTCAGAGGAGCCAGTAGGTGTTTCGGGAGGTCCTGTAGTGGTTTCTGGACTACCCGTAGCTTCTGGAGGTGCAGTGCTTTCTGTGCTAACTATACTAGTTGTGGTTGTTGGTGCAGTCGTTGCTGTATTATCATGACTACTTGTTGGATCTGTGGGTGCTAAAGTGGTTCCTGTGTTATCAGGACAAGCTGTAGTCAGAGGAGGTAATGTCGTTAGTTCTGGCGTTTCTGAAGTGGTTCCTGTGATATCCAGACTAGGTGTAGTCAGTTGTGATGCGGTGGTTGCTGTATTATCAAGACTATTCGTTGTGCATGGGGGTTCTGAAATGGTAGTCTCTGTGCTATCCGGACAAGCTGTAGTTAGCGGAGGTGCAGTCGTTGGCTCTGAGATTTCTGAAGTGGTTCCTGTGCTGTCCGGATAAGCTGTAGTCAGTGGAGATGTTGCTGTATTAACAGGACTGATTGTGGTTCCTGGAGGTTCTGAAGTGGTAGTCTCTGTGCTGTCCTGATGAGTTGTAGTGAGCGGAGGTGCAGTCGTTGGCTCTAAGATTTCTGAAGTGCTTCCTAGGCTATCCGGATTAGCTGTAGTCAGTGGCGATGTGGCTGTATTATCAGGACTAATTGTGGATCCTGAAGGTTCACGAGGTTCTGAAGTGGTAGTCTCTGTGCTGTCCTGATGATTTGTAGTGAGAGGAGGTGCAGTCGTTGAGTCTGGGGTTTCTGAAGTTCCTGTGATATCTGGGCTAGTTGTAGTCAAGGGAGGTGCAGTCGTAACAGCATTATCAAGACTATTTGTTGTACCTGGGGGTACTGAGGTGGAAGTCTCTGTGATATCCGGAGAAGCTGTCGTTGGTGGAGGTGCAGTCGTTGGTTCTCGGGTTTCTGAAGTGGTTCCTGTAATATCCGGACTAGATGTGGTCAGTGGAGGTACAGTCTTTGTAATATCAGGACTATTCGTTAGTTCCGTAGTGGTTTCAGTGCTATCCAGAATAGCAGTAGTCGGCGCTGTAGTTGCTGTATAATCAGGACTATACGTTGGTCCTAGATATTCTGAAGTGGTTCCTGTGCCATCCGGACTAGTCAAGGCCAATGGAGGTGTAGTAGTAGCTGCTGTATAATCAGGACTAGTTGTTTGTTCTATTGGCGCGTTTGTTGTTGGTTCTACAAAACACATATCCGATGATTGTTCTTCTTGTGTGAGTGGACAAACGGAGTTTGTATTTGGCGGGGAGTTGTCAGTATCAGTTGCATTGTGATTTTCCAAAACACTTTGAGTACTATTGGTTGTTTCGTCATGAGGAGTTACTGGAGAAGGTGTATTTTCTGAACATTCATCTTCTTCATTTATATCATTGCAGATTGAGTTACGGTTTTTTCTGGATTTATTCTGGTCACATTTATTTTGCTTTTGATACGGCAGAGGTAAAACACTAGAAGCGTTTTGACTTTGTTTAGACATCTTGTTTTCGATGTATTTTGTAAATAGTTTTTGTACTGTATTTTTCATTCGCGCTGTCATTTTTCTTGGGTCTTTGTTCAACTTTGCCAATTTTTTTACTAAAATACCTAAATTTTTGGGGTCCTGTGTTCCATTTTTCTGTAAACTTTGTGTTAAGGAGTCACGAAAATCATCTTTAATTTGTTTCTTGTCGACGTACGGCAAGTAATTCCAAAAATTTGGCATCCAAGTCTCAGCAATCGATTTTGGAAATTGAACATCTGGGAAAGTACCTACACTCTTGAAGCAATAAGGATCAGACTCTGCTGTAAACATACCATCTGACGTAGTGTTTACGTTGTCATTTGTGTTTGATCTTTTTAGGAATGTTTCTAATTTTCGTTTTAATTTTGCGTCTCTGCGTAGTTTGTTTAATAATTTAGTTTTATTCATAGAGTTACTCTGTTGTCTACTTTCATAATTAGTCACGTCTTGTCCAAAAATATTTGATGATCTTTGGCACGTTGGGTATTCTGTTTCAGGAAATTTAAATAAACTATTAATTTTCCGATTTTGTTGAGCCAAATTGTTGTCATCATATGGACTTGGATTAACGAGAACTGGTCTGTAAACCGGTGATGATCCTCTATTGTGTTTAGATGTTTTAAGGTTTCTGAAGTATTGTTTTAAAGCAGACCTTTTAAGTGTCCGTGGCATGCATAATGTGCATGCTATCTGTAAAAAAGGTTAGCATTTTAATTGTTTGCTTATGAGATTTTTTCTACCTGACTTACAATGATGGTTTGGAATAGCCTCGTCATCATCACTGGACTCTCGGGAGAGCGAATGGGTCTCATCAGAACACAATAGTTTTGCCCATGTCATTAAATCGTAATCACAAGGAGTATTAATGACTGAATCACATGAGAACAATAATTTTTGCCTTTAAAATATTTAAGATTGTCCTGGACTTACTAAGCTTTTCTTTTGCATAGCAACTAGACCTAACATTAGTTTTTCCTATTGATGTTTAAAGAAGATAAACACCGTTTAATTTATTTAAATATGATTACTCTGAGATGTAGGTATTGGTACTTACAATTACTTAGTTGGATCGAAAAATGGTGCAATTTAATCACAATAAAATTTTAATAAATTTTGTTGTATGAAACAATGAATAAATAACACTTACCCCTATTAGTATAATGGCGATAATCAGTAACGCCACCTTTTCACGAAGTCCCATGTTGTTGTAACTATTCATCTATGTAATCACTCTTATTTATGCCTGATTGCATTTCCTAATAGACGTGATGATGTTTTTACTATAAATATACTTTTATCTTTGAATCTAAAGCGAGATAAACCTTCTTATCGTTTTAGATTTTCACTATTGCATTTATTAAGCAATTTCCATGTTATTGCAATACGTATTAAAGTATCGGTGTGATATTTTTGCAAAATCTGTAAAATGATTCTTAAATCGGCCTTATCAGTAATATAATCGGCGCTGAGATACTTTCTAATATTTAATATTCGTCGATAGGTTTATGTGGCAATAGTATACTCAACCTATTGAAAGAATAAGAATTAAAAATAATTAAGTCAAAAATATATTATTGCGAAGTAGGGGGATGGACCTATCTCTTTGTTTACCCGCGCTATACCCATGTTGTTTGTTTTGTCCGAATTTTCAAGATTTTTACATCATTATAAATATTATTTTCTTTTTCAGGTAAACTATCGCAGATCACAGGATGGGCGGTTTGTCACAAACGCAATATCTAAGTTAAGTAGGTAATAAGTCTGATGAGATAAACTTCTACGAATACTTTATTGAAATATATTACTTAGTACAGTACACAGTTTTTATTACTTATTAAAGAAATTATGGTATAGATATTGTCTACTCGTCCGTCTCAATGATATCATCCTCATTTTTGTCATCCACAGTTTCGTTTAGTTTGTCCTCATTTTGTTTGTTTGCGTTTGCAATAATTTTTTGGACAACGTCATTCGATTGTTTTTGGAGATTATTTAAGACCTCCTTTTTATTTTTCCCTGCCAGTATTGGATTATCTTCCTTTATGAGTTTATGAGGGTACTCATTGGCACTTTCAATACCTGCTGCAACTGATCTGAAGGATTCCTTGACATCCTTCGGGAATGATGGTAACACTGCATCTGCATTAGCTTTGAAATAATAAGGCTTGGCGCATTGTATTATGTCTGAAGGGTATTCGACGTCTGGGAAATAATCTTCGGGGGAGTTCGGTTCGTCAAAATCACCAGCGAAAATATTGAAACGTGCAATTTTGTCTCTTGCTGACAAAGTGCTTCTTGGAGTCCGAATATTATTTTCAATAGCACAGAAAACAGTCTGGAAAGAAAACAAAATTTAAAAGTCATAAACTTGTCCTTAAGAAAACAAAGAAATATGTTATGATGTCACTATTTCTCATAGTCATGAATACACCAACTTCAGATACTAATGATTATGATGATAAAATTTAAGTTCTCACCTTTATAAATAAGATAGCTACGATGTATTTGAAATTCATTATTGCTTGCACTAATTACTGTCTAGGCCTATTGCTAGAAAAATGATATGAAGATGATATCACATGTATTCTTTATATAGATACCGTCTTCACTTGAAATGATAAAGCATATTTCGAAACATTTACCAACGTCACCGTAAAATATGAAATAAAAATTTTATTACACACGTGGCGTAATAAGTGAAGTTTATGTCATACTATCGTATACTTATGAGTCTTAAAGGATATAATAATAATCAAAATATGTTTTTCTTTTTAGAAAAATACTGTTCATTTTAGTACGTACTTATCTATACTTATAATTAATCTCTAGAGAGCTAAATTCTGTACATTAAATATATTTTCAAAGTAACTATCAGGGGGTGATGAGCGATCGATACTGATGCCAAAAATTCAGACAGTAAAATTTTTGTTTGTCTGTCTGTATGTATGTTCCTTATAGAAACAAAAACTACTAGACGGATTTTGACGAAACTTGGTAAAATTATTCTTCATACTCTTAGGCAGGTTCATCACGCTACAATCAAACGGAGCAAATAAGTGAAGGGAAATGTTGGCTTAATTTTAACAAGGCGGATTTCGATGCTATTAAAGTGGAGCTTAGTGAAATTGACTGGTGTAACCTGTTCCATGGCACAAAGGACCCAGATCAGATGCTAGAAATATTTTATAACACTATCAATTTGATAATTAATAACTTTGTTCCGACCACAAACTTTAAATATAACTGCAGGTCCGCGCCATGGATGAGTAAAGACTTAAAAAGAATGATCCGTGAAAGAAATAACTATAGCAAGCGCTACAATCTTTACAAAAATCCCTTGGACAAAATATCCCTCAGACTTATCAGTAAACGTTGCGAGAAGCTTTCTAAAACTTGTTTTCGTTCGTACATTGATTATATTGAACAAAAAATTGCGACTAATCCTAAATATATTTGGTCATACATTAAGAATAAACGCAAAGGTAACAGTAATTTCCCATCTACTTTATCTAATGGACATACTGTGGCAAGTACCGGAATTGACATATGCAACATGTTTAGCTCATACTTCTCGTCAGTTTATGACTCAGTTGGTGGAACATACGACCCAATTAGTAAATCACCCTTTTTGAGTAGTCTCAATAATAATCCAGACAGTTTGTCACAGTTATATATAGAAGAACATGAAGTTAAAAAAAAATTAATATCCTTAAATATAACTAAAGGGCCTGGGTTTGACGGAATTCCCCCAAAGTTTATAGTCAACTGTGCAAACGAATTGGTGTCGCCACTGACTTACATCTTCAATAGCTCTCTTCTGACTGGGAACTTTCCCAAGCAGTGGAAACTGGCCAAGGTTGTTCCGGTATACAAAAATGGTGACATCGGTATTGTAGACAATTATAGACCAATATCAATTTTGGCAGCACTGGCTAAAGTCTTTGAGTCACTAATCTGTCCAAAAATCCAAAGTTATTTTAAAAAGTACTTATCAATTCATCAGCACGGGTTTACATCGCGTAGGTCCACGTGTACTAACTTGGTGTCTTTTGTTGAGAATATTATTGGGAGCATGGATTTAAACAAACAAACTGATGCTATATATACTGACTTCAGTAAGGCGTTTGACAAAGTTTCTCATAGTATACTCATCAGAAAGCTGTCTGCTTACGGATTTGCTGGTTCATTTCTGGCATGGATTAACTCTTACCTAACCAATCGATCTTTTTATGTAGTCGTCGACGGTTATAGATCAAACACATACAAAATATGCTCAGGAGTACCGCAGGGTTCGCACCTGGGACCAATTCTTTTTAACATCTTCATTAACGATCTTCCTGAATGCTTTATCTATTCAACACCGTATATGTTCGCTGATGACCTTAAAATATCTCGAGTTATTAACTCTCAATCGGACACTTTGCTATTGCAGAGCGATATCGATAGACTGGTTACTTGGTGCAAACATAACAATATGAAGTTGAACACAAAAAAATGTTCACAGATCACTTTCACACGTAAATGTCTCCCAGTTGAGAACAAATACAGTATTCAGGATAGCAAGTTGAGTAGTGTAGATATCATAAGAGATCTTGGTGTTCTTTTGGACCGAAAATTAACTTTTATACCGCATTTTGATCATGTTATTAAAAAATCATCTAAGGCTCTTGGTTTTGTATTGAGAAACGCACGACCCTTTTATAAACAGAAAACTAAAATAATATTATACAATTGTCTCGTACGTAGTCACCTTGAATATTGTGGGGTGGTCTGGCGTCCTCATTATGCTACCCATAGTTTAAGAATGGAACGTATCCAAAAGAGATTCTTGAATCACTTGGCATTCGCGTCAGGCGTATCGAAAACACTGACTAGCTATAATAAACGCCTTACAAAATTTAAACTTGACTCACTTGAATCACGCAGAACTGTGCAGGATTTAATATTCCTTTATAAAACTCTAAATAGCATGGTAGACTGCTCTGTCTTATTATCATTGATCTCCTTTAGAGTACCACATAGGCTCCCAAGATATCCAGTAAAGTTATTATCCCCTCCTTTCCGAAAGACTGTCCTAGGTAGCAATTCCCCAGTATCCCGGTTCTGTAAGCTCTATAACAACTTTGGCTCAGACTTAGATATATTTGGAACTTCAATCCGTAAATTTAGAAACCAAGTAATCACAATAGTTAGATCAGAATTTTCTTCTTAGATATAGTCAATTAGTTTTATTTTTATTTTTATTTTGTACTTTTCATAAACATTCATTAGTGGTGCACATGTAAACACTTTAGCATGCAGTGTTTGCCTTTATTATATTGTACATTTAGTTAATGTTAAATGTTACTTAGTTTTAAACATGTATTAGTGTATAATTGTTGGTAAAGCAATAAATAAAATAAAAAAATAAAATAAAAAAACGGGAGAAGTTACTCCATTTTTAAGCTTCCGTCCCGCGTGCAGCCTTAATGGTTTAAGTTACATAGAAATTATGTATGACGGAAATATTCTACATAAAATTGTCCAAAAATTATGCCGAAACAGCATATGTCTATCTTTTATGGTTGACTCACAATAAAACGTGTTTATTCATACATGTTGCCTTAAGTCTCTTTTCCACGCGGAGTCGCTGGCATAGCTAGTTAACAAAATAATGTTCGAAAAATAAAATATTAAACTAACTTAAAACCCATGTCATGGTTACACACATAAGAATATGAATGAATGAAAAGAAAATTATGACTTGATAAAATAGTGAAATATGGTAAATATCCTGAACATTTTCAGTTTCCTAATATTAAATTTAATTGATCTTACAATTTTTAAACGCAATATTTAGTAGATACGTAAATTTTTCATAAAGTAAAATTCCTTAAAATTATAAAAGGGATTTATTTTTAAATTACCTCGGCATTAGGTATCTCCTTTGTAGCGTCAAGATCGTTGCAACGAATTTTATTTCAAACGAATTGTTCTTGAAAGAGAAGGTAAAAGGCCCCGTAATGTAATCTGCATGGCTACTTGGAGTAATGAGAATAGCTGCAGGTTTTCTAACATATCTTCTTAAACTTCTTTGTTGTAGTCTTACAACAAAAATACAACAATAGCGTCCGACCGATTTCAGCCATGACGGATCTCAATAGAGATCAGCCAAGTGCGCTGGACATATAAATGTGTGCGCAAACACAAGTGTACTCTCTATTCCCTTACTCTCATTATTTGGAGAGACGGCAATCTGACATGACCGATGAGAGATCGGGCGCAGGACCACGGGACCGCCGGCTTTACGTTATTTCCGAGGCATCAACCGCCAACTTCCTAACTCCGGGCTAGGAAGTTGCCGGCACTACCTGCCTAAATGCCTCGATGGCAGTTAGGGAGCAGTCTTTTAACATACTAGTGACCCGTCCTCGCTTCGCTTCGGGTAATCCTTTAGTATCTTTGACCTTTACCTAAAGGGTTGCCCATGAATATTCAGAATTCAAAACTCGCAAACAAAATTTTAATTTAAAATCCAACTATGTTTTAAAATAAAAAATTTTTGTAACTCATATTTCCTTATCTACTGTTTTTACCAAAATTGTAACAAAATTTTAATTTAAAATCCATCTACTTGAACTGACAGCCTTAAGGTTTAAGCCTACCTTACTCTACTGTAACCTCTACATATTTGAATGCACAAATATTTCATTATTGTTTCAGTATTCGGCCGTTAGTTTGTTCCGACACACACAACGTTTCCTCATTCCCTTCCCCTAGTTTAGCGAGATATTTCAGAGGTTATTTCTTTTCACAAATATATAAATTCTGTCCTGTTCATGTTAGTACTCAAATATGAGTGCTTTGTGTTGGAGTTTCACAATGTTTGCATGGAAAGGGAGTATTTATATGAGCACCTAACTCATCTTTCAGAATCCTGACTTACCTATACTAATATTATAAAGCTGAAGAGTTTGTTTGAACGCGCTAATATCAGGAACTACTGGCTCGAAGTGAAAAAATCTTTTTGTGTTATATAGACCATTATTCGAGGAAGGCTAGGCTATATAACGTCACGCTGCGTCCAATAGGAGCAAAGAAACAATGGAAAATGTGTAAGCTGGCACAGCTAGTGCAATAAAAATTGCACGTGAATCGCAACGTTTAACTTTGAATGCATACATTAAGTAAAATAACTACGTAAATAAACTCAAATAACTTCAGGTCACCCAATAGCAAAAGTAAAACAATTACGTTTATTTGTATTTTTTATTTATCAAAAACCACAGGTCGCTCGCTTCGCGCGTAACGATCACGGGGAAACGTTACGCGTAAAGTTTGTTGTTCGTTTAGAAGTAGCGGTTGCCGCAGCCTCCGCCGCATCCGCCGCCACAGCCGCCCCCGCATCCGCCGCCACATCCGCCCCCGCAACCGCCCCCGTTGTTGTTTCCGTTCCTGTTGACCAGCGACAGCAGGAGGATGGGCAGGAGGATGTTGTCGAAGTCGTTGCTGGAGTCGCAGCCGGTGGTGATGATGCCCGGGTAGCCGCCGCCGTAGATACCACCCTGGTACGGGATCACCTGGGATTGGATCCAGCCGCACTGAAACAAAAGACCGGTTTTAAAACATTTGTTATATTCAGCTTTCCAATACCACCTCGAAACGTCGGATCATCTGATATTTGTGTTTAAAATCGTATTATAATCTAGTTTCATCTATATAATGTTAGTTATAGAGTATATTGCATATATAGGCAAAATTACCGCGCAACTAACTGACGTTAAGGCTTCGATCAAAGGAGTTACGCTTTTCTTGGGTAGTCGAGTAACAATAAGCCAAGATACGAGTACAGTTTTAAAGTTGCCGGAACCGGACTGTTATTAAAAGGCCAAATAAGATCCTGAAGGTTCGAAAAAAGTTTTTAAATTTACCTTCGTAGATAGTCATTGATTCGAGTCTGTTTATAGTAAACAAAGAGAAAATAAGCCAGCCGGAGTTTAAAAACTTATGTGATTCACAAGTGCTAACATAACCGATAACCGCCTAAGAACAGGAACAAATAATGGTTAAGAGTGGTATTGTATTTGCTGTCTTTAACGCACAATTGCACTGTTATTTTAATGAGTCATATTCGACACATGAAAGCTAGAAAAAATATATTTTTGAAAAATCTTTGTAGACCGTAGATCTTTAATTAAATAGTGTCGAAATCTCAATCAAAATCATTTCTAAATCAATATTTGTTTACGACTGAAAGAGCTTAAAGAGGAAAAATGTATGTCCCGAAGTTAAAAACAAGTTAAAGTAGAATGGTATTTTTTTTTCCAAGTAAATACTACTATTCGTCGAATATTGTAGTTTTTTAAATTAAAATATAAATACCTGGGCGAGGAGGAGGAGACCAAAGAATGCAACGGTTTTGGTGGAAGTCATTTTGATTTGTTAATGCTATTCGGTGGTTATGGATGCTTTTATACTTAACGTCCAACATTATATCTGAAGTATTGCCAATTGTTTGTTGATATGCCCACATTTTGAAATTGGATTTGTGTGTCAATATGGGCACGTAGATTTGTGATAAGAAAGCCGCTTGGTGCATATGGTTTTATTAGTGTTATTTATTAAAATTACTTTAATGGTCGCATTAAAATGAGTTGCTTTAAAATAGCAAACAACTTATTTGTCCTATCTTATATAAAGTCATGTCAAAATAATAATCGTCGAAAACTATAAGTTAAGGAATAAATCAGGACGTCCCATGATTTCCCCGTCCCCTTTATTTGACCTAGGCTGCCGTTAATTTCTTGCATACATTAGATATCTGATGGATTTCGGCCATGGCGACCGATCTTAATGGAAATCAGCAAACTACGTAGGACATAATAATATTACAGTGCACAAATGTACGCAAACACAAGTGCACTCTCTGTTCCCTCTAAGAGATCAGGCGCAGGGCCATCGGCTTAACGTTCTTTATGAGGTACGGGCGTGGGCGGGCCCACTTCCTGACTCCGGGCTGAGTAATTTCTTAACAGAAAACACACTTGTTACCAAAAGACCCACGAATCAGTCATACATAGCATGCATTATCATCATCAACCCATATACGTCCCCTCTGCTGGGGCACGAGCCTACCCTAAACTAGGGCGATAAGGGCTTAGTCGACCACGCTGGCCAAGTGCGGGTTGGTGGACTACACAACCTTAGAAATTCTTCGTAGGTGTGCAGGTTTCCTCACAATGTTTTTCCTTCAGCGTTAAAGCGTCGAATGATGAATTGAAAAACACATTGGTACCTGGCGGGGTTTGAACCGGCGACCTCTAGCATGGCAAGCAACGACCTTAACCACTCGGCCATCGACGCATTGCATGTATTATATTATAAAATAATCAATATTTTTGAGTAAGACAAGTTCATTGCACTGTAAGCACTATGTATAATGTTTTAGCAGTCGCTGGATTATAAAGTATCCTTTAGATTAAGTTTGTGACGATAATGTGATAAGTCCCTTCATCTACAAAAGTTTAAGTCTCTTCAAAATGAATCTATTCGAAATACGTGTTTAGCAAATAAGTTTTTAGTTCTTAGGTTTTGAAAAAAAACGATGTTCCAAAGACTACACACACATACATAGTATATAGTTAATATTCTTTTCCCGAGATTCATAGTTTAGATATCTTTGTGAATGGTGACAACACACAGATTGGCACACCATTTGTCACGGTGTCCGAGTACCATGCAACGTAGAAAGTCGCTAATTATTCATTTCATATGCTAATTGCACAATAAAGAAACAAATTTCACGTAGCATATGCTTTGACGATGTTCTTTTTACCTGACCGCGTGACGTGAAGGAGTAATGTGTTTATCTGTCTATAAACGAGCGGATATGGATCTGAGCGTCCTTACTAACATACGATGATGGCTTGGAGTAGCCTCGTCATCATTGCCGGACTTACGGGGGAGCGGATGGCTCTCACCCCTAAATCTGATGTTCTATTAAGCAGATCCGAATACGTGCATGTTATTCATTCATCAACCTAAAATAATAAGTGTTTTCCCTCTCATTTCTACCTTATGTAATGAGTTTACCCTTCGAGATTTACAAAGCCAAAACGTAATAAAATATTTTACCATTATTGAGTACTTGGTAGATCTCTGAAAGTATTTTTGGTTTAAGTTAACTTCCAATTAAAAATTGCAAATATTGTATTTTTATTTACAATGGCTATAAAAATGTTAATCTTACATTTTAAAGTGATATTAGTAATTAGACTAACTTATCCCAATTACATTATAAACTTTGTCTGATCATAAATAAATGATTCCATGGTACCAAGAGTAGTATGGACAAAGAAGAAATAAATATGATTAGATTAGATCAAATAAATATTAGTTCCGAATTAGCGCTGGTGTCAGTGATGTTAACAAATGCCCCCAAAACTATGATTTTTCAAAACTTTGTTTAGGGGTGAGAGCCATCCACACCCCCGCAAATTCGGTGATGAAGATAAGGCTACTGCTAGCCATTGTCGTAGTCAGTTAGAAAAAAAATTGTCTCAAAAATTTTGCAGACCAGCTTTCCGCCCGACATCGCCCTCGTGAAATCGTTTATGACCCAAAATATTACTACAGTGAGTTCAGTTGAAAAATATCCCGAGAGCCTATTTTCTTCATAGACTGTGTACCAAATTTTTTTTATCAGTAGTTTTTTGAAAGCGCCGCGGACTGAGTTTCTTTCGCATTAATAACTATAAATATTTGGGACTGTTCCACACACCATCACCTGACCTCAAACTAAGCAGAGCTTGTATAATTGACCTCAGAAACTAATATTTATAAATACATGTACTTATACATAATCACACCCAGATACGGAACAAACAACGATGTTCATTGCACAAATACTTGTTCCGAGTGGGAATTGAACCCACGACTCTTGGAACCGTCAGCCGGGGTCACTAACCACTGTTCCAACGAGCCAGTCTTTATTGACTAAAATCTGATCGCCCTTAGTCTAGGGTAGGCCCAATATATAATTTTAAACTGTCATGGTTACACACATTAGAAAACTGAAACTGTCCGGAATATTTACCATGTTGTTTTGTTTTAATGAGCTCCCGATATTTTTGGCACTGTTCCAAGCGCCATGATCACAGGGTCAGTTTACCCGTGATCATGGCGCAACAACATGGTAAATATCCCGGACAGTTTCAGTTTTCTAGGGTAGGCCCGTTTACCAGCAGTGGGGACGTAAATGGGCTGATGAAGATCTTATTATGGATCGATGATACAATTTATTCATCATACATGCATACGTCGTTGTTTGGCCTTATCCTAATAAAGTTTACATAGGAACAACTGAATAAATAAATGTGTAATGGAGAGTTGAGTCACTGACTACACTCACACTTATTTTCTTTAAATTATATCGGACCTAGGACGAATTTATGTTATTTCGACACTGTACATGTAGTCGCATGCCATCTACACGTGACTCCTCAGGTCAATGGAATGAGCTTGTAGAAATCATGAATTACCTAATGCAATATGATATACCTAGACGATAGGCTGATTATTATCGAAAGTACGTGAGAAAATGTTGTTTGATACACAGAGTTGGAAAAGACCTGCAATATTTACATTGCTAACTGTAAACATATACTACGAGTACGATGATTCTCTTTGTAAAAATAAGCTAAAGTTTGGTGTCAGAAAGATAAGAGGGTACCTACGCCGAACTCATAGAATTATTTGGGAAGCATACTAGGCCCTCAGGAAACTTCCCTGGTTTCGATGTGAAAGCGAATGCACGGTTAAAATTTATTGTCACCCACCCTGATGTTGTAAAACATTCTTTCTTTGTCTAGTATATTGCAAACGGTAATATGTTTTTATATTCACTTATAAGTTGTTACGAGGTTTAACATATTCCTATGAATAGGCTCTACTAAAGGAACGGGTGATTTTTTGTTTATTTTGGACCTAACTATATAAAACGACAATTATGTTAAATAAGCTTTTATTTCATACAGAATGGTAGCATCTTTTAATATAAACTGGGTGGACAGTCCGTTTTGATGATCAGGCACAATTCGTTAGGTCTTCTACCCGGCACGGGCTGTATCGATTGGCAGGGGCATCCGTAATCAGGCAGTATTATAGTTTCATCTATGTATTCGTTGACGGTAACTTCAGCGTACGCATTTGCGTCGGCGCTCGCATCGACGCCCCCGCTGGAATTTTCAGTGGCGACGGCACTGGCTGACGCACTAACTGTTATTGTGTCTACTATTTCAATGTAATCTCGCTCAGAACCGCAGCTGCAACCGCCGGGACTGTATGTAAGGCCACTTCCGCTACCGCTACCATATCCACTTCCGTATCCGCTTCCACTGCCGCCGCCGCTACCGTATCCGCTCCCACTGCCACCGCCGCTACCGTATCCGCTTCCACTGCCACCGCCGCTACCGTATCCGCTGCCACTACCGCCACCGTATCCACTTCCGTATCCGCTTCCACTGCCACCGCCGGTACCGTATCCGCTGCCACTACCGCCACCGTATCCACTTCCGTATCCGCTTCCACTGCCACCGCCGGTACCGTAACCGCCGCCACTACCGCCTCCGTATCCACTTCCGTATCCGCTTCCACTGCCACCGCCGGTACCGTATCCGCTGCCGCTACCGCCACCGTATCCGCTTCCACTGCCACCGCCGGTACCGTATCCGCTGCCGCTACCGCCACCGTATCCGCTTCCACTGCCACCGCCGGTACCGTATCCGCTGCCACTGCCGCCACCGTATCCGCTTCCACTGCCACCGCCGGTACCGTAGCCGCTGCCATATGCGCTACCATATCCGCTGGCATACCCAGTGCCGCTGTCAATGGGAACAACATTGTTGTACCCGCAAGACCCGCCGCAAGACCCGCCGCAGCTGCAGCCATTATTGTTGTTATTGTTAAAGAGTCCACCACCACCGCCGTTTCTATTCCTCAGCGCGTACATTAAGAATATGAGGTTGAACAGATTACTGTCTCCGCTGCCGCTGTCAGAAATGATAATGGGCGGCGACGGAGCGAAGAATTGGGATGGGAAGTCGTAAAATGAACCTGCGTTGGATGATCCGAAGAAGTCGGATGAGAAGTCATAGTCGAAAGGTGAGTCAAAAGGTGAGATGTCGAAAGATGGTGATGATGGTATAGGTAGTAAAGGCGGAGATATTAAAGGTATCTGAGATGATATTGGCGGTGCGACAGGTATAGGCTTAGGTAATGGTGTGGGGTAGAAGTTCAGCGTTTTAGGAGCGTTGGATATTTGGTTGTTCAGCCCAATGTTTGGCTTGAGCAACGCCGACGGTGACGATGACACCGGGATCGAAGTCGAGCTCAACGGAAAGGCACATAGGCAGCTCTGAAATAGAAAATACTGCATTAGAAACATGTCAGGTAACTTTGCGACATATGAAACTAGCCATATCTTTATTGCACTCAATTGAGAAATTAAAACACGTAATAGTTAGTGAAATGCAAAACGTTCTTGTAGTATTTTATCAATGGTATTTACTTTTTTTTATCAATGAAGGTTTTTGAGAAAAACGGACAATAAAAGGATGGTATATACATTGGAATATTTTGATATTTAGTAAAAGAAATTAACCTTTATAACGAGCGTGAAACCCGTTAAAAACGTCAGCGTTCGCCCTCCCATTTTGAAGGTTTTGTGCTATATAGACGCACGCTGAGACATGCATCCCTTATATATGGAGATAGAATGAAGAGTTTCAACAGAAAATCGGTCAGTAGGTAAGTGAGTGTTGAAATTGAGCCTTTGGAGCGCGCAGAGCACGTAATGTTTTGGACCAAGATATTCGTATTCGCGATTGTGTTATTGTTATCAGCTTCCATTCTTGTGGCGGGACAACAAACATTTTGTAGTGTAATTACTTCGAGATCATTTGTAGGCATGTGTTTTTTGATGTTATCTATACAGACGACGAAATTTATATGTAAAATTTGTGATAGGCAAGTATTTATTGCATTTCATATAACAGAAACAGAAATTGGGGTGAGAGCCATACTGCTCCCCCAAAATCCGGTGACAATGACAAGACTACTCCAAGTCAATATGGTCTATTGTGCCTGTCGACCTCATATTTGGATCTCACTTACCATCAGGTGGAGTGAGGTCATCTTGTCAGCCTATTATAAAAAAAAAGCCACGATATAGTTATTTAGGCCAAAAAAATATGCTGTATACGAGTAGGTACAGTATCTATATATCTACAATTTCCGTAAAGTTCAGTTAAAGTAATTAAGTTTAATTATATTAATAAGTTTCAATAACGATTGTAATATTTGACTTTGGCTGCAATAGATTCGCATGAGAGTTTCATTGCTACCCAATTCCATATTATATCCTCGTCTACGTATTTTACACTCGTAATTCCAGCAGTTTAGTTAGTTCATCTGAGAAGGCGACCGTTTATTGTACCAGGGTCCTCACAAGATATGACTCATAAAAGGGCCAAACTGCTATGCAAATTTACGTTACTTATTGCAACCTTATAGGCGTATAATGTGAATGGAACTTAATAACAGGTAGCGATCGCTTTCTGAAGAAAAAAAGTATTTATATGGGTCTAAATCTATACTAATCTATACTAATATTATAAAGAGGAAAGATTTGTATTTTTGTATTTTTGTATGTTTGTAATGAATAAACTCAAAAACTACTGGACCGATTGCAATATTTTTTTCACCATTAGAAAGCTGCATTATTCAGAAGTTACATAGGCTATATAATATCACGCTAGGTCCTATAGTTGTGGAGCAGTAACCGAAAATGTTTCAAAAACGGGGGAAAGTATCGTTTCTGAGGCCTTCCGTGGCGTGCGTTGAGCATATAGTTAAAGTTATACAAAAATGCTCTATGGATGAATTGTTCATTTTAACATTATCTTTAAAAAAGTCCGCGAGAGCATATGTCTACCTTTTATAGTTTACCCATAACAATCGTTTTAATGATTTAGATGTTTGCTCCAAAGTAATCTTCTATATTAATAATTTTGTCAAGGGGTACGGTAGACTCGATTAAAACCTTACATGAATAATAAAACATCAAAAAATAATGATTTCGAGTCGACAACATATATCCGCAAATTTCGGATTGTCGAGTATTTTGTTAAATTCAAAATGTGTTGACAGACGAATCAAAGTCACCATCTTGCCGGAATTATTGAGTGAATATTGTGTCAAAACTAATTTTCTTCAGTCATTGACGTTTCGCGGAAACATTGTTTTTGACACATCTTTTATGATAATATACTCTTTCAGGGCGATAACAGATACTGATGAAGAATAGATAATTATAATTTTATAAGGACCTTTGCCAAATTCTAGGATTGACTGACCTATCGACGCACAGCTTAAACGGCTAAACGTAGGCACTTGAAATTTGGACCGGACGTAGCTTAGGTACCATAGAGGTGCACTAAGAAAGGAATTCTCGAAATTCTCACGGGAACGGGAATAATCGGGAAAATCCTTTAGTATGAAAAATCTAAACCGCTGAAGTTAGATGCTGTAAATTTGACATGCAGGTACCATAATAAACTTAAAGCTTCGGTGAAACAGGATATTGAAAAATTCTTACGGGAACGAGAGTTAGCAGGATAAACTTTTATATGTTAAATCCTGTAGTCCACGCGAACGAAGTCGCGGGCACAGCTAGTATAGACATATTTGAGACAGCTTTTGACCAAGTAACCAAACACGAAAAAAAAACGGAGTATCTTACGGTTACCTATACTTTATAATGATCATTGTAGAGGCATTTGTGCTTATTTTGCGTTGTTGAATAGCATAATCTGTTGCTTCTGCAAGCCGCCATTCATAGTCAGTGTGGAAAAACAAAACACGGTAAACTACTCCCGTCGCGTTCTAAACAGTTTTAAGTGCCAATCTCAACTCGTTACCCTAATTCGTCTGAGGAGCAATTAACTGCTTCAGGTTTACTGGTTTACATCATGCCTCTGCAAGTGATGTTCGTAATAGCCCGACGACCTCAAATTGATCGCGATCCCTAGTGGCCATTCCAAGTTGACCTTTGAATAGCTCCTACAACTAAAATTTTCAGCTTATCCAGTCGTTAGGAGCGAATTTTCTGTAAACGGAACATGCACTCGTCTGCATAGCTCGTGATATGAATGTATAGTTTCAGGAATTTTACTGTGTCTAGCATCTGATTATAAATATATTGTGCTTATCAATATTCTATTTTAAGTCGATAAATATTTTATGTTGTACAATGTGCAGACATAATACAAAACAATTTAATGTGTTCTAATATTTTAATTACAATTATTGAAACGTGAATTTAAGTTGACATTTAATACCTATACTAATCAGTAGGCTTGACACTTAGGCATATTAAACAGATTTTTCTTAATGGACTCTCCCACATGATTTGGACGCCAAGGTCGAGTGGTTCGAAAGGTTTAGTTTTTAATAGAAAAAATAGCTTTTATCTTAAAATCTATGTCAAACCAATTGCATTGTTTGATGTCACTTTGAATTTATTCTATTTGAAACTATGCATTAACGATAAAATTTTAGGCATGCCATCCATTCCCCAGCTAGTCCGTCGATGACGTCAAGGCATCATCAGTCGTTCAGGAAAAAAGTTGATAATATTTTAAAGTTCTTTACTACTAGCTCTCCAATCGCGCTTCTGTCTGCGGGAACCTGTTAATTGTGTAAAATATTACACCCCCTTTTAACGCAGTAGGCTGAAAAAGAAGCGAGGTTAAAAATACGAGTGTACCAGATTTCATTTAAATCGGGAAACTTTGGATTGAAAGTTCGACTAAAGACAGAGTTAAATTCAAAATTATGATATCAAATATGGATTACAAGTTTTAATAACAAAAAGGTACAGTCATTAACTTAAATATAAAACCAACTGTCATCTTTACTTTCATCTTGTCTTGCCCATGACCAGCGCTGTACTCGAATCGTCGGGTTAGGGACCCGACGTAACCAGGATAATATGTTCATAACAAATAGGTAAAGTTAAGTTTTATCAAGCCAATATGGTTAAACAAAACATAAATTAGGTAAGTACATGATGTGTTCTGTAATATTTTGTCCAATCCATTCTTTCATCACGTAAACTATTTCTCTTTTATCCATGTTCACACACTTAATGAAATCACATTCTAAGCTAATTGTAAATCCTACGTCTTCTATACTTTTAAACGGTTTTATGATTGCAAGAAATATTGTGAGTTCCCCTTTAAGTCACATATTGATTAAATGTGCATATTGCAAAGAATCTGTGATTGAATTGGGTTAGGTAGTTTCATATAAAAAAGCAAAAAAAATATGAACACATTTCTGTTTAATTTCGTTTTATTAATACGCAAATTAGTGTTAGTAGAAAACTGTTTATGAACATAAAAATTATAATTATTGTCTGGGGGGTTATTATCGAACATTACATTTTGATCTATTAATTTATATAAACGGACAGTATCTTTGTTGAAAGTGATACTTATATACATTTTGATAAACGTTTGGCTACGCCAAATAAACTATAACCAAATAATTTAATTGTCAGAATATTGTACAGTACAATAATTGTAAAACTTTGCCACAAACGCTGTCTACACCCAACACACAAACTTGAGATACACTAGTGAGGTAACAATATATAAATAGAAATTAGGTAGCACAAATGCAAATGACTTGAGAATAAAATTAAATTTCCAAGAAAAAAATCTTTAAAATAGAATGTATTGATTTTAACTACCATTAAGATCAGTAATAGAGTTCATAGTGGAGTAAAGGAATTTGTCGTTTTAGTGTACAGATGGCATACATTAACGACACTGAAGTCAAGACAATTCTCCAAAGTAATATATTAATGAAAATTTAGTACGGAATTGTTGAATGAATTTTATTCGCACTCCTACTTCGCGTTCCAAAAAAAACTATCGTTAACATCACTAGTTGTTTAGTCGGTAGTCCTAATAGCAGACAGGGCCGTTATTAATGGGTACAGGGTAAGGAACGCTGTTGCAACCGCAGCCGCCACTGCAACCGCCGCTGCAGCCGCAACCGCCACCGCAACCGCCGCCGCCGCCGCCGCCGAGGAGACCGCCGTTACCGTTGTCCAAGAGCAAGAGGAGCAGGATCGGCAGGAAGCTGTTCAGGCTGTTCCCGTTGTTGTTGGAGCTCACCACTATCGGGGGGGAGCCAGCGCCATACTGGTATTGGGCTTGTACCAGGTATATCTGTGGATAGGGACGATTGAGTTAAAAAGAAAATTTTAAAAATATATGTTAGACATACGAAATGCTCTGATCTGCCAAATTCAAATTATGAATAAAAAAAAATTTTGTTATTAAAGTTTTGGGATGTAATTAGTATCCGAACTTGAAAATATATTAATTTCTAATTATTTACATAATTGCGAATAATTTTGAAATAAAAAAAAAATCAGACGTAGACATGAAACAGCCTGACAATTTAAATAAAATTTTAGTGATTCCACAATTAATTTAATTTATTATTTCACTTTGTATAATATTATTTACTTACGTTAACATTTGTTACAAAAACTAAGCAAAGAAGCCACCACACGGAACCCATTTTGAATTAACCTTGTTACGCTGCGTAAAAGACACTGAAATTATTTATATGCAAATGACTTATATATATAAGTACCATTGGCTATCGTTGGCTAATTTAGAAATATTGGTCACGGAATCGTCGGTGTGATAAAGGTGCATTTTCAAAATATCTACTTGGAACATTACATTACTGCGTTATCTGTGTAATATGACACATTTCATAGTATTGCTATTGTATTGAATTCACTTTCTAGATCAGCGGCTCCGGCTTTATACAACTGAACATTGATTATTTGAATATTTTGGGATAAAATAGTGTAAGATCTATGGTACTAAAGTTTTTTATATGAAATTTGCTTAACATTATTAAGTCCTATACGAGTAGTCTTATTACTACAATTGGGTAGTTTCTTAAGTCAAATTTTACATGTGTTTTCACAATTAATAGTAAGAAAAACCATAACAAATCTCAAAAATGAGATTCTAATGTTGAATTTTGCGTACTTCTTAACGTAAATGGCATATGATTCTCAGGCCGACCGGGTCTTGAAAAATGCTAAAAAATTGTCTAAGAGCAAGACTTGGGGTTCAAATGAACATGACTATACATTGCGTTAGATTAGAAACTTTATTTTTACATAGTTTTAAGGGTGTGTAAAGATTACTATTCGTTTCAACTTGGTCCTCGACGCGTCTTTGGATTTCACCATTTTTTTTAACTGTACTTACTAACCTAACATACGATGATGGCTTGAAGTAGCCTCGTCATCATCACCGGACTTCGATAGTCCGGTGAGCCGGAGCATTGTTTACTATTACAAGACCAATATCTAAATTAAACTACATTGTATATTACTCCATTGAGTCTGAGAAAAATGCAGCGCCGAACTGTTAATCAATCGAGGCATAGAGCCAAGAGAGTACCAAAAGTAAGATTGGATATTCATGATTTATGTCGTTCTATCTTATTTATCTTTTTCTTGATTCTGAACGAATATTTTTGCATTTTTGCAGTGTATTTGCTAAGTAGGTATTTAGTCTAAGGCAAATTGTCCGTGAAATTATCGCTTACACTTGTGTTTCTAATAAGTAAACAAGTTTAAAGATTCGATCGAAAAGGAATGATTATTGAATAAAATATGGTCAATAGCTTTCAAGATCTTCCAAAAGGTAACCATATCCGAATGTAATATTTACTTACAATTTATTTTCTTATTTTCTATTCCTCCCTATTTTCTTCCCTATTAAATTCAAGTGAGTGAATTCGGGTCCACTATTCAGGACAAGGGCGATTATAGGTTTTCAACAGAAGGGTTCCATCGGCAGTCGCCGTAGCTTTTTGAGCAGTCAGTATTAACACTTTATCTATCTATACGGTCCCTAATTTTAGCAGCAGTAGTTGTCTCTAATGCAGCACATCAGCCAAGTTCAAGAAAATGAACAGGCGAACCAGCGCAGAGAGTAATTTATATGAACTACTTGGTACCACTTTTAACTTTTTTAATTTAAACTACGTGTATTGTTGTCTTACCAAGTTCAATCTAACCTACTTAAAGGAAAAGCCAAGTGAGTAAAGAAAAAATACTTGTTCATCATGTTATTTTGTTCCTATAAATATACATATTTAGATTTTGCATAGAACTTGGCGCTCATTAAGATCTCCATTATTTTTGCGACGTAGCCCACATTCAAGCATGATTTTTGTGTGGAACTTGGCTCTCTTTTTTACATTTATGTTTTTGGTGGGATTGTATAGTTCATAAATACTGGCTGGGCCATCTGGATCCGTAGCTGTTGCATGCACGTTCTTAGTGCCGACGACATCTAATATTTAGGAACAGTATCTTGCCATGCGAAAGGTCAACCGAGTAACCGGGCTGTTGGTCTATAGTTTACATTGTTTTTAACTGTACCTACGTGTTATGTTACAGACTTATCAGATCTGGGAACCGGTCACAAAATACGACAGTAACTGCGTATAACTGTAACTTAGAACTTTTTCATATGACTATACGTATTGCTCTTTGCCTTTCCTCTTTTGTCCTATTTCACATATAACTTACCTAGTAATACCTTTTCGTAGTCTCGCCTAATAATAGATATGGTACTGTTGTATTACATCGCACGGAGGATATAAGTTTCTGCTTCATGCATGCGAAACATGGCGGCTTTGTTTTATTATGGGCTTAACACAAACATCTTGAACACAATAAATTCAATATTTAAATGTGTTAAAAACGTTAAACCTTAGTAGGTACCTATTACTTCTCGTATTAAAATTGAATATTTTTCTTTAAGCATTGATTTGACATCCTTATTAGCAATGAATTTCCATTTCAATAAATGCTGTTTATTGTTCGTTTTAAACATTTTAATTTTTGCTGGAAAACTGGAGGTATTTTATCAAATAAAATATTTTATATCTGGGATTAGAAAGAAATCATTTTATTCACATACAATAATAAAAATAACATAAATCCTAACCTCCTTTAAATACTATTGCTCTTTCATAACCGATTTGAATGTTTAGTTTTTAAATGTAACAAACCTCACAAATGCACACTCCGCCTTAAAAAAATATTCTTCAATTTATTAAAGACGAATAAAAATAAAAATATCATTCCAAATCAGACTAGCAAGGTATTGGTAAAGGATTTGTTGCAAAGGATAAACACAAATCCTTACAAATCAATGTATATTTTGCACAAGTTAATTATTTCAGTTACTTTTAGGTTATGAATGAGCAAGTTGATTTTGACATTTTATAGGATGGAGAGTATCAGTATGAGGGGCAGGATGCTGTTGAGGCCATTATTGTTGTTGCAGTTGGAAGGTTGCACGATGATGGGCTGTGGGAAGGGCGGGCACGCAGGGCCCGGGCCGAAGTTGCCCGGGAAGGAAGCCGGGTAGGCATCGGATATCTAAAAAGAAATATACGTGTTAAAATGAAGAATGAAAAACTTTTATTTAGTGACACATACTGTAGTGACACTAAATCGGCATCCACTCAGCATTTTATATCAAAGTAAGTTTCATAAATTAATCGTTCGGAGAAAGTAAAATAATGGTAATCGTCGTTAGATTTTTAATTTGTAAGTTCAAATAATCTTAGAGTCCTGAAGGTTTAAAAGATATTTGCGTTATGTTTGTTTTGGATGTAAATTTAGTTCATTATTTTTAATTATTAAAGTTTTAACCTAGCAAGTAGGATATTTGTAAATATATCAGCAAAATACTCACGCTGCAGTAGACCAGAGCGAATAAAACGATCCAAGTGGCTGACACCATTATGAAGGTTGTTTGATACTTGATAGTTCACTAATGATGTTAAATGCGGTGACCTGCATTTTTATACGAACTTTTTATCTTTTGACATACGTTGCCTTTCATTTGAAAACTAGCTCAAAAGGCGCACTGGAGTTGTATCAAATGCGCAAGTCTCACGTACAGATAACAAACAGGTTGTATCATGAAATTGTCAATGAAGGTAGTATCAAAACAATGTACGCGTTTTTGAGGACACTCTTGCCTTGTTTTTCAATGTTTTTGACTGACCGATCTGTTAAGGGAGATTGTAAAGGAAACATCTTTATTATTAATTGTTTTTATTAAATAACATAGTTTTCGAGTAAATTCGCATTGTAAATTATAAATTTTATTATTATTTTATAAATATTATACCTATTTTATAACCATGATAGTATTAGACTGGTTTTTCTCTAATCATCTTGAAATTCTTCACTGTAGTCGTATTCAGCACTTACAGGCTTAGCATTCTTACGTTTTCCATATTTCCTACTATTTCTTCGATTCTCGTAACTGTCAAACTCATCAGAATAATCATTGAAATAATTTAAAGTTAGATCCGGCTGGAAGTATTTCTTATTTTGTGTCTTCTTTGAACAATCACACTGGTGATTGCAGTCACAGTTGTTTCTCTCTTTTATTAAATTAAATATCAGCGGGAGCAACGATTTAAGATTTGAGGATTTCGAAGCCTGTTTCGTAAGACTTGAGGCTAAAATTGAACTAATTGATGGTACATCCGTATATGAATCTAATGATGTCTGAGGTACATTTGAGGGCAGGAAACTTATTGGTTTTTGATCTTGGTTCATAAGAGATTGAACCGAGGAATGAGGCTGTATGGATTTTATTATTGTGATTTGATTGGGATAGTCTGATGGATTTTGTATTACTGAATTCTGCAAAAGATACGACTGTTGATTTTGTTGTGGTGGGGCTATGACTGTCATAACTGAGGGCTGGGTATTCAAACCTGTAGATGCTGGTGCTAATATAGCCGCTGGATTATTAGTCACTTGTGATACATCAAGACCATATGGGACGTTACCGTATGACATTTGCTGGTTTTGCGGACACAATACAGTCACTTCACCCGGTGAATTCAAATTGCACAAATTACTTTGCGAAGATGGTATCGAAGTGATGACAGCTGAATTTGAAGTAGGATTACCGCCTAGATACTGAGATTGCGTGAACTGCGGTGAAAACTGGGCGTTCGGCAAAACGGACACATCAGAGGCTTGACGAAGAGTTTGAAGGTTTCCGGTATTCTGATTTTGCTGTTGCAAGTTCATATTTTGCTGTAGATTACTTGGGTAGTTAGCATTTATGGATTGTTTAAAATTCACGGGTTGTTGTTGCACCACCATAGTTTGTTGTAGATTGCTATTGGTAGCTTGTGGCTTCGTTGGCTGTATCGAGTTCTGCATATTCAAAGATTGCTGTTGTGCGTTTATGTTTTGTATGTTCGTCGTCGGTTGTATATTGAATGCCTGCTGAAAATTCTTCGCGAGCTTCAAACTTTCAGATTGCTGCAAATTGTTTGCCTGGCTTGTAGGTAGTTGATTTATTTTGTTTTGAAAGCTGCTTTGCGATTGTAGAACAGATGTTCTGTTAAGAATTGAGTTTGATAAATTGTTGTTACTTGCACCATTTTGCTGTATACCTCTAACCTGCAATGAAACAGAATAATATAGTTAGACTTACAGAAAAGAAGATATTAATAAAGTTACTTTTAAATGGGCACTTACCTGTATGTACAAAAGAGATATTATTAGCGCAGACACCCGGACCTTCATCTTGTCGAAAACATAAAATGTCAGTATTTAGATTTTATATACAATTATATATCGATAAAATTACATAATCGCACGTTGTTATCTTTAAGATAATGATGCCTATCAACATTGCCTCATTTCATTGTCTTTATCTTGATCGAAGTGTGAGAAAAAAAACTTGTTGATTAGTGATTGACAAGCTCTGATGTCGTAAGCATCGCAATTAAGCCGATGTCTTTTTTTTACTGTTTTAGTACATAACTCGTGGGACTATAAATTGTACCACAAACATACATTCATAGCATGTGTATGTTGATAGTGATGCAGCATCTCACTATGTGTTGTACTATTTTCCTATCTCTTAATGTGAAAATCATCGTGGACATCCTGAGCATAAGGAATTTATGATTACGTATTTTACTGTAGCTCAAAAATATTCAATGTACAAAACCCAAATTCATCATAGAGTGGCATAAAAATAATTAAACATAGATAATCCCGAACTGATTGAACGTAAGTTACCTACTCGACCAGTTGTATACGATATTATCTATTTCATATTAATCTGATATACCTTGTATTTCTTCCTTGCAAGCTTCCATACACATACCTACTAAGTTATTCTAAAAATGTTACTAATGTTGTGTACCCATGTATGTGCAGTTACAAAAGTAGTTAGTTCATAATCCCATTAGAGATGGCACTCCTAAATGTACCTTGTATGTGATACTATAACTGGTAAATGGAATCCGGTATTAGTATTCTATTAAGACGTTTGCAATTGTAATTCAGTTCTATATACGGAATTCCTTGGTAAGGAAATAATTTAACCCATAAGATCGTTTATTTTACACGTGGAGCCTTTGTCTGTAGATGCAATTTAAGACTTCGTTTTTTTCTTGCCACTACATTAGTAGGATACCTACGTAACCCTCACGGAGCAAACAGTTGAAACTCAACATCTTCCTTCTCAATATCTTTCGCTACTAACATATAAAATACTAGACCGGTTAATTCCCGTTCCAGTGGGAATTTCGGGAATTCCTTTCTTAGTGCACCTCTATGGTACCTACTAAGCTGTGTACCTTCCAAATTTCAACCTACTTTTATCCGTTTAGGCTTTGCGTTGATATGTCAGTCAGTTTATCTTTTTGTATATTTAGATAGAGCAACGCATATCACTTAAAAATAGAGCACGGAATGATAGGACATAATATATAATAATAATTTCTTATTACCAGCTATTTTATTCCACATTTATTAATGTAACTTAATGAATGTCACCTAAGTACAGTATCATTGCTTAAGCTACAATGTTCAAAGCATGTTGCCAGCCTGGTCTCTGTGACAGAAAATACTTTATAGCCCTATTTGAATTATGATTGCTCGTTTTACGCAAAGACGTAGATATACCGACCATAATTCAAATGAGCCTGTTAGCCTGGCAAAGTACCAGAAATTCACTGATTTGCATTACAAATTTTCTTACCAACACGACCGTAGTAAATGGAATATCTAAAAACCAAAGTTATTCAATTGAAATTCAAGATACCCCTTAGTTACTGGGCAAGATAAGTATGTAACTGATATTTAGCTGATAACTTTTATTTTTTAAGTTTGTATCTCGATAATTAATCATCCATCGTATTTTAAGAATTTAATAATGTTTTAAAAATATTTATAAGATTTTATGTCTCATTTTGGTATCGGAAAATAACATTGAGTGAAAGTGTGTATTAAGATCCATGACATCATTTTGTGACGTAAGTTCTGTGAGATACTATAGTGTTTATGGGTTTAAATCGTGGTCTTAGAAGTAGTTCATTAATTCAGTAGGATATAAAATGATAGTGTAGGTGTGAATATATTGAAACTATGGTAATTGAGAAATTTCCTTGGTCGAAGACATGTGACTCACAACGTTCTTTATGTTTTAATGGTATGCTACATGTGCACGGACCCTCTTCTGTCTCACTTACAGCTTTTTTATCTCCCTATATTAAATGTATGGTCAAAAATACTCCAATACATCTAATATTAAAGTGTATCTGCTACTACTTTTCGTATCTTTAGCAAAATTCAATGAAACATTTCTAAATGTTTACTAAGACGATCTTATTCGTATACAAAGTTGCAAGTGGCCTCCTTGTCATATTCAGTCTTAAAAGATTTTGCATAATTACATTAGAAATTTTATGTAACGCTGAAGGAATTTATAAAATACACAAGATAAAAATTAATAATTTATTAATAAATAAATTAAAGCTAAACACATCGTACTATCAAAATACATATATAGCATAACCCTGAATGATTAAACGTTATTCCAGCTCTACCGCTTTTTAGGAGATGGTGGAGATGACATTCCTTTCCTACATTCCATTCCTACGAGGGATTACATCAGTTTAAAATGATTATGTTGAACTGATATAGTCTCTGATCTTGTGTGGACAGGAGGGACTATTTCCAATTGTGATTCAGTCATTCTCATTAGCCGCAGCCGACGCAGCGGCGGCACCGGAGTCAGCTTTCGCTTGTGGGTTGCTGTCATTAGAAGTGTACACGTAGACCTCTTGGTCAGGCTGACTGCTCGCGTTTCCCCCGCCTCCCGACGACCCCCCATCGGACCCTCCACACCCGCACGTGTTGATAACGGGGTTGTTAGTCGGGATCGGAATCGGGTACGGAATCGGAATGTTCCCCCCGCAGCCGCAGCAATTATTGCAGCCGTTGTTCCTATTGGCCAGCAATAGGACCGTCAGCAATATTCCCAGGTCATCGTTGTCGTTGCTTCTCTGTATGATCGGTATATACTGGCCGGATACTGTGGATTCCTGTGAAAGTAATTATAATTTTTCATTTCGGAAAGTTTAAGCAATGTTCGTAGTATTCACTACTTTTGTTATTTTATCCTTTCAATCAAACGTTAAAACTGGGAAATATGTGAATGGCTGGATTTTCCGATTGTAATGGATAACATTAAAAATCGCTGAACTAGCGTTTAGTTTAGTTAAAAATTATTCGAAGAAGCCCAAACTTTCTATTACCAGACATCGAAGTACCATTCAAATCAAAGCAAGGCAGCATAATTCATGAAAGTCGAATTAAAAAATCAAGAAAACTATTCACTCACCTTAAAACTGAAAACCGCTATAAGTGTAATTATAAAAGAAAAGTATAACAATTTCATATCTGATCAGAAAAAGATTACGGTCACACAAACCAAATGTGCTGCATTTATATATCGGTGTGTGCGTCGAAGCGACGATAAATCACTTGCGGTAATAACATTTATATCATCTTGATTACATCATCGGTGGACAGTGTATCTAATCGGTTATGTTGTCAAACACACCGATACCATGTTGACCGCGACAGCACGTGCGTGGATTTACAAATATTTTGCTACTTTACGAAACTTAATATTGTTCGAACAATAAACGATTTCGGACATTTGAGTGTACCTCGCCGATTACTTTTAAATATTAAACATAAGGAAAAGTAAAAATGCTGGTGGAAAACATGCTTACTTGTTAATAAATAAAGTACCTACGCTTTACATCCTTTAACACCCATTTTATCGATTTGTAACTCAAAATAGCATGTTTTATTCACTTCAACATGTATTGTTATTATGACTTCTAATTGTTTG
Source organism: Maruca vitrata (assembly GCA_039566165.1). Classification (NCBI taxonomy): domain Eukaryota; kingdom Metazoa; phylum Arthropoda; class Insecta; order Lepidoptera; family Crambidae; genus Maruca; species Maruca vitrata. Next base: position 11,857,803 of record CM076912.1, on the reverse strand, counting down.
TTACAGATGTAAAATGTCAGAATAAATAAAACAACATTTCAAAACAAAAAATGTATTCAATAAACATAATGGTCGACAACATTTTCAAAAGACTTTTACTACCACTCTATAAATCGTAACGGCGAAACAAAGTAGGTACTAGTTTTGTAGTAAATCTTAAGTATCAATTAAGTAGAAATACGATTGATAATATAATGTTCTATTGATTAGTACTGCGGCAAATTTACAACGGTGTACCTATTATTATCATTTCCTACAGACTGCTTGTCGTCGTTAAAAACCTTGAACTTCAAAGGCTAACTGTTTAGAATTCATAGCGTCTACGATACATCCTTACTAATCCTTACTAATATTATAAATCCGAAAGTAACTCTGTCTCTCTGTCTGTCTGTCTGTCTGTCTGTTACGCTTTCACGCATAGAGTACTGGACCGATTTAAATGAAATTTGGTACAGATATAGTCCAGAGCCTAGGAAAGGTTATAGGCTACTTTTAACCGACTGCGCTATAAGGAAGTAATGTTTTACCCGTTAAACGTCTCTACGCGGTCGGAGTCGCGGGCAGAATATTATAAATGCGAAAGTAACTCTGTCTGTCTGTCTGTCTGTCTGTCTGTCTGTTACGCTTTCACGCATAAAGTACTGAACCGATTTAAACGAAATTTGGTACAGATATAGTCCAGAGCCTAGAAACGGTTATAGGCTACTTTTTAACCGACTGCGATATAAAGAAGTAATGTTTTAGCCGTTAAACATCTCTACGCGGACGAAGTCGTCACAGCCACTGGACGGATCGAGATGAAATTTAGCATGCAGGTAGATGTTATGACGTAGGCATCCGTTAGGACAGGATTTCCCGAAATTCCCACGGGAACGGGAAATAACGGGAAAATCCTTTTGTATGAAAAATGCTAACCGCATAAGTTAGACGCTTGAAATTTGGCATGCAGGTACCTTAATAAATTTAAAGCGTAGTTGCAACAGGATATTGTAAAATTCCCACGGGAACGGGAGTAATAGGGAAAAAACTGTTGTATGAAAAAATCTAAACAGCGATATAGATAGACGATTGAGATTTGGCATGCAGGTACCCTAATGAACGTAAAGCTTACTTCCAACGCGATATTACAAAATTCCCATGGGAACAGGAGTTATTGGGAAATAACGTCTGTATGTAAAATTCCTTACGGGGTTGAAATATATTATAGAGATAGAGATATACCCGAAGCGAAGCGAGGGCGGGTCGCTAGTATTAAAATATTATGGAAAACAGTGTAAACAACATAACGAACAATATTAACATTGACTTTTATATAAAAACAAGTTATCTAAAGATGACACAAAAGCAAACTTAGCTATCGAGTATACTTTTTCTTAATAAAATAACGAAAACATAATAGACTCAAAGGAATTTGAATTATAGTTAATAACAAATAGTATTATTATTTTAAATATATCCAATTAGAAAAAAGATTTAAAGATATTTGAAACGAAACAAAGCAACAATTAATATTAGTTGAAAACAACAAATTAAATTTCACAAAGAGTTCTTTATATTCGTTTTATCATACACCATCGGTAGTAACCGTGGGGTCGCTATTACTACTGCCCTTTTTAGATCCACAACCACAAATTACGGGATTATTCGTTTGCACTGGTACCGGGTAGGGTATAGGAAATGATGCACAGGATCCACAATTGTTGCATCTCTGACCATTAGTGAGTAACAGTCCCAATAAAAGGGTATTTAGAGTATTTGACCTTGACTTTGAGTTTTGAATTATTATCGGTGGTGACGATGATAATGACGGCACCATGGGTACTTGTGGTGGAGCTATATAATTCGGTAGAGAGTACCCCGGATTTGTTGCCGGGACTGCTGAAGTTAGTATAGGTATGTTTATCTCCAAACTATAAGGTAACAGCAAATCATTGTTCGGAACTTCCGTGATATCCACATTCGAGATTATTGTATTAATTTCGGTTTCGATTTCTATTTCTATTGGTGTTACGAGATTAGATTTACTACAAGGGCACCCACTTGTTGGCCCTTCTATTGTCAAAAGATTCCTAGTATCATATGACGTATATTGTTCAGAAGACAAAATTGTCGGTGTTGGTGAAAATAATGAATTCACTCCTGGAAATACTAACGGTGTTTGTGCAGAGCTAAATTGATTTATGTAATTGTCTGTTGTTAAAACTGTGGGTGCAAATATAGGCTCAGATGTTATAAACGGTTTTTGTACAGATATAGGGTTAACTTCTGTACTTAGTATTGTCGGTATAGAAGGTGATATATAAGATTGCGCTGTATTGTAAATTATTGTGGGATTAATATCCGAGGTCACAAATGTTGGCGGTAAGAACGTCGGCGGTGTTGATGGTACTTGGATTGATGTATATAATACCGGTGGACTGATTTCCGATGTGAAAACCGTTTGAGTACTATATACGGCCGGGTTAAAGTCATTCGTCAAAATAGTTGGAATTGGACATGGTACAGGTACTATGCCAGGTTGTTGTGTTGTTGTGTAAGATACGGGATTAATATCGGTTGTGAAAATGGTCACTGGCGGTGTTTGAGAAATAGGTCCTGGATATATTATTGATGGTAACTCGGTACTACTGAATATCGGAATATCTGATGACAAAACTGTAGTTTTTTGAGGCTGTGTGATTGAAAACGGCGCAGAGTTGAATGGATTAGTATTGGTTGATACTATTTTATTTGATAGACCAACAGATGGTACTACAGTAGGTGAAAATATTTCGCACGGGGGCTCGTATTGTATTATCGATGGTATGAAGACTTCCGGGATAATTTCTCTAGTTAGAATATTATTTGTTGGGACTGGAATGGGTGGGTCAAATGTCACTGGAAACGTTCTAGATAGCGAACATAGTACACTCCCTGTCTGAAACAAGATATAAAAATAAAATCCTTAAGACACTAATAGGTATAACGTTATGCTATAAATTCGATTAATGTAACAGATATATTAGATGATATGCCCTGAAAGTAGGCTTTATCAATAATATATAAAAAAGGTTAAATAAATTTAGAACTTTAGTTAATTAAAATTCATCATCATCATCAGCCCATATACGTCCCCACTGCTGGGGCACAGGCCTACCCTAAACTAGGGCGATAAGGCCTTAGTCGACCACGCTGGCCAAGTGCGGGTTGGTCGACTACACAACCTTAGAATTTCTTCTTAGGTGTGCAAGTTTCCTCACGATGTTTTCCTTCATCGTTAAAGCGGTAATTAAAATTAAAAGTGAAATACTTACATTTAACAGAGAAAGTACAAAAAGGTGATAAAGTAAACGTCGTGCCGGCGGTCCCATCTTGTGCAGTGTTCAATTTAATACCTAATTTACTTAATATACTGACATATATTTCATAGCTATCACGAATTATGTAAATCTTTGCACAATTTGAACAGTTAAATGTGTCAGTGTAACACAGTTTTTATGTGAAATATGAACAACGATAACACCAATTATGAAAATGACTTCATTCTTGTTTTTTTACAAGCCGTCTGTCGGTTTACCGAATTATTTTGATTGTTTCGTGCATTCCTATTAGGTTATTTTAAGTATTTATATTTTATAAAATATTTTGTTTTATTGTTGCAGGTGAGATCAACATTCTGGTGTAGAGATTGGTATGGTATTTTATGAGTTGATAAACAAAAGAACCAAACTTCATTCTATACGTAGGAGTTCTAAAAATATCATTTGCCTTAACTCTATCCAAAATTCACATTCATTGCAAGATTGAATTTTTAATACTACCTTTTGAATGTTACAACGCATTATTGAGATTTATTGGATAGGAACATTCCTCCTTTCCATAAAAAGAACAATACACTGACTCGACAATGAGGTTTTGCCATAAACGTACTTTATTGCCGAAGAAGAATACTCGTAGGTGGCTCCATAAGGCTCCACAAAACGTTTCGTATGTCTAACGTTCTCTTTTTTAGATCAGTTTTCACGTAATACTGGTAATTTTACGGTAGTTTATATTCACACCAAAACTGCGTCCAGTCTTGCAGAACGACAATGTTATATTTTGCACACAATAGATCATTCACTCTTCGTTAAAACTCATTGAATTGGAACCTTAATTAATTGCAAATTGAGCTTAATATTTTTCTTTCTTAATAATATTATATTCTCCAAATTAAGTTAATGTATTTATAATAAATTACACATTTGACTTGGGAGGACTTCATTTTCACTAGTCTCAACATTGTTTGTTACTAGCATTATAACAATTATTGTAATTTCTTTCAAACTTAAAGCATTCTAATTGCTTCCTATTTAAAACATCCTAGAATACATCAATCAGAAAAAGCACTAAATGTTTGTGGTACCGAATGAACTTTTTGTTACGTCCCATCGATTTATAGTTATTGCCCACTAGAGCTTGACTTTGGGGTGTATTTCGAGAGTCATCAGCCGTAACGGAAATGAGCTTCCGGCAGACTGTCTTTATAGTTGGTGATACCCAACGTGTGACACTAGTGGATTAATGGAAATTACTTTCTGGAATAATCGCGTAGTAAATATTTTAGTAAGTACTCGAACGAACCATTGATAAATTCTAAGTAATTATTTTAGGACCAAAAAATTAAAAGTTCATAGGTTAATATTAAATACTTTACGTATGTCTTTTTGTTATACAGAGTTTGGTTGTGAGTTAATTCATTGTATGATAATGTCGCCAAAAGTCTATTTTACAAAACCATGAAGGTATTTTATAATATCCTATAAAGATAAGCAGAATAAGTAACGAGCTGGGATGGTTCAAGTGATTCCCACCCCACGTAAAATAGGCGCTTTGACGTCGAGTTGCGGATATCAGCCCGTTGTACCAATACCAATAAGCAGAATAAGTAACGTTGACATAACAGAACGCCGGTTTTGCCGCTCTTAAAAATAATTCTTTTGAAACTTACATTATATATGTTGGTATGTATTTTGAAAGCCTTAATATGATGAAACTTATTGATTATTTACGAGATAATCATTTCAGGAAATAAATAATAATACAACTACGTGAAGTACATAACAATCAGAGGTTTAAAGATAGAATTGTATAGAAATTCAATGTTAAAAATATTTGCTGATAAAATAAAGCTCGTTCAATCTCTCCTTACCTAAATTTTACCTTGCCCGATAATGTAATACTGGGCCGATCACATTTCCAACCTGAAACTCATTTATTTTCTAAACTGAATTCTCCCAGAATTCCTAAATTGAACCCACGCCGCGATACCGCGTTCCTTCATGCATAAAATCAGATTCCTAAAGCCTGGAAAATTATGAGATGTATTTCGTCTGCCCTGAAATTTATACAACTCTGACCTTTCAAAGTCTCGAATTTATGCCTAATAGGAAACCTAAAAATTTTAGTCTAAATTTTGCCCTAAATATATTCAATAGCCTTTAGCTCTGCTATGTTTTTACGCGTTAAATTAACAGCTATTTAAGATTTTAAGTGTTGTCAGAAAGGAATACAAACTTCCATTTGAACATCCATAAATAAAGCCTTCGAAAACTCACAAGTACTTACTTACTTGGGAACAAAGTTTTACTTCGTGAGAACAGTTATTTAGCTTCTAGATTAAGGTACCTACTTACTCTTAGTGGGCATTTTATTGAGATGGCAAATAAATCCGCACGTATAAGGGATCAATCTTTTCCTTATTGGATAAGGCACTGTAGCGTTCAATATTTACAGAGATACGTTTATGCCATTACCTACATATTCACACGTTATGAATTGATTTATTAAATCCAAACCATTATAATAAGGATTATTATTGTTTGGGCTGAAGTACAGGCTTACTAGAAAAAGAAATTGGAAAATTTAAAAAAAAAGTACGACCATGAATTTGTTTTTGGCTGTCTGTACTACACCTACGAACTTAAAGTAACTGAAAGTTTACTATGCGCTGAATATAACAGTCAATATTCTTACAGAATATAGATACCTTTGCATAGATATAGCGTTATAAAGAAAAAAAGGCATCGTCTCTTCAACGTAACAATAAGTCCTCGAGACTTCGGTGGATTTTCTTGACGCCTTTTTATCTAAACAAGTGGCGACATAGTGTAGAGACGGTTGTCGTAAAGAAAAAGTAGCTCAGCCCTTAATTTAAGGTCAAGGTAAAATTTAGAGGCGTTAAGATCGTCATTTAGTTTGCTAGACCAGAAAAATTATTCATTGATTGACTACCACAGTCGAAATTGCATGTAAAAATCGCTACAATGATCATGATTTCATAGGCTGATATACTGCCATTTCTAGACAAAACATCAATTTACTTTTCTAGTGTTGCTAACATCCTAGACTATTATTATAAAATATAGTTTAACAACAGTTGTAAGTTTGTCTAATACTAGGACTATTGAATAAGTTGTAAATCCCGCAATCCCATTGCATATTATGTTTTGTGATGTTGTAAACATTGGCCAGGACATGCATGTTTTATTTTTTATGCTGTGCCATTATTGCCGCCGCGCGAGGCGTGGTCGGCGAGATCAAAGGGCCCTTCGGCTAATTGGCGACCTTTGAATTTTTGACCTAGTTGCGCGGGCGCTGGTCTCCAGTTATTATTTTAATCTTTGTACTAGTGTCCCCAACTGAAATGGGTAATTAGGGATAAAATACGTGACTAATAAACTTTGGGGTAAACTAAACATGCTTTAAGAACTGTGCTTTCATAAAAAGTTTTGAATATTTGGAAATAATGTATGTACTTAATCTTTTTACGTTATATACGTATTGGATTGATAAATAGTTGAACATTTTTTCCTCTATCGAACTTGTTTCGTTTTACTTTTCTTTGACATCTAATCCTAATTTAACTTTTATACCTACCATAAAGTTGAGATGCGACGATAGAACACAGTAAACATAAATCTACACATACCTACACCTACACATTTAGATTATTCCTTTTTGTCTTGTATTTCGACAGACAAATTCCTAACATCAAAACATTACAGGACATTAGTCCCAAATAATACAGGACACCTGGAAACCCCGGCACACGACCAGCTGCTCACCGGATTCTGGGGCACGACGGCGTTAATGTGTTAATGAATTGAGTGTGAACAACGTTGTGCAACAGCAGGCGACGAGACAAAAACACAGCTTTGTTTTTGTGACATTGTTGCACCGATTCGTTCACGGCATGTTGTGACATGCGCGTTTATAATGTCGTCGGAATTCACTTGCTGGAAAATGCAGTCATTTGTTTTATGACCGTGGCGAGTGGCGACTGCTGCAGGCTGCAATAAGTATGTACGTGACAAATTGCATGCAATGCAAATTTGCGACCACAACATTGCCTTTGGCGAGACTGAGATACGGTGAAAGTTTAGTCGGAAAAACCTTTGTTGTTACCAATTTTCTAGCATGAAACCGCATAAAATCTCCTTTCTTCTTGTCTTGAGTAAATATAATACTGAAATTAAATTAGCATCGTCTTTTCAAGAAGCTAACGACCTGAATTGTTTGTAGAGTGTACTCAAAATAATTGCTATCTTCGTTAGATATTATTCGTGTCAACATTTACTATTTCGAGATCTGGACGACCTTATCTCGGTTGCCATGACGACAGCCCAAGTAGTCCAGACGCAAAAGGCTACGTACAGTCACCGGCAAAATACTAAGAGTCAACGTTCAATCGTTCAATACAAATTGAATAATTCGCATTTATATTTATTTCACACGTTTAGGGTTGATCGTTCAGGTCGTTCTGTGGGTCTAATATTTTTCACATTCTAAAAAGTATCCGGTTCCGTAAAGTTGTTGCTACATATTATTAGCACAAGCCCTGTAGTAATTATACTAAGATGTCGTGATTATTGACAGTTTTAAGGGATTTGAGGGGTGGCACATCATTTTCAAACGGCTAAATAGGAAAAATACTTTTTATTTTTGCGCACATTAGTGCGAGATGAACCCAAATGCTCGGGGCTGGTAGCATTTGCTACTCTTACTATATGACTAAGCCTAATGAAGACGTCTGTCTGTTGCTCAAGCCGTTTGGCCAAACCGCTGATAACGCACGCGCGATGGGGACATTGAACCGAGCTGCGCGGGAGTTGCGCACTGAATCTATTGCTAGGGTTGTCACATTATTAATTTATGATTACATAGAGGTGTAGCAATTAAAGAACTTACTTCAAACTTTTTCGAAAGCCATTAATATAAATGCTCTTGAAGAAGAGAACTAATTTTTCATTGTTCCTAATATTGATCTATTAAACTGTTTGAATATAAAATTACTGTTGTGTGTACTGGGATGTTAGAGATTGGAATTTTGTAAAATTAATAATAATTTATTCTACCAATTAATACGACAAACTAAAGAATAACTCTACAAAGTTTAGGGATGAGAGCCATCCGATCCCCCGCAAGGTGACGATGTCGAGGCTACTTCAAGCCATCATCATATGTCAGTTAGGAAAAAAAAGAAACTCTACAATGTATAAAAGAAAAAGACCCATTATCTGAACTGAACGGCGTCAGCCCTATCAGCAGGTGGCAGGTTGCAACGCCGTCGTGTCGTTATCTGCGAAGGCCGCATTGTGTAACTATGATAACCGCCGCTTCCGCAACGCCGGAGATACCAACAACTCAAGACTTTTAAGGCAATAGCAAATATTTTTACAAAGTACATTGAACTTTATGCACTTGTTATTTTGTAAAAAACTTTACTATGGGTCTCCACGCGATCAAAAGCAAGTACACAGCTACTTTTCGACAGCCCGACGTTTCGATTGGACTGCACAAGTCATGGTCGCGAGCGAACAATGTATTTGGTACATAACTGACTATGATGGTGGCTTGTAGTAGCCTTGTCATCATCACCGGACGTGCGGGGGGAGAGGATGGCTCTCACCTCTAAATTTTGTCACGGTGCGATCGTTCATGCAATACTTATGTGACTAGAGTTTTCTATTTACATGTTATTCTTTTCAATTCCTTTCGATTCCCCAATGGACCACCACGGACCACTTTAAAAGTTTCTTCTTTGGGAAACCGTATTACCGTACGCATTCGGTTGAGTTCAGTTCTGTTGAGCAAACCAATTACATATGATTTCAGTAAATTGGATATAGCTGAAAGTTTTTTCGATTGTTTACGAATAAGCAAGTTCCCATATTTTCCTCCTGAATTCAAAGAATCAGCATACCTCAACATTATACCTACTCCATAAACCCACATTATAAAGAAAAGGCTTCAAAAGATCTTAATCAACATAAGTACGAGAGAATCTCGCATTTTTTATTCGTTCCAAACAATAATGGCGTCACAGGGCCCTCTGTTGGGCTTTTAGCCGCCGTTAGCAGGAGATAAAGCTCCAAGCTCAATTGTCGGCGAATGCTAAGCGGACACGTTAGCGTGTCCCAATTTCACTTTAAAACGTTTTGTGCTGGATTTTGCAGCGAAGTTATCGTTTAATATGTAAGGAATCAGTATGAGTTTACTCCAAATGATATCAAAGACATTTTAACTGTACCCAAATCTCTTAAAAGGACCGGTTACTTTTTTACATACTTAAGTAGTACACAAATTCTGGTATTCATAATGGAATCTGGATGTTTCGCTCATGTTTCACTATGTTACGGATTTTAAGTTTATTTCTGTGTGTTTCTATTCAGAATTAATTCAGGAAATCACTTTGAAAGTAAAGGAAAGTAAAAATTTTTGCTCACACACTTAGTTATACATATAATGTACTACTGCTACCGAATACAGTCTGTAAAAAATCTACGTATATAAAACTGATTCCAAAAATAAGCGTAAAACGTTACACGTGCAGGACGGAAAAATTAACATTTAAACGTGTGACGTACGTTACACAAAGTTGCAGTCAAAAGTTTTCACCGCGCTGTCACCACAATATGCAATTTTTTACTGAACCTCACAACTCGTTAACCCAAAGTGCACCCTTAGCCTTTGGAATAAGGTTAAACTCGGCTTGGTGCAGCATGCCCTTGACCACTGCCTCACGCGGTCTCAAAGCGGGAATTAAATATTAAATTTCATTAGTGCAAGTCACTAGAATTTAAATGAGAGGAACATTTTGTAAACGTGTGAGGGCGGGACTCAATGCCTGCTATTACTGTGAAAGTCTTTATGTTGAGGGCTAAATATTTGTCGCCTGAATTAAATGCGATTGGGGATTTGGAAAATAAGCTTACCCTTTACTGACTACACCAATTTCATTATGAGGATGAGAACAGAAGATAACAACATAATAAATGCCTGCCCTATGACACCCATGTAAATTGTAAAACGTTCTAGAAAACGTTGACTCTACAATCGTAACGTTGACAATATCTCCTTATATCTATTAACTATAAACGTGTTCCGATCACAGCCATTGCACCTATTTGATCAAGTTAAATTTAACAAGTGAACAGCCAAATAAAATCTATATTGTGTCGAATAACAAAGGCCACCCCAGTTTGAACTATCGGGCAAGGATATTTACACTATCGACTTGATCTCACGGACGCATTCCTATTGTGTGTTTGCACTTGCAGTTTGTTTATTTTAAACCAGTTGAAATGTAATCTTTACCCATATTTGCAAATGAAAGGGTAAATCAAACGGCAATTTTTTACGAATTATTTACTAATTTTTGGTACTAGGTTCCTGCACTCTATCTAATACATTACCACCGCAAAATGATGAATAATTCTCAAAATCTCTGGTAAAAGCAGTATGAACGACCTGATTTAAAAGTTAAATAAGTAACTAAGCTTTAAAGTTAAGAACAACTTAACACACAACGTGATTAATATCAAAACGTAGTAGAGGAAGATCCCAGAGCCGCCAGACATCACTTATTTTCTAATGGACAAAATATATACGATTGAGTAGTGATGGGGTGTACTATCATCATATGACTAGTTACTACCTTGACCAGACGGCCATTTTTCAGATATCAACCAATCAAGGTACATAGAAACACTGCTCACCTCACCTTAATTCTGATGGCTGATTTTAACATATATTTCACACAATATCATTAAAAATCAGGTTTTATTACTCCCAGACACATGCGGTCGGCGGTTTTACCTTACAGACGCTTTAAAGCTATGAAAAAAAATTTTACTTTTACTTAATTTTACTTATTTTGTGATGCTTGATTTTTATATATGTTATTCAAACAACTATTTTAAAACGTTTTGCAAACGGACAGACCGATCCAAGGGGCCAAACATTCACCAGTCCGAACTGTTTTAGATTTTTTTTTAAATTGAATTTAGTTAAGTTTTTCTAATAAAATAGTTTGTAAGGTACAATTCTTTAATTATTGCGGTCAGATGAGCACTTTTTAGTTGTTTGAATAACATATATAAAAATCAAGCATCAGAAAATAAGTAAAAGTAAAATTTTTTTCATAGCTTTAAAGCGTCTGTAAGGTAAAACCGCCGACCGCATGTGTCTGGGAGTAATGAATCCTGATTTTTAATGATATTGTGTGAAATATATGTTAAAATCAGCCATCAGAATTTAAGTGAGGTGAGCAGTGTTTCTATGTACCTTGATTGGTTGATATCTGAAAAACGGCCGTCTGGTCAAGGTAGCAACTAGTCATATAATGATAGTACACCCCAACACTACTCAATCGTATATATTTTGTCCATTAGAAAATAAGTGATGTCTGGCAGCTCTGGGATCTTGGACCATAGTGTCCTAATCAACCAAAGACATTGACTTTATTTTCAAGTTCATGATTACAGAATAATAGATTAAATTGTCAATAGAGCTAGACGTCTGCAAAGGTGTAGAGGCTGCATTCTAGCCAATATGGCGAGCGATCAATGGTTCCCATGGCTACGCGTCGACTCAGCTGGTCGACAAAACCAAAATACGAAAGAGAGATCTCCTTATGGCGTCTCCTCCGTGTTAGATAAAGATAGAGAACACATACAGAGGCTTTCGGGAAGGATAATTTTCCTTCATTGCAGGACTAAGTTACAGGGGAGGTGATATCTAGTTTCAGACAATGAGAATATTGTACAAACGTGTTCATTTCCACGACGTAGTTTAGTTCTTCTTTTTAGTATTTGTCTATGCAAGATGCATGAAGTCAATCTAAGCAAGCGGCTAAGCAAAAAATAGTTAACTATGTCGGAGGTGGAAATTTTATTTTGGTAAAATATCTTAAAGTACTCAGTCGCAATTAACATGGGTTTCATTGGACAGTGACAATGACAATGACGAAGATCAACAAAAAACAGTTACTAAAAATCGCTATATCTAATTAAACTTTAGAACATCACCCGTCACAGAGCAAATTTACAATCCATGTAGGTACCTACCTACGTACTTTTAATTACTATTCTCAAACCGTCAAGGAAGTGTACGAGCATACACTTGTAATGATGACCTTATCTTCCTACGTTTGCCGCAAAAAGGTGCATTACAAAGTGGTTCCTTTGATAAATTACTGCAGCGTTCATCTCATCAACAAAACCTTGTTTTAAACAACGCCCGTGTCATGTGACGACCTGTGACTGATTTATGGATTCGTAAATTAACAAAGCGGACATCGTAGCTAAATGAAGGTCGAAAACTGAAGCCGGAAATTTCAAGCTCCGTTGGCTTCAGAGTAAATACACTGCTCAAATTGGTAAATTAAAGATTAAGTCGTATTTTCGCCGCAAAACCCTTGAACTTAAATGACCTATTTAGTAAGTATATTATCAAAAGGTTTTGGTTCACGAAATAGGATGTATAGGACTTGTAACGAAAACAATGAAATTGGCGCTATGTTAGTAAATTTTATCAGACTGTTATAGATAAACAATACAAATGAGAACGGTTTTCTATATTAAAGAAAAAGGAAAAATGTTTATTCAGTATCTTTTTCAAAGGAACATAGATCGTGGTGGGTGTCTCCATTTAAGCCTAATTAATACCTGTGTTTGGAGACGCCGCTCTTTCTCAACATTAATAAAGATAAAGATACATTGCATTTATTTATTAAATATATTTAAGTATATTTGTGTATCCACTGTTGATTCTGATACCCGTAACACAAGTGCTTAAGCTACTTACCACGGGATCAGATCAATGTATGTGATGTTGTGAAATATTTATTTATTTGAATGTTTTAAACAAGTTACAAAGAGTTAAACAAGATACAAATTAAATGGATTAAAATGTTGACGAAAGAAGAAACTCAGAAATAAATGTACGTACGAGCATAAACTTTAATAGAATGTTGATAATAGTGTTCCTGCTTACAAGGTGCTTTCAAATCTTTATAAATTAAATAGCCAACTTCCATTTACATTTCCAATAAAGCTACCTTCTTGCAAATGTCAGAATATTAAACGACATGCTCTTATGCCGCCGTTTCCTGCTTTCTGCCTCTTCTTCCGTGTAATCAGTATTAATGTTTTGTTTCTGATATTATTCTTGCCGCTGCTGTGTTATTTTTCTTTGCACATCTTTTATTCAGAATTATTGGTAATAAATAATTCAGGTATTTTTTCTACAAGAATCTGTCAGTGCTATGTATAAAGCACGAGAAACAAAATACATTAAAAAATCCTTAGTAAGCATGTCAAAATCATAAAATAAACCTTTCTACCAAAACCAGAATCAATGCTGTTAATTGCTATGTGTTAATTGATCCTGTTGGCGCTTACATCATTCGTAGTTGAAAGAGCAGGTTCAAGGCTACCAATGGGCGATGATACAAACTTCAGCGTAATAACGTTTCGTTTATACAACTCAGCATTTTTTTACCGTGGGCAGGGGTTTACCCAAGGGGGTGTGTGGGATGCCCTGGTCCCGGTGCTGAGATGGAAAACCAGCAAATGGTCCTGGGCTAAGGTGCAATGCCCAGGGGTGTATGTACCCACTAAACTCCGCGGCGTATTCATCGCCTTAGCACCGTCATGGTTCCTAGCATAGCGTTTTCCAACTCGCCATTGGGTTACTTGATTCGTTGCTAACAGTATTATTTGGTATTTATAATGCATCGTGAAATTAAATACTTGATTTGACGTACTTTTATAACTGATAATTGTCGTACCTAGTAGTGTTTAAACGATTACCATTGGCCTTACTGCCACTTGCAACAAGATTTGAGGGATCGATATTTAAACCTATCCTATTTCGAAATTTATTTATTTATTTGATATACTTAGCTATAAACTTTTGACGCCATTCCGTTACTTAAAAAACCTTAGCCTAAAGCTAACTAGCAGTGAAATAAATTCTCCAAACACGACTTTCCGAACATACCACGGTTGTGAAGTTTATTTTTAACAGTATTTATTTTCTGAGCGGCAGTGATAGTATAATGGCGTCGCCGTAACATCCGTTTCTCTTTAAAATTAATGTTTGTTCCAACTCGGACTTTTATGAGGAAACCTTATTTTAGTCATTGAACTGAACTACAGATACTGTCCTTTTAGTAGGCAAATAAGAAACAACCATTGTTATCTTAATAAAAATAATGAACTATAGTGCGTTTTTAATGGAAGAGGTAAAGCAAAGTAATTTGAATCGATGATCATGGATTTATTAGAGGTGTTTTTCTTTAGCTTCATAATATCGGGTTGCATCTCACAGATTAAAGATGTGTTATTGGAAAATGGATATTTATTTTGTAGTCTAGAATGTTATATAAATAAATCGCAACGTGAACGATTAATAAAGTGTGTATGAATTTATATATAGTTTTAATAACGATCATATTATTACATCATGCGGCTTCTACGTCTTGATGTAAAAAAACACTGTTGAGAATAATTTCGGTTAAAAATATTGCAGAAACAGTTGAACCTCTATTAAGTATCCTAATACTTTATGAACCATGAATCGTCGAAAATATTCAGGTTTACAATCAAAATCTGTAAAAAAAGTAACCTATTCACTAAAACAATAAAAGCATAAAATTATACTCTGTACCACTAGAATATTCCATTCACACTCCACTCTCAGGTTCAAAAGCCTAAATAAAACTTCACAAATAAGCACGGAGATTGCGTTAATGAAAATAGGTAAATTAAAAGTGAGCCTATTAGAGGTAGCGGTAAGCTCAAAGCTCTGGCGTGAGAGCTATCTGCCGCCTAACGCGCCTCCCGACCCGCATAATTTATTCCCGCTCGTTATGCCTGTAGGATGAGTTTACGGCCATATTACTATTTTACTTAATGTAAAGAAGATTTGCTCTTCGCTAAGGTAAGGTGAAAATAGATGAAAATATTTCGTTCTTACTGGCAACATTTCAAAGTTATTCCATTTTCACCAAATGCGCCACCGAATTAGGCGTATATTTTTTAATTTGACGTTTTATCGCATCTTACTTATTGTGCTATGTATCGGACTACCCACATTGTGTGTCAGGACGACTTCTTTTGACTTCGCTATAAGATATTGCTACAATGGTTACAGATATTAAAGATAGTTATTATTTAATAAAAGAATCGCGCTAACCAAATGCTATACTCTGGTAGACGCTAGAGCACCAGAGCATTTAGAAAGATAAATTTATTTATTTAAAACATACATACATAATCCTTACAGGCTAACCTAATACAATTGTGTAGTTTTTGATGCTATATTAATAGCCAATCTTACGACTTCACTTGGCCACTCACAAAACAGATCTAATTTCCCCGCCATGGCATTGAGCAGTATATACATACATACATACATAAAATCACGCCTTTTTTTCCCAGAGGGGTAGGCAGAGATCACTTCCAGCGATCCACCTTTCACCTCTGTGGGAAACGTGACGTGACGGGTTGTGGACCACGTCGCCGCCATTCTGCCTTGTGCATTGTTTTAACAAGGTCATTGCGTTCCCACGAGTAGCAAGGATATATGACGGGGGAAGGAAAAGGGAAGGAAGGATACTATCGCCTCGGATAGATATATAAATTTACTGAATTGCACCTAAAACAAATCAATTGACAAAGTTGGCATTACAACAGGCGATAATATCGGTATTATCTCTTTCATATACATAGTTTATGTTGTTACCGAAATAACAAATGTGACTGCATTCGTCTTCATTCAACTATAAACTAGCAATGCAGTCAAGATGCTGATAGTAGTACCAGTCGGGGACAGGTGCGGCGCCTGTGATACACGCTATGTGCTAGTACGGTAAAGTTTGCCGTAGAGAACTACCTATTCCATTATAAACACTCGAAATATGTTTCCTTTGCTTGATGGACGATAATTGCATGTGCTGTGAGTAAAAAGATGAGTTGAATTATAGTTAATTGGGCCTTAACGTCATAAAAACGGTAGCAAATACAGCATATCATTAGTAGTTATGTATTTGCTACTGTTTTTATTGTGTTAATGAGTATTTAATCGTAGAGTCATACACATAATAGCTATATTACATAAAGAAAAGCAATTCTGCTTCTCTTATATAATATAAGAAAATAACTTCAACTAGTAGGATTATTATGAAAGTTTGTTGTTGACAGATCCCATCCATCCTTATGATATTTACGTAAGTTTTTTGCTTAACGTGAAGAATGGAATCAAAGTACACACTATAAGATGTGTGCTTAGCTGTAGTGGCTGTAGTCAGCTAACATAACAAAAAACCCCTTGACAAATCTCGCTCACTTATTGCTAAAGCGTTTGTATTACACTCGAAAATGTTTTGTTAGGTAAACCGTTTGAAAGATTCTACTTGTCAGTGTTAAAAGCAAAAACATGTAAGCCAATAAAGGATCCACGCTCAGTGCGTAACGTATCAGTCTAATGCCTATTAATAGTTAATTAGGAAGTCTTGTTGGTAAAGTTTGTGCCTTTCCTTCAGGCCTTAACTAGTCCGTAGCCCATCATCACTTCTGCGCCGCATAATTTATCCCAGCCCTTTAGGCTCGTTATGCCTTTACTGGATGAGTTTATGGGGGGTTCTAAATTTTGTAGGCCTGCCCTATTTACATGGAAATACAGGGCGAAGGATTTTTGCAAAGGAAGCAAGATTTTTAGACAACATAATGGAGATATTACTTATGGTTTGTTGTAGGTAGAAAAATCCAGTTTTTGTTTGTTTTACACATAAAAATCACGCCTTTTCCCAGAGGGGTAGGCAGAGATCACTTCCAGCGATCCACTTTTCACCTCTGCTCTGCAAGGCAGAATGGCGGTGACGTGGTCCACAACCCGTCACGTCACGTTTCCCACAGTGGTGAAAAGTGGATCGCTTTGTTTTACAAATTAAAATAAGTAATTTTAGAACGTAATTTCATTCTTTTTCTTGCAAATACTTGCAGAATTTCTGATTATGCAGTTAATTCCGTTATTCAAAGACTCTTTCTTTTTATGCCGTATGTTTGGGCAGCCTAGAAGAGGGTTGAGGTTTCATCGAGAGGGTATAAACATTTTTTTAAATTCTAAGCTACCAAGATAACGTCACTCTACATGATAGTAAGCGGTAGCGGTATCCACATATGAGGTCGACAGGCACAATAGACTATATTGTGCCTATCGCACTCACCTCAAAGGCCTGCTTGAATTCCCTTTTACGCCCCGCCTGAAGAACCTGGGCTCATAGGAGGATAGAGACGGAAAACATGAGTTGAAACATTTATAAATTTCAAAGTGTCGTCAATATTTTGCAACTGTCTACATGGAAAAACGAAAGGAAAGTCATGAATCGTGCAATGTGGCAATAAAAATGGCGACGTTTACACTCCAGGGTTTATGGGGGCCAATCATCCGTCGTGTCTTAGTAGTTGCCACGGGACAAGTTGTCTCATTAAAGCATTTAACGACTGCCGTGTCCCAGCTCCAGCTATCTTCTCCTTTTATTACCCGACTGTCGAAGGAGGGTAATGTTTTTAAACGCTCTAATGCGCTTTAAAGTTTCGAAACTGAACGTAAATAGAATTAGGTTCTTTGTACGGTTTTGAAGATCCAGTAATTCAAGAGCTGGTTTTTACAATGAGACAGGACAGGTGCCATCTTATGTCTGCATATCAAGGGGATCAGGTATAGACCTCTATAACATATACGATAACATACTAAGTTAAAAATGTTTGACTTGATTAATGTCGCTCTGTGAGAAATAAATGATAGTATCTACAAATACACGATTAATAAGTTAACTCAAATAAAGATTAGATACAAAACCTCAATAATTTTCTTTCAAATAAAAATAACGTAATCTACCTACATATTGTGAAAGGCAAGGAAAAGTCTAACATGTATAAGACCTTCCAAGAATTCGGTGGATTACAGCGTCAACATTGCTGTATATCGGTGCTACAAGTATTAGCTTTACCTCAAAAATGTAATGTGTTCCAACAAAGGAGCATAACGTTCGCCTGGAGTAAACACAAATGGCTACGTGACGAGGCACCCGAGGCGTGGTATAAGATTTTTTTTTATTTAGCGGCGATAAGAGTTCTGGTGGAGGAAAACAGGGAACCATCTCAACCGTCAACAGTGGAAATTCCACTTTAATCTATCTAAGAAATACTCGGCGTCTAGGAACCACGGTTTCTGCCATTTTAATCCATGAGCTACACTAAAAAGTATAAACAAAGTTTCTTGCTACTTTTCCATCTATCCGTCCATATGCTTGGCTTTGAAAAGCACAGCAACGGATATTGATACGCTTTTTTCTTAAATAGATAGTGATTCAAGAGTAATGTATGTATATGCTAGGGCGGGTCGATATAATGGTACACACAAATATACTGAAAAGTAGGAATATCCCACCGAGGCGGGACATACACTGATTTTCATGAGTGGGATTCAAACCCACGACGAAATACAGGGGCAAACAACTCGTCATCGAGCCAGTCAAATATTGTTTGTTCTGACGCTTTCTCTTTTTTTCCTAACTTGGCTTGGAGTAGCCTTGTCATCGCCTGACTCGCGGGGGAGTGCATGGCTGTTACCACTAATCTGGTGCTGTCTCAAATCCATACAAGTGTAAGCGATATCGCAAATACTTTCGCTGTCTAAAAGCGGGTCCCGATCATAGTTTGTTTCATGGTTACGCATTCAGATTACTTATACTCTAAATGATCCCAAAACATTCATCTTAACTACTAAGTTAGTGGTAATTTCCTAAAATTTGTGAAAGTCCAGCTTTACCTACTGTAATTAGGCAGACTATACAAACTAAACTCATTATAAAATATGCTACTACCGTACCGTATTTTATCCAAAATAATATTATAGCTTTATACCAATGACTGACGTAGGTACTCCTAATTGCGATACGTTCATGCTCATGTCTGATACTGTATATTCTGTATCTATTTTGAGATAATGACATGGCTATATTCTTAAAATACACATAGAATAAAAATGATCAGACACGAACAAAAAACAACGCCGTGACTAAAGAAATGGGCAATCAAACGATGAGAGATGATATGCTAATTCGTTGGCTCTAAGATTCATTCTCCGAATAATCAATTTTGCGCACTAGATTAGTATGTCACAATGTTTTGTGTTGTTCCAAAATAAATATGCTTGTAAACTATTTCTTGAGATACTCGTATAAGGGAACCCTACAGCGAATATCATAGAAAATGGGAAATAACGGTATTCTACATTTAAAACTCGGCCACATGGTGCAAAGATAGCATTGTGGAACTGTAACACGCTAGACTCGGCGTATTTACGATTATATCGACTGACTCATGCAATGTGATCATCAATAATGTACAGCGGCTACGATTTGCAATGGATTCCCTCGCTCTATATTTATAAAGAACGGGATAGAGGCGTGAGGTGACGGCGGGGGAGGGGGACTCGACCACGTGGTATAAATAGTCGCGAGCGCATGTCCGCGCACTCCAAGCCAAATCGGGAAATGGGAATGGCCCGAGGTTTATTCAATAGCCGGCCAGGAAATAAACGGACAATCGGTGTTGATCTATAACTGTCAACGGCTATCAGCACGTTCATAATATTGATTTGCATAAGTTGCAATGCTGTTGCGAAACGTTGCGCATTTTCCGAAAAGTCGGGAGTTACAATTATTTTCTTCGCATTCATCTGGGTGCTACTATCAGTTGATATTGAAAAGCTTAGTCCTCCAAAATGAATTAATTATAGGTTGGTTCCAATTTACTTTTTTTTTCTGACTGACGATGATGGCTTGGAGACGCTTTGTCATCATCACAGAGTTGAAGAAAAGGAATGGCTCTCACCCCGACAATAAAGTGTGTACCTAATAACATTTGGATCATATTTTTTTAAATGGTCGATGTTAATAATACTAAATTTTATTAATTTTAAATATAAATCGATTTATTTCTTGATTTCAAACTAATTCCGTTCATAACGTAACAACGATTGGATAACATTTCTAATTATATCTATTATGTGGTTTGTTTATCATAACCCTGGCTGAAGCCGACCTCCGTGCGTAACCAAAACAATCCAATTGGTGTTAGCAACATGATTCTTTTTGCCGATAGATTAATGAATGTAATTTTACTAACAAACCTAGAAGTTGATTCTGGAATCATTTCTTTTGATCCCAGAGGTTTGTTTTATTTTGATATACAGTAGAACCCGTTTAAGACGATCACGCTTAATACGATTTCCCGCATAATACGCCACTTTATGCCAGTCCCAGCAACTTAAGATATATTTTCATACATTTCTTAACGCTTAATACGATTGTCATCCCGTTTAATACGCCCAAAACCGACAGATCGGGCGCTCTAAAAGCGCATTTTTATTTTTGAAACGCATGCAACAGGGCCCGCGTCGTAGAAATTTTCTGTAACGCATGCCGTAGGGTCTAATGACTGAGGTGCTATGTATGGGAAGGAGTCCCCGAATGCCTTTCGACTGAAGGAAGTCCACTAATTCGGGCTTAGGTATGACTGATTTATCAAACAATGTGAATGTAGTGACAATAATGTGAACGATGGTAGTGGTGTCGTGCGTAATAAAAGACTGAGAAAGAGGGTAGACCGATTTGTCTGCCCTTAGACCTACCGTCATTCTCGCAGTCCTACACCCGTAATCATGGCGCTTGCAACAGTGCCGAAATATCGGGAGCTCATTAAAACAAAACAACATGGTAAATATCCCGGACAGTTTCAGTTTTCTAATGTGTGTAATCATGACAGTTTAACATTATATAATGTGAATGTAATTTATACGTACAATTTAATGCCTATTATAGCGAAATTTTAAAATAATACATAATTATATATATAGTCCGTCTTATTTTCCCTATCCCGCATAATACGCTTTCCCGCTTAAGACACGTTTTTGATAGGGTCCCTGAGAAATCGTCTTAAGCGGGTTTTACTGTATATTGATGGGGAAGTAAAATAAGAAATTCGTTTTTTCAGGTCGTATGAATAAGTTCATGGATGTAGGCTATTTTCACATAAGTATATAAGTCAATTTAGTACAGTGCAATTATGTGAATAGGAAATGCTTCGAAACTTACCATACTACTCCGTGATTTAAACAGGATAATATACGATACTTGTCAGTCGATTCCCGTGCATATTCACAGTATAATCTAACAAAGAAATCGCATGTCCACTCGATAGCCAAGTTTTATTGACGCGTAAGAGTATATTTACAAATTATAGATGGCTCCCATTAGACGAATAAGTTCAATACACCTTGCACGCTACGCTCTGGTCGCCCAATCGGCCGACTGCGCTCAATTAGGGTATCCAAACGTACTATAATATATACAATACTATAGTATTATACTATATTTTGGGCCTGCGTATTTATATGTATACTGTTAAAGAAATTTAGTACGCAATAATTTAAGAAACCTATCAACAAATCCTCTCTCTATTTCTGTAATTTAAATCTAATGAACGCGTTTTTAATATTAAGTTAATGAATGATGAGTTGCCAAAAAATATAGTTTTTAGAAAAATTAAGAAGTAATAAATAAGTGTTCACTGTATATCATCATTATCTAGGTATTTATTAATTTTCCATAAAAAGCAATATTTTTAGAGGTGTACTTTATATCTTTGTATAAAAATTCTATATTTCTCCAAAGAAACGTGCAGCCCTGCGCTTAATTATTTGGCTCTGTTTCAACCGCTCTCATCCACTCGTTTGTTCTAAACACAAGCTAGAATAATACTAGACACACAGACACACTCTAGTTGGAACTGCGGAGATTTATTGCAACGATACACGTGCACAATGTTGCGGAGATTCGGGGAGGTCTGCGTTTTGGAAACTGCTTTAACTTTTAATTGTAGTTTAGGTAAGGACACTGGTTAAAGGCGCGTTTTAACCGACTTCAAAAAAGGAGGAGGTTCTCATTTCGTCTGTATTTTTTTTTATATTTGTTACCTCAAAACTTCCGCCCGTGTGAACCGATTTGGATGTTTTATGTTTCATTTGAAAGCTGGTGCTTCCCGTTTAGTCCCATAGCAATTTGGTCCAGTTCTGACAATGGCATCCATGAATGATGGAAGATTAACTCCTTAATAGTAAGGAGTTAAAGGATAATTCTTTCAAAACTATGCATATTCAGACTACTAGTTATAATATCAAATGGAACACTAAAAAGTGTGAAAAAAAATTTGAACAAAAAAAAAACCGCCTTCAAAAACCCGACAATGATTTTGTTAAAAATTTTTGATTATTCGTTAGCGCCCGCATACGGGGTGCAGAAGTTTATGAATGCCGTAGGGTCTAATGGCTGGTACATACCACTAGTTCTACTACGCAGTTTTACTGCCATACATTTTGTGGAACTAAATGTACTGGAGTAGAACTGCATAGTAGAACTAGTGGTAACGAACCTAATGACTGAGGTGCTGTGTATGGGAAGGAGACCCCGAGTGCTTTGCATCGACCGAATTATAGACCGATGAATTTCATTGGTCGTTAGCCGGCCTAAATCGCTCGAATTCAATCTATCGACCAATGAAAATGGGCCGACTTAGGACTTATACCTATCAAAAACACACAAGTTTTTAATGTGAGCCTTTTTCCTGTCGTTCGTGTTTGCTCCAGCGTGCGAGTTATGCCGCACTGCCCGTGCCACATTCTATCTATTTATTTATTCATTTATTTAAAATAGGTACACAAACAGATTACTGTCAGTTTAACAGCCATAAAATTAGTGCAATAGATATAATTAATAACTAGACAGCAATTTATAAATAGCGTACACAGCATGAACCATTTATTATCGTTTCATAAGTTCTTTCATTTAAATGCGTGCCACACACACACCATCCAGTGCGTATATTTTCAACATCTGCTCTGCGTTCTAAGGTTTAAGGTTTAAGACTTCTTTATTTCTCATAAGAATTACAATAAATTCACTTCCTGAGAAAGAACAACAATAAATTAAAATTAAAACGAGTGTACACAGAAGTTACTTATTGTGGTGAAAATAGGGTATTTTAAAAACAATCCCAATTCTGTATGCAATAAATGGCTGATAATCCGCATTCGGGCAAAAATCCGCATCACAGGAAAAAATTACTGAAGAAACTGAGCTATGAAATGAGCTTTCCTTCTTTTAGTAGCGATAACCGTCTTCAAATATTGATAGCTCGTTCAGATCTATTCAAACACCAATTCCCATGTATTTGTTAACAGAAACTACTCGTTTTCTCTATCTTTTATATCGCAATAACGGCTCTTTAATAGATTTCTTGTTTACACTTTATTTAAGCACTGAGCGCTCTATACTAACAATCTAGATCGCAGACGTGTCTAGACAGATTAATGTGTATTACCTATTATGGGTTACAATATATCAGAGTCGATAGTGCAGGAATTTATTACTCCTTTCCAATATTATTACAACATAGTAATACATATATTTGAACAGTTAACAGTGTACCTATGTAGACACGTCAATTACTTTGGTATTCTAAATCACGTATAGTCTAAGACTTGTCAAATCTAAATTGTAAATAATAATGAGATGTAAGTTTCCAAACTACTGTGGAACTTCATTGTTTAAAAACTCTTGTCTAAATATATAATTCTATGGACAAAGGAAATAAATATTACGCCATACAATAAGCGTGGCAAATCAATGACATGCTTACATTTAACCCAAAATAGAGTAGATAAATCTATCATAACATAATGGGCTAAGCTCTTGTGTCCAAAGTAATTTAGTCATTATTATTTGATGCGTGGGATTCGGTCGTTTGTTACACGAACATCCTTTTAAATCATAAAGTTGCGGTCAGACTGTAATTTTGTAAATTGTCATTCTTATGGGGGGGCATTGTCGTCTTTTTTCATAGAACATAATTTGCTAAAGGCGCCACCCAGACTTTTTTCATCGCTTGAAAGAAAAAAACTGCTCCGGATGTTTTTACAGAAATTATATTTGCCTGTATGCAGTCGATAAAGAATCTTCACAAAACTAATAAATATCCAAAACTTCCGTCCTCCAATATAAACAAATATGAGTCCAAGGATTCAAGAATCACAATATTTATATGCAGTATTGTACCCAGTCCATTTTGTAACCTTTATTTAGATTCTGTTTTTACCAACCACCTTTTTTTTTAATATTTCAAATAATATTCTCTGTTGCATCTTTGAGCGCTCAGGTTTACCAGTCGTCATGACGAAACACTAATCTATTTCGAATGTCTATTGTTCTTATGTCACTGTAAAAAGGTTCACAATGGCCAGATACGCTTAACACATGCGAATATAAGGCACTTGTCAGACGAAGCGTGAAAAATGAGGCAGCCTCCGTAGATCTGTGATTGAGATGTCGCCTACGCGTGTCTTTGAGTCGCCGCCGACTAGGGGCATAAATATCAAGTTAGATTGCTACAAGTTTCAAGAACGATTATGATGTTGTTATTATTACTTCCTTGCTAATGTTATGAATGCGAAAGTGCCCGTCGCGCTTTCACGCCAAAACTACCCAAACCAAACTGCCAAAACCGATTTAAAGAAAGGAAATTATTTTTAACCGCCTGCGCTACAAAGGAGTTTTGTTTTACTATTTGTTTTTTTTAGTAACGTTTATTCACGTATAGAAAACTATTGGCTAAATGAACATAAATCATCAAAGATTAGATCTCCATTATAGAAACACCATGTTAACGTGCTAGAATTTTTTATGTATAGGCTCGTGAAAAAAATATGCGTACATATCAACCTTCAAACAAATTATCCACGAAGTCAAATTAAACATCCGAAAAACATGAGATTGTGGCGCGGCCGGCGAGTAATGACCGAAGTCGTTATGTACTTAGAACAGCTCCGAAAAACACCGTGTACATTATTATTAAAGTCGCGGAATGGAAATTATAATGGCGATTACGGGAAATGTCGAGGACGCACGAGTGACGGCCGCGCGACGGAGGAAAATTTTAAATATGGCGTCAGGTAAATTTTCCGAGAGACTTTAAAAAAAACCTGTCAAGAAACGTTAAGGTAAATGACAAGCAGAAAGATGCTTTCGCGTAATGTAATGGTAATGGTGCGTATTAATAACTTCCATGACTAGCAAAAATTTAACTTTTCCAGTCATTGTATCAAGTAATCTGTCACTTTAGGGGTGGGAGCCATCCGCTCCCCTGCAAGTCCGGTGAATATGACGAGAGGCTACTCCATGCCACCATCGTATGTCAGTTAGGAAAAAAAAAGTGGCCCGTCGCCAATGGCAATGTCTATGGCTTGCTAAGTTTTAACCTTTAGCCCCAATTGTCCAATTGGACGGAAGAGTATTATATTCATATATTTAAAAATGAACGTAAGAATCTTATTTTGTATCAAAAGAGCCAAAATATTACTGAAAATAGGGTCTAAACCGATCCCGTATAATGACTACTGAATGTTTAGAGCTTAGAAAATTATTAAGCAAATGAATGACGCTTAAGCCAAGCAACGAGCCCTTTCAGCAAATCCCTTTAAAGCGGATTTACAAAGGGATTTAGATTTTTTTTAGTAAAATCAATTTGTGCCTCCCATTCGCAGTAGCTAGTTCATTTTTAATTTGATACAAACTTTATAAAGTACCATATTGTCACCATACTTTTATGTTTAGCTTTCATCCTTGCATGAAACCTTGATGAAAAAGGAACGCAGGATTGTATGTTCAACGGAAACGAATTGTGAGACCCAGTGTTCGGTGGGAAAAATGTAGTTGAAATAACATACACTTAACCTCCACTCCCTTAAGCGTATCGTGCCAGAAACTTCGAAACTTTATGGTACGATAGTGTTAAATAAACTATGAGACTGTATGGTACTCCACAGCACGATACGTGCAAAACTGCAAATACAGCTACACCCATCCGTGCGATCAAGTGAAAACCGCAAACATTTTGCAGTTTTAAAACGAAAAGTTCGAAGTTCAACCGCTATTTTCGCTTCGAGTTATCACAATTGGCGATCTGAGTTACTACCCCCGTAGTTCTCGGTCAGGAGTTCATAAACCGCCCTGGCACCGGTTCTGGGGACAGTTGCCAAAATTCGCACCTTGCCGATGGTTAGTCGCCTATTTTCCAGCGTACACTGAACCTATGTACCTAGCTAATGATGGCGAGTGTAAAAATATCGTAAATGTAGCGCGTATGATGTGACGTGCAAGAAATTATAGGCCAAGGAGAGTCAGAAGCGTACCGAGCGCCAACGCCGATCGGAATGCGATTAGAGACAATCACACGAAGATTCGCGAGACAGTTCTTCTGAACGGGGATATTTAATTAAATCTCTTGAGCTCGGATTAAGACTTCGGAGAGTGCGTTTGTTGTGAATATTCATTTGTTCTAACCTTCTTTCGAACGATTCCGTACGCATGAAGAGATCATAGGCATTCTTTTGTTTTACGCGCTCTTTGGTAGTTTTACATGTTATGTATTGTATTTGTTTTTAATGTTTTATTACCAATGGGCATCATACTATATAACCTACATCATTTTTATAGTAGGTTTGAAAAGTAGCCAGAATCCTTAATAAACTAATTTAGCTAAAATTATAAGTTGTACAAATATATCAATTGATTAATTACATCTTCTTGTATTATTGTTTACGAAAATATCAATATCATCTCAAGTAAACACCAATACGGATCAATTCAAAACAATCCGTTTCTATCATTCGCGAAACAACTGACGCGGCAACACCAGATTATCGGATCACCGGGAAATCTGAACGGTATCGAGAATCGTTCTGGTAGCGAGTCGAGCTCGATTATTCGCCTCGGGCTTCCACCCACACGATCGTCGTAATAAATCTTGGAAATTGCTCCTCACCTAGCTCCTACGGACCTACCTGTATTGTGGCTCCCGTACACTGTCGTTTGTTATTCTGTTCCGTTTTTGGTAGTTGTACTGCTGTTATCATGCTGCTAGGTGCAAAGAAATAAAAGATTGTGGTATGCAAAATTAGGTTGTATTATAGAGATAATACAAACTTTTCTATATCTATGCGACGGAAACTGTAGCATTAAACATACATAGGTACATACAATCACGCCTTTTTCCCTGAGGGGTAGGCAGAGATCACTTCCAGCGATCCACTTTTCACCTCTGTGGGAAACGTGACGGGTTGTGGACCACGTCGCCGCCATTCTGCCTTGTGCATTGTTTTAACAAGGTCATTGCATTCCAACGAGTAGCAAGGAGGTATGCAAATTGCGGTTGTATTATAGAGATAATAAAATTAAAATTCGGATTCGACGGAAACTGTAGCATTACAGATTAAATATAAACATAATCTGTTCATTGAGGTTAAAGTTATGGAAGTTCAGTACAAAAAAAATCAGAATCGTAACCAACTTACTTTAAAAAAAGAATTTTACTGATATTACCTTCAAACCTTTTTTGATTTTGCTCTAAGATGTAAAAGAAAAAAGAATAAAGCAACCGAAACATGAAAGACAATTAAAATATTTAATTTCATTTATATCATCCACAACTTTGAAATGTAACAATAAGTAATATATTACAGGATATCCTTATGATCTACCGATCAAAGTACCTAAAGAGTCAAGGCCTCTTAATATTCGAGAACTAAAAAAATACCTTTATTGCGAAAAAGAGGTAGCGACTTCAATGAATTTATTAATACACTTACATTATATTCAGACCTTTGATATCATTGTGCCACACACAATATGGATTTATTGAGAGCGATACGATCCTTGAACGCAATATTTCGAATAAATGGGTTTATCACGTGTAGAGATCTCTGTATGCTATTGAAATGTTTCTTTTGTAAAGGCGACTGAAATGTATTATTCTCATAAAGGGCTGATCGCCCTTATGTTAGGCTAATAATTAAAATCATCAACACAATAATTTTATTAATTCTTGTTAATAAATTTTTAATGGTATAAATAAAATTGATTTAATAAAGTTATGGATACCAGTCACAACTGGTCACAACAATCTGTCCGGTGGTTGGTGAACGGTATACGGGTAAGCGACCCCGGCTCCTCGAGCTACAATCGACTCAGTCCAAATCATCCGAGGAGGTAGTATCCTTCCTCCCCTTTTCCTTCCCCTGTCATATATCCTTGCTACTCGTGGGAACGCAATGACCTTGTTAAAACAATGCACAAGGCAGAATGGCGGCGACGTGGTCCACAACCCGTCACGTCACGTTTCCCACAGAGGTGAAAAGTGGATCGTTGGAAATGATATCTGCCTACCCCTCTGGGAAAAAGGCGTGATTTTATGTATGTATGTCAAACCCATTGTATTATTCGTCTAGTTATTAGAAATTCAGACGGAAGTCAAGTGTTGATGGATAGTTCCGCAAGTAGGAATAATTATGAACATAAAATTTACTTCAATTTACAAGTCGTTGTCAAGTAAAAAGTAAAATAAGGAAGGTAATGCTCACAAAAGAGTTATTGGTGTCTAGGGGAGAACAGACTTGTTCTTCGACACCTCTAGGGGGCAAACATTCAGTATTCCTTTTTAGTAATCATATAGATTAAATATGCAGAAGTTTGTGTATATTCTCCCTTAGGAACCCGTCACCTACAGACACCGCATTCAAGTTACAATAAAAGTAAGTTACGACTTCTGCAAAAACGTGCTTTTACGAACAAAATCGATTTATTACCTTTGCAAGTCTTGAACTAACTTTGTTTGTGGTTCCCACAACAAAGGTGCTTTGACAAGCTTATTTCTTTTTTAATTAACTTTTAAATTGTTTCCATAAATTCCTACATCATGATAGGTACTATGCTAATGTAAACTTTTCTTTTAAACAAACATCAAAGTTTCTCTTAACAAGTATAACTTAGACCTGTTTATTAATAACCAAATAGGAAAAAAGCCCAAATAACTGCAGACTGATTTGGTAAACACCTTACTTTACCTGCAAACATGATCTGTCAATTTACTTGAATATTTAGTTTACTATCTTTCGTAAACCTTATGTATCATGTTCTTAATAAATTTCATTCCTAAACCGCAGTTTACTCGACATATCGAATATTGTAGTACTCTGAGTTATTTGATCAAGTGGCACCGTAAACGTCGGAAAGAAATTAGTTTTTCCAATTTCATTTGGCAGGAATATGTTTCCCTCTCGAACTGTAGAACTGCCCACTAAAATAAACGATCGCTGCGGAATTTGAACTAGCTTTTTTATGTTTAAAGTATTCCCATTAAAAATCCAAGACCTAATTCCCTGAGGGAGTCGAGATGTTTTCCTCTGAAATTGAACGCATAAGAATTAAGATGAGTTCTTTGCTCAAGCTATCTCGGTATATTTTGGTGAGATTAACATAATTTTGCATAATCCAGCGTGCAAAATTTTGGCCAGAAAAGTTTTTTTGTCAATTCATAGGTTCACTGTCGCTCATTGTTGCCAATGTTTGAAAAACTCCTACTAGATAGGACTACTATAGTATAGTGAACACAAGTAGTAGACGGAATAAGACTACAAATAAGTCGTGTACCAGGCTCATAAATGTACTATTTTTTTTATAAGGATTAATGACGTGTTCAAAAAATTTTTCTGTGATCTCTTATTCATAAAATGAACACCTGTGAGTTGGCTATCGAAAACTTACTTACGTTAAAAACCTATCGAGTTGTTTTTTTCATACGGTCGATTTTAGTTCTTCGCGTAACCACCAGCGGCGCTGTACAAGTTTTTCATAGACATATTTACGTAGGCGATATCGAGCGCGTAAGTTTTAAACTCATGGTAGCCCCACTGGTCTCGAAATACTTCTTCACGTAATGCGTACTTCGCGAATTTCCGCATATACGGTAAAATCATTTTGCGAACCTAGGCATTATGGAAAGTATTTTATTTCAAACTTAGTGTTATTAAAATTTTTTTTCTAACACAACCTTTCTGTTCCAGAGTTACGCAGCAACCACGCCGCCGAAGCCGTCTTCTGCGCCCGCGCACACAACACTCCAGCGCACCGTGCGCGGGGCGGCCAGCAGCGGCGCGCCCGCGCGGGTCATACCGCGCTTCCACTTCCCCAAAGGCCGGCCCCCGCCAGGACACCAGCAGGACCATGCGTTGCACAAAGTGCAGTCTGCATTCGCCACCTTCCCTAATAGTCAGGTATGTAACGTAAGATTAGACTTTCGCGTGCCATTATTACTAAATATGTCTTTATGGGGTAGCAAATACATAGCTACTTACTGCCCAACAGACTGGGTACACCAATCATGGTCGCGAGAGTCATTAAGACTAATATATTCAGTCAGTTACGTTGTTTTGAGAAAAACAGTAGGGTTGATGACAGGCTCAAAATTATATCATTCCATTTAGTCCATATGTTAGTATATAAAATATAGGATACGTGTATTTCCGTTTTTCAGATTATCAAACATTTACAAAGTAATAATTCATAAAACATCTGGTCACTCTTTCGCACTAATTGTACAAAATAGTGACATAAATCGAAACTTTTAAGCACTAGGTATTATCTTCATCATTAATTGTTGATTGTAATACAAATAAAACAATTGAGCATAAAAAAATACATTTTAACATCAAATATCATTTGTGTTACAAATAAAAAAATAACAATAACTAAAATCATGTGCTATGTTGTTGCCCACTCAGCAATAAATAGTCAATTGTTCCCCAACAATAGACTGCAATATTTGTATTTCAATTAACATTGGTCCGCGTTCAGGGGCCAGAATCACTGTTAAAAATTCGCAATATTGGAAAAGTTTCCACTACAATTAATTAGAAAGTTCTAATTGAATCGGTTTCAATATTTTTTTTGGTAATTCTTTCGAGTTTGTTGTGGTATGCTTAATTAATGAATCGTTGCGGACTTGTCTAAAATGCCTTATTTGTTTTCGCCATGAAATTACGTGTACATATGAATGTGAACTTTTCGTCCTTGTACAATAAATGCCGAGTCGCGAACTATGTTAAGTACACGCCATTTAAACGAATACCGAATGTTTCTAAACAAGCAATTGCGTTGAAGGCACTTAGCAGTAAAGCTGGTAATTTAGTGTTCAATCCACTCGTCGTACTTGAGCAAATATGAATCGTCCCGACCAGACAAATTTACGGCTTTGTTGTGATCGCTACCAGCTTAATACTAGACGAATATATGAAGCCACTCGAATATTGCTACCCGTATCAGTATGTCATATTGCAACGTGAATTATGAACGCACGCCAAATTTTAAGAGATAGAAATCGATCGCGGATCCAGAAGTATAGGTACACCATTTTTATGACATATTTACTTATATACAATTAACCCCGCTGCTGGGGCACGGGCCTACCCTAAACTAGGGCTATAAGGCCTTAGTCAACCACGCTGGCCAAGTGCGGGTTGGTTGACCTAGAAATTATATAAGCCAAGTTTTTTCGTGCTTCTATTGTCGTACCCATCTAAGTATCACTGTTTTATAATTACATACGACTTAGTATCTCAAGGATTTTGTAGCCCTATGACATCATCATCATCATCTCCGCGTTTTCCCGGTTGCATCCTTGCGGAGCCCGGGGTCCGCTTTCCTACTTCTATCTCTCCACTTCGCACGGTCTTCGGCATCCTTCACGGAGAGTTTGTTGGCACGCATGCCATCCTGCTTCTGCCGGGACCCGGCGGTAGCGACATAGCTAGACACTTGTTCCCTACGTAGTCTGCCGGTTTCCGTAAATCATGACCGTACCAACGTAGGCGGCACTCTTGCAATTTGTCAGCGATGTCTCGGACATGAAGGCTGCCGCGAATACGGGAGTTCTTTACGCGATCTGCTCGCGTAACTCCCGACATCCAGCGCAGCATCTTCATCTCCGTGATCCGCAGTTCCTGCTTGTGCCGCTCAAGTAATGGCCATGCTTCACTGCCATATAAGAGAACAGGCCTAATGATGGATTTGTAGCCCTATGACATAGGTAATTCAAATAAAATGAGACGTACAAATTTTATTATCATTTACGCGAATGCTTCTTATTATTTTCGTTTCAGTTTGTAAACACATTAACATTAGTCCAGTCAAATTAGGTTTCATCTACGGAAAAATTACTAGTGAGCTGAATTTTGGTACACACCTTTATTACGGCATTTTAATGAAGGTGTGAAAAATCGACATTCATATCGTGCCGGCTTAAAAAGTTATAGGGGTCAAAAGGTCGCGAAAATCAGTTTTTCGCGAATATCTTGCGATCTATTGCTTGTAGGTTAATTGAGGTCATTAGAAAAATTATTTGTTATAAAATTATCTACAAAAAATGTCCTTTGCATTTTTTGTAGAATTGAAAGTTTTCGGAGGAGAGCGCCGAGAAAGCACTCACATACGGTATTGTATACCAAGGCGTACGTACGCCCTATGCTTTTCATTGATATTTGTAAGCGTGTTGTTAGTAAAATCTACTACATACAGACATATAGCATTAGTAATACTAGTACAGAAAGTTTTCCTTTTTGGAAAAGGAAAACTGAAAATCATGAAGATGTTTAAAAAAAGATTTGTAATTGTACAAAAAATTGCAGCGGTAGAAAATATGTCCTAGCATTGACAATGCATCTCGAGAGCAATTTTCTTGTTGGAATATTTCTGCAAAATTGTTTAAATCAGATCTTTTTTCAAACATCTTCATGATTTTCAGTTTTCCTTTTCCAAAAAGGAAAAGGAAAACTTTTTGTACTAGTATTACTAATGCTATATGTCTGTATGTAGTAGATTTTACTAACAACACGCTTACAAATATCAATGAAAAGCATAGGGCGTACGTACGCCTTGGTATACAATACCGTATGTGAGTGCTTTCTCGGCGCTCTCCTCCGAAAACTTTCAATTCTACAAAAAATGCAAAGGACATTTTTTGTAGATAATTTTATAACAAATAATTTTTCTAATGACCTCAATTAACCTACAAGTAATAGATCGCAAGATATTCGCGAAAAACTGATTTTCGCGACCTTTTGACCCCTATAACTTTTTAAGCCGGCACGATATGAATGTCGATTTTTCACACCTTCATTACAATGCCGTAATAAAGGTGTGTACCAAAATTCAGCTCACTAGTAATTTTTCCGCAGATCGGTGTTTAAAAGAGCTAATTTGACTGGACTACATCGCTGTCAATAAAAATGCAAATTACTAATAAAATTTACCCATAGAATAGGACACATTACGTCCTTACCTGCTTGTAGTTTTCAAAGCTTCTAGTTCTGCGGTCGATACTCATTCGCCTGACATTGTTATACACGGCTCGGTTTCCAAAGGAAATCGGTGACAAAGAAACATGTTTAAAGATTCACAATTCGCTCTACTGGAAAGTAGGGTGTAAGTCTCTTAGAGATTGGACTACTGAATGCGTGGCTGGTAAAGAATTCAACCGCGAATATGTTACGAATACGGGTCTGTGACTGTACTACAAACTAGAAATATAATATTAGTTTGACGTTGAGACAGCTACAGGTCATTTTTCACACACTATGATCCGTGAAACCCAAAATAATTATTTTTACCTCGAATTTATACGACTATTAATGAACAGAGTTATTATGTTTTAGCTTGTTTCGGTCTTGGCAAGACACATAAATTATTAATAGCATGTTCATAAGTTGTTGCACACAAATATCATCTAATATCTTAGGGTTCGAAGTGAACATAATTTTAGCCGCATTCATGAAAGTTACACATTTGAACGTTATGATTTTCTTTTGATCATAATATGCGCAGACTTCTCAAAAGATATTGCTTCAGGCGTTGTAAATGGCTACAAAAACGAACTCTTTCAGTTTCAATAAAGACGAAAAAAAAGCCGTAGAGTCGTGGGCATTACGCGGCCATGACAAATATGAGCGATTCGTCCAATGTGCGACTCCAGCAGTCCCCTTCAATAAGCCGCTTGGAAAACAATCTTTTGGGCGACTTCCAAATTTGGTCGTTTAGCAGACGTTATTGACGAGAAGGTCAAAGGATGAAAGCAGGCGTCCTTTCTATAGCCTATGCGTATAACATTAAATATCTACATTTTACGAGTACTCTGGTATCATAACAAAGCTACCTATTGTAAATAATACTCGTAGTTACCTCCTTATTTGGTCTCGCTGCTAATTATTTATTTATTTATTATTAAGGTATACACAACAGGTTACAATCATAAATTAATTTGAATAAAAACATTTAAAAATTACAAACCTAGATTATGACCCAAAAACGTGTACACACAGCATGGTTAAACAATAGCGCGTAATTAAAAGTACAGTACAATACTTATAGTTAATGTCTTGATATTATATGCTTTATTGGCGGTTTAAAATATAAGGGAAGTATAATAAAAAGAAATGGCTGTTTTTATGAAGTTCATATTTTAACAAGAATTATTAACGTATGAAATACTACAGGCCAAAACTTAACGCCAAAGCAATTCTTTATTCCTAAAGACTCCGTAAGCTCTCCGCCAACCAAACATAAACTATTTATTCTTGGAATACCTGAGAATTATTGTTCGGCGGAGTTAGTAATGAGAACTTGGGGACCAGTTCATAAGTCCCCATTAGTTAATGTTCAGAAGTAAACGGAATTGAAATGTTGGACTTCAAATACTCAGACATTAGATTTTAATACTTTACTATCCAGCCATTTCAATACTTTTTCGTAACTACGGTGATAGCTTGGCGTAGCCTCGTCATCATCACCGGACATACGGGGGAGAGGATGGCTCTCACGCATAAGCCATTTCAAGATTTATTAATTGTTCCTATTTATTCGAATGAACATAAGTTTTTTGTAATGGAATCTTTATTAATTTTTTTTTCATCCAATGTTGTAAAAAATATTTTCCAATTGGGTTAGGCAGATCAAACATTTTTACGGGAACATCACCAATTAAAGACACTATCCAATTCCAAATGGTAATTTGTTTTCACTCGATATTTCCACCATTCGTGAGGCCATTGCAGACCAGTATCAATTATCATACATAATCTAGGAGCTTATTTTAAATTGCTCTTCATTCCACAATTCAATATTTTCATCCGCAATGATGGCTTGCATTTGCGATGCAAAATATTGGAAACCTTGGAGATTGTAGCATAATTTCGTATTTGTCATTCAGAGATTCGTTCAGGGTTCATGTAAGTAGTTCATTAAGCCTTAAATATAAGTAGGTATTAAGCCTTATTTTATTAAGCTTAAGTATTATATACACATGTCCAAATTTATAAATACTAGTTGTCCCTATTCTCTCAGCTTTGAAACCTTCCCTGAAGTTAAGAGAATATAAGATGACAAAAATTAGGCAAATCGGACCAGAGGAATTCTGTTTTACCGAGACAAACGAATTATTCAATTCGTAGATACGTTGTAGTATACATCATTAAACAACAAACTCTTTGTTTATTGAGGAAACCGTATCGATAGATGTTAGCAATCCACCTAAATATTGTACCTAAAAGATATTAGTCGGCATAAGCCTGAGTATTGCCCTAACACCGTCTATTGTGGCAATGCTAATTCGGTATTTACGTACGTACATATAGGTGTGGTGCATCGAACGCGGCGTATCGGGTGCATAGCGACAGAAGTGCAGCGGCTGGCTCGGAGCCAGCTCGGCCACGCTGCGCCAGGGCTACCACCCCACTAGCCATTGACCGGAAATGCACCAGTGGTAGAGATATTGGTAGGTCAACTCGACGTATCATAAGTAGTGTAATGTCAACTTCTATACGTATAAGCAAATGAGATACTTCAAGGCTAGATGTATAATTTCTGCAATCAATTATGACCGAACATTCGGGGATTGAGTCCTCCACAGACCAGAACTTCTATAGACACCACAGTTGTTCACAGTTTCCGGTGCGTGTAAAAATGAACTTATACATTGTCTATAATTTAAAGATATGAGTATATAAATCTTGTGATGCTCGTTTGACTGGACTGGGAATGTGAAATTAATATGTCAACAGGACAATTTCTTTATTTTTGGGTGCACTTCAGTAGATAAATAGTCACGTCGATATGGAATGCAATATTGAACTACTTTATATTCGACAACTTAATAGTTACTTACGATTCGAACCAATAGAGCGAGTTAATTTATTCTTCGCTTTCTTACCTTATATTTGTTTGTTGGATCACTCCCAGGAGGATTTTGTTTAAAACTGCATTTATCAGCGCATACATCCTGGGAAAAAGTCATACACTACCATTCCACGTTCGAGTCAATTCATCAACAACTGTAAACAGTTACACATTACAAATATAACAAAATTTACGGATTAATCTCGCGTAAAATAAAAATATTAATCTAAACATATTTAGCGAATCGAAACTTGAAGCTATTTACATGACTCCTGAGGGCCTACCATGAGTTGGCTATCGAAAACTTACTTACGTTAAAAACCTATCGAGTTGTTTTTTTCATACGACCGATTTTAGTTCTTCGCGTAACCACCAGCCGGCGCTGTACAAGTTTTTCATAGAAATATTTACGTAGGCGATATCGAGCGCGTAAGTTTTAAACTCAGGTAGCCCCACTGATCCGTTAAAACATATTTAACCATAGAAAGCAGTAGCAAATACAAAGTTAACGGACAATCGCAATCGTCGGACAGCAAGCCGTACAAATATCAAACTCTACTGACGAAGTGAGCTTCAACAGTTTAAAGCTAATTTACAAGCGAATGTAAACATGATTTGCCGGCCCTAAGCTAACATGTTGTAGTCGCGATATAAAGCTCGGAGTGGCTGTGGCTGTTTCAAGCCGACTGGAAGATATTTTGATCCATTAGCCGTATTGAAGCTCCTCTCACGAACAACGTAGTACATTATATTAGGCAGACCGTAATAACATGCAACAAAATATGATTCAAGCTTAGATATAGAGATCTTAAAAGAATCTCAGCGAAAAATCTTAAACAAGAATTAAATCAGTTTTAGACAACAACATAAATGAAAGTGACAAGTTATCAGGCATGTCATCCGTAACACACGTGCTTATATGCGACATACATCTTAATCATAACAATGTATGTGATCTAGTGTAATATTTATTTATTTATACATTTATATTCTCACCATTCACCATGTCTAAATTTTAAAACTAGAAACTGCCACAATCCGTCTTAAGCTTAATTTGACGCTTTGCCAAAAAGGTTCATTCAAATCTTCCCCAAATCTTCAATTAAAGGGGATGCTGACATTAGTGAGAGAACAAAAGAACTGAATTAGACCGCACCGTTATTTAAATTCGACCAATTTATTCTGTCTAAATCCACGATTAAAGTGCGACATTGTAACAAACCAGAGTTATTTTCTCATTTATAATATTAGTAATCTATACTAATATTATAAAGCTGAAGAGTTTGTTTGTTTGTTTGTTTGAACGCGCTAATCTTAGGAACATGGATAAAATCTAAAGGTGCTGGTTATTTGTAAATAAATAGATAAAAAGTGCTGGTTATTTGTAAATAAATATTACACGATATCACATACATTGATCTGATCCCGAATACACAAATATATTTAATAACACACCCAGACAAACACCGATGTTCGACACACAAATATTTCTCCCGGGTGGGAACCGAACTTCTTTTGGAACCATAGGTTACTATTATTGAACCACTGCTCCACCGAGCCAGTCAAACTAATAACACGATCATTTCTGTGATATAACCTAGAACAAAACCTTTATCCATTTGTTCTGAAGTCCAAAATAAATGCGAAGTACGTCGGTGGTTTCCTCACGCCAGAAGTTAGAACAAATTGTGACTGATGGCTGGTTTATGGGCTAAAGTGGACGAGACAGGGGGACTATTCTCGTCTCTCAAAATAGTCCGAGGAGAGCTATTGTTCGCGCGAATGAACGGAAACAGAACACATAGATTATGTATTTAACAGTTTGCGGACTTTTAGGGAATTGGTGCGGACCGCATTACACTGAATAACCTACCAACTTTACTTATAATAAACGATTTTTAACCGATTTCACAAAGAAGAAGTTTATTAATTCGTCTGAGTGTCTTTTTTTAGATAGAAGCATAAATTAATTTTAATCTTATCGGCTAAAGTACTTTTAACTATAAGTACATATTTTTTTGTCTACAAACCCCTGGAAGTACCACTAAAAGCTCAATTATGTTGTTTTCCTCCGACACTTGCCTAAATACATTTGTCTGTCTGTCTGTATCCACATTGTCGCTTGGAGGACGTGGGACAATTCTCACGGATATTACAAAATGTTGGTAAATAATGCAAATGCGTCAATGAGACCTTAGGGCTGCTCATTTATAAATATTTTGCTGAAAAAAGTACTGAGGGGCAGCTTATTTTAGATTTCTTCTAAATTAACTTTTGTAGTATAGTTTTTTTATATACCAATTTTGATATAAAAACTTTTTCTATGGACTAACCAAGATAATAATTTTACCTGAATATCATTATTTTCTTGAAAATTATGTTCAATAATAAAACTCATATTGTTATAACCAGAGAAAGAGATTAGTGTTTCTTAAAAACGATTAACGATTGTATACCTAAATCTAATAGATAAGTTGACACTATGTACTTTTAAACTGTAATAATTATTTTAAAAAAACATACGTAATTTAGAGAATCATACGCAGCACAAAACTTTAGACATATTGACACTATATGCTTCAAAACTATAAGGATTTATTAAAAGAACATACGTAATTTAGAGAATCATACAATTTGCAGGGCAAGATGTCGGATATACTAGTTGTTATTTAAGACACATCGAGTGTCAGCCCTACTCCAGTACATTGTGTTACACACGTTCCAAACATCAGGAAGTGGATGTTGCAATTATAATTTTATTGTGCGGTAATTTGTATTGTTGGAAACTATGTTGGGGCTAAGTACCGACGATGTGTCTTCTTACCTGTCGAACAAGTGTCGTCATGTTTTTGTAACCTCTTTCTTATTACGTAGAATAGGTACTTTACTAAAGGGAGGAAGTTCTATAAATCGAGCAGTTACGATTATGAAACAGCGTAAGTTTATGTACTACTGCCATTGTAGGTAAGTATTACGAAATTCCTGTGAGAGAATTTAGGGGTGAGAGCCATCCGCTCCTCCGCAAGTCCGGTGATGATGACGAGGCTAATCCAAGCCATCGTCGTATGTCAGTTAGGAAAAAGTACCTAAAAACCTGTGAGAGAACTCTCAAAGTAGGTACTCTCTCATATTGTCCTCTTATGTGAGCTAACTAGGGCACATTTAATAACCGGAACATAAAATCCATAGTCTATATTATTATACTTTTGCGCTAGTAACTCTTAACGGCTGTATGTTCTCATATAAAAGCTTTTGTTATTACACCAACTACCATTCTTTTGCTGCATCTTTATCCTTTGATAGTTACTACACGAGTGTGCCTGTTTAGGCTTTTGTTGGTAATAAACCCATATTGTTTTCGCTAGTAAGTTGGTTATTCAAAAAATATTTTCCATTATTGTCTAGATAATAATAACCAACCACATCTATCCAAATCATCAATTCACACATTTACTGAATTACACAGCTCTGAATATAACATGTTACACTGTAAACTTGTTAGACTCGGCCGTGTAAATATTGCAATCACCAGATTTACCGAATCACCGTCCGGTAGTCTGACTTACGAGATAATCAGATATATAGATATCGTCCATGGACGATAGCCTAACCAGTGCTATCCACTACCAATGTACCAACTGCCTCGTTGGTATATTGGTAGCCAGCGCTGCGTAAGGACTAAAAGAACCCCGGTTCGACTCCTGGGTCGGGCAGAATTTGTGTGTATTTTTCTGTTTAGAAGCTACTCAGCCTCCGGGCTGAGTCAGAAAGTTGGCGGATGCACGCCCGTGCCTCGGAAAGCACGATAAGCTGGCCACTCTGCATCCGATCTCCCTTCGATCATGTAAGATTGCCGTCTCACCGAACTATGAGAATAAAGCAACAGAGAGTGCACTTGTGTTTGCGCGTACACTTATGCACTTTATTATGTCTTGCGCAGCTGGCTGATCTCCATTTGAGATCGGCTATTATGGCCGATATCGGTCGGGCTGCGGGCACCTTATTATTATTCCACAAACTTGCGCGCCGCAACAGGTAAACTAGGAAAATACGAGGAGCGTTCACATTCCTCCATGCATGAGAACACGAGTATGTTTGCTAATGTTATTCTCGTGTTTGCATCCAATAGCATTATGGCTCTGGCCATCGGCCCGGCGTGACGTCACGGGCCCGTCAAAGAGCGCTTATTCAAGAGTCCGAGCCGACCTCTTTCCGAGCATTTGGGTCAGACGGCCGGTTCCAAGACATGGTGCCCGGATAGCTCGTAATGATCTCATTTATTTGATACTTGCTCGTTTAGTTGGGTAATGTTGTGTTCGATTTCTTTTCGATTTATGTGGGAATTTATTCAATTGCCTTCTGTTGATTTATTATCTGTATTTGAAACCCTGATTTTTAACTCATAATAATCAGTTCAAACTTAAAAACGGAGTAATTAACAGTCTTCTGTTGCCGA
The DNA here is from genome assembly GCA_039566165.1 of Maruca vitrata. Lineage (NCBI taxonomy): Eukaryota > Metazoa > Arthropoda > Insecta > Lepidoptera > Crambidae > Maruca > Maruca vitrata. Next base: position 11,816,860 of record CM076912.1, on the reverse strand, counting down.
AACGAAACTACCCTCTCTAAGAACTCTTAAACAGTATCGTGTTTGGGCCTAACATTTTGAATTTATCCGTCATTTATTATTAATTTTCAATCACCTTATGACCTTATACGATCATTATGTACTATACACGTGTCGAAGAGTTTAAGGACGGCAGTAACTACAAAGAGAATTACTAATTTATCTTTCATTAAATATCTGACTAGCTCGGTGGAACACTGGTTAGTGAGGCTATGGTTCCAAGAGTTGTGGGTTCGTTTTCCACTCGGGACAAATATTTGTGTGATAAACATAGGTGTTTGTTCTGTGTCTGGGTGTGATTATGTATTTAAAAGTATGTGTATCAGTATTTATCCACCGCAAGCTCTGCTTAGTTTGTGTGAATATAACCCAAAATATTTAACTAAAGAACTAAAATTGAATCATTTCACTTGGAAAAAGGCGACAGGAAAACCAAGTAGGATATATAAAGGTAAACTGAATTTTATTGAAACAAAATTGTGGTGTTATAGGCGCCTGCGTACAGAATTAATAATCGTGGGAAACAACGTCCATTGCACAGCATACATCTCCCATTTCTACGTTTTACGTAAACCTAGACCTGTACACGTGACGAAGTACTCTACAGTTTAAATTCTTTCTAGGTCAGTTCCTATTTAAGACTAAGTGCCTATTGGGCTATCGTGTGCCGGATATCTTTGAAGATATCCGCTTGATTAGATTGAAAGCGATATGAAACTTAAGCTACTAAGCTGATAGACAATAGCCTTGAGCTGGGAGTGCTCTTATGGAAATAGCGTTCGAATCCAATCATGGTATCAGGATAATATCTTTCGCGTTCACTTTTTTGTATGGACGAACTATGAAACTGATGTGAAGGTCGACTGGTGATTTGGTAATGAAAGAATGAATGATGATATGAAACTATTGTTTATTAACAATTTTGTCAATCAAAAATACAACGAAATGTTGCGACAAAAGGTAGGTAGTTTCCTAGCGCATATGATTCGATTCTTATTGACGACGGTTTAGAAAATGAAATGCGTCGTTACTTCTGCATTCAGATTACATAAACATTGTTGCCGCTTTAATAACAAAATATGTCAAAAACCTAAACAAAAAAAACGGCACCTGTTTCAGAGTATCAAATGCACAGTAATGCTGTTTATAACCCAGAAATGCTGTTTAATAAAATGGCTGTGTTTAAAAAACATTTCGCTTCAAAGATAATAAAAGCACTGGCTCGTCAGACCGCCAAGTAATAACAATAACAAACACACGCTGCATCGCTTGTCATTTAGCTCAGGACCTGCCACAGTACTAGCTTGACAGTAAATAAACACGAAGAAAAACATGCCTTTCATAAACGACTTTTAGGAAGCGGAATGCAATGCCGACACAAAAGAGTCAATATGCGATCTCAAAGTATGATACGCGACTAGGTACATGTAGAATCAACATCCTGAATGTTTATCTGAAGCGTCTGTATCCTCTGCCATCGCCTGGCAAAGTTCTAACGTTACGTTATTTCTTACAGAAATTGCTGATTACTGATATACTATTTTGAACTCCTTCTGTGACCAAAATCGTAGTATGTGCGTACATAGGGAGTAAGTCTTAAGTCAAAATTAAGCATATGTGGTATTATCAAATATGTTAATGCTATAAAGACAGAAGTGGCGAGGCCTATGTGTCCAGCAGTGGACAGAGATGGGCTGATGATGATGATGATGATGATTCCTTCTGTAGCTATAACGACATGGATTTCTCGCTGTAACGACATGGATTGGGGAACTCTCGCTGTTGTGCATCTATTTATTGTGTCTGGTTGCATCAGTTGCAACGCGAGTGTGTTTGCCAACGACACAGCCGATAGGCACTTCCAACTACAATTATCATAGAAAATCACGAGAATCACTGGAGAGCATAATAAGATGACTCACTTTTTAATCGATATTTTGATATAACCAAACATAGGTAAAGAAGTGCATACTTTTAAAAAGAGCTTGCTTAATACTTGCTACATTTTTTTAGATGTATTTAAAGCTATAAACACGTTATCAAGCTACCAATTCCCTGCAGTAGAATATATTAAAAACTGATGATGACGATGAATTATTATTCATGTGAACATATCTGCAAAGCAATACTTAGAACCAGCTGAAAGTTGTATCTATCTGTGTATAGACAAAATAATACATTGGATGAGGTTAACAGACGACCGATCGCTGTGGACATCATAATTGGAAGAAGCCTTTGTACTGCAGTAGTAGTCTTTCGAATGCTATTTTTTACAAATGCGCATGTCACCTCAATAGGTCTATTTCTAGAAATACCTAGTATTAGCGGCAGTCTCGGTCCACTGGACCGCATCAGTAATAGTCTGCCTCGTGCTCTCTAGGTCACGTAACATCCTCTGTAATTAAGGGTTTTGTCGCCCTTTTAGACATACACACACACCATATGGCTATTGTAATAGAGTTCAAAATTCAGAGGAACAATACAAGCAGACACGATGGCCTACTTACGTGATGTGTGAAATCCATTTCCGTACACTTCCGGTATTTTATCTACTGATGTTCTTATGTATGGAATTCCTCATTTCAGACATTCTTAAAATAACTATCTTTACATATATGACGATATTTTGCATTGGACTTAGTAAGAATACGCTTACACTTATTTTACTAAAGTTTTAATGCCCATTAGTAAGAAAAACAGATAATGTGTAGACACTTAGGTAGCTGTCATAGAAGTTTTATTGATCAAAACACAAGCATTGATTGAACACTCGATCACGCACAATACACAAAACATCGTAGCACAAAAGGAAAATACAAAAGACATAATGGAACTACCTAAACTACATAGCATGTGTTATGTACCGATCGCATATTATCATCGCTACAGCACCACTATCAATATCAACTCTGCCACCTGTCACAATTATCTCATTCATAAGCCATAATTTCCGATCGCTTGGCGCTAAACACCCATTCAGCGTAGTTCGCAACACGTGCGGGCCGCGCCGGGCAGAGGCGCGGGTGTCGCGTGCTGTCAATGCTAGACCATCGACCGATATAAATATATCTCGTCAGCCGACGTGACCTACTTCTCCCGGTCGATGACCCGGACCCTCCGCCATGGGATCCGAAATGGGGAATAGGACGAAAATCGATATTACGGGGGGACGCCTTACGCCGACGAAGTTTAAGCTACAATTTAATAAGTGGCACGTTTGTTTACGTTTAAATTCGGTAGAATGCATTGTCTATGTTGGTTTTCATTTTGAAAGCGTATTTATTTTGAAGTAAACAATCTCTGGTACCTCTTTTACGTTGATTGTTAACAATAGGTTGAGCATAAATAGGAAATTGCTTAGTAGTAGAAGTAAGTTAATCAATATTTAAAATACAACACCAGAAATAGAAAAATATCCATTTAAGTAATGTTTTTGTATCACAAATACTGGCACTTTGTGCAGATACACCTAGCTTTTTAAGCCAGTATGTAACAAATATCTTATTAAATAAATTAAAGTTTTGATTACGATCAGGTTAGTAAAGTTACCAAAAAGTCATCCGTAGTGCACTCAAACAAAAAACAGTACATATGGTATGTCCTTTAGTGCTATTATGGATGTATGGCAACCACTTGTTAGTTCACAGCATGTGAATAATAAACGTTGATGAATAGATCCGTAGTACAGAATTCCTAATGTAATTTACATTTCCACCTAATATTTCATTAGGAATTCTGAACTACGGACCTATTCATATGCTGAACACGTTTCAATCAGGTTCCCAGCTACGTTATTGTGCAGATTCATTTAAATTGCTCATAAACTGGTGTCAACTTTCCCGACTCTATATTATATGTCCAACCCTCGTCTGGGCATGGACGCAATGCTGAATAAATCAAATATAATTAGATCGGTTGGCGAGTAATTTATTATGAGCTTGGTACAGGCAAACGGGTCCAATGGTAGGTAAATTTTCAATCTAAATCTAGCCTTTGCTTTTCGAAATCTAAACCAAAAGCATTACTCATTTAGGTACCTCAGAAACGTTTTGAAGATAGAAAGAGAAAATAGGTTTGTAAATTATTTGAATTGCTTGAAAGACTTTTAGGCTTAAATTATCCACGAGTTGTTTTCAAACTAAATCTAACTTGAATTATAAGATACTAAATTAAAACTTCTTTTCTTCTTTTAGGATTAGTTAATTTGCAATTTATTACAGTCAAGGCGTAAAAAATATAAAGCGCAAATTTACCTAAAACCTGCTAGATTTAGGACCAAAATTGGCCTTTTAAGTCCAGATTTATCTGTAAGCCCTTTGTCCTGCGGCGGCACACAAATGCCCGCGGTCCCATTCTGTCTCGCTCTGACGCGTTCATAAATATCCCGGTCCTAACCGGGCTTAGGAGCCATCAATTCACATCGGGAATTGTTTTGAAATCACCGGGAATGTATGCAGTCCACGCACCAACGTACGAGGCATGCTCCAGTCTTGAAATGTCATTTCGGGATACAATGGAAAATTTTGCCGTTTCACAATTTTGTGGCGAACCATACCTATGTATTGGCTTGGTTCAATTCAACGCAGAGCAGGTTGGTGCTTTTCAAGATCCATTTGTCCGCAGTGTAGTATTTGCCAAGTTTATTTTCATTTCTGGTAGACATTTGACCTTCACAAAGTGGTGAAAATCGCTGAGTTTTGTTGGATGCAGGTGGCTGTAGTCCGGTCGCGCTGGAAAGTTTTGTAAGAGACCAATGTTCAGCAGTGGACAGCAACCAATAGGCTGAGATGATCAGACATTTGACCACCACAAACTAATAAAAGCCATACTTTTAACATAATAGTTACACGTTCAAGTTTCATTTCATTGGTACACGAGGCTCATAGTAAGTACAAGAAAATATTATAGCCACCCTTTGTGTACATCGCATAGGTTTCGAATGTGTTTTTAGCACAGGTACGTTTGAAAGCCATTAAGCGTACAATACCGGTTGTTGACGCGTTTACCCTGGCCTATATTCTGTAATGGCGGAAGCCAGGATGGCCCGTGGGACGACGTGACCACACAAGAACTGGCAATGGAATGTTCCGGAAATTATTATTTTGTCGGTTACCTACAGTAGGTAGGTATCAAAAATAACCTAATAATTTTTTTTTTCATTCTTTATTTTGACTTCGTGGCTCTGTGCCTATATTATTATAATTATTGTCTGGTTATCCGTGCATATGTTAGATGCCGGATTTGAACTAACATAATTGGTAGATGATGATGAATAGATGACCTTAGGAGTGAAATCCATCCAGCTCCTCCTGTAAGTGCGGTGATGATGACGAGGCTACTCATGGTATGTCAGTTAGGAAAGAAAAAGGTAGATGACCTTTAAAACAAGGATCATAGTGACAAGAAACGTACCCATAAGACAATAATTCATCTGAAACTGATCGAAACTTAAACTCTACCATGCCGCAATATGCCTTTTGAATAATTGCTTCAGAACCTTGAACTCAGAGCAGATAGTACGAAGTTACTCGTATCTCATCCACTCGCGAGCATTCCTACACTCACGTATCAGTCTGCAATCCGCTTGATTGAATTGGAATCAAAACTAAGTTACAGTGAGCTAAATAAGTTACAACTATGCTCGAAGCACTATTGAATTCGTTGGAACGTCGACACGTACCACGTACATGTGTGTATGTACCTAGACGATATTAATTTTTAAAGGTAGCATTTCCAACGTAATTTGTAGTATTCGTACTAGGTAAAGCATAGAGTATAGTTTGTTATGGTAATACTTAATTGGCTGGTGAAAAAATCACTAGTCGATCCATTCATCGGAAATTTCGTATAAAAACTTATTCAATGTTTTTGTAATTTACCTAAGTTGGTACTTCTTAGTACTGAAGTACCAACTAAGGTAAGTTAACTAAATGCGAAAATGACGTCGCGACACCAAAACTAAGGAAATGGTTTAAATTAAATTTTAAAGGTAGAGCGTGAGAAAAAAACGGAGAAAGAAAACATGAGAAAGCCTTAAACTTTTTAACTAACCGATATGACATAATGTTTTATGCAATAAACAAAACACCGTCACACAAACGGAATTCGCGGGCAGAATGCAAGTACTTAATACTGTTATTATTTTAATGGTTGCAATAAATGAATGAATAACGTGCAACAGTAATCCGTATGAACAGAAACACCCGTTATTTGTGAAGTCGGCTATGTTGCATAATGGCGCTAAGGGCTGTCAAGAATATTGACATGTTTTTAATTGTGATTTTAGTGCTACACAGAGCTCTAATGTAAATTAAAAATTGGAAAAATTCACATTCATGCCTGACTGGACGGGGACATTGACATGGTCAAAATACACCAGCATAGATACGATAAGTTTGCGTCTAGTTTTTAAGCTATTGCATAGCTTTTATCGCGGGCTTTGAGCGCGACGACCGAACCAAGAAATTCCGTAACGAAAAACCTCACAATCGTCTAACGTCGTTTCAGTTCGGTAGACTTCTGTGTTTTTCAAATTTGAAATTCATATGTACCATCATTCGACGCTTTAACGGTGAAGGAAAACATCAAACCAGCACACCTGATAGATTTTTCAAGGGTGTGTGAAGTCATGTCAGAGGCCTACGGGCGGTTTCAAACTCTGACACCAGATTGTTCATCAACCATACGATAACAAAGTGTCATCTTTTAACAAACAGAAACAGCATTAAGAGCAAGTAAAATGATGTACACTACAGTTTTCCTTTATCTTGGTTTCTGTAAAGGTCGAAAAGGTCTTAGTTCTGTTATTTTGCCAACCCTAATCCAGTCTACACACATGATTTAATAACAGACGACCTGGTTTGACTTCAAACATTCTGTCCCCGGCGGATTCGTAAAGAATGACATCAGCTGATGGAATAGAAAACAACGAAAAACTATTGTTAACTGTTTACTTTATCTATATTTTTGGCATAAAACGATTTTCCTGTTAGTTATTCTCACATAGACTTGCAACAAAATGTTTACCTTGTACATAAAATGTACTTTAACTGTGACCTTTTGAATAAAACTATAAACTCTACGCCTGAATTAATAGGAATAAACCAAGAGACAGTTGATCCTCACGTGCCCAGGAGTGTGAAGAGCTCGAAACTTTGGGTCTAAAAATAATTATAAAGAATTTTACGATTTTATCCGTGATATATTTTTTTTATTCAGTAATCTGAAAATCTGTAAGTTATTTGCATGTTTTTTTTTTCCCCTTAATGTTATTTCTGCTTACTAAGGGTGAGTTACATCAACTCAACTTGAACATTAAAAATTACTTCATCACTCGAAATTGTATGCGATTTGACAGATTTTTCAGCTTGACAAGCAAATTCCGGTTATTGTCAAATGGTGAAACTCGCCCTTAAAGTTTTTGTAATTGCTGAAGTAGGTTGATTTATTCATTTGATTGTTTAATATTTTTTTAACAATGCTTCCAAGCGTTTAGGGCTTGTCGTGGCAGTTTGTAACTAAGACCACACTACATACTTTTAACTGTACCAACCATGTTTAATATCAATGTGTTTTAGTGTGTGACTTGTAAACTGTCCTCAAATAAATAAATAAATAAAAAAATCTGGAATCTGATTTTCAGAGGGGTAACTGATTTGAGCTGTCTTTGTATGTCAAATGTGTAGTGTATAGTATAATAATAATAGACAAAACAGATTAAACTTTTTAAAAGCTCAAATAAAATTAGAGAAGAGTTTAAGCTACACATCTACCCCATTATTATCCTGCATTTAGAGGTAGGTATTTGGCGAAGACTGGAGCGTAATTACCCTCTTAGAAACAGTTTGGCACTAGGCCCCGATCTGCTAATTAACAAAGGCCAAAATTCAACTGAAATTGGATTAAAGTATAGTTTTTGAACACATTAATATGCCAAGTGTACAATCCAATGCTAATTCAATTTTGGCACTTGTTAATTAACGAAGGGGTCGTGACTTGAACTGACGTGGATCCATGAATAAGGGATTATTTTATGAAATATGTATAATAATGTAAATAGATTAAATAAAGTATTGTTTAAGTTAATCTGTATTTTGCTGTGTACATTGCCTATTCAAGTAGGTCCCAGTCTAGCCTGTTCGACCTGCTCGTGTTTATTATGATTATGCCTAGAGAGTCATTTATGTACCGCTAAATAAAAAAAATGCATAAATATTCAACAAAATAAAAAAAAAACGCTCAAGTTTACACAGGTAGCACTCTTAAAGCGTTCGGATGCCATCTCAAGGCGTAAAACTGCCTAGTTACGCTTTGGCCCTCCAAAGCTACGTTTCGCAAATGCGGGCACAGTTTCATGGAAAACTCTCAAGGGACTAATTTATTTCCTGTAGATACTTATAGTTCTAACCTTCAATCTCCCTTTGTTGCAGGTTCCCCGGGAGAGCTTCAAGCACATCGTGAAGGCGTGCGAGTGCCCGCTGTACTGGAAGATGCCGCTGTTCCTGGCCACGCAGCAGAGCCTGCACGCGCCCGTCGACGGACACAAGTTCATCGACTTCTGGAGAGAGTTAGTAGAAAAAAAATATCTAGAACGATCTAGAACTAAGAGTTTTGGGCGAAAACTTCAGACATGGTTGCAGGCTTACAAAAGTAACAAAAATGACGCTCCGACCAAAATGAATCCGCGCCTTCCTATAACACAGTTATAAATACTAGGTACTAATATGGTTAAGCCGATAAAATATTACCTACTACTTTACATTTAACGCAGTTCTGGCACATTAGATGTGTTAATTGCATCCAGGATTTTCTGCACCTATACCCTTTGCTGTACTAAGTGTTAAAAGAGAAAATAAAGTGACATTACATTTTATCGTCGGTGCCTCCAGTTTGTACCAAGTACCTGGCAACGAAAATTGGATTTCTGAGGATGCCTAAAATTACCAACTAAGAATTTTCAAAGGGCTTCTAAATAGTTAGTAGGTACTAGTAGTAACTTTCCAACCTTTACTTATATTAGTTCTACTTGAATATTAGTACGTAACATTTTGGGGAAACTTCACATGAATCTGCCAAGATCTATTTGCTTAAATTGTGCTTTCGCCATTTGTGATAGCTTTAACTAGTAAGTCACTGAATAATAACCATATTATTATGTGTTCGTCAGCTTCCCAAACCTAAATACAGTGAAACCTGATTAAGTGGGACCTGGATAAGTGAGAAACCATATCTAGTACTCACTCTGCGGTCCCAACACTTTGGCACTGCTATACCTCTGTTAGTGAGACGAAGCAAACCTCTATATCTGAGATTCGTTCTTTCGATTTATCTTTCTTATTTACCTCTGTTACTAAGACAGCGAGTGTTTTTTATATCTAAAAACCTCTGTTATTGAGATTTAGCTTTCTTATTCTTATTCTACCCACAAATTCCGCATTCAATAAAAAATTAAGAAGATGACGACGAGATTAAAGCCAAAGTAAATTCAGTAAGAAATTCTAAACGTGATGCAGTAAAATCTCTAGTAACATCGCATACTTATTTTGAAATTACTCCAATTGGAGACCAAAGCATCTATACTATAATAAAAACGTAGAGGCAAAAATTCTTGTACTTTTCTTAGAAACGAAAAAAAATTAGTCAGGGATATGTTTTGAGAGTAGTAGAACACATCCTCATACTTAGAAAAAAAATTGTATCTCTGTCTGTTTGTTTGTTTGTTTCGACTGACCTCCTAAACGGCTGAACCAATTTAAATGAAAGTTTACACGAAGGTATTTTAAATTCCGGAAAAATGCATAGGATACTTGAAATCACTGACAGTTGTCTGGTTCCCGTGGGATATTCAAAAAACCTTAATAAATGACTGATCTCTGAAACTATTACACCGATTTAAATAAAATTTTGCATGGTGGTAACATACATCCCCGGTGAAGATAAATACTTTTAGTCACACAAATTCCTGTAGGATAGTTAAAAATCTAACTTTATTAGATCACGTACAAAAATGGTAAAAGTATATCGACCAAAATGAACCTTCTGACTAGGACTATACGGACTACTTTATTGAGCAAAACGCTATAGTAGGGGAGGTCAATAGCTAGATTTGCAGTTACTCGAACAACATGGAATCGGAATAGAAAGGTTACGCTAAATAAGAAAAAAGTTTATTACCCTTTCTTTACAAGTGGGGGGACAGCGTTGAATACAGGAGAGCTACCTGGTAATAATTTGTTTAAAGAAAAAAGTTATTTGACCGTGTCAGTCATTCAAAGTGCATGTTAAATAATCCCTAAAAAGTCCCTAAAAAGTGTCATTGTGACGACTTGGACCACAAAGTTATAATTAATCTTTGCGTCTGTTGAAAAACACATAATCTTGAGATACTTCAGCGCGTTACATTTTTATGCAGGAGGTTCAAGTTGCTATCGAAGTCCTGCTGTTTAATAATCTGTAATTTTTTTTTCTTAACCTGTATCACCTCACTGCTGGGCACATGCTAGGACTTGCCAGTTCTTTGATACATGGACCAGATCTACATACCACCTTTTCTTGGGTCTTCTTCGGCGAAAATCGTCTCAGGCACGCGATGTGTAACAATTCTGGTCCATCTGTTGTTCTTTATCTTCGCACATTTCACATCACATTCCCCGCCCGTTGCTACATCAGTTTTGACCAACAACAATACCAGTACGAGAGTGGATGGTAACATATTTATTTTTTCTTTTAACTTAATAACCTATGATACTCCGCTTCATAGCTTTTTGAAAAACGTTGAGTTTGGACTTCTGATTTTCGGTGAGGGACCAAGATTGTGTGAAAGTTAGGATAGGATATATTTTGCGGTTCAGTGATATAAGAAGATCACCCTTCATGTACCCATTCATGGACCAGAAGCTTTTCCAGGTTTTGTCTGCTCTACGGATTATTTCTTTGTCCTGCCTGTTTTCGAAGGACTGCCTAGCCCAAGTTTATACTCCTCTACATATTGCTTTACCTGCCTGTTGACTGCAATCCTATTATTGGTGCTCTTGATCATGACCTTGGTTTTGGATCTTTTCATCGTCAGTCTAACCTCAAAGCTTTCTACGCTCAGCTGTTCGAGTATCAACTCAAGTTCTGTAGAGGTATATTTACTTATTTGCGATGAGAAAAAGTCATCTGCAAGGCGAAAGTTTATCAGCCATCTATCCCCTACACCTATTACTTTTGTTGCCTAAGAATATCATAGTGACCTGAAAGACTTCTTGGAGCGTGCTACTGGAAAGCTTTGGACTTGGTGATAGGGAGTCACCTTTATTGTATTTTAAATGTCAGGCGTTCAGTGTGCAGCTTGATATCGACTGTGCTTTGTTGGTAAATGATATGGAGAAGTTTTATGTATGTGGGTTCGACGTTTTGCTGAAGAAGAGAAAGCTAATTGGATTTATGTGGGTGATACCGTCAAAGACTTTTGAATAATCCACAAAGGCCAGGTACAAAAGTTTATTAAATTCGCCACATTTCTCTACTATATCTGGTTTTCGGTATGGAGGTGGTCAGTTGTCCAATATTTGATAGGCTGTTCGGTATTATCTGAATGTTCATATAGAGGGATATCGCTATTCTAAGCATATAAAGGGGAATTTATAAACATTCACGTAAAAATTTTGGATTTTATAAAATTATCGTATATACAGATTGTTACAAATATTATCACATAGATCATTAGAAAATTGGGCATGTGCCCCTTGAATGTTTGTTAATACAACTATCCTATATGATCACGCACCTCCCTCCCTCCCGTATGAAGTGTTCATACTCGGTAGAGGTACATGAAAGGGTGCAAGAAGTCTCCCATATAAAAATCTTACAATACCGAGTCTGAGTGTGATCAAGACGGCAAAACCTTCGTTTGGCTCACCAACTATCACGTTTTTAGCTGGCAAGTCATGTCAAATTTTAATGCTGTCACATTTGATATGAATATGAGTGTTTAGTTCTTGGTTAGTTCAAAAGATGTCACTGTGCTCTATAACTTCGATATATTGCTTCAAATACTAAAAGTAATTAATAAGTTATATTTTATTAAACTTGCGTTTTTACGTTGTTATATCATTGTTTTATTACGAATACAATACAATCTTCGAGAAATAAACAAAAAAATAAACAATACGCAAAAGTGGCACATAACAAAGTAGCAAAGCAAATACTGATTAATTCGTCACATGGCGACACACAGCCTTTATAGATACTTTAAGACGTTTTTGGAAGTTATCCTGATATCAAACATAAATTTTATGTACTAACTACTGTTGCAAACAGCATAAGTACTGTACCTACAGTACTTATGCTGTTTGCAACAATTGAAGCCTGTTTCTGCCAAATAAGTTACTCTCCTCATCAGACTGGAGCATTGCTTAGACCAAAAAAAAATTATTGAGCAAGTGAATCCTCTTTTAGCTGACCGATTTGTAATGAAAAATGTAACATGTTGTTTATCAACTATTAATCTGCAAAAATTTCAGGTTCTTTCCTGGATATTAATCTTATCAATTACTAAGTTTAATGATCTTTTCTGTTTTAATAGTTTTTATAATTTTTGTAGCTTTATTTACTTTAACTGCAATTTCCTACAATCAAAATGCTGGCGAAAGTCACTATTCTACGCAGACGAAGTTGCGGGCACAGCTAGTATTTAATAAAATTTATAAAATTGAAAAACTTCTGATGATTGATGCTTCCAAAAGACAAACTAAAATCACTTTTATGATTAACACTATAAGTTTCCATTTTTGTAATAAATTTGTTTACATGTACGCACGCTTCTGCTTGACTATTTTTGTTCATTAAGTGTAACTTTATAATAATTGTTTGATTAAAGCTTATTAGAATGTTAACGCATTTTCTAATAATGGCACCTCTATATCTGAAATAACCTGTTTTCTGACCTCTGTTAATGGGAACCTCTGTTATTGAGACAGATATTTATTTATACCTGGATAACTGAGACACCGGGTAAGTGGAATACCTCTATAAGTGAAACAATATTGCTGGTCCCTGGATGTTTCACTTAACCAGGTTTCACTGTATAAGATCGATAACGTTTTTGTTTAATATATATGTTACGGTAAAAGTGGATAGAGTGGTTATTATATATAATTACTGGTAACTATGCATAATTACTAGTGTTCGTGGTAAAGGTGGTGAAAACTATCGAATTAATCACATTTTCCGGTAATTATATAAAATTACCATACCCTTTGTGTAAATGTGGTAAACAATAAAATAAAACTGACTTGACTGGCTCGGTGAAACAATGGTTTTGTTGGTTACCCAGGCTGGCGATTCCAAGAGTCGGTGGGTTCGATTCCCACTCGGGATAAATATTTGTGTAATGAATATCGGTGTTTGTTCCGTGTCTAGGTGTGATTATGTAGTTAAGTATGTATTGGATATTTACCATGTTGTTTTGTTTTAATGAGCTCCCGATATTTCAGTTTGACTTTCAGTTTTCTAATGTGTGTAACCATGACAGTTTAAAATTATATATAAATAACTTTTCTGAAAACATTTAAACCGCGTAAGATAGATGATTGAAATTTGGCATGCAGGTACCCTAATAGGCTTAAAGCTTACTTGCGACGCGATATTGCAAAATTCCTAAGGGATCGGGAGTTACTGGGAAAAAACTTTTGTATTTAAAATCCTGTAGTCCACGCGAACGAAGTCTCGGGCACAGCTAGTTATAAAATAAACCAGTCAAGTATCTAGAAACCAAACTTCATGTTTGGTTTAAAAAAAAATATTATCTTATATTTCAGTGGAACTCTTAAAATTCTTTCCCGTCAATATATTTTTGCCGATTTGAGATTTGTGACATTTGGAATTGCAGAGTAGACTTGTGATATTTGTCAGCAATGTCAACATTTACCACAGTCGAGGGGGAGTTTTATATAATTACCGGTATATTTGAATAATTCACTACATTTACCATGTGCGTCGGAAATTATCTATATTTACCAGTGATTATAGATAATTACCGATTGCTCACATTGACCGTAACATATATATATATATATATATATATATATATATACACCGTGAAATTTTAGTGGTTGTTTTCCCGTGGCAGAACGATTTGCCTTTAGTAATACTATCGAATCATGCAAATTATTCCTCGAAAAAAAAAATTTTTTTCTTTCGATTTTTCAGAATAATAATTTTCCAACTCGAAGACGAGAGAAGCTATCGTCGTTTTTGAAGATTGACGTATTCAGGTGCTGCTTGCCGCATGAAATCGGTGCTTAAAGCTAAAGAAGCTCTACACCCTAAGTCATAAAGCGGTTCGAACGTGCTTTCTAGTTACGGTTAAACCTTTCGTAAAACCGGCATTTATTGATTTTACCAAAAAAGAACTGCACACATCTTTTGTACTACTAAGATAGAATCATTTTAGTTCGGGAAAACAACCACTAAAATTTCACGGTGTATATATATATATATATATATATATATATATATATATATATATATATATAAGTTTGATAACTTGTAGGACAGAACCATCATCACCCATGTAAGTCCCCACTGCTAGGGCACGGCTACCCTACGGCGAACAGTTTTTAGTCAACCAAGCGGGCCAAGTGCGGGTTGGTCGACCTTTCTAAAAACCTTAGAATATATTCAAAGGTGTGCAGATTTCATCACAACGTTTTTCCTTCACCGTTAAAGCGTCGAAAAATCGTAAATATGAATTTCAAATTTGAAAACACAGTGGTACGTAGCGGGGTTTGAAATGGCAACCTCTATCATGGCAAATAACGATCTTAACCACTCGGCCATCGACGCTTTTAGGACAGCATGATTGTGTTGATTTTGTTTTTTATTATTATCTTCATTCGTCCTAACCGCGATGTGGGGGCATGGCAGTGCCATATCTAATTTTCGAGCAACGCTGGCAAAGCCTTCTAGCCATTATTTTCTCGTCCATTTTTCCAGTTAGTCTTCGCGGGAGTATACCAACTTTATCTTGTCTTCTCCATATTCAGGATGGCGTCCACGTGCCACGACCAAGCCTCTCGCTTCGTGTACATCCTGACGCGGGGCAAGAGCAGCACCCTGGCGCCTGAAGACTTCGTGCCGCTGGTGCAGGACGTGGTGGACACCCATCCAGGGCTGTCCTTCCTCAAGGAGGCCACCGAGTTCCACTCGAGATACGTGCATACTGTGAGTATTGTACTGGTGAACCGTGTACGTACATGAAAACCGTACTCTTGAATCCCACTATCTACAGAAAAAAAATGCGTCAAAATCCGTTGCACAGTTTTAAAGATTTAACAGAAGACCAGAGGCGGTGAGCGGCTTTATCCTATCTATGTATGTCCATGTTTTATACACAACTAGCAAAGCTAGAAATGAGCTATACAAATGGAGAAATGTTTTGATTATAATCTGTGAGCGGTGTTATTAAAAGCAGGTGCTGTGAAAATATATAAATATCAGCGATTAACATAGGTTTAGGTATACAATGAAATTGACAAGTGCGAAGTCAGTATAGATCGGTATATTTAGGAAATAATTATCAAATAAACACAGATCGACAATATTCATATTAGATATTTTAATTTAAACACGCGCTATATAGTGAAGTTGTCAGGTTTATTTTTCTGAGAAGAAAATCTCACATAACCACGTTCTAATAACGTGATACGTGTTCAATGTTCATGTGTCGGATTTCGCGTGAAACGAATTAAAATAGGTTACAAATGCCCCGGCGAACGCGGGGCCCTTTGGGAAATTCCGGCGGGCGTTCTAAGCGGTAGTCGCAATGAGTTACCGGTTAATGGATGGGAAACGTTCATTTATCAAATATTAAAGCATTAACGCAGACGTAAAACGTCTTGGGCCTGTTACGAAGTCGGTTTGTGTTGAATAATTGCTTCCGAGGTAACGTCTAGTTTCCACGCCAAACGGAATGGAAAACTATAGGTACTAACATACGGCGAATAGTGCAGAGTTCCTCACACCAATTTGCTGAATAAGTAAATGGTAGTGTAGTGGTGCTTTGTAGCGGGGATTTCATTAAGATTAGTTTCCATCTGGACAGGTGGAGCAAATGTTTTACTTCACTTCGCCTACGTTAACTAAGAAGGCATTTCTGCTGCTTAGCTTAGCTTAGCTTGGCTTTAGGCCATTGAATAATCATGAAGCTTGTTAACTATGTTCTTACCTTATTATTTCATAATATTATACAAGATAAAAAGTAACTAAATATTTTGGATTGCTATTAAAGATATTTCGTATGTTTGTGTGTTGCTTTATGCCTAAAATAACGTCAAGATCTAT
The DNA here is from genome assembly GCA_039566165.1 of Maruca vitrata. NCBI lineage: Eukaryota > Metazoa > Arthropoda > Insecta > Lepidoptera > Crambidae > Maruca > Maruca vitrata. Next base: position 11,800,516 of record CM076912.1, on the reverse strand, counting down.
TTATCGTGGCAGGTATTTTAGTTAATGTAAAAGTATTTTGTACCCACTCAAAGTTAAAATGATCTATCACTATATAAATGATCTATATACTTTTTATATATTTGTAGTTATGTTTTATGTGTTTCTTTCGTTTCAGGTGATCGCTAGGATATTTTACTGTGTAAACCGGTCTTGGTCCGGTCGGATATCGATCCCTGAACTGAGAAGATCGAATCTCCTTCAAGTCATACAGTTACTAGAAGACGAGGAAGATATCAACCAAGTTACACAATACTTTAGGTAAAGTCAAACAATTTCTATACAAACACTGTTACTCTTGTGAAAATTAATTAATGACTTGTTTCAATCACAAACAGATAGGATTAACATTAAAACAAATTCGCTAAAAATTAGTTAGCAATTCACTTAAAAAGGACCCCAATTTCATGGTTTAATGTTCTCCTACTTTTTAAGAATTACCTACTGTACGTATGGATGACGAATCAAATCAATATGCTATGATCAACAATTACGTATTAGTTATGCATCGTAAGATTTCCATTTATTCCCAAAACACATTGAAAAACATCGCCGTTCTAAAAGTTGGCTCACCACTGAAGTTCGAACGTGCCACTGCAGCGCTTCTCATTGCTCATCCAATCTGTTTCAGTTATGAGCATTTCTACGTGATTTACTGCAAGTTCTGGGAGCTGGACCGGGACCACGACCTGTTCATCGACAAACACGACCTGGCGCGACACAACGATCACGGTAATCATTGTCCATTAGACCACTTGCTCCGATCGAGTTACTGCGCGCTGATGCAATTTACTCTTGTTAAATTCGTACTTCAACTACGTGTTAGTTCTACAACTACGTACTAGTTCATACTACAGTCAACCCATTTTGAAATAGTAAGCATTGCAATCCGTTTTCTATCTCAGGATCAGAATTTGATGCACTGTATTCGCGTCTTAATTAAGGTAGTTCTGTTTAAAAAGGTAAACTTCGTACCTTACCTTGCAGCTAGAAAACAACTTTTAAGTCGTTATAATCTTTACGTAATAGCAACTTTATACGGACCATGACTTTTTTTTCTATCAAAGGTTAATCTAATATCGGTACATAGGAAACCAAAATAAGTAAAAAACTCCTCAAAAAATATCGTAAGGCATTTATCTTTATTAGTCTCGAAAGAAATTCCTAGGATCACCGAAAGCCATCATAGGTATCAAGAAAGGGCGAGCTCTATCAATACATTCCTTGACCTAATAGCCCCGGGGCTTAGCCTATCCTATACCGGTAGAACAATGGGTCCGCGGTCGCTTCGAGCTAGAACAAAAACGTACAATATTGCCCTTTAGGCTTTTTGTTACGTCCAGAATAGGCCATGTTTGTTTAGTCTTTTTATTATGTGCCTACGTGGGGCGATTCGCGTTCGGACAAAACGACGCTGAAATGGATTGAGTTTTCTAGTTCGCGTTCCTTTTCATTTGTATCGTCCATTCGTTCTATAAGTGGTTAATGTTTAAAAAAATAAAAAGGTAGAATTATGAATCGATAATCAAATATTCTACTGCTACTTACTTAAATGATTGGAGATATAAAAAAAAGTTAGATTCAAATTTTAGCGTCGTGGTTCCGCAGGGCCGCGGCATAATGTGGAGTGAAAGCCTTTTCGGTACATTCTAGTCTAGTTTTTAGTTATTTTGTATTTCTAGTTTTGTGACTGTGTGAGAATGTGCTAAATAAATATTTTTTCTTTCTTTCTTTCAAATATATTAGGTGCCTCTTGCGCTAGTTGTAGTGGGGTCGTTCCCCACTCGGTAAAAATATTGTGTGCTGAGTATTTGAATCTGTTCCGTTTTTGTGTGTCTATTTGCCTGTTTGAATATATTCGTGCACCTATACCACTGTTGTTTATGATATCCGTATTACAAGTGCTTAATTAACTTAGCTCGATTTATCTTTTAAAGTAGGCATTAGTTATGTATCCTACCAATTTTTGATTCGGATATCCGTAACACTAAGAGTTTGGCAACTTAGTTCGATATGTACCTAACAATGTAACTTTCCGCCGGCAAATCCGTACGCGTGAGGTCGTTTAGTGATTCAATTTTTTTTTCATGAACTGACTGAATGAATACCTACACAGTTTTCAATTTAGCTAATCGCAATATATTAGTGAAAACCGCAAATTTTTTTTTTGCGTTCTTGCCGATTTACGCCGTTTTTGAGATAACTGTGGTGCACAAACGTACAAACCAACAGACAAAAATTTTAAAAAGAATGTTTTCACTTCTATGGCGTTTATAAAGCCTTCCTATATTAGTTTTTCTTTAGGTCATATCTCCAATTTACAGACAGCAACCAGTTACACATATAATGTATTAAAATATAGGACGATGATTATGTTTAAATTTCTATTGCGTCCATAAAGCCAGGGGATACCAGTCACAACTATCGGTCCGGTGGTTGGTGAACGGTATACGGGTAAGCGACCCCGGCTCCTCGAGCTACTATCGACTCAGTCCAAATCATCCGATGCGATAGTATCCTTCCTCCCACGCAATGACCTTGTTAAATCAATGCACAAGGCAGAATGGCGGCGACGCGTTCCACAACCCGTCACGTGACGTTTCCTACAGAGGTGAAAAGTGGATCGCTGGAAGTGATCTCTGCCTACCCCTCTGGGAAAAAGGCGTGATTTTATGTATGTATGTATGTCCATAAAGCAACTTATTCATAGTATTTGTATTAAAGTAAAATATCCCTTCATATGCGGGGAAGCGGATGGCTCTCACTCCTCTTCGATGTACTCACCGCGACCAGTCACAGATATATCATATCCTATTGTTTTACATAATCTAGGTACCGTGCGTCCAAAAAATATTAATGTTCTCAAATGTAATGTTACGCCTGGTCACTGCGATACAAGCTTGTGCTTAGTGCAGCGACCGCATGATTACTTGTAATAGTTTTAAGTTTTGGGAAATAAATAAATTATTATTATTAATCTATCTTCCCCTTCCAGCCCTATCCAGCCGGATGATCGAGCGGGTACTCTCTGGCTGCGTGACGCGAGGCAACCAGAACCGTGTTACGGCGGACGGCGAGCCACGCATGTCCTACACGGAATTCGTGTGGTTCCTGTTGGCTGAAGAAGACAAGACCCACCCCACGGCTATCGAGTACTGGTTCAGGTATGTACCGTGTCATTACTAACTTAGGATATCTTGCAGCTGGCGTTTCTACGACAGGAAGCGGTACAAAGGATCCTAATGGTCGAAGTCGTCGTTTATACTACACTTCACTTACATTCATCATCATCATCGTCAGCCTAAAGGTTTGTCCACTGCTGGACATAGGCCTCCCGACGTCTTCACCACTCCCGCCTATTTTCGGCTACTCTATTACTCCCCAAAAACTAGTTGTTGTACGTGCTGTTGCGTATAATCTCTATTTGTTTACAATGCCTGTATTCTTCTGCCTATTGATCAGAGTAGATGCTTCATATCTTCTTACTACTAGGTTTAAGAAGAAATATTAATATAATTGACTGGCTCGGTGGAACAGTGGCTAGTGACTCAGGTTCATAACCTACGGTTCCAAGAGTCGTGGGTTCGATTCCCACTCGGGACAAATATTTGTGTGACGAACATCGGTGTTTGTTCCGTGTCTGGGTGTATTATTAAATATATTTAAGTTTATTTGTGTATCCACTGTTGATTCTGATATCCGTAACACAAGTGCTTAAGCTACTTACCACGGGATCAGATCAATGTATGTGATGTTGTGCAATATTTATTTATTTATTTTATTTTTATTTATTTAATTAACTGCTGCTGCCATTGAGCTTATAGTAAGTAGGACCATCTGGTCAAAACTGCGAGGAAGTTTCTATAAAGCTTCACATATTCAAATATATAGTCTCTGTCATTTCCAAGTATAAAAAAAAAACATAATACTTTTTCAGCTACACAAACTTAAGTATACTGCTTTAGGGAAACCTACTTTTACCTCGCCTACGTAGCTAAAAGAAAGGTCAACATTTAGTCATAATATTAGTATGTCATATTAGTCACCACACTGGCTACTTTCAATGTGTCACGTACCTTCCTACACTTGGCCACCTCAAGTCACGCCATATCAGAAAATGAAAGTTTTTACGTCAAGAGTGAAAAAAGCATTTTCTGTAAAGGTACCTAAATATTAGAAGAAGTATGTACTTATGTGTGGATGGACCAAATGGATGTTTGTTATACTTTAACATAAAAAAAACTGAATCGACTCTTTTCTTTATTATTGTTTAGACATTGAAATAATATATGTAATCAGATCGACTGCGCTTGAGAGAATTACTTTACTTATAAATGTGCATGGAGTCAGTAGTTGCAAATAATTTGTAGTTTTACATAAATAATAAACCTAAATCTTGAAACAAATCTTGATGCGAATAGGTAAGAATAAAGTTTTAGGCAGCTGCCATGGACGCACGCGGTGGTTACTTGAGTAATTAAAATGCTTAAGCTTGTATTCGTCCCGCCACCGCGCGCGTCCAGTTTACAGCCTGATGTTAAAAATAGTATATTCTTTATAAATAAATAAATGTCCCCAGGTGCATGGACGTGGACGGCGACGGGTACATCTCTATGTACGAGCTGGAGTTCTTCTACGAGGAGCAGATGCAGCGCATGGAGGCCATCGGCATCGAGACGCTACCCTTCACGGACTGCCTTTGCCAGGTAGGACATTTGAATAAACTGGGAGAGAGTGAGTGAGTAGAGTACCTTAGAGCCGTCATACACTGATAGCTGCGTCTGCATAGTAAACTACAGATTCTACGTACACACATACACGGAACCGCTCAAGCTGTCGTGACTGCTCCTAGCAGTTAGCAGCACGATGAAATCTCAAGTAGGTAGTTGCCAGGCATAATCTGTTAACTATGACTGCAAGAGCGGTCCGTGTATGTTGATCAATGGCTAACTACTTGAGCGGTCCGTGTACGGCGTGCCCAATTCGGTATGGATATATTTTAATCCAACTTGCCAGTATTTAGATGTTGTGACCGCACTTTCTTCAGGAAGATGCCTGATAAACATACTCCACCCAAATTTTTATCATGCGTAGTAAAATACATTTATGGATTACGAAAATATTTACTAAAATCTAGCTGTAATTAAACTCCGGTACAGATGCTTATGAACTGTGATATTGTGTTAGGGTTAAGAATATGTTCCTCATAAGTTTTCAATTTATTATTTTTTCTTTTTACGCGGAATAATGCTAGATGCAAATTCACCTATCGTATTGTTCTGAACTAGTAAGTAAGTACTTATTTTGGATGTTTAAAAAAAACGAGTTACTTAATCTAACGTTACCTGTTCCAGATGCTAGACATGGTGCACCCAGCGGAGCAGGGCAAGATTACTTTGTCGGACCTGAAGCGATGCAAACTGACGCCGATCTTCTTCGACACCTTCTTCAACTTGGAGAAGTATCTGGACCACGAGCAGAGAGACCCCTTCGCCACGCAAAGGGATTCCGATTGCGAGGTGAGGACAGTAGCATGAAAACAATATTTGCCAAGATGCCAGATATTTATCAAACTATGTAAAACGCCGCTATTTTGTCAATCTACAGTATCAACGTTGAATCGAAGTATCTATGTTTATTCTAGACTTCATTAGGTTTAAAGTTTACCAGTCCAAGAAGCAGACTAAATAGAAATGTAATTGTTGCAGACCATGATAAATAATTATGTAGTTTGCGATCTTCTACTCGTAAATCCTACGGATCGTTTTGTTTTGTATGTTCGTTGAAACAATTGGTGCAATGGCACGCTTTCAGTCGTTTCAAACCGTCAATAAATTTCAAATGGCACGGTAGCAAGGCCAAGTACTCGCTGCGATGATGTGATATTTCATCATCACACATCAGACATCAACTTTGCGCTTGCTGACAACTACAGGCAAGTACAATTTCACAGGATTTTAAAAGTGTTTGCATTTTTTTTTCAGATGTCAGAATGGGATAGGTTCGCAGCTGAAGAATACGAACTACTAGTAGCTGAGGAAGGTGGCAGCGATGCACAAGACCAGATGTAAGTACCACCACTGCTTGTCACCAGATTACATTGTAAAATATATGTTTATCTATTGCCGACACACGATAACACTGTTATTTGTTACAAACAGGGATTTATATAGGATTATGAAAGAGTCAGAAAGGAAAAAGTGTATGAAACGCTTTCTAGAGTTGTGCAGAAGTAACGGCCTCAACGGACTCAGATTGTACAAATAAATATGTCATTTCACTTTGGTAACTATAGAATGATTTATTTGAGCCCATCATCCAAGCACTAGCGGACTATGTTTAGATGACATCAGCATTTTGCTGCATTTGAGAGCACATGAACGTAGATGTGTTTAGGATGTGCACTGATATTAACATTTCAATGCTCTTATAACAAAACGTGGTGGATCGTTTAAGACTGGTGATATCGATGAATGTTTCTTCTTGGTTCAAATGACTACATCAGTATTAAACTAAGTCTAGAATAATGACTACTTAGCTACGTATTGTAATAAGTTTTTCGACAATATACCTACACTGTGTCCGATATGTTCTGAATGCAATCACGAGTTAGAATAACCTGGACTATTATATGTTCTATATAAAACCTTTCCTCTGTTCATCTTCTTAAATCACAACTATTCTTCTTATATAATTTATTATCATCTTTTCGTTATGTTTATGTATTTCATCATCTTTATTTCCAACTTATGTATTCGTATGTATATATTTATGTATCTTGTTGTTTATTTCTTTATGTTCATTAGATATTTATTTACATTTCTTTCATCAGGGAGGAAGACAGAACTGGCTATGCTAGGGTAAGAATGTGTTCGTGAATTGCAGTGTCTGTTTTGTGGAATTTTGCATTGAGAACAACACTACCTTTGAACTGCGACATCGCTTGAGATTCAGCTTGAATGATATCTTCAGACCACTTGAAATGTTGATCGGAATTTGCATTTGCTGCCATGGACTTGTCGCTTCTTTGTATGAGCATTCACAGCGAAACGTTTGAATGAATGTCCAATAAAATGTTTCTTGATATGATATTTTCTCCTTGGAGTTCTGTGCTGTTGATTTCGCTTCAAGGTCTTTGTCTGCCTTACTGATGAAAATATATATCCCTGTAAATATATCTCCGTTATTTTACACTGACAGTGCTTTTGTTTGTTAATAATCAAAGCGGCCGCATCGAACAGGCATGGCGCAAAACTAACAAGAATTTACCTACCACTTGCATTCAGTACATACGTCATCGACCACCACATAGAGGACCGGGCGCTAATGGACGTTTTGTATGTTTCAGCTCATACGATGAGACAGACGAGGACTGTCTGTCACCAAATATAGATGATATTACCAACACGGACGTGATCGAAGACTCGAGCGTGGAGGAGTCCACGCTCAGCGAAGCGGCGCCGGCGCGCCTGCGCGAGCCCTCGCCGCGCCACCCCGCGCCCGCCAGCCCCGGCGGCTACGTGAACCTCAGCTCCATATACTCCATCGGCAGCCCCGACCGGTGGGCCCAGAACCCGCCTGCGACCAAGAACGGCCTACCCGACAAGAAGCTTCCGGAAAAACCAGTCCCGCCCGAAAAGCCGGTCAGCCTGATGATGGTGAACGGCAAGATGGACAACAGGTACGCCGGCTTCGGGGGCAACAACAGCTTCCTGTACTCCCACCTGCTGACGGGCGGCGCGCGGGCGAAGGACCCGCCCTCCTACACGGCCGCGACGAGCGGGAACTTCGATAGAGCCGACAAGGTGATGTCGCCGAGCAAAAGCAAGTCCCCGATCGCGAGTCCGGTGAACGGCGTCAACAAGATCTCGGATAACTACGAGAAGGCGATCGCGGAGCGGTTGAGCCCCCAGCGGGAGACGAGGCTCACCCGGAGCGGTCTGTTCGGGAAGGTGAACACGGGCGTCGTCGCCAGCAAGGTGAAGCAGAGCAAGCCGCGGCCCGAAGACGAGGACGACGACTACGCCCGGGACAGCGACGAGTGCTCCATATAGGCGGCGCTCCCGCGCTCAGTGTACCAAAGATCGCGACCGTGCAATCGTCACGATAGATGATGTCGATATACCTTACCCTAGATTAGAATCGGACGTTAACCGTTGTGTTTGAACAGAGGAATATTTTTTCAGCGTATCCTAGTGGTTGATACGTGCCTTGCGCAGTAGCGCGCGCCCGGACTCTAGTGATAGTGCGCGAACCGAACTCGTACCGAAATTGTCTCATAGACTAGTTACAGCATTTCGTTAGTATATAATTTATATATCCAGAGGTTTGTGTTTTGTTTTCGATTGTCTCAAAGTATCTAAGCATATCAAATGGTTTATTTGTTTGCATGGAATTGTATAATGTATTTTATTTAGTTTTATCTAGTTATTAATAACGTTGTTTACCGTCATCGCTCCGTCATCTTAGGAATCACCCATATCATGTCGCTCCATCCAAGGAAATTAATTCAAATCAAAAATATATTTAGGTATGCTTAGTACTGATCAACGTTTTTTGTAATGAAATAAACTTACTTGTTTTAAAACAATTTTAAAGGAATTTTTTAATGAGTACATATAATCTATATAACTAATACTGCACTTCGATATTACTTCGTCTTCTTCCAATTAACAAATCATTAAATTTTAATCAATTCTTGGAGACCATTGTAGGACAATTCAGTATTATCTCAGAGTCAAATAAAAATCGTCCATAACGCTTTATATATTTTATTTAAGACAAAAAATCAGTATGATAAACACGCACAGACTAATAAATTAGAATAGGTACTAGACATCTAAATATTTTTGATAAGGTATCGTGGCGTGTTTTCGTCTACGTACGTTGTATCTGAAGGAAGTGCGGTGTCAAATTAACGGTTTAAATGTAAAAAAAAATAGGTAAGTAGTTGGGATTCGAACCTATACCCGCTTGGCGATCATAACTGGCGGTAAAGGATATCTGCGGTATACAATTAAACAAGTAGACTGTACTACATATTGATAGCTACTAAAGACTCCTTGATTTAAATTTAGGCCTTTCTTCTTAGGGTCGAAACCAGAGTGAGATAGCATTTTTTCATTGTGTCTCATTCTAAAATAATTTTTTTGTTAACAAAAGTAAAAGGTCGGATAAATATTCGTTTTCTGCGCCCTGCATTTCTTTTACCTACGTTAGAAGGGCTAAATCCGAGCTTGTTTACTATGATCGTCAAGGGTATACGCACTAATAATGCGTGCGTGGTAGCCGATGGTCGGCCTACGTTTAATGATTCTAAAGGGACTAAGCGTTTTATAAATTAGTCTCTTAATAGGGTTTTATCTCTTTTGGGTGCCGCAAATCTCTAAAGAAGCAGAGAAGCAAAAACTTCAAAATATAATAAACGTGTAATTTGTATGAAGCAAAATGAAATTACAGTTAACGTTCAAACGTGAAACAAACAATACTTACTTAAAGTTAAACCGAACAGCATTTTCAGCAAAATCAATTCAATCTAAAATAAAAAACAATGACTTCTCCTGAATCTTTAGAGACGACCGGCATCTAGCCTAAAACGGCAAATTAGCACTTTATATAATGACAATTAGCGAAGGCAGCTGTATTATAACGCTTGTAGGTAATGCTAGGTAGAAATATACTAACTCTAGTCTGTGGTGCCGACGGTCTACCATCCTATGGGTCGATTGCAATTATTTTGTGGATTGTTTCCAAATTAATCTAACATTTACGGTGGAAGTATAGACTAAATATTTTCCGGGCAAAGTTTCGTCAAGCAGAATTTATGGACGATACCGAAATCAATGCACCAATTTTTGTTTTTATTTTGGTGCATTGGTACAGTGAGCATCATTAAAATTAAAATTGTATTTAGGTAACCTGCTGTTGCCCTGCCTAAGAAGTATTATCATGTCATATTAAAGATATGACTTTGATTACTGTTGCTAACCGTACCGTCACAAAAATATATATACTATTTTTGAGGAACGTATATCGTCGTTTGAAAACTTTGGAAAGTAAAAGAAAATTCTCGTTTAGTCGTTGAAACTTTGACCGCAATTAACTCCAAATTAAACCTTTTACAAATCACTTAAGTAATTCAATGTTTTCGCTTCTTTAAGGTAGTTAAACAAAATTTACGAATGCTTTGGATCATTTGAAAGTGATCAATAATGTTGTTGTAATGATTTTAAATCCATTAACTTAGGATGTATGATTATTGGCATACATTTAAAACTTATTTGTGCCTAATACATATTAAATCATTTTCTTCACCCCACTTATTAGGTTCCTTACCTTATTTGTTTGTGCACGTATTTATTTCTATTTGAATGGGTACTGTTTTTTGGCCATTAATAGGTACTTTCGTGGTGCGAAACTTCTTGTATAGTCGGCATCAAAAGTAGGTATGTGTCAAGCATATGGCATATTAATTACACTAGAAAATTGAGTATGTTAAATAAACTATCATAATCGACAGTACCCAAACAAATAAGCACCAATTTTATATTTCAACTTAATCATCTTATGAATTTATTCCTTTACCTCTTAACTAATGTTACAACTAGTCATTTCAAAATTCTTTATTTACAATGCCCAGCTGAACTAACTTTACCAATTATTAACCAAAACGATTGTTCACATTTTAATAAATTTTATTAATACGTTGTGTAATGTTACTTAGTATAATTTTTATTAAATGTATGGCAAGTATGTTTTAAATACCTACCAGTTTTGAGCTTAGCTGTTCTAAGAATAATGTAATTTAGTTAATTAATTTAGCAAGTAGGTCTGTTTAATTAAGTTACCGAATATTTACTGAATAATTATTTATAACATTTTTTCAATTAACATGTAATCAATATAAATTTTATGATGTGTCTTTACCTAAGATTACCAGTCTCATCATCAAACGAGAACAGTCCGGACTGTAGAGGCATTTGAATCCTGGTTTCACGATTTACCTAATTTAAGGAGTTTTATTACAATCACCAAACCAATTATTTTATCTCACTATTGCATTTATAATCAAGTTTTTTTAATTCTCATATTTTTTATCATGTTTGATTATGAGACAAAATTTTAGGTAAATACGCATTGCTGTAATAAAATTTGGCTTTTGAAAACGTCGCTTCCATTTTAAACCCCAAGCCATTTTTTAAATAGTGCCATTTTCTACTTTATACCTACATGTTACTGCAATAATGAGTGTATGTATATTATTGGATTATATGTAAGCAGCTTAAGTTAACTTAAGTGATTTGCTGTTTTGGGCTAATTAAAAAAAAGGTATCTATATTTATTGTTCGACACTTTGTTCGGACTAAACGAGCCTAATTATTTGCTTGTCTTTAACTGTTTACAGATAATTGTTAAAGTAGGTATGTATTCATGTCCCTTTATGTAGTTAAAATTTTATATGAACCATTTATTATATTGACTTCTTTTGTAGTTGACTGTACGAATGTACGAACCTTACAGAAGAGTTATATATTTAGTTAGAGTAGATACATTCATTAATGTTTAAATTAATCCTAAATAACAAAACTTTGAAAAAGTAATGGGTTAAAATGCCCAAAATTAGAAAACTGCCTTTCCTTTTTTTATGAAACATGGCATACCTATATGAAATTATTTTTATTGAAATAATTGAATGTGAATTGGTATTTTCCAAATTATTTAATTAGGTAAAACCTTTAATGAACTGTAATCTATAAAAAATAGATTTAGTAAAAGGCGAATAAGTAATGTACCAACACATTTTTTTATTATTAAAAATATTGTATGTATTGTACGTAAGTTATAAAACCGTTTTTTTATATTTAAGGTAGATTTCTTTTCGTTTATCTTTGTATCCAAAATTCGTTTTACTTGTTGTAAAACTAGTTTTATTAAATAACATGTAATTAGACGCCCAGTTGTAGACTGTCATAAATATGAGAATACTTATCTATACGTTAGTTATTGAACAGGAGATTACTTACAATCATTGTAAATGTAAGATTTTTTACTAAGTATAGTGGTGAAATAGTAACGGTGTAAACAGGAGCCGCGGGTGACAGACCTATTGTTAAGTATCCTAATAAAGTACATCATTGTATTTAAATATGATTTTTATTTGACTTACTCATATACCTACCGATACCTATTCCATACCTTTAATTAAATGCCAAAATAACATTTGTTCGCACATGAACGAGGACACGAACCTATGATCTTGAGCCATCGCAGCTTACATTCTAATCTTTTGAGCTAATCCTTACATACCCTTATAAAATCTACCTATAAGGTTAAACGAAAATTACTAACGTTGACTGGCTCAGTGGAACAGTGGTTAGTGACCCAGGTTTACTACCTACGGTTCCAAGGGGCGTGGGTTCGATTCCCACCCGGAACCAACATTTGTGTGACTAACATCGGTTTTTGTTCCGTGTCTGGGTGTATTATTAAAGGACAATGGGCAAAAATGTATGGAGCTTGGTCTATTTTTGAAAATGAGTGGCAGTCTCCGGTGTAAGCATTATGTTAATAATTTAATGTACTAACCGATAAATTAAAAATATAAAAAAACGTTAACAATAACGATTGTTATAAGAGTTTCCGAACATAATCTATGCAATCGGCATTGTTTTGAAAAAAAGTAAAGCGTGGGAAAATATATACGTTTTGAACGGAACGGAGGCCCTCTGAGGGCCTACCATGAGTTGGCTATCGTAAACTTACGTACGTTAAAAACCTATCGAGTTGTTTTTTTCATATGGCCGATTGTAGTTCTTCGCGTAACCACCAGCCGGCGCTGTACATGTTTTTCATAGACATATTTACGTAGTCGATATCGAGCGCGTAAGTTTTAAACTCATGGTAGCCCCACTGGTTGTATGAGGTGTAAAATATTTGTTTGTAACCGAATTAAAATACTGGTACGTAATCTGGTATTGGCTATTATTTCATGCAAACCTTCTGAAGTATGCTAATACCGGAATCAGTATATCTTGCGAGTTGCGAGGCACTATTAAACAACACTATTATAAAAAAATCGTGAGCATATACCGGTTAGTTTAGGAGATATCGAATATTGTTGTCTTTGTATATTTCGATGATTCAATGCAAAAATTGTTTTATTTTTATAATATTCCTATTGTTAAGTGTATAACTATATACCTATTAAAAAACCTATTATAACTATTAAAAAAGTCTAATATTTTTAAAGGTTTACAAGAAAATAAAAAACCGACCATATTTTTAAGATTTTATTATGATAAATACAATCACATACAAAAGGTACAATATAAAAACGTCCAAAGAAGTTTTGTCGACCGGTTGCTGTTACCACCATACAGTTGCGTAAAACCCGCCAAGTGACTCTGGCCTCACTCGGTCAGATCGCGTTCCGGGAGCAGCACTGTACGAACCGGAGCCAGGGGGACCATTGTTTCGGCAAGCGCCGGACCAGTGGAGTCTTAGCGGCGGTATTGTGCGGGCGGAGGGGGTCAGACCGCCGGCCACCGAGCCACGTAGAAACGGGGGCCCTTCCGTCCGGCGGGCTGGCCAACCCGCACACCTCGAACCAATGCGAGACTCCATGCCTTGTCTCGTTGTTGCCGCAGCAATAGTCTCCTCTTTAAGCGGGCTTTCAGGGTGAGTGCGACAGGCTATTGTGCCTGTCGACCTAATATTTGGATCTCACTACCGCTTATCATCAGGTGGAGTGAGGTTATCTTGTTAGTTTAATATTAAAAAAAAAAAAATTTTTTTTTATAAAATACTTACTCGTCTATAATAATAGTGTCTAAAAACGCAGCAGGTAATCGAATTTCATCTTGGTATCGTACCGTGGCTGGGTGATTCCGTCAGACGAGTTTATACTATAAAAAAAAATCACTTTTCGTAGGCGTAGGTTTATTTTAATTCTGAATTATCCTATTTAAATAAAAAACCGCTGTTTGCTTTTACACAATTATCAAAATAAAATAGTTATGTAATAATACGTTAATGAAATATAACAATCTTCATCACTCTATATTTCTATATCTAACCATGACTCGAAGTAACTGCCATATAATAAGTTTTTATTTATGACACGAACTATGATATGCAATTGAAATTTGAGACTGCCACCCGATTTTTATTTTAGCCCAAAATGCCCATTGTCCTTTATTTAAGTAGGTATATTTGTGTATCCACTGTTGATTCTGATACCCGTAACACAAGTGCTTAAGCTACTTACCACGGGATCAGTTCAATGTATGAGATGTGGGGTTGTGAAATGTGCTTCTGCTGAGCCCTATTTGGTAAAAACACCCTTTTTAGTGCTTTAATATTTCATCTAGCCATTTCTTTCTACAATACATTATGTTATTAGAAGATATGATATGTTGTAGGTAAGCTGTTACTTATAAATAAATTTCAGGACTCATCATTGAACATGGCACCCATTTATATCTCACTTCTTTTTTCATTGAAGTCATTAACCAAGGCATTTATCATAATATTGAACTTGGCTTTAATTTCACATTTTTGTTTTTGATGTAATTCACTATGGGTTTATGTACTTCAATAATTTTAAGAGTTATTTGACAAACTATCACTATCTATATTTATCGCAAGGACTTCACTTTGTGTTTTTTGTTTTGCACATGAAATATATTTAAGGCACTAAAGGAGTTTTGTCTTAGTAATATGAAATACCTTATTATATGTAACACACTTGATTGTAAAATAAAAGTAACTCACAATTTTCTTATATGTTATGTGATCAAAACAAATGCAACCACTATTCTAGTCACACCAAAAAAAACATGATAATAATGTTTAAAATCAATATTACATGAAATATTAATGGATACAGATTGGGCTGTATCATTGTATAATATGTTATCTTAGTTAAATATTTGAAGTCGACCGTAAATAAAAAATCATACTAGGTACTTACTTACTTTATAAAACATCCCTACCCATAAAAAAACATTAAAATGCTATTTAACATAATTCTAAATTTATCTAAAATTATTCATAAATCAATCATCAGTTGGAGGTAAAATAATAATGACCACGGCGCGTAATGTACAGTGCTGGAGAATAACCATTTTTAAAATGTATGGCTGTTCGCAAGATCATTATTAAGTTTGTATTACGAAATTATTAATCTAACTAATAACAATAAAAAATAAGGATTTGGCCCGTTACGAAATAGCTTAAAATACAACATACAGCTAATCTAAGAAATAATATATGAAATATAACGATTACAAATTACTTAGGCTATGATATGTAACTATAAACTTTGACATCAGCTCTACTTCTTGAAAGTAACAATAATATTTATAAACATTATTTAAGATAAAAAATGCAAAAGATAACATCACAATATTACTTTACTTTGGGTCCAACGATTATTAAAAAATATTTTGTGTAAATCGCTAATAATTTTAAAAAAACCTCTTGTCTAAACCAAATGCTGTTTAGAAGTGATTATGTTACGGTCAATGTGAACAATCGGTAATTATCTATAATCACCGGTAAATATAGATAATTCCCGACGCACATGGTAAATGTAGTGAATTATTCAATATTACCGGTAAATATGTAAAACTCCCGCTCGACTGTGGTAAATGTTGACATTGCTGACAAATATCACAAGTACTCTGCAATTCAAATGTCACAAATCTCAAAAATATATTTATTTATTTATTTATTTATTTATTTATTTATTCATTTATTGCACACATAAAAGTACATTTTACAGCACAGTTTATGAACCCTGTAAGGGTGTCGCAATTGTCTTATATCTAAGGTTATACATACATATTAAAGTAGCTTAGCATATGGCTCACTTCTTTACTTAAACAATAGTGGTGTTGTAAGGTATTTTTATTACATATATTAATCTTCTTATAATCTAACTTAGTATTCATATTTATTTATTTATAATTGCACACATAAAATAACATATTCTAACATGACAAATTACTTAATGTACCCTGTGAGTGTGGAGCAAGTACATACATAACTTAAATCTAAATGAATAAAATGCTTAATTAAATTACTTACTCCTTATACATACTTCTTTAATCTATACATACACGTTTATTGCACAAAATTATTAATACTACAAAAATTGTTGAAACTGAAATAAGTATACATGTAAAAATTGTGTAAGCTAAACATTATAGTGTTCTAAATTGTACTAAATGCCTACTTAAATTTTTCTTCAAAATATTCTTTAACATTGTAGTAGGCTTTAGATAAAAGGAGAGATTTTAATTTTTACAAAATTTTTTAGTGTTTTCTTCATTTTTCAGGGTTGTGGGTAAGTGGTTGTATATTTTGATGCATCTATATTTGGGGCTATTTCTGAACATTTCTATTTTTGGAACAGGTAGAGCTATATTGTTATTGCGACGAGGGTTTTTACAGTTTCAAACAGATGTAAATATTTTTTGACAAATGTAGCAGCCTCCAGTATGTAAAGTGAAGGCAAGGTAAGCACATTTTCTTTAATAAAATGCGGACGGCAGCTAACTCTCTGTTTAATGTTTAGAATTATACGAAGGCATTTCTTTTGTGCGATGAATAATTGCATGGCATCTACGCTGTGGGCCCAGAGGATAACACCATAGCGTAGCCACGCGTAGGCGTATGCATAGTAGGCGGACAATGTGCATTTTTTGTTCGTATTGATTTTTAGTATCGTAAGGGCGTAAATGAATTGTGATATTTTTGTTTTTATTTTTTCTACATGTTTCTTCCAATTTAAGTGGGTATCAATTGTTAGTCCTAGTAGTTTGAAATCTTTTACTTCATCTATTTTAATGATTTTTTTTATGGATTGTAGATTTATTTCCTGTTTTTGGTATGGTTTAAATTGGATGATTTTAGTTTTTTTAATATTTATTTCTAAGTTGTGATCATCAAGCCAGTGTTTTAAGTTTGTGTAGGTTTCTGTTATAATAGAATCATTTTCAGGGTTATTTTTTGGAATTTGGAAAAGGAATGTGATGTCATCGGCAAATAGCACACTCGATGAGCTGCATATTTTGGGGAGATCATTGATATAAATAATAAAGAGAATGCAACCGATTACGCTACCTTGTGGAATAGACCAATTCGTAGTAATAAGACTCGAGCGTTCAATTTGTATTTCATTATTTTTTTCATCTATGTTTTCAATTTGTACACATTGTCTTTTGTCTGCAAGATATGATTTTATCCAATTATAAGTTGCTCCACGTATTCCTATGCCTTGTAGTTTTAATAGTAAGATTTCGTGGGAAACCCTATCGTAAGCTTTGCTCATATCAAGCGGCAGTCCTACTGCGTAATTTTTGTTTTGTATGTAAGATAGTATCTCTTGAGTTAATGTATAGACTGCTAGGTTAGTGGATCGATTTTTACGGAAGCCAAATTGGTTTTTGTCTAATATGTTGAATTTTTCTATGAATGAAGTTATGCGATTTGACATTGCCTTTTCAAATATCTTAGAGAAAGCTGGAAGCACTGCAATCGGTCTGTACTGACTTGGATCAGTTGATTTAAGGCGATTTTTTGGGAGCGGTTTTATTATGGCTACCTTTAATCTACAGGCAGTGGCGGCGTAAGGCGTGGGCGACGTGGGCCACCGCCTACGGCCTCGTGGTACAAGGGGCCTCGCGCCTCAAAAAAAATTATGCATTGCTTAAAATACATGGATCTATGCGAGAATTAAATAAAAAAATATATAAATTCAATAATAACCAATATGGAATTAAGAGTCTTTGAATCAACATTTTAAAGATTTCGGTTTTCTCTATGATTTAAGCAAGTTAAAAAATTTGCCAGAGGAGCAAATATTAAAACACTGTAACGATTTACATAAAGTCCTGCGTGTGGGTGAGAGCAGTGACTTCCAACCTTTCGAATTATATGAAGAATTAAATACAATGATCCCAAATTCACCCAACTTCAGTAAAGACGTGAAACAGCTACTGTCATATATAACAGAAAATAGCTTAAAAGAAATTTACACAAATATTTACATTGTCATCCGAATTTTATTAACAATTCCGGTAAGTACAGCCAAATACAATGGGCCAGGAAAGACTTTCAGCATTGGCTGTATTATCAATGAAATCAGATATGGCATATAGGCTGAATTACGATAAAATCATTACAGAATTTAGTAAAGTAATTAAAAGCAGGAAATTTCTGCTTCTTTAATAAAGAGATATAAATATTTTTATACCGGTGTAACAGGGGGGGATCATCGTAAGTCAATCGATGGGGACTTCAATACCAATCGATATTTTTCTAGAAGTAGTTCAATAGTGGGTCTTTATAATTATGATACCGATTTGAGTCATAACTCTATTATATTGGAATAAAAAAATTATTCTTCACAAAATTATTTTACGAATCGAATTGTTTCTACCAACTTTCAAAGCCTAGTGAAAAAAGTACTTGTATTTTTTTCTAGAACTTATTTTAAAAACTGCCAGAGCATCAAAACCAAAAATGAACGCGAATGGCATAGGTGCCATAAATCAGTGTTTTTATTTTTCATGTAAGACTTTAATTTAATTAATAATTAGATATGTTTCAGCAAATGTATGCTCTATTAGTAACATTAGTAGCAGTAATTTTACAGAATTGCAAATTAAAGGGGTGAAAATCAAACAAAGAAAATTTACATAATTTTTTAAATTAAGTTTTATAGTATATAGTTATATAGTATGCATATCCTACACCTTTTTACAAAGGTTTTTCGGATGTTGCGGAATGCTACTACATTTTGCCTCATCACAATTTGGGCCCCTGAAAATTTTTAAAAAAAGAAGCATTCCGCAACCTCCTTAAAAGCTTTTTTAGAAGGTCTAAGCTAAACATTGCTAATAATGAACACTTACTGTAAAAAAAGAATTAACAAAAATTATGTAAATTTTCTTAGTTTGATTTTCACCCGTTTTTATAGTCCAGTCAAATTAGGTTTCATCTGCGGAAAAATTACTAGTGAGCTGAATTTTGGTACACACCTTTATTACGGCATTGTAATGAAGGTGTGAAAAATCGACATTCATATCGTGCCGGCTTAAAAAGTTATAGGGGTCAAAAGGTCGCGAAAATCAGTTTTTCGCGAATATCTTGCGATCTATTGCTTGTAGGTTAATTGAGGTCATTAGAAAAATTATTTGTTATAAAATTATCTACAAAAAATGTCCTTTGCATTTTTTGTAGAATTGAAAGTTTTCGGAGGAGAGCGCCGAGAAAGCACTCACATACGGTATTGTATACCAAGGCGTACGCCCTATGCTTTTCATTGATATTTGTAAGCGTGTTGTTAGTAAAATCTACTACATACAGACATATAGCATTAGTAATACTAGTACAGAAAGTTTTCCTTTTTGGAAAAGGAAATTGAAAATCATGAAGATGTTTAAAAAAAGATTTGTAATTGTACAAAAAATTGCAGCTGTAGAAAATATGTCCTAGCATTGACAATGCATCTCGAGAGCAATTTTCTGCAAAATTGTTTAAATCAGATACGGTATCGTAATTATAAAGACCCACTATTGAACTACTCCTAGAAAAAAAATCAAGCAAATAGGTCCAGTAGTTAACTACTTTTTAGCTCTATGCTACAGTGAAGACTTTTATACTGAATTCCGGTTTCTTACTAAAATTTCACAAAAATCTTAATAACTTTGGAACCATTGAAAATCGCTGAACATACATGGGGGTTATATCGATAGGTATTGAAGTCCCCCATCGATTGACTTACGATGATCCACCCCCCCTGTTACACCCTGTATATTTATATTCAATTTATTGGTATTGTTGTCATTTCCACCTTATTTACGATATGTAATTTTTCATGAATATTAATCTAATTTGTATTTTTATGAATAAAAACTTGCAATGGTAATTAATTTTTTTATGAAATTCGTCTTCAGGACGCTTTACTTACTTTATTTTTATTAGATAATATTTTTTTAAAAACCAAACATGAATTTGGTTTCTAGGTACTTGACTGGTTTATTTTATAACTAGCTGTGCCCATGACTTCGTTCGCGTGGACTACAGGATTTTACATACAAAGTTTTTTCCCAGTAACTCCCGATCCCTTACGAATTTTGCAATATCGCGTCGCAAGCAAGCTTTAAGTCTATTATGGTACCTGCATGCCAAATTTCAAGCATCTATCTTATGCGGTTTAAATGTTTTTAGAAAAGTTATTTATAAAATTAAAAAAGTATTTAATACATACTTAACTACATAATCACACCTAGACACGGATCAAACACCGATATTCACGACACAAATATTTGTCCCGAGTGAGAATCGAACCCACGACTCTTGGAATCGCCAGCCTGTCACTAACCAAACCATTGTTTCACCGAGCTAGTCAAGTCAGTTTTATTTTATTATTTGCCACATTTACACAAAGGGTATGGTAATTTTATATAATTACCGGTAAATGTGATTAATTCGATAGTTTTCACCACCTTTACCACGAACACTAGTAATTATGCATAGTTACCGGTAATTATACATAATAACCGCTCTATCCACTTTAACCGTAACCACAGATAACATAACTATACAGATACCCCATCCCATACATTGAAACGTAGACATCATAACTCGGGCATCTCACGCGCCATGTCTGTTTTCCGTCTTGCACACCAGATGTCGCTAGAGCGAGCGAGCCATTCCCATCCAGTGTAAACGCATGTCGAAAAAGCACATCAAAGATGTCGCTGTAAAGGCTCCCAAACAGCTTTGACGTCACAGGGTCGCGGAATGACAATACGCACGCGCGAGTAACCGAACCTCACACAAGAGCAGGGTTGCCTCCTTTTAAGGAAAACGTCTCGCGCGCAAAATGCAAAGGGCTGTTTACTGCGACAGTGCGAAAGTGTACCAAAACAATATGTTCGTGAAGTTGATATTGCTTTGAAGCTGCGTGTCACTTGTACAAAAGGAGTTGTGAGGGCCTTTTTCGATAGAACAATGATTGTTAGGTAAATTATTTATTAGAACATTTTAATCAATTATTATTATTTTTAGTTATTGTATTGAAACAGCTAAGGTAATTATTAGATATTGAATTAATAAATATTGTTATGTAAATTATTACATAACAATAATAATTTAATAATTTACATCACAATATTTATTAATTCAATATTGATGAGTCATTATTATTGTCGTTTTAATTTAATAAAAACGTCAATAATAATATAACAGAAAACGTGCCGTTAATATGTAACAGCGCCGTGTGCGCGTGGCAGCCCTCTGAGCTTTAGAGCAAGCGCTAGTGATTATATTCTCTTTGGCGCGGCCCGGTTGTCGGTAGGCTATCATCGCGCGCAAGTAGGTACATCGTGCCGCGCGAGAGTCCGACAAAACTTTAGGCGTTGTTAAAATGTATTTAAAATAAAGTTGTCATTTCATTATGCGTAGTGAACCAATTGATTTATTTCAAAATGTAATGGTGATTTATGACAATACAGCAATATCTAGAATGTACTTACGAAAAGAAAACGAGAAGATACCTACTTTAAAGTTCACGATAATGTATGAGTTAAATAATTTATCTATATCATGTAATTAAAAATTATATCCTTTCTTCTCTGTATGGCTGATTGGCTCGATGGAGTATTGGATAGTGGCCCTGTCTCATGCATCAAGAGTCGTGGGACTCGTGCGCGTAGGTTCGATTCCCACTCGGAACAAAAATTTGTATAATCGAACGTCTGTGTATGCGCCGTGTTAGTGTGTGCTATTTATATACGTACACAAATATTTGTTGTCGACACACCTCTATCGGCGATTACCTTTCTTCAATACAAGGGAGCGAGGTCGGAAATGTCGTATATTTAAGTTTATTTGTGATACAACCACTTACCACGGATCGGAACATTAAAAGTGATGTTGTGTGATTTTATTTGAATTTATATATTTTTTGAACCAAAACTCGTAAGTAGTTAAGAGAAAAGTATTTAATATAAAGATTTTTATGCCCGAATATTGATAGTTGAATATTTTTATTTGTTGTTTTAGTGCTATTCAAAGGTCTATGTAACTTTTTACTAAAACCCCGTTGCGGAACGTGGTTTTATTATTATTTTTAAGTATTGTATTGAAACAGCCAAGGTAATTTAATTTACATAACAATATTTTATTAATTCAATATTGATGAGTCATTATTATTGTAGTTTCATTTGAAGTTAAAGTAATTCCGAATAATAAATAAGATACGTACTTGCTCAAAATACTTAATATAAAAACGTCAATTATAAATTAGCAGAGCGTGCCATTGTGTGCGTTCGCCCAGCAAAAAAGTATCTCCTTTCAAAAAAATTATGATGCAGATGTTCTGTACCTTATCTCGAATAATTCTGCCTGAAATTTTAAATTTGTGCCTCTAAAGGGTTCGAAGTTATTTAAGATTAACTGATTCTGCTGCACGAACGTTCGTCCAGCAAAATATTTTTATATATTTTTAGTCTAGCTGGATATAAAATATGCAAAAAGATAACTTACATACGGCTGTAAATGTGCCGTAAAAATGAAATTTGTGCCTCTTAAGATTTAAGAGATATTAAGTTTGGGCGAACGTTTTGGCGAATGCTATATATCGGAAACGGTTGGACCCACGTCCCACAGTGATGATTTTTTTATACAGATACAGTATATTTGTGCTCAAATTTTAATAATCATGACTAGCATGGTTTAGGAGGTATGATTTTTTTTCCTAGGAAATGAAAAAGACGAACATGACCAAGGACTTCGCGTTAGTGCCGACAGGTACCTATTATGACGTATTCTCACGATCCTATAAAGTTTTGCCGGCCTGCTACATATCATTGGCGAGTTATTAACAAAATTGTATTTTTTTGAGTTTATTTTGATCCAAATTACTTAGAACAGGAAAACGCTATTTTTTATTTTATTTTTTATTTATTTATTATTAAAACAGAATGAGTTAGATAACTATTTTTACATTCTGACCCACGCAACACATTTTCTGTGAGCTGGCTTATTACATTCTTAAACAATAATTTTGCCTTATTTTAAGAATACGTATACAAAAAATCAGTTCATTATACCCATTAGATTAGACAAAAACGATAAAAAACCATCCGAAATACTTTTGGTAGATTAAACGACCAAATTCGAGTGAACATTAAAAAGCGGCCTCGCGATACTTCAAGCTTATGTTCCTTATTTGATGGCGTTGTAAAGATATTTAAACAGAACAGATATGAATTGTTAAGTTGGAACATATTCTATAATAGAGACATTAAATAACATGTGCTTTTTTTGTTAATAATAATACCTACACTATAATTTGTAGTGTATTATTATATATGTATTACAAATTAATTGTCCGTAATCAGCTATTTGATTGTATGCCTAGCGCGTTCATTAAATGACGACATTCATTGATTAATTAGACCGAACATTTAATTTTATTGAAAAAGCGTCAGTCAACGCAATAAACTAGTTAGCAGATTGAACAAAGAGGTCGCCTTTTTATGTCTACTCAAATTTTTCGGGTAATCTATAAAAAAACATTTCGAATGGTTCTTCATCATTATTGTTTTAATTAACGGGTATACACACAAACAGATTTTTTTGCGGTTGTCTAAGAACAATTAATATATCTTTAATGAAAAAATATCACATTTTAATAAAATATGTTCTAACTTAACAATTATGCAACTATCTGTAGTATTTTAATTTCATTAACACCATCAAGTACGGAAGGATAGCTTGAAGTATCCTGCGGCC
Source organism: Maruca vitrata (assembly GCA_039566165.1). Lineage (NCBI taxonomy): Eukaryota > Metazoa > Arthropoda > Insecta > Lepidoptera > Crambidae > Maruca > Maruca vitrata. The sequence continues at coordinate 11,776,687 of CM076912.1, read as the reverse complement.
GCTTTTTAATGTTCACTCGAATTTGGTCGGTTAATAAAATATTTCGAAAGGTTTTTTAGCGTTTTTGTCTAATCTAATGGGTATATTGACCTGATTTTTTGTATACGTATTCTTAAAATATGGCACAAATTATTGTTTAAGAATGTAATAAGCCAGCTCACAGAAAACTAGCGTTTTCCTATTCTAAGTAATTTGGATCAAAATAACCTCAAAAATACAATTTCGTTAATAACTCGCCAATAATCAAAACTTTATAGGATCGTGAGAATATATAATAGGTAACTGTCGGCACCAACGCGAAGTCCCTGGTTATGTTCATTCGAGGGCTAGAGCCTTTTTTAATTTTCTAGTAAAAAAATTTAACTCCTGAACCATGCTAGTCATGTTTATGAAAATTATACGCACAAATATACTGTATCTGTATAAAAAAAATCATCACTGTTTGTCCAGCCGTTTCCGATAATATAGCATTCGCCAAAACTTAATATCTCTTAAATCTTAAGAGGCACAAATTTTATATTTTACGGCACAATTACAGCCGTATGTAATCTTTTTGCATATTTAATATCCAGCTAGACTAAAAAAATGAAAAATATTTTGTTGGACGAACGTTCGTGCAGCAGAATCAGTTTATCTTAAATAACTCCGAACCCTTGGAGGCACAAATTTAAAATTTCGGGAACAATTACTCGAAATAAGGCACAGAATATCTGCATCATTATTTTTTAATAGCAACGCCGTGTGCGCGCGGCAGCTCTCTGAGTTTTAGAGCAAGTGAGTTCCGGTCGCGTTGGTCGGGAGGCTATCATCGCGCGCAAGTACATCGTGCCGCGCGGGAGGCGGACGAAACCTTAGGCTTTGTTAAAATGTACTAAAAAAACCGGCCAAGTGCGAGTCGGGCTCGCGCACAAAGGGTTCCGTAGCAGCAAATATAGGTTCAGCCATCGTTTTCAGTGTAAGCACAATAACTTAACCAAAATTACAGTTAAATCAACCTATCTCAAAAACTATAAGAGATACTTTGATCAAACCAAAAATCGTTGAAAGAGTTAATTAGCATGCATCACCTCTATTTTTTTTAGAATTTTATACCCCGTAGTTATAAAAATAGAGGGGGGGGACATACTTTTTACGACTTTGAGAGCTGATATCTCAAAAACCGTTCACTTTAAGAAAAATGTTTTTTAGAAAACTTTATATCATTTTAAAAGACCTTTCCATTGATACCCCACACGGGTATGGACAACGACAAAAAAAATTTCATCCCTCAGTTACATGAATGGGGGCCCCACCCCCAATTCTTTTTTACTATTTAGTGTCATATTTTTGTAGCGGTTCATACAACACATATTCCCATCAAATTTCATCACTGTAGTACTTATAGTTTCCGAGTAAATCGGCTGTGACAGACGGACAGACGGACAGACGGACAGACGGACAGACGGACATGACGAAACTATAAGGGTTCCGTTTTTGCCATTTTGGCTACGGAACCCTAAAAAAGTTGTTATTTTATTATGCGTAGTGAACCATTGACTTAAATCAAATTATAATGGTGATTTATGACAATGCAGCAATATATAGAATGTACTTAAAATGAGAATATACTTAAAAGTTCACGATAGAAGAAATTCGAGTTATTGTGTTAATAATATCTATTTCATATAAAAATTATAATATAGTATTTCTTCTCTGGATGGCTGTTGGCTCGATGGCGTATTGGATAGTGCCCCTGTCTCATGCGTCAAGAGTCGTGGGACTCGTGGGTTCGATTCCCACTCGGGTCAAATATTTGTTTAATGGAACATCGTTGTTTGCGTCGTGTTTGGTGTGCTATTTATATACGTATTTTTAAGTTTATTTGTGATTTGTGATACGACTACTTACCACTGAATGAACACAATGAAAGTGATGTTGTATGATATTTATTTTATTTGAAATATATTTTTGAAGCAAAAACTCGAAAAATATTTTAAAAAAATTTATGACCTATTATTTATAGTTGAATATTTTTATTTGTTGTTTTAGTGCTTTTCAAAGCTCTATGTAAATTTAAACATCTAATTTCTATTTAAACGGGGACCCTGTTCAGGCGGGGTCAAGAATGCGATTTTTTTCCAATTTTTAAACTAGATAGTTGAATCGTTTTTGTTGCGTTAGGGAATATTTATTACTACAATTCGGAGAAATGTTACCAAATATTAATCTAAGGAATAGATTAATCATTCTTGTAGTTGATAGTTAAGTAACTCTTATATTCGTGTCATATTATTTTCTTGTATTAACAAAAGAAATTAAATAATCTAGAATTATAATTTATCCAATATAAAATATACGCGAACAACGCCATCTAGTTGATGACGGACTGTAGTCATTTTTTGAACTAGATGGCGTTCTACCAGATTAGCACTCACGAAAACTACAAATATTATTGCAAATTTAAATTTATGAAAATATTCATCTAAAAGGGTTTTAATTTATTTGGTTATGTATTATCATATTTTTAAATACTAGCTTATATATTTTTAATGGTTGGATTTATCGTTTTCTGGGATTTGCATAATCATCATCAACAAATGAATACTCGTGTCGCCATCTGTTGTAGTTTTTGGGAATATGATTTTCAATGTATGGGATGAGACCCCATGTCGTAACAATTATATTCTCTTTGGTTTAGATCACACAGACTAAGAAACACTTAATTATAGTTTTTCTAAAACTTTATTCCTTTGCTTTCCTAAGTAAAAATGTCAAAATGACATTTATAAACACAGACATCTGATCCAACATCATTATTCCCAATGTCAACAACAGTGCGAACGGTATTTTTAAAAGCGGTGTCTAGTTTATCAACTGTTAAAAACGTATTAAATCAACTCAAAATGCCATTTTACGCTGTTGCCAAAGGCAGGACTCCAGGTATTTTCATGTCGTGGGCCGATTGCGAAGCCCAGGTCAAAGGATTCTCTGGAGCCAAATACAAGAAGTTTGATAGTGTAGTGGCGGCTCAAGATTTCATAAGTGCTGCAGTAAGTCACAATTCATTACCACCAACAAAGAAAGTCGAAAATAAACAGACTACATATCCTAGTTCATCCCAAAATAAAATTAAAAGGATGTACTCAAATTCGGCCAACAATGACAACAAACCACAACCTAAAGCGAATAACAAGTCTAAAAAAGACTCTGAAAGCGAAAATGAGGCCGATCCATTCTCCGACGGTTCCGATGACTTGAACACTATCCTCACAAAACAATTGGATGATGTTGAGAAACGATTGAAAGGCTTCGAGAAGAATGTTGACAAGATTATTAAAAAGGGTAAAAAAGAGACTGGAAGGAAAACTATAATGATTGAGCCTCCTCAGGCTAAAAGGAGGACGTCAAGTGGTGGAGCTGACTTCATAATGAACAGTAATGGTTATGTGGAAGTGTATACAGATGGGGCATGTTCAGCGAATGGTCGTTCTGGCGCGCGAGCAGGTCTCGGCGTTTACTGGGCCGACGGCCATCCCCTTAACATAAGTGAGCCAGTGACCGGCCGTGCCACTAACAACTGTGGTGAAATACAAGCAGCTACAAGAGCCATTAAAGTTGCATTACAAAATAACATCCAGAAACTTGCCATTTACACAGATTCCAAGTTTCTTATAAACTCTGTTACCAAATGGATACCAGGTAAATATATACATATTTATTTCTCAATAAATTTACATCTATTCTAATATTTTACTTCATGGCCATATCATGATGGTGAGACATATTGGTAATTATGAATTCCACTTATCATGTCCATTGTTCCTGTTATCAGATAACATTCTTTGCTAGATTATTTTACAAGTGCAGTGTAATGGACAAAGTACTAAGTATCTTGATGCCTTTTTAAAATTTTATTTTTGTCAACAGGTTGGAAAAAGAAAGGATGGAAACTGGCATCAGGCGAAGCTGTAAAGAATGAAAAAGACTTCAAGGACTTAGACAGTGTGCAAAATAAGCTTCAAGTGACATGGAACTATGTGGAGGCCCATAGGGGCATACATGGCAATGAAATGGCTGACCAGCTTGCAAAGGCTGGAGCAGCCCTGTATACAGGCAAACAGTGACATAATAATGACTCATTTGATGTAATTGTATTAGATATTGTGAAATTATGTACTTATGATGGATGTATGGACAACTGCAGTCAGACTTCCCATATTCAGGACTCATCATTGAATCCCCATTTCATATTTTTATCACAAATTAAATGTTCTAAAACAAAGTTGAACGTGATAGTTCGATGTACTGTTTATATGCAATGCTACACTTATGACTGCTGATAAAACTTACAATTTTCCAATTTGAAATTCAGTTTGAAGATTTATGAATAGTTCCTAATTATGCTTAAGAGGAATTATATGTGAAAATAATTATCTGTTCATTTTTGTTGCTAATAACTATAAACTTTGCTGAAATTTAACACTTAAGGACTCGCTAATGGGTCCACTGGACCCAGTCCTTTGTATTTTGTTGATTTATTTAAAAACTACGACATTTGCGACTTTGTCGTTTTCAATACCTTTCGGCTATAGTATAAGGCGGTATATTACGATCTAAGTTGTCGGTTAGCGCGTTACGTGTGAGTGCTACGGACGAAAAAAGTGTGTATGGGTCCGCTGGACCCGGTAGCGATTAAATACGTAAGTGTTTTTTTGAAGAGATTTTATCAAAAAGTTGGCTATTTCTTTGATTAAACCACACCTACATATAAGTATTTCTATCATTAATATTCCACAGCATATCAAAACCCGTATTTGAAGTATAACACCAGAATTAGAACCAATTGCAGCATCCAACGCACCCCTACCAACGAGTGGACGAAAATTACGTTGCGGTCTATATAACTGGAAGAGTCATAGGAAAACCAAGGTTTTTTTGTATATAATGTAATACACTAGTTTGTAGAGAACACATGTAACAGATTTGTGCAAATTTTTATGGCATAGTTTGATGCAGAGAAATGTTGGAAAGTGAATTTATCCCAAAAACTTATAATGTAAAATTTGTTGATTTTGAAAGTTGATTTTTCTTGTTCCTATGAAAATTGATCCCTTAGATATATTTTTTCTTAGTAGATACACTGTAGTAGTATATTAAGGTAAAGAATATTTTGTTTAAAATATATCGTTAGAGAATTTAATAATATTAGTTGAAGTTCAGTCCTAAAACTATACCAAAATTACTTATATTTTTGTATTGACTACTTGATTAAGTAAAAACAATAAATATTGCTTTTTTATTAAATATTTGTTTTCTTTTTGCACTTAATTAACGATATTAAAAGAAACCAACTTCTTTCATTAAGCAGTTTATAAAAAAAGGTATATTTTTGTCTGGGTCCGCTGGACCCGGTAGCGGGTGCTTATGTTGCTATTTGAGGCGCGGGTCCCTAAGTGTTAAATTAACCTTCAGGTCATTGTAAAAGACTGAATTGGTCATGGGTGGGACCCCTAAGAGTATGGACAGATATATGAAGTGCTGTTTGTTACCAGAGTATAAAATATTCTGGTGGTTGTTTTCATATTATTTTTAACTAATGGATAAGCTGTGTATAAATATAATAATAAACATTATTGTTCTTAAACAATGTCATTTATTTCATCACTGTAGAAATGTATTTCTTCTTTGGGACACCTTGTCTTGATTTTGGGATAAATAAAATCCCACCCACAAACATAGTAATTCTCATGTTTCTGACTAGTTTACTTAGTATGTGCAAATTCCGTAGTTAACCATTTGGAAAACTAAAAATGTCTGGGTGCCATGATCATGGGTGGAAGTGAGGTCACTGTCACCTGTTATCATGTCGCTTGCAACAGTGCTAAAGTGCGAAGCAACAGTGCCGAAGTGGGTAGCAACAGTGCTGAAATTTCGAGAGCTCATTAAAACAAAACAACATGGTAAATATCCCAGGCATTTTCAGTTTTCTTATGTCTGGGTGCCATGATCACAGGGGGAAGTGAGGTCACTGTCACCTGTGATCATGTCGCTTGCTACAGTGCTAAAGTGCGAAGCAACAGTGCCGAAGTGGGTAGCAACAGTGCCGAAGTGGGTAGCAACAGTGCTGAAATTTCGGGAGCTCATTAAAACAAAACAACATGGTAAATATCCCAGGCATTTTCAGTTTTCTTATGTGTGTAACCATGACAGTTTAAAATTATATAGTTAACTTCTTGTTCACAAATGTACATGTGTATGTGTAGTTATTGTTAATTTTTTCAAACGAAAATCCATAATACTCAGTGGGTGCCGAGAGTAGAGTAAAGGATAGTGAAAACAAAAAATTAAGTCATTTGACATCATCTTTATTGAAATGAAACAAAAACATTTCCAACCTTACTTTCTAGAAGCTCTTATAATAATGATAAAGACTATTTACACAAATACTACTATGTATTTGAAACAGGACAATGCTTTTATGAAAAATAATTTGCTTGGGAATATCACCTCATTTTTATGCACACTTTACGCGCATAATATAATGTCTACTATTCTATTCCTAATTATAGCTTCGGTTTAGGTTTTCCACAAGCTTATATAAAAATCACCATGTCCGCAACAATAATTACAGCGTCCACAATTAGGCATTTCATTAAATAACAGGACTATGCATCTAGCATCTGCATATTGTAGGAAATAAATAAAGTAAAACCAAGATTTTGTTCGATTCTAACACAAAATTTTTAGTATACACTCAATTAATATCTGTTACCGAAGGAATGCAAATACGAGATTTACAAAATCCCAAAGTAACAGCCAATTACTTACTGGTTTTACATAAAATATATCATCCCCCTAGGTACCTAATTAATTTTCAACAGATGTAAATTTACAGAACAGCAATGACATGAGGTAAAATTTGACAGATATACTGTTTTATCTTAGAGAGAAACTTATCTAGTTAGCAGTCTTAAAATAGTACACAGTATCCATAATAATTACAATAAGACATAGTGGTATACCTACTTTAAATTTGAATATTTCGAATGATAACATAATCTAGATACGAATTATCATGTTGAATAAGTCAATAATAACAGTTACCTCTGTATGATTTTTTAATCATTGCGATCAGTAACAGAATGTAATTTTTGCCCCTTACAAATACCTTAAAAACAATTTAGCACAAGTTACTCTTATTCAACAGTACACATCCATGCCAGCTAAGAGTATTGTTTAAATATACAATTTAGCTTTACACGTTACCTTTCAAAACATGTTATATCAAAATATACAATGTGCGACCCATGCAATATACATTTTATATACAGTAGAATTCTACTAGACGCGTGAAACCGCCAATATTTGAATGTTTTAGCTCCCACTGAAACATTTCACTTCAATAACTGCCTTGAATATACACATAAATGTATAGTTGTATAATACTTATATACCTATGAAATATGGTTAGGTAATAAAACACGAGAGCATAATTTACTAGACTAAGAAATCGTTATTGAAACATACATTGTCAGTGGTACAATTAAACCCGAACTATCAATATTACAAATAATTGTAAATGGAGACCAATCAACAACTGACATTGAAGAGAAGTATTCCAACATTAAAGTGTTGAAGAGATTTTACCCCGTTGTACCGTATGCACCATTGACCTGCACCATCAATGGTGCAGATGAGACAAATTAGTTTCATGTGCACCATTAATATTTATACAACTTAATTCCCCCTACTTTACTATAGTAGTGAATATTAAAAAATTGTTCATTCATTCGTCCCACTGAGATTGAAAACGCAAATGGGGTATAAAGTACTAGGATAGAATAGCTATGGTGGCGGTAGTTATAGTCCCGTTGTATCGTAAATTAAAATGAAAACGTAACGTACTACGTAAAATGAAAAAAAAAACTATTTTAATTTATCACTAAGTTTTTTAAGAAACCCTTTTTTTGCAGATTGTACTTCCATACAAAAGAGTAAGTTCCAACATATAAAAAAGGGAACTTCAAATATGTTCGGGACAAACCAGGACTTTTTTTGTGTGGAATGAAACTCAGTGGGACGAATGAGGAATTAACCATTTTTTAATATTCACTACTATGGTAAAGTAGGGGGAAGTAAGTTGTATAAATATTAATGGTGCACATGAAACTAATTTGTCTCATCTGCACCATTGATGGTGCAGGTCAATGGTGCATACGGTACAACGGGGATTTTACATTTACCAATATGAAAATGTAAGTTGTAGGTAGATCAATTTTAACATTTCTCAACCTTTAGGTACATTGGCAATACTCTCACTTTACATTTCTAAAAACTGTGGTATGGATACTCTGTAGGTGTAACACAAATATTTAATAATTATTACAAGAACAAAACTTGTCTAATAGTATATATATTTATAATGATTTACGTCACGTTGTTTTACATATAACTAACTTGTAACAGCAACATCATTCGGCATATTTAATTAAAATTTTCTTCTAAAGTGAATCGATGAACGCACCGGTACAACCTACACGAAATCTTATTAAATACCATATTATTAATTTATCTAACAATGAGCACACGATTTTAGTATCTGACGCCATTTTAAAATTCTAATCTTAATTTATGTAATTTACATTAAAGGTAGCTGGCGAAAGATAACTGGCAGTCGTAATAATACGAGTCACCTTAATCGCAACGTCTCTCCGACATTCGGATTCGGAAAATTTTTGCTGTCTCTGTCAAATTAAGAAAGAGACTGAGCGTAGATTTTCCATATCCCAATTTCAGCAAAACGTGTTTAAGGGGGCAGGTATAAGCAGTCAATTCCGTGACTCCGGCGGATACACGGTGACGTTCGTAAAAGATACTGTTATAATAACTGTATTCCAAAATCCAATATCTTACAATCATCTCATCCTTAATATTACTGCAGGATGGGCTACTTCTGAATAGTGCTCTGTTAAGATTTACATGGAATGCGCTCTGCGCGCCAAAATAATTCACAAACCATATTAACAGATGGGCAAAATGTACCTACCTCTGTTTAAAATGCTATATCGATTCCAAATTGTTTACAAAAACACAAAAACGTTCACCTGTAGTGGAGTAAATCACCTAACCACTGAGCACGACATCACCACGTCAATACACGTTCAACCACAATACACATACATGTTTCACTCAAATGTCCAACTCAAAATAGCTCCCAAGTGAAGCCAATGCTTAATACACAATTTACAACAGTCGGACGCCAATTTCCACTTCTAATCTATGAGTATGACGTCGTAGCATGTGGTGGCGGGGCACACCGGCGCCGGTCTCGGAGCCGATGCCAACCACGGGGGGCGCGAGGTGGGGGGCCTCGCCGCCGGGGGGCCCAGGGGCGGCGGGCCCATAGTCGGGGTTCTCAAGTTCTGGGGCCTCGCAGGGGGTCCCATAATGTGGGGTCTCGAAGGTGGGGGGCCCATGGTTTGCGGTCTAGTGGGTCCCATGGGCGAGGGTCGTGCGGGTGGGGGTCCCACGGAGACGGGTCCCGCGTCCGGCGGCGCGGGGCGGGGCTGGTCTCAGGTGTAGTACTGCATGGGGTGCGCGCGGCGCGGCGGCGTCACGACCGCGCCGGTGTTGGCGCCCACGATCAGGTATCCGCCCGACGTCACGACCTTCTTGGCGGCGGGATCCTCGTTGTTAACCATCTGCTGATAGATAACGCCGGATATTCATGACACGGAATTTTATTACACTGTTCATGAACAGTGCTTGCGTAGTGCTCTCTAAACCGGTGAGGGTACGGATCGACACACTCTAAATACAGAACCTTAGCGCTAAATTCGCGCAAGAGACGACTTTAGCATGTTTAGTTAGTACTTAGTCCGTCTAACGCTTTTCACTATTTTTACCAATTAATACAGATTGTCATTCATGATTTCGCTAGTTAGGGTTCTATTATATTATATTTTGAACAAACCTTTATTTTCTGACTTATTTTGTTGAAAGGGAACTGTTTAATGTTTTTAGATAGATAAATAATACTTTTGATGTGGCAAAGTCCCAGAATAAGTAGATCATGTTAAGAAACTTATGATATTTAACAGTTTTTTTTTTACAATACTAGCATACCTGTCATGACAAAGCTATTCAGCCTTCAAAGTGTGTTTTAAGCATAGGTTGTCAACCAACCTGCTTGTTGATGATGATGGGCGGCATCTGCGACGTGGCCGGCGCCGAGGGCGGCTTGTACGTGCCGAGGCAGCGCAGCGTCTGGTTACCGCTCTTATCTTCCACCATACTCACTGCAATGGACGCTCAGTTTAAGGAAACCTCCTGTGGTTTGTAATCGTGAGTAACTTGTGTTGTGATTATGAAGTGACTCTGACCTCTCTTGGTCAGGTCGCGTTCCGGGATCAGCACTGTACGAACCGGAGCCAGGGGGGACCATTGTTGCGGTAAGCGCCGGACCAGTGGAGTCTTAGCGGCGGTATTGTGCGGGCGGAGCGGGTCAGCCCGTCGGCCAGGGAGACCCGTAGAAACGGGGGCCCTTCCGTCCGGCGGACTGGCCAACTCCGACCCGCACAGCTCAATACCAATGCGAGACTCCACGCTTTGTCTCGTTGTTGCCACAGCAGTGGTCTCCTTTTTCACGGCTTTCAGGGTGAGTGCGACAGGCTCAATATGGTCTATTGTGCCTGTCGACCTCATATTTGGATCTCACTACCGCTTACCATCAGGTGGAGTGAGGTCATCTTGTTAGCCTCTTTATAAAAAAAAAAAAAGTCACTCTCCATTTTTAATTTTCTAGCACTAAAATATTCAGCCATTAGTGTGTTATGTATTAAGTTTAAATGTATGTCAGCCGGCCTGTGGGTTATTTGGTACGCGTGCTGTGGCCGCGTTAGTCCAGCGACTTTACAGTTCAAATATTAAAACGTGCTTGTGTCGCACGTATTTAGTTGTTACTAACTTATAATAGAGGACTGTTGCTTCGGCTGCTCCTGGTTGACGAGCCGCGCCTGCGCCAGCTTCGAGCCCATAGTGAGCGTGGGCGTCGTTGCGGGCGGCACTGTGCTTTTCTGTAAGACAATAATTTTTTTTTCATAAAACAGTCTTCTATGATATCGGTACGAATCGATTACTAGTAAGTACTAGTAATCGACTTTATTGGCAGTCAACAGTTCATTAGCAAAGGTGAGTGAGATCAGAGATTTTGGACCTCATGGGTAACGCCGTATCAATGATAGTACGTACGTGTAGTAGACCTCGTATGTGGATCTCACTCCTGCTTACCATCAGATGGTGTGAGGTTATCTTGTTAGCCCTTTTAAAATAAAGTAATCCTCGGGCTACATGAGGCCTCAGCATACAGAGGCTAGCTGGCACGGGTAGCGCAGTACGCTACAGCACTAGCTAGGAGGTGAGTAGTGTCGCGTGCTCACCGCGTGCGGCGGCGGGTGCGGCCGCTCGTCGGCGCGGGGCTGCGCGCAGTGCGCGTGGTGCGAGCCCCAGTGCGCGCGCTGGCACGGGTAGCGCAGTACGCTACAGCACTAGCTAGGAGGTGAGTAGTGTCGCGTGCTCACCGCGTGCGGCGGCGGGTGCGGCCGCTCGTCGGCGCGGGGCTGCGCGCAGTGCGCGTGGTGCGAGCCCCAGTGCGCGCGCTGGCACGGGTAGCGCAGTACGCTACAGCACTAGCTAGGAGGTGAGTAGTGTCGCGTGCTCACCGCGTGCGGCGGCGGGTGCGGCCGCTCGTCGGCGCGGGGCTGCGCGCAGTGCGCGTGGTGCGAGCCCCAGTGCGCGCGCTGGCACGGGTAGCGCAGTACGCTACAGCACTAGCTAGGAGGTGAGTAGTGTCGCGTGCTCACCGCGTGCGGCGGCGGGTGCGGCCGCTCGTCGGCGCGGGGCTGCGCGCAGTGCGCGTGGTGCGAGCCCCAGTGCGCGCGCTGGCACGGGTAGCGCAGTACGCTACAGCACTAGCTAGGAGGTGAGTAGTGTCGCGTGCTCACCGCGTGCGGCGGCGGGTGCGGCCGCTCGTCGGCGCGGGGCTGCGCGCAGTGCGCGTGGTGCGAGCCCCAGTGCGCGCGCTGGCACGGGTAGCGCAGTACGCTACAGCACTAGCTAGGAGGTGAGTAGTGTCGCGTGCTCACCGCGTGCGGCGGCGGGTGCGGCCGCTCGTCGGCGCGGGGCTGCGCGCAGTGCGCGTGGTGCGAGCCCCAGTGCGCGCGCTGGCACGGGTAGCGCAGTACGCTACAGCACTAGCTAGGAGGTGAGTAGTGTCGCGTGCTCACCGCGTGCGGCGGCGGGTGCGGCCGCTCGTCGGCGCGGGCTGCGCGCAGTGCGCGTGGTGCGAGCCCCAGTGCGCGCGCTGGCACGGGTAGCGCAGTACGCTACAGCACTAGCTAGGAGGTGAGTAGTGTCGCGTGCTCACCGCGTGCGGCGGCGGGTGCGGCCGCTCGTCGGCGCGGGGCTGCGCGCAGTGCGCGTGGTGCGAGCCCCAGTGCGCGCGCTGGCACGGGTAGTCGCAGTACGAAGTGTTCCAGCAGCAGTAGAACTGCGCCTCCTGACTGCAATTCGCGCACCTGCAAACACGACACGAACGCATCCTGATTACCGCAAACGACTTATTGGCCAGAATGTTATTTTGACAGAAATGATGACTCGGATGAATTATTTCATGGTAACCTACTAAGCATACAAATCAAAGTGGTCAATAAAAGTATTTATATTTCTATTTACATTTATATAAATAAACTACATATAAATAGCCAAAATTACAAGAAAATTAAAACAAATTATGCTGAAGAAACGTAAATAAACCCCACCTGAAGAAAGAATTTGCTCTTGCTGCCTCGGGCCATGCATTTTGGTGCTCACAACAACAGATTTCTACAGCCGTACTCTACTGTAGCGTCAAATAATGAAACAAAGTATGATAGTGCTCATTGGTCACCTGCTCTGTACATACCACTGCTTGGACTTGGCAGACTTGACGGCGGCCTCGAGCTCGGCCTGGGACGCGCGCCGCAGCTCGTTGGTCAGCCGGATCTTCTCCTTCTCGAACGACGACCGCATCTCGGCCATCACCAGTTCTGAACAAGTGTAGAACATATGAAGGAAACGTGCCTACTTATTGACAATATTTATAATGGGATTCCAGCATATAAGAAAGGAGGAAGAACCGATACTCGTGGTCCACTTCAACCACTAACCCATATAGTTTGAGTGATTGAGACAATCATCTATTGTAGATATTACTAGGAACGGATTTCTCTCCAATGAGGGTTTGTGAACAATTCACAAGTTGGCAAAACGTAGGCGAGAGATCCAACTGTAGGGTGATTGGTCATTTTTAATGTGTAATTGACAGACATGTCAGTATTCATTTACCAATCACGTAGCAGTTAGACCTCATATCTACGTCTTGTCATCTAGTTGATTTCTGATACGCGAAATCCCTCATGCGTTGAAGAATGGACCATAATCATATTATTAGTTGTAGCAAATACTTAGCTACTTACTGCCCGACGTTTCGACTGGGTTACACCAATCAGTGTATAATATTCAGTGTAATGGAACACGAAAGCTTTAAATCATATGTTCCAAATAAATTATAAAAAGAACTAACATAATAATGTACATTTTCACAAACAATTTTTCGTACAATCTCTCAATAATGAATTCTAGATTCGACCTTAACTGAACACATAAAGCACATTTTCGCATACATTTCCTCGTCCACTCACCATGGTTGTGTTTCATCTCCTCGATCTCCTGCTTGTGCCGCCAGCCGGCCTGCTCCAACTGCAGCTTGAGTGTGGTCGCAGTGCACTGCGGCTCGTCCAGCTTCTCTAAGGAATCTTCTAGAAGCGTCCGGAAGAAGTCCGTCAACTGTCCGGGGTAAGACATGTATTATTATTTACCAGGCGCATTATCGCGGAAACAAAGCCTACTAATGGTATGTACAAATATTTTGGGTCGATATTTAATGGAAAACACACACAGGTCAATATTTAATCCTTGTTTAAAAAAATAGGAAATCATTGTTGCTACCTTCTTTTCATTTCGAAACCGGCGCAACAAGGCCTACTTAGATTTGGATTAGAGTACCCCACACCTATTATGTCTTGCTGCACTTTAGTCTTTATATTTTCCCTATTTAGAACCTAGGCTACAAAAGTTCCCTCAGCCTACCTTAACAGCGCTCTGATTGAGTTTCGCAGTGACCGGTCCGGCCGTGGACGGCGTGGGAAGCTTCCCGATGGGCGTGTGCGAGTCCAGCGGGTTCATGAGCGCTGGCCGCTGCTGCAATCTCGGAGGCTGTGGAGAACACCATCAATTTAGAGTAGGTACCTAATTGAATCACTAGTCCGAACTATGTATTATTTTTGCGTAGTATTTATAGCAAAGTTGGCTGTATTTGTTATAGAACTGACAGCCGCTGGGGCAAACGAGTTCCGGAGTGGATACCGCGTCACGGCAAATGTAGTGTGGGACGCCCTCAGGTCCGATAGAGTAAGGATCTACGCAGGACGGCTGATAGGAGCTGGATGCGAGTAGTCCAGTATAGACGGGAGTGGCGTGCGTTTGGGAAGGCCCAAATCCAACAGTGGACAAAATTATAGGCTGATAATATTATAGCTCTATCTAGTCTATCTAATTGAGCTCTAACGCAATGCAGAACTTTTTTTTTCTCTATTATTGCAGGTAACATCATATTTAAATGGACTAGCTTTGACATTAGTCAAAGCGATATCAGTAATCAATCTCTTATAAATACAATAACATACCTCTCCAGGATTAGCATTAGTATCCGCATTGGTCCTGTTGGGCGTGACCGGCGCCGCGGCCAGAGACGACAGCGTCGGCACGCTCTGTGCCGACACGGGCGTCGAACCTTGCACGTTGGACGACGGCGGCGCGGGCGCGGGCATTATGATCGTGCCCGGTATATTCACCACCGACGTAGCCATTGACGTCACGTTCGGCGTCGCCATTGAAGGCAGCGTCGGCGCGGCCATGTTTGCTGACGTCATAATGTTGTTTGGCATGTTTAGGGACGTCGTAGGCGCAGGTAAAGGTAACAGCCCCGGTGGTGGGTTCGGACGCTCCGGGAGACCGTTCATGAGGGGCGGCGACGGCGTGTCCTGTATCACAGATAAGTACTGTATGGTTAATTACGTCGATTTGTTCTTTAGTTGGTAACGTTCTTGGTAAAGGAGGCTAGTCTTTGTTTTTAAACAACAGATAATGTTGATTTTTGTGATAAATTCAAGCTTCCATGGTGGTAGAATTACGTTAAACTATAAGATGTGTCATGTAAGACTAAGCTTTACACGACATATCATAAATTGTGCCTTTCGTTTAATAAAGTACAATACACAATAGCGATTTAGATTTCAGATGCATCTATCATAAATTATACTTTAATTTAACATTTGGGAAATGATTTTCATATTATGATGTACAATATAATAGGACTTCTTTTAGGACTATCAAACATAAAAACACAGAAATCTGTCCTTGATGAGAGCACGTCCGGTGATGATGACGAGGCTACTCCAAGCCATCATCGTATGTCAGTTAGGAAAAAAATAAATGCTTTTGACAAATAACTTGCACCACATTTCAAAGGCAGATCCTGTCATGAAGCACAATCAAAACAATGCACATGACAACAATGACATAAGTTCAAAAAACAAAAAAAAAACAATACAATACAAATCAGCTCAAAACACTCACATCTAGTCCACCGACCGACATGATCGGTTGGAGGCTGAACGTCCACTGGCCATTGACGGAGGTGATGAGCGGCACCGTGTGGACGTTGGTTGGCACCGAGCCGATGGTCGGCACCAGGGGTAGCGAGTTGGCGGCAGACGACGGGGCGGTGGACAGCAGCGGTATGGTGGGAGGGACTAGGGGCGGCGTCACTGTGTTCACTATGTTGTTTACTGCAATTTAAAGATGTTTATTGCATTATCTTTTCATTGGGTACATCATCATCAACCCATATACGCCCCCATTGCTGGGGCGCGGGCCTACCCTAAACTAGGGCGATACGGCCTTTGTCACTCGGCCATCAACGCTTAATAACTTAAAAAGTCAAATAGTTATCACTCACTTGAATTCAATGGATCATAACAATGAGTCGGTACAAACTGCAGTCGTGAAAATTCTACTTCAGTTAAAACTTGTGATATAAATAATTAAAGAAGATAATGAATAAATAAATGTTAAAGAGGATGGATTCCATTTTTATTTGCATATTGTAGCGTCTAAATAAGTAGGTCAAATCTTAAAAAAGTTGACTGCCTCGTTGGTCTACGCAAGCGCTGCGTAAGGACCGAGAGGTCCCCGGTTCGAGTTCGGAGTCGGGCAAAATTTGTCTGAGTTTTTTTGTAAAGAAATTACACAGCCCGGAGTTAGGAAGTTTGCAGTTGCACGCCCGTGCCTCGGAAAGCACGTTAAGCCGGTGGTCCTGCACCCGATCTCTCATCGGTCATGTCGGATTGCCGTCTCACTAGACTATGAGAGTAAAGGAATAGAGTGGACTTGTGTTTGCGCGCATACTTGTGCACTATAATATGTCCTGCGCACTTGGCTGATCTTAATTGAGATCTGCCGCCATAGCCGGAATCGGTCGGACGCCTTGTTCATAACAAACTTAAATTTAAAAAGAAAATCATAGTTACCGGTAGAAGTGACAACTGGGGCGTCCCTCCGCGGCCCCGCCCCCTGAGTCGTCTGCACCACTTGGACCGTCGTCGTCGGTGCTTGGGGGCGCGGCGCGCGCGGCCCGGGCGTGGTCGGCGGCTGTATCGGTATGTACACCATCGAGTTCTTGCCGTTCAGCTCCGACCTTCCCTCGTCTGGCTTCCGAGGCTGTGGGAAGGTTTTGCGCGCGCGCGGGCGCACCTCGGCTGGCTTGGTGGCCGCTTTCCGAGCGTTTAGGGGTGTCATCACCACTTTGTTTATGCGGACCTGCAAGGTTAAGGGGTATTCATCAGTCCTTTTACGTCTCTAGGGGCACGAGCAAACCCTTAACTAGGGCGATAAGGTCTTAGTTAACCACGCTGGCCAAGCGGGTTGGTCGACTACACAACCTAAGAATTCCATGTACAGGTTTCCTGACGATGTTTTCCTTCACCGTTAAAGCGTCGAATAATCGCACATTAAAATTTTGAATAACTTCTGGTACGTGGCGGGGTTTGAACCAACGACCATAACCACTCGGCCATCGACGGTTTTTTTTCAAGGGATCATCATCAACCCATTTACATCCCCAGGGACACGAGCCAACACTAAAACTAGAGTGCGAGTTATACGGGACGATGAGAGTACAAACTTGTTTGTCGGTTGCTTGGGCGCGATTCTAGAACTGACACAAGCAGGAGTTTGCTTGTGGGAGCTGTGGGACCGCATTCGTAATGGATGAGAAGGAGAAAGGAGGATTAGGAGTCTTCTGAGCTATCCCTCCTACTTCTAACTATGAAGATTTTAATCCCGAATCAAAAAAAGTTAAGCGCATTTCTTCGTTCATGTCATGGTCCTTCATAGTAGATGGATTATATGCTAGAATATGACATAAATATGGAATAGTTATAGTGTATATCAATCGTAATAGTGACAATCTTCAGTTTTTTATATGGTTCTAGCGGACGCCCGCGACTTTGTCCGCGTATTAATGGGTTTTAGTGGCAATGTTGTATTAAAACAGCCTACATTCCTTGTAAAATTTGTTATTTATTAGTGAAAGTTCCGTCAACGTTCTCCCATAGTACCCCCCCCCCCCCCCCACCCAGGGAATTTTGAAAAAAAAAGTAGCGCTGGTGTTTTTCCAGTGTGCCAGCTACCTCCATACCAAGTTTTATGAAAATCTATAAACACGTAAAAGTTCACCCATACTAATTTCACCCCCCCCAATGACCGCCATGGGGTTGAATTAAAAAATTGCGCTTGTGTCTCTCCGAATGCTAGCTACCTCCATACCAAGTTTTATAAAAATCGACAAACACGTAAAAAAACTCCCATACTAATTTTCACCCCCCAATGAACCACATGAGGGTTGAATTAAAAAAAAAGTAGCCTATATGTTATTCCAGAGTGCCAGCTACCTTCATATCAAATTTCATTAAAATCGGTTCAGTCGTTTGAGCGTGAAAGAGTAACAAACATACATACAAACTTTCACCTTTATAATATTAGTAAGGATTCTTACCTCGCGCAAGTTACTAGGTGTTTGTTGGTTGACCGGCCGCAGCTTGAACGCCTTCATCATATCTATCTTCTCCATCTGTCTGTCCTGATCGTCGAAGTCCACCGGCTCCGCTTTGATCTCCACTTCCACCTCTTTGCTTCGCTGGACCTCAGGTGACGCCATCCGAGCAAACGCTCTTACCCCCACTCGTCCAACTAACGAAGAATCCACGTCTTTACCCTTGGGAGTCTCCTTGCGAACATTCGCCGAACTCGTCGGCACCAGTAAACTGTCTATGCACGGCTCCACTGTCACTTCAATCGACTTATTCGCGTTCTTTGTATTCACAGTTGAAAGACTCCGAACGCTGCTAATCGTGGGCAAACCACTGACGTTACTATTCGTCACGTTTTTAGACCCTCTCGCAATGATGGCTAAACTCGTATCGTCCTCGTCGAACTGAATGCGATCTTTTACTGGCTTCGGACTCTCCACACTCGGTTTGGGCGTATTTGTATTTGACTTCTCCGACGTCGATTTGTTGCCATCCTCTTTACTCTTAGCGGAATTAGCATCTTTCTTCTCTTTTCCTCCTACCGTTTCAGCAACCTTTTCTACCTTTTTTTCTGCTGCTTTATCTGTTTTCTCAGTGGAGTAAGTAACGCTAACGTTCAACGACTTGTTACTTTTAGAATTCCTACGCTTTTGAGATTTGGACTCTTTGTGATCCTTTTCTTTAGTTATTTTTGTGATTGTTATAGACTTATCTAATCTAGTCTGCTTTATTTTTATGGGTAACACTTTTGGGGTGCTTGTGTTACCTTTGCTGATGGGCGATTTCCCGATTATTTTATTTGATTTAGTTGATATGACTAGTTTTATGGGGGTTAGTTTGGGAGTATTGTTTTGCTTATCTTTTTCGACTGTGCTACTTGGCTCATTGTCCTTTGCCTTAGGAGCTGGGCTGTTCACTTCCTTCTCTGTGGCCTCAGTTCCTTTACTATGTTTTTCTGATTCCTCTTTACAAGTAGCTGCGGTCGCCGGAGAATCGCTTTCAGGTTTTACTTGTATATCATCGTTCTTAGCGTCTTTCTTTCTCTTTTTCTCCTTAGTACTGCTCGTTATGATGGTGAGGAACGACGCCTCCTCCATCTCCGAGCGACGGCGTTTCTTTGACGCCTTGTCACTTTTGTCGTTTTCTTCCTTGAGCTGAGATACATCTACCTCCATAGTTTTATCCCTAGAAAGAAAACAGATAATATTGTTATAATGTATTAGTTTAGTTTTGTGTAACTTGTTAATACATAGTGCATGCAAATATGAACAATTACTATCCATATCTATTGCATATTATTTATTATGTATCTCTTTCAAACTTACGA
Organism: Maruca vitrata; assembly: GCA_039566165.1. Taxonomy (NCBI): domain Eukaryota; kingdom Metazoa; phylum Arthropoda; class Insecta; order Lepidoptera; family Crambidae; genus Maruca; species Maruca vitrata. Next base: position 11,757,133 of record CM076912.1, on the reverse strand, counting down.
GCCTGTAATATGCAAACAAGAGATGTAACTTTATCAGTATTTTTGTAGCCCCATGCAGCCAACTTTCGATACAACTACATCAACATTTAAGGTTTTTTTTATTTTTTTTATAATAGGCTTACAAGATGACCTAACTCCACCTGATGGTAAGCGGTAGTGCGATCCAAAAATAAAGTCGACAAGCACAATAGACCATTACTTATAGTCAAAATTATTTGTATTCGTTTTAATTATTGAACTCACTTTTCTTCGTCCTCTAGCCTCGCAATATCCGCTCCATCGGCCATTTTGCGCGTAGATACTGGAGCCGAGTCTTCACCTTCGCTGACGTCACTATAAGTTAAATAATATTGTTGACATTAGATTTTTTTACAATTGGTCAGCAACAATAAAAGCATCGATAACCTTCCGATATAGAATAGAATAAAAAAAAATTAAGTATTTTATCCTCAGGCATTAATACAAACAAATTACCTACAATATATGTTTTTAGTATTTCACACAAAAACTCTGAAAAGATTTGTTAAAACTTAACTTTTTTTGCCCAAAAACAAAAGAGTCGTCGCCCGCCGCATTAGTTCGCGTGATGCGGCTTATAAGAAACTATAACAATACTGCGCCCTAGCTAGTTTATCTTTCTTAACTGACATACGATGATGGCTTGGAGTCATCGCCAGACTTGCAGGGGAGCGAATAGCTCCCACCCCTAACTAGTTCATCATAAATCACTCACCAATCATGGGATGAGCTCTTGGAACCCTTGGACCTCCTCTTGTCCTTGACCAGGCTGGGCGAGATGTTCGCCTTCTCCTTCACCGGCGCCCGCGCCTCGCCCTCGAACGACGGTATCTGGGTGACGAGTTGGACAAGTACGTGTAAATATATATATGTCACCGGAAAATAACAAGAACCGCAAATTTATAACTTTCCTAGGAAAATTATAAACTTTCGTAGGATTCAGAGAAGTCTATGGACTTAAGCATCGCCACTGCTAGCGTCAACCAATCAGAGAGCTGTGTGTTATTTTTCCTGTGTCATATACCTATAAATAAATCAATAAATAAATGCCGAAAATCACAGACTGTCGCTTTATAGAAATTAATGATAGACTTGCCCACCAGACTAATCAGCGCACGAATTTAGCTGGCTTTGACAATTTGACTAAAATTATTACAATTATCTTATCAGAGGTATAAATACTCCAACATTAGTCTCTTCTAATCATCATGATCAGGCCGTATACGTCCCCACTGCTGGGGCACCGGCCTACCCTAAATTAGGGCGATAAGGCCATAGTCAACCACGCTGGATAAGTGCGGGTTGGTTGACTACACAACCTATGAATTTCTTCATAGGTGTGCAGATTTCCTTACGATGTTTTCCTTCACCGTTAAAGCATCGATATGAATTTCACACTTTGAACAATACAGTGGTACATTTTGAACTGGCAACCTCTCGCATGGCAAGCAACGACCTTAACCGGTCGGGCCATCCACGCACTAAGTTTCTTCTGTTGACACTATGTATATAGTACCTACTACAAATTAGTCTCCAAATAACCTCCTGAGAAATAATTAGTTATCTAAGACAGTTAAGTATGTAGTATTCAACTGGTGAGAAAGTTACCATCAATTTGAGCTGTTCCGTCAACTTGGTTGGGTCGAACTGCGTCTTGAACGGCGGGTACACGAACTTTCCGTACTTCCGGGATATGTTACGGATGTGCTCCTCCGCTTCCTGCAACCAAAACACATGGTCACTTTAATTTGTTTGATCAATTAATAGAAACCTTAGGTATTCACTGTGGATTCGGCTTGTTTTACCCGTTAACAATAGCAAATGTAGTTGTTGATTTAGTTTCACTAAGAACACTTTCCGTCAAGTATTTAGGCATCTAGTTTTATCGAGAGAGTGAGAAAAGGGGGTGGTAAAAATGGCTTAAACCTCTTATATGGTAATGGCAACCATATTGCCACCATAATCTTAACCTTATTCACTTAAAACTAATGAAAATTTAGAATTAGTATACTGGTTAAAGGGTTAAATCTTGAGAAAGAAAAAGGTATAATGACGACCAACGACATACAAAAACAAAAGCCTCTTCCTATTTGGTTTTATGTTCTCACCTGCATACTATCCAGTATATCCTGCCGTTTAGTACGGAAGTTGTTCGGGTCCTTCTCGGAGTAAAGGTAGCAGTCTTTAGCTGGCACCCAGGCGCGGTCGTGAGCGCCGAAGAAGCGTACGTCCACCAGCCCGGAGCCGTTCACCGACATGCCCTTCGCTGGCCAGTACGGGAACCCTGAAAACGGAACGGAAATTCTAGAGACATGTTTATTAAGTAAGGAAAGGACTATCGTTATATCAGTCGAAGACGTCCACTGCCGTTAATAGGCCTCCTCCCAATGAGGTCTTGCGCCAATACACGTGGGTTTTATCGATCAAACCTAAAGATTTAACCTAAAGATTTAGTCCATCAGTTTCCAAGTTATCAACACTTGTCAGCTTTTCTCTCTGTTTTTCTCCCTCAATCTCTCTCACAGTCGCCATTTCTTCCTTTCTATAAGATATACCTCTGCAGCATGCAGCATGTGCGACGTGCAGCAGATGTTGGTGAGCCACGTGGAGCGGCGTAGCACTCGTAGCACGCCTCGACCTCGCCCGTCACAGCGTACCTTTGAGCTTAGCCCACAGCAGCATGTGCGGCGTGGAGCAGACGTCGGTGAGCCACGTGGGGCGGCGTAGCACTCGTAGCACGCTTGGAACTCGCCTGTCACTACGTACCTTTGAGCTTAGCCCACAGCAGCATGTGCGGCGTGGAGCAGACGTCGGTGAACCACGTGGGGCGGCGTAGCACTCGTAGCACGCCTCGACCTCGCCCGTCACGACGTACCTTTGAGCTTAGCCCACAGCAGCATGTGCGGCGTGGAGCAGACGTCGGTGAGCCACGTGGGGCGGCGTAGCACTCGTAGCACGCCTCGACCTCGCCCGTCACGACGTACCTTTGAGCTTAGCCCACAGTAGCATGTGCGGCGTGGAGCAGACGTCGGTGAACCACGTGGGGCGGCGCGCGTGGGCGGCGGCGTAGCACTCGGGACACGCCTCGATCTCCCCCATCTCTGTCCGGCACGAGCGGACCAGCGTGCGCGCCACCGCCGTCAGCTTCGATTGAACTGTGAACGTCATCACACGGTTGGTTGCCTCGCCTTGGTGGCAACTTATTAACATAACACAATGCCTGGTTTACACTCAGTCCAAGCTGGCACAGAAGTAAAAAGTCATGCCCAGGACTGCCCCCTTAAGCTCTGCCCCCGTAATGGTAAAATTCACTACATAAAACATTTCTAGAAGGGTCCCAAGTCAAGTGAAGAATCCTTCAATTGTAAAACCTCCCCCTTTTTTTCCAAGAGGGAATAAAAGTCATAGTTACAGTACTGACAGAGAGGCAATCAGATTTATAAGCTCCAAGCGGGCCAAGATGTGTAATATCAGGACTAATTATAAACTTCCTCCTTAAATAATAATTAAGATTACTACATTAGTGGCATTCTGTTATACTGGTTTTAAACCTTTAAAAAATCTGCCTATTTTATATCAGGAGATTCTGACGGTGTCATTATCAAACAACTTCTTCATGAATCGAATCAGATTGTCTATTGACTATGCATATGAAGTTTAAAAAATACTAAATAAGTTAGATCGCCAGCAAGTCAAATAAATCAATCGTTCACTCTCGCATATAACGCTTATACATACATAATGCTAATAAAAATAAAAAACAAAACAGACCAAAACCCTGCTCACATGTGTTGAATATAATGCTGTTGTGCAGTATCCACTGCGCGTCTGCCAAGAACGCTTCCGTGCTGCCGTAAAGGCCCGCGGCAATGTTACCCTTCATGAGAGTCAGATCCATGGGGTGGACCACGTATTTGTCGTAGTCGGAAAACATGACCCGGTCTACGGCTTGCATGAACGGTTCCACCTGGAAAATGTTGCAATAACACTGTTAAATCATCAGTTTGACACAGCGTGTAGGCGTTTTTGTACTGGAAAATAGCATGATGTCGTCGAATAAAACAAAGTTTATTGTAGAGGTTATTGACGATGATCTTAATTGATATTCAGTAATGCAGAATAAACCGGTAACAAATACGATTGCAACAAAAGTATACTGGCATAAATGTAAGAAACTGATACATAAACACATTTGTTTAAATTTTATCCGACGACATTATGTTGTATGAAACAATTGAATAAATTGATAGATCAAAGTATTTACAAATATTATGTTGATGAACAAAGGAGGTCCCACCACAATATAACATTTATCGAGCGCATAGCATAATGGTGTGTACTATTTAATGAAAAAAATGGCTGATTCGAATTTGTTCTCTTCTAGTTATCTGTACCCCTCGCTATTACCACAATCCTTACTAATATTATAAATGCGAAAGTAACTCTGTCTGTCTGTCTGTCTGTCTGTCTGTCTGTCTGTCTGTTACGCTTTCACGCATAAAGTACTGAACCGATTTAAACGAAATTTGGTACAGACATAGTCCAGAGCCTAGAAAAGGTTATAGGCTACTTTTTAACCGACTGCGCTATAAAGAAGTAATGTTTTAGCCGTTAAACATCTCTACGCGGACGAAGTCGACACAGCCACTGGACGGATCGAGATGAAATTTAGCATGCAGGTAGATGTTATGACGTAGGCATCCGTTAAGACAGGATTTCCCGAAATTCCCACGGGAACGGGAAATAACGGGAAAATCCTTTTGTATGAAAAATACTAACCGCATAAGTTAGACGCTTGAAATTTGACATGCAGGTACCTTAATAAATTAAAAGCTTAGTTGCAACAGGATATTGTAAAATTCCCACGGGAACGGGAGTAATAGGGAAAAAACTTTTGTATGAAAAAATCTAAACCGCGATATAGATAGGCGATTGAGATTTGGCATGCAGGTACCCTAATGAACGTAAAGCTTACTTCCAACGCGATATTACAAAATTCCCATGGGAACGGGAGTTATTGGGAAATAACTTCTGTATGTAAAATCCCTTACGGGGTTGAAATATATTATATAGAGATAGAGATTTACCCGAAGCGAAGCGAGGGCGGGTCGCTAGTATTTACATACGTGAGAAATAATTTAATATTGACAAGTATAGTATAAAAAGTATTACCTTAAAATTAAAATAAATGTTTACAGTCGGTAAACGTTTATTAATATATTTTGTAATAACCGTCAAAATTGAATATTTTTTCATTTGTAAAATTTTATTTTAGTTTACACCTATACTAGTCCACATCAAAATCCTTTGTGTGGTTCTAAAGATTTTCGCATCGGGATATTGAGACAGAGAAAGCTTGCTGTTTTATACTAAGTAGTGATTAATAAGTTTCATGTTGTGTGTGTAGTCACCTATTTGACTTACAATGGTATTACAAATTGATGATGACGATGTCGTATTTTATATGACAATACATACAAGACGCGGATAGTGTGTTCCGGCCTTTGGCTCGAGTAAATATCCAACGCTAGCTAAACTAAATCCTACATAACTAAGAGAGGAGGTACAAGTTATTTACTAAAATACCTACCTATCCTGACAATATCGGAACAATAAACGGGGTGGGGGCGACATGCGCGATTGAACTCATTTAAAGATAAATCGAGGACAGACTGCAGAGTGTACAATAATATGTAAGTATGTGCATAATATCGCGGCGCACCTGCCGCGGGCCCGCGTGACGTCACAGCTTTCTTTCGGCCATTATCAAAACACGTAGGCCGTGTTTGGGTTTAGCGATCGGTGTCAAATCATTTCTCACATATGCCAATACAACAAACCAGTATAATGCTGTTATTAATTCGGTAATTTTCTATTTACAAATTTTTCTCAAAATTATTAAATTATATGTGAGAATGGTTTATTATTCTTTAGTATTGTAGACTTTTTTCGCAAGCAAGCTAATCAAGCCGGAATATGCGGTCGAGATAATAAACAAACATCGCAATAGGCACGTATAACATTTTAATCATTTCAACAAAAATAACTTATTATTGTCAGCTAACATGTCTGTTCAATAAACATTTGCTAATATGAACAATATGATGAATCAAGAAAAATGCTGCACACACGCGCATATTATAACACATTGAAAGGAAAGGCGTGTGTTTATTATTAGATTTATTAGAGCGGGATGGATGGATGGCGAGTCGGTATCGATTAGTGCGTGCTAGAGGGAGAGGGGAGACCGTCACGCGCGGCGCGGGCCTGCGCAGTACGTAGATAAGTAGCTGCAAGGTCACTTAGCGAGACCCGCCCGCCGCAGCCAAGCCACATACATTTTAATACACTACTCGTTTCTTGCAAGCGAAATGGTTAGGTGAAAGTAGGCGGCGATAATCTTTGCATTTAACAATATCGCTATTCAAACTTAGATTGTAAGCGTACAATCGAGTCTTACGATTATATGACGTATCTATAAGAAGAATAGAGATCTATACATTTTCTAACAGACATAAATAACTCTCTTATAATTAAGTTAGGTACCAATTCAAATTAGACAGTGTTAAAGGGAGTATAGATATAATCTAAGTAGGTGAATATAAATGACTTAAGTTCATACCTACATTACCTCATGTTTTATTTCTTAGTATTCAATAAGGTTTTAAAAATAAAAAAAAATACGACGAACCAAATTAGATATTGTAAAATGGTAGAAATATCACCAATATTCCATGTGGGGAGATGGCCACCGAAGACTAAATAGCTATATGAATGGCATGAGTCAAACTAACAGAAGCAGTGGATAGATGAACGCTGGACACTTAATGCTGTGAATGTACAGGAACTAGTTAGTAATGGCACACTAAAATGATGTTAGTAAAAAAATATGTACAAAATGATTATAGCATGCAACGGTTAAGCTAAACATTCATATAGAATGTTAAATTACCCCATTTAGATCCATCATTCTCTCCATGGCGTAGTTCAGCAGCTCACACAGCGTCCCCAGCGATATCTTTTTCATTGCTGGAGATCTGTAAATAAAAACATTCAAATTAATTTTGTACAAGAAATCACAATAAGACAATAAGAACCTTGTTTAAAAGTTGTTAATAATTGCTACAATATGCATTTGGCAAGGGAACATTTTATAATTGTTGATTATCTAATTGTGTATTGTGACCTTTGAATGACTGAACAACCTTTGAAATATGATGATTTAGTTCAAAAGAAGAGCATATTGTGGTATTTTCATTGTGAATGGGCTGTCTGTAAATAACTTATTAAAGACATTTTTACAATAAAAGTTATGTAAAAACATATTATAATATTTGTTATTGGCTACATGTGGTCTTATGTATTTATGACATACTACCTAGAGTGCTTTTTTTCCAATTTTAAAGCAACTTGTAACTACTTTTAAGCATTCAGGGGCCCCCAAATTTTACAGAGAGAAACTGTTTGTTACCTGTATAATAGGGTGCTTCTTAGAGGGACAAAAAATTTTATTTTTTAAATTTTACTCGCGTCACCCATTCATTCTCTTCTATGATCCAAAAAAATGGTAAATAATTTTTTTCAGATTTTTAAAGTAATATTTAGGGGTCGCTACCGGCCAGTAAAATAAATAAAATATATATTTTGAAAAGTTTTTTTTATTCAGTGAAAAAAATTATGATCATTCTTGAATCATTATAATTAGTAGGGGAGTAATGAAAATGTAAAATTAGCTATGATAAAAATGTATTTTTATATGTATTTGGGTACTTCTGTCTAAAATTTTTCACAATTAAAAGAAGGTATTGTTTTTGTTCCTCGTATTTAAACGTAAATTGTAATTAATTTGTTGAACTCTTCCATTAATGCCACTCCCGGCTCCGCCGAATCATTCACTACTTTTATAGAGCATATAATATGTCTAGATGCTTTATATTCTTCATCCCAAAGAGAAGGATCTTTTTTTAAAAATGCAGATGAAATACCGAGAATTCTAAAAAACCGTAAGGTGTTGCTGGTAACTAAATCTTCTCAATTTTTTTCTTCTATGTGTCTTACATCTAAGGTAATCCGCTTAGGACTAAAGTCTAAACCTTCTTCATTTAGTGCAATAACCATATTTCGTTTACTTATCAAAGAAACTTTGTCATCCAAAAAAGAAAATGCAACAAGTTCATCAGAGAGGTACCATAAATGCCCTAGTAACTTTGTTATAGCTTTTTTCGATATCGCTTTGTTTATTTTTTCATAACTCTTGAGATCTTTCAGTAAGCATTAATTATTACAACAAAGACACAAATATCAGAGATCGCTTTGAATTCCTTTTTTGATAATTTAAACTGATATTTGAACGAAAAAAACTTTGAGACAGTAAATGGCTTTTGCCATCCATCTAGCACGATGTAGACCTGCTGACGCTCTGAACGATATTCCCTTATCAGGTACTCCGCCCAAAAATACGACAGTATACACTTTTCTTGCAGGGATTCAGTATAACTTTTTTCTCTTTTTATGAAAAGGTTGGAAGAGAGCGTCTTGTTCCTCTTTCTTTTTAAATTTTTGCAAATGTATTTTATGGACACCACCTATTGCACCAAGGCGCCCTTTTTTTCTCTGCCGACTGTATCAAAAAAATTGTCTGTCTTCCTCAACAGAGATCCTGTTTAATGATTCAGCGTGAGCTATGTCAAAGAGGTCTTCAAAGTTGTCCTGCCACAGCTTTTCTTTTTTTTCAAGCTTTCAGAACGCTTCGTCTTATTTTCTTTTTATTTTCGCCTTATTTTCTTTATTTTTCTTTAATTTCTGCCATTCCTTGAATCTATCTTCTTTATGACATCCTTCTTAATTTTTTTCGGGATTCCCTAAGTAGAAGAATCACATAACCCGATTTCGTTCCAGATTGCCATAACGATTTAATAAATACCTAACAAGCAGAAGAATCACATGAACTCCTAAAATTTGATTTAAAAATAAAATAAAATTAATGAGCTCGTTTTTTGGATGACAGAAGCGAATAGCGGGTTGACGCAGTTACTTTTCAAAAGTCGAAAAATAAGAAGCACCCTACTGTATAACCTAAACTGAAATCCAAATGCACACAGTTTGAACCCTAGAAAATGACCATGTGGTCTAATATATGACATTATGTGAGCAGTGATACAGACAGACAAAGTATCAGGACAAGACAAAGTATCTGTAGTTCCATACAGATATGTTTACAAACCATCAAGAGAACCAAATACAGCCAAAACAAATCCAAAAAAAAATGTATTATTGCTAAAGCATACCTGGTCTCAGAGCTTTCTGCGTGCAACACTGCCATGCACTCAGGGCAGACCCAGTTCTTCTCCGCACAGATTTTGCTTCTTTCCACAGTGCTGAGACATTTGTAGTGAAAGTTGCGAGGGCAAACTGTGCAGGTCATCGGAGGATGGACCTTCTCTTTAACCTCTTGCTCCACTTCCCAATGGCACCTCCAGCAGTAAGGGTCTGACCTTAACTTGCTTTTTGATTCTGTTGCCTGCCCCTGTACAAATAAAAATTAGTTATAGATAACATTTACAACACATATTTTATATTGACATGAGGCAATTAGAGACCATTGTGTTTTAAGCTGTATTTGATTGAAATGTGTCAATGTAGAAAACAATATTGGTGATATGACAATCTAAGGCAGCCATTTTGATTTGATAAACAGTGACATGCACATATTTCTTGAAGAAGACAAAAGACAACCACCTCCACATTTAAATGTCAGCCAGAAAAAAGGTTGTACACAAAATAAATACTTACACTACTTTCCGCAGATTTTTTCTTTTTAGGCAAACTAGGTGTATTCTCGTATTTACCATCTTTTACATCCTTGGTGACTTTGATTTCTTTGTTGGCGTTGTCAAAGTCCTCATCCGTGCCCTCATCAGATTCCTTTTGTACTTTAGATGTGACGGAGTTTAAAAATTGCTTTACCTTATTTACAAATTCTGGATTTTGCGACCTCATAGATCTTTTGACGGGAACCTTTTCTGACTTCTCGCTGCAATTGCTCTTCTGTGAATTGTCGCTGCCACGTCTAGTATCCTTAATTTTCTCTGCCTCCACACTAACATTGAGACTAGAGTTTGAGACGTCTAAATGAACTCTTGACTTCCTAGTTTTAGTAGTCAATTGTGTACATTCACTAATTATTTTAGATTCTTTGGCAGATTTGATGAGAGACTTTAGTTCTCTGCTGATACTCTTATTATGCTCTTTCTCAGTTGCATCAGAGTTCACTTCCATAAGTGATTCGTTACATGTTTCATCTTCTACTACCACTTCTGTTGGAACCTTTGTTGCGGATAAATCATCCTCTTTGTTTACTTTCTCTGTGATCCCATTCAAAACTGGTTTTTGAGGGGTAATCTCTTTCTTAGATTTTGAATTTTGATCCCCCTGCAGTTCTTCTTTGGCTGGGGACTTTGAAACTACTTGGCAAATTTTAGGAGATTTATGTATATCAATAACCTTTATAGGGCTTAACTTTTTAGGTGTAGAGATATTCTTTTCTGGTGGTGTTTGAACATCTGTTTTACTTGAAGAATCAACAATTTCTTCAGACTGAGAAATGGAAACTGAATTTGTATCCAACTTTTCTGGGCTTTTGTTGTACGAGTGTTCTGTACTGAGTGATATGTTGGGGCTGTCTGAGACTTTGCTAGGCGTCTTATTAAGCTTGAGATCTGTCGTTGGCGCCTTTAGAGGCGAGGGAAGAGGCGATTGCGATGCCGGCTTCTGCGGCGACGGCGTTGTTGGCTTCTGGGGCGACTGGCGAGGCAACTGCCCCGCGGGCTTGAGGGGCGACGACCGCGGCGACCGTGTGTTGCTACTAGTGGCCACAACCTCGCTGTCCCCACTGCCCGTGTGCTTATCCCCTGGCTCAGGCGTGTTATTGTCATCCTCAGTGACTTTCTCTACAATCACAACCATTTCGACATCACCATTTGAACCTGTCACCTCCTGGGCCTCAGGAACATCCTCAGTGGTGGAAGACACGTCCGTCTCCATGTGAGCCTCTGAACCCTCCTCCATCACCTGTGACAGAAGTTTATGGTATATTTAGCACGACCTATGAAGGAACATATTCGGTACATAAATTAATCAAACGCTTTAACCTAACAATAGACAACTGAACATTGAGGGAACCGGTCATTACCCAAGCTCAGACACCCAGCCAGCTACATAGATACCTACTTTCAGTACATTCATACAAAACATACATTCACGAACTCACCTCACGCTGTTGTTTACTCGTCAAACTTAAGAATAACCACTTTATTAGGACAATAGCTCAAGTGGTGTTACTGTATTTTGGTTTACCATTCATATAACTTATGATGTATCAATAAAATTAGTACAAGTTAAAAATCCTCCGCGAACGCAAGAAACCACACATCGCCATCGCAATTGTTTCTAACTTCATTTCTCTAATTTTTGGTTGGCTGTTACATGGCAAGTGTGCCTACCTGAGTAATATTACCGTTCGCCTTCCAACAATGTGCCTCTCTTATTTGCACGTTGTGTTTTCTATGTCTTTATCTCGCTCTCGAGAACGTCTGATTTAGGCTATCTCTTTTGCACAAAAACGGATTTACAGTGTGAACATCGTTATAAACACGCCGATGGAGGTTTTGACATTTAATCTAATAATGATAAGGTTCATTATTGAATAATGTAATTTATTTATTATGCTATAAACTATAGAGCTATCAATTATTGGGTATTTTTTATTTAATATATTGAAGCGATTATTATTTTGGCTGCTATGGGTTCTTAGGGATACTGAATAAAAATTTACTTTAAATGGCGTTATGCATTCTTTACTGCAATCGCAAAACGCATTTTCGCGTAAAAAATTACTACTGTCAATGTCAACTGTCATACTCAACTTTATCAGCTGTCAATAATCCGCAAAAGCCAAACAATTTGTTGCTATTAATTCTTTGGTTTTTTCGTATTTACTCTGTTAATTTTAGTGAAATGGAGTTCATCGAACTTATACAGATTAATAAGCTAGACGGTGTTATTTTGAAATATCCTCATCATGAGAATGTGGATGGAACAGTGTGTATAACAGGACATCATCTTATATTGAGTTCTAGAAAAGAAGGTGTTCGAGAGTTATGGGTAAAGTTAACACATTTTAACACAACTCATTTGTATTCTAAAGTATAGAAGATAACCGAAACTATTTGAATCATGATTATTTGTGAAAATGAATTACTTTGTCAGCTTTTAACCATTGCTAACCCGTAGTTAGGTATAGTTTTACATACAAAATCATATCCTACTACTAAAAAATTTAACTAACTAACAATTCAATCTCAAATTCACAGGAGAAAGTTCTATAGTTCCCCAACCATTATTTGTGCATTATTTTAACTATAATTGCTAAGTAAAACTCATTTTTATTCTTCCAGCTACTACATAAAAACATAGACAGTATAGAGAAAAAAGAAAATAAACCTATTGCCGGTGTCACTCAAGGAGGTTCACTGATCCTCAAATGCAAAGACCTGAGGATATTTCAGTTAGATATTGGAACTACCTTGGAACTGAATCAGATGGCACAGACACTTGAGAACCTGTCTGGCTTGCAGGATCCCGGCCTATTCTATCCTTTTTTTTACAGGCATATGCATCCAATTGTAGAGAATGGCTATACTTTATACAGGTGAGTTAAATAATATTGTTAATTTTTTTGGCCTTTGAAATGAAATGAAATGAAATAATTTAATGAAATGGAATTCATCAAACATGCCCTTACATTGGCTTACATAGGCTTAATAATAAAAAAAACCTACATCATAATTACTAATTCACTCAGGTTTGAATTTAAATTCAATTTAATATTATATTACTGGACTGGCTCAGTGGAATAGTGGTTAGTGACCCAGGTTCACTACCTACAATTCAAGAGCCGTGGAGTTCGGGACATAAAATTGTATGACAAACATCGGTGTTTGTTCCGTGTCTGGGTGTGTTATTAAATATATTTAAGTATATTGGTATCTATAGTTGATTCTGATATCCGTAACACAAGTCCTTAAGCTACTTACTACGGGATCAGATCAATGTATGTGATGTTGTGTAATATTTATTTTAAAAAAAAATATTATATTTATTTCACTCAATAAAGAACAGTATGGTCTTATCATAATTCATTTACTATTTCAGTGTAGAAGGAGAGTACACCAAAGTATTAGCAACAGAAGAATGGAGAGTTTCCCGAGTTAATCAAAACTACTCCATTTGTGCTGGGTACAGTAAAGCTGTGGTGGTGCCAAAGAGTATTGATGATGAGACATTAGCTGCGGCAGCCACCTTCAGACAGGGTGGCAGGTTTCCTGTCCTATCATATAGGCATAATAATGGGGTATGTATTTGAATAATTTGTTAATTTTATTTTTATTGCTAAAAAATTTGAAATGCAAAATAATTTGTTGGCATAGAAAACAACACATAATAAAATAGACAGTTGCTTTTATAGTCCAATCCTTCATTCCTAGGCTCAACCATTTGAAGGTGGCATTAACTAATTCATTGCAGTTAGCTCTACTAAAATTTTATGTTTGTTTCAACTTAATCAGTCCATAACTGAAAATTTATATAAACCAGTGATTTCATATGGATGGAGAGTTTATCTATTTTAATAAATAGATATTATGAAGATTTAACCTATTGTTATCTATTATTTATGAGTGTAATTTATCATGTAAAAGCGTGCACTTTTGAACACATTTGTAGGACCATTTTGTATCTTATGTAATGTAAAATGCAATAAAATATAAGCAAATAATTTTTCATCATTATTACTATTCTAGGCTGTGTTAATGCGCGCTGGTCAACCTCTGTACGGTCCGAAGCACCGGCGGTGTCGACCCGACGAAGCCATCCTCAACACAGTTGTGGCGGTCGGGACCAAAGGCGTAGTATACGATCTACGAAGCTCCAATGCTATTTCACAACAACAAAGTAAAGGTATGTCTATTCTTAAATACTGAATGTTATGTAGTAACAGTCAGTTAGTAGACTATAAGCCATGTCAGAGGCCTACGGGCGGCTTAAACTCTGACACCAGGTTGTTCATCAACCACACGATAAGAAGAAGAAGTAGACTATTACACTGATACACAATATTCAAGGGATAATGACAACTTTTTAATATGGATGTAGTTGGCTTGGTCACAAAATAATAAAAACACTGTTACAAGCATATCTTTCAGATCTTTAAAACTGAGATTTAAAGATCTGAAATCTGTATGCAATTTATTTGCAAGGTATACTAAGTATTGTGTTGATGGAAATGGGTTTATGACAAAAGTTGTTATTAATGTTAAAAAAGTCAGATTGAATAAATTTCGCAATTTTGAAATGGACCACTTGCAATGGACTGTTTATTGTGGTATTAATAACCAAATAAAAATCACACATCCCATCCTATTTTGCCTAAGAATTAATATGTAAAATAAAATGAGCCAATTTTGATCCCCGTTAACATCCTAATAACATCATATATTATTTTTTCTGTAGGTGGCGGCACAGAAAATAATTCCAATTACTCTCAATGGAAAATCTATAACAGATCTTTGGACGATGTGGATAATCAACAGCAACTTTTAGATAGTTATTCTAAACTGATTGAAGGTTTGTATGCACAGTAGAACGATAAAATTAACTTGTGTGTTTTATATTGTGTTGTAATAATTATTTTACTACATATTTTCATTCATTGTCCTATTTCATAGTTTGAATAACTTCCACAGCTTGCAACGATCGCGAAATATCGAGCGATAAATGGATATCGAAGCTAGAATCGTGTGGTTGGCCCGAGAGCGTAAGGAATTCTCTTCACACTGCGTGCATCGTCGCTCAACATATTCACCAAGTAAGCGTCATACAGTGTATTCTCATTAAAAACTATTTATTATGGGTCTACAGTCTACACGCGATGAAAGGAGTAGCGAACACACAGCAGTGTGGCTACCATGAGTTTAAAACTTACGCACTCGATATCGCCTATATGTCTATGAAAAACTTGTACAGCGCCGCTGGTGGTTACGCGAAGAACTAAAATCGGCCGTATGAAAAAAACAACTCGATAGGTTTTTAACGTACGTAATTTTTCGATAGCCAACTCATGGTAGGCCCTCTGACATAAATATTAGACTCACTCAGGTGAGCAATTTAATTGTAATACTTTTCACCATGTAAGCCGATTCTTGTCACTCACTCTTTCTTGTCCAATGTTCACTTTGCCAATTACTTCATTTAGTTCAATGAGTGATATAGAGTAAAAAGAATGAAAATACATAAAACTTACGATCTAGAAAGAGAGAGAGAGAAATTAGTTTGTAGTAAGTATGTTAGCGATAAATTGCAAATAAATAAATATTATTCTATCCATTAAGCAATTTAATTTTACTCAAGGTTGGCAGTCTGTATGTATGTGAAATCAATTTGTAAGGATTTTTTAAAATATTTTAATGCCTGCAACGAGTGATTTTTCCTCAGGACAACTTACATGATATCCGATATGTATTGGATGCCTGTGGCTAATGTAGGAGTATTATTTGCTGAATACACACAAGCCATAGAACAGCGGTGCTCAATAGGCGGAGCGCGGTAGAATCAATGACAATAACAAGGATCTAGCTTACTCTCTAGATATTGGCACCAATGAGCCTCACCAAGGGGCGGATGGAATCAATATTTTTTTAATAAATACTTAACTCTTGTATAATTTCGATGCGTTACAGAAAGCAGAGCCAGTGTTGGTACACGGTACGCGCGGAGAAGATGCCACTCTCCTTGTGTGTTCGCTGGTGCAAATTATACTAAACCCAGACTGCAGAACTATTAGAGGGTGAGTGAATATTGCATTGTAATTTTTATGTGTAATTTGGGAATAATAAGTTCATATTTTTCAGTAGAAAAAAGAAATAATGAATAAATAGGTTTTATTAACTTAACCCAAACTTAAACCTAAAATAATCTGAATCTTGGAGCCCAAGCGGAGCACCCGTTCGACCCACAGCACCACTGCGGCCAATATCAATGCGCCGGCCAGCGATTAAGTTATATGCGTCCTTTCAATGACTCGCTCGGTGAAACAGTGGTTAGTGACCCTGACTGGCGGTTCCAAGAGTCGGGTTCTACTTCCACTCGGGACAAATATTTGTGCGATGAATATCGGTGTTTACTCCGTGTTTTGGTGTGATTATGTATGTATAAATATACTAGTGACCCACCATCGCTTCGCTTCAGGTTTATTATACACTAGCGGCCGCCCGCGACTTTGTCCGCGTATTAATGGGTTTTAGTGGCAATGTTGTATTAAAACAGCCTACATTCCTTGTAAAATTTGTTATTTATTAGTGAAAGTTCCGTCAACGTTCTCCCATAGTACGTCCCTCCACCCAGGTCGAATTTAGAAAAAAAAAAAAAAGTAGCGCTGGTGTTTTTCCAGTAAGTTTTATGAAAATCTATAAACACGTACAAGGTCTCCCATACTACGTTTCACCCCCAGTGAACCACATGGGGGTAGAATTAAAAAAAAAAAGTAGCCTATATGTTATTCCAGAGTGCCAGCTACCATCATACCAAATTTCATGAAAATCGGTTCAGTCGTTTGAGCGTGAAAGAGTAACAAACATACATACATCCATACATACAAACTTTCACCTTTATAATATTATTAGTAAGGATAAAAACTTTTTCAAGCAATTAGCGCCATCTGCCGGACTGATTTGTGAATCTAAACCATCCAGGGCGCCACTCAAACGCATACAGAAAAAAACATTTAAATCGGTCAAGCCGTTTAGGAGGATTTCAATTACGTACACACGTACATATTAAGATGTATTTATATCAGTCTCTGACGCCCGTAGTACAAGTTCTACTTAGTTTGGGGTCATAGACCGTGTGTGGAAATGTTCCAGATATTTATTTATTTATTTTACTGCTACTATACCGAGGTGCTCTGTCTATTCTTTAGTTATAGCTATTAATGCCTGTTTCCAGCCTCCAAGCGCTAATAGAACGCGAGTGGCTGCAGGCGGGGCACCCGTTCGGCGCGCGCCACCGCTGCGGCCCGTACGCGGCCGCGCGGGACGCCCGCGCCGCGCCCACCTTCACGCTCTTCCTGGACTGCGTCAGGCAGTTCCTGGAGCAGTTCCCGTGCAGCTTCGAGTATCGACAGTCGTTCCTGATTACCCTGTTTGAACATGCCTACGCCAGTCAGTTTGGTAAGGAATGTATTTGAATCCAGTTGCACACTGTTCCTGGACTGCGTCAGGCAATTCCTGGAGCAGTTCCCGTGCAGTTTCGAGTACCGGCAGTCGTTCTTGATCACGCTGTTTGAACATGCCTACGCGAGTCAGTTTGGTAAGGAATGCGTTCTGTTAGTTACACAATCTAATATTAGAGCATTATATGTTGGCGCCTACATTCACGCTGTTCCTGGACTGCGTCAGGCAGTTCCTGGAGCAGTTCCCGTGCAGTTTCCAGTACCGGCCGTCGTTCCTAATTACGTTGTTCGAACATGCCTACGCGAGTCAGTTTGGTAAGGAATGCGTTCTGTTAGTTACACAATCTAATATTAGAGCATTATATATTGGTATCCACTTTCACGCTGTTCCTGGACTGCGTCAGGCAGTTCCTGGAGCAGTTCCCGTGCAGTTTCCAGTACCGGCCGTCGTTCCTAATTACGTTGTTCGAACATGCCTACGCGAGCCAGTTCGGTAAGGAATGGATTCTGTTAGTTACACAATCTCATATTAGAGCATTATGTATTGGCGCCTACCTTCACGCTGTTCCTGGACTGCGTCAGGCAGTTCCTGGAGCAGTTTTCGTGCAGTTTCCAGTACCGGCCGTCGTTCCTAATTACGTTGTTCGAACATGCCTACGCGAGTCAGTTTGGTAAGGAATGGATTCTTTTAGTTAATCTCATATAAGAACATTATGTAGGTATTTGAATCCAGTTGCACACTGTTCCTGGACTGCGTCAGGCAGTTCCTGGAGCAGTTCCCGTGCACATTCGAGTACCGGCAGTCGTTCCTGATTATGTTGTTCGAGCATGCCTACGCGAGTCAGTTTGGTAAGAAATGGATTCTGTTAGTTACACAATCTCATGTACGGAGCGCCTAGGGAGATAAGTGAAACAATTCAGTATTGATTTATTAGAACATTATGTATTGGCGCCCACCTTCACGGTGTTCCTGTACTGCGTCAGGCAGTTCCTGGAGCAGTTCCTGTGCACATTCGAGTACCGGCAGTCGTTCCTGATTATGTGGTTCGAGTATGCCTACGCGAGTCAGTTCGGTAAGGAATGTATGTACATTGTTCAATGGTACTGAATCTTACGGCCGAATACGACAACGATTATAAAATGCTTTACGTCTATTTAGACGATAAATAACGGTTCTATACAAATGTTGAGTTATGTTTTGTTAAGCGACACTGTCAAATATTGCATTCTACTTCCACTCTTCGGCCGTCAATCTCAAAATGCAACTTTGTGTATTGCCACGTATGACAAAACTAAAAACACAGACTTATTTAGTTTATCGATGAATTCTGAGATAGCTACAGTCCTACATAATTACCTTAAATCATGAACATTCTCTATTGTTAAGGTTTTTTAACTGGAAAGCATCCCAAAACACACCATGAAATTTACTAAAATAAAGCGGCATACCTCAGATATGTAAAAAAATAAAACGCTACATTTTTATAATCCATTGTGTTTTGTTGAATGTTATCTAGAAAACATGGGAGGAAAATAAGCAATTAATCATAATTTTATTTAATTCTAGGCACGTTCCTCTGCGATTCTGAGCAGGAGCGCGAGTCGCGAGGCGTCTACGAGCAGACCACCAGCATCTGGTCCTGGATCAATCAGCCGGACGAACTACCAGCTCATATCAACCCGTTATATGAGCCTACGCCCAACGTCATCTGGCCGTCTGTCGCGCCCATGAGCTACGTCATATGGGAAGGTGAGTTTTCCTTCCTTAGTATTGACGCCTGACGATCTCATATGTGGACCTCATAGTCTTGTTCCATCAGGTCGAGTTAGGACATCTTGAACTTCGGATATAAAAAGCAGATGTTGCTATCAATAACAACGGAACTCAACTTCCGAGCAGACCACCAGCATCTGGTCCTGGATCAATCCGCCTGACAAGATACTGGGTCATACCTATCACCCAACGCCCAACATCATATTATTATGACTATTATGTTTGCAATCTAAACCTGATACTGGACAAGCTCGGAGGCGCATTGCAAAATGCCTGTTTCATGCGCCAAGATCCTCAATGGGTTTGATCCCCACTGTGATGAACAACGGTGCTTGTTCCGTTTTGTGTTATATAAACCACTGTTTTTCGATATCCGTAACCACTTGTCTTGACCAACTCACTTAGGAATCAGAACAATGTACTTATCTTTAGCGATGTGTTACTTATATTCATACGTTATGCCTTCCAGAGCTCTACCTCCGCTGGCTAGTCGAGCAACATACCGAGGAACGCGAGGAGCAGTACCGTGCCATCCGTGCGCGCGAGCAACAGCTGCGTGCGCAGGCGCAACACATGCGCCGCGAGCTGTTCGACGTGGCCGCGCAGTACTACGGGCCCGGGAAGGACCACGGGGACCAGTAGGGCAGGTGGCTTACGTAAGCAAGTAGCCGTAGATAGTATTCTTTAGCAAAGGTAAAAATCGTGTTTTCCCTCCCTCCTATGACCCGGGCTCATCAGGCGGGGCGTGAAACGCCATTTAAGCAGGCCTTCAGGGTGAGTGCGACAGGCTCAATATGATTTATTGTGTCTGTCGACCTTATATTTGGATCTCACTACCGCTTACCATCAGGTGGAGTGAGGTCTTCTTGTTAGCCTTTTATAAAAAAAAAACCCGCGTTGTGCAAGTCTGGCTAGTCGAGCAGTAGCTGCGAGCTGTTCGACGAGGACCACGGGGACCAATAGAGAGAGGTAGCATACGTGAACAAGTAGTCGTATATAGTGTTCTTTAGCAAAGGTAAAATACCGGCTATGTGCAAGTCGGAATCGCGCACGTAGGGTTCCGTACCAATGTAAAAATACCCTTAATATGCTATCTTTTTTAATTTTTATGTGTTTATTTTATGGGGACCCTTTATATTTTATTATAACTTTTAGTACTTGTGGTTATAGCGTCAACGGAAATACATAATTGGTGAAAATTTCAGCTTTCTAGCTATCACCGTTTATGAGAAACAGTTTGGAGACAGACAGACGGACAGACGGACGATGGAGGCTTAGTAATAGGGTCCCGTTTTTATCTTTTAAGTACGGAACCTTTATAAGGAGACGAATTCAGTACTACGTGCCAGATAAGCGAGACCAAAGGGACAAGTAGATGTAGCTACAATTTTTAGGGGGAGAGCTATCCGCTCCCCCGCAAGTCCGGTGATGGTGACGAGGCTATTCCAAGGCTTCATCATATGGCAGTTAGGAAACAAAGGAACCATTTCTCAGAAAGTAAAAGAAGGGGGACAAGTATTCATAGGTACTATTCTTTAGCGATGGTCAAAGGATAAAGGTTACCATATTTTTGGCTGCTTTAAAAAAAAACTAAGCATAATCTGGCGCAATGCCTGGGACAGTTGCATGGTAGTTACTTATAAAGACTTAAGTATGTAACTTCTATGTATCAGTAGCTGGTACCAGCTGCCTTGGGCAAAATAGATGAAAAGGTTAACTAACTTTTTAAGAACTACCCTGAATTGATCTATGACCTGGCGTTATATAGGTTAAAAAAGGCCTAATACTACGCATTAATCCCGACGATGCGTGATCGTCATGACTATGTGCGAACCCGCGAATCACAGCCTGTTGCTAGTTCCATGCTCTTACATATTTGTTTCTGCAACTACGTTATGTCTTTCGAGTGGTCGTTTGATGTCTTCTTGTTCTCATGGCTACCGTCATACAAAGCGTGCAATGTGGCCACATGATAATAGACTGAGACAGTAGAATGGCGTGCGCTCATTCGATTCTGCCCTTGCCATGTTGTAGAAGTTTACATCAACATTGTCGATTTACCTTTAGGGCTGCCTGCCCACTGCTGGGTGTGGAGTGGAGAAACGGAAACATATTAACCAATAGGGTTTAATCAAATCTTGATCATTGTAACCTATTAATTAATTTCACCGCCCTACGATCGTCTTTAGTCTTCAATATGCGATAAGACATTAACCCGTGCGTGTAATCGATTTCTCTTTAATACTATTTTGTACTGAATCTTTAAATAATAAATCCACAAGATCTTATAAGGACGATTAATACGTGTCAATGGTAAATATGGCTATGAATTAAAATTAAGCTTTAACGAAACCTAAACACAAATGAGGGTTTTCGCGAATGAGAAATTCACAAGATGGCAATACGTAGGGGTGAGTCCAACTGCATCATGATTGGTGAATATTGACATGTCTGTCAATGTCACGTCAAAAATAACCAATCATGCTGCAGTTGGACCTCACGCCTACGTATTGCCATCTAGAGAATTTCTCATTCGCGAAAACCCTCATTGTAAAATGTTTCAAACACATATAAATTTAATTTTGATTTTACTCATTTTCTGCGTACTTACTCACTGTCAATTAATATAAAGACATTTCTCCATTCTTCTGGAGATGCTTTATTTAAAAAAATGTTTATGTGGTAAATAATATTAGTTCTGTGTAAAAATAAATCTTCTGTCTTTAAACATTTATAACGCACCTTTACACTTTCATAATAGATAATACTGTATAAAGCTTATATTATGTAATAATATTATACATTACATGAAATTTTGCTACATAAGTAATTAATGGTGCGTGCAAATACACCAATGAATATGACATAAGTACTTTATAAGATTAAAGGCGTCCTAGTACACCGGATGCCTACATGTATGGCCGTTTTCTTTGCATGAATTACTATACTAACTTGTTTAAGCTAAGTAATCACCTATGTCCATTAGACACATGTATAAGCATCGGAGTTCAGTTCAGGATTTAAAAAAGAGATCTCATTTTACTTAACAAACGGTACGCATTATGCATCCGGTGTTTTCTAGCCTTATAAGTAAAGACTGCCATTCCTTCTGTTTATATTTGTATGTTTAATAATTCGACGCTCTCTGGTGACGATATAATTTTAAGAAAGGATAAGTAAATGTTAGATTACCTTATTGAACTTAATAATAATGTGTTTTGGCGTTCTTAAAGTATCGTTAGAAAATTATAAAAATAAATCAAGATAGCTTATACCAAAGCCGCTCTAAGTTGGCCGATTTGACACTTTTTATTTTATATTTTGCATTTATCCTTGTTAAGAGGAACATATTTAGCGAATCATAAAGAACAACTTTTAAAAATAAGACGTTATTTCAAAATGTCAAATGCACCTAATTATCTAATTATTTGTCTTTTATTACTTAAAATAATTGAATTATAAAACGAAAACGTACAATTTCCACTCTGTATTACGCTTTTACAAGGTTACGCCGTTTGACACGTTTTCATAGTGACTTAATGGGTAATACTCACTAGGTATTTTTTAGAAATAGGATGAAGGATTTAATAATTATTGTTTTTAATAATAATTTTAAATAAGAAACTTCAATTCAATCTCTGGATGTGAATAAATGTTTTTAATAAAAAATTGTTATAATAGGGTTTTTGACTATTTTTTTATTTTGATATAGTTGGATGCAAAGAGAATATAATCACTACGTTGGATGGACCATTCGAACACAAAGACACTGTTGAAAGTATCACTTTGATATCTGGATAACTCAACGAGATATTACAATTTTAATTGCACATTAATTGGTCGAGCTCAAAAATGCTCCATACAAACGTCGACTGGCGTGTGACGTCACACGCTAGTTTGTTGTATGCAGCGCCTAAGAAGTTTGTTCGGTAGGTTCATCAAAAGTTGCGTTTATTGATATGTTTTCATAATGAAAGATGTGACTAATTCTGTTATTAATAAGATGAAAAAGAAATTTTAAATGATTTTCGCAATTTTGGAATGGACTTGCCCACCCAACTTTAAATTGTTTTTTGTAGTCTCATTTCGCTAAAAATTTAAGTTTCGTTTTCATTAATAATATTGATTTACATAAATCTTACTGATTTTCATAAAAATGGCAAGCATAACAACCACAGTCGAATACCCTATTAGACCTTGCTTGGTTATAAAGTGGAAATAACTGTTACTTATATACTTCGGCAATTTTACCGTCGTCCCTCACTAGTGCAGTCAGTCTGACATGTGTCAAATCGGCCAACTTAGAGCGGCTCTGGTATAATTAATAACACTGAATATACTTTTTAATATGTACTTTCATATATTATGCCATAACTTATGTGCAATGCCTATCTGCTTTTATTTGAATATAACAATTAATAAGCTGTATATTTAATGGTATCTTATGAAGATCATAATTAGTGTAATATAAGAGCTTTTATGAATAAATTATTATGAATATAAAGATTAGTACTTAAAGTAAGGCCTACTTGCCGCGAATTAAAACTTATTTATAACCAACATTTATTCGAAATATGGTCACAACTTTCTATATACTTCCTTTATAAAATGTAACTATCAAATAAATAACATACTGTACTGGAGGTTGTAAATCAAGCTAAATCGCGAAGGAACAAGTTGGTCTTAATTACATTCCTTTCAATTTTAATGGCGTATGTGTAGCTATAAAATGGCTGGGGTCATATATATATAATGAATCGTATATTGGTACATATAAAATGTCAAAAGTTATTTGTGTTTATGAATTCTCTTAGGCCTAAATTGTATTCAACTATAGGAAAATTAAGTAATTATTGCTGCCAGTTTGACATCGGCTATAAAACAAAGAGACAAAACAGTCGATGTAATTTATTTATATTATGTAATATTTACAGGCTGGTCCGAATGGTGGCACTAAAACTTTTTTTTGGATAGCTGACATCTAGGTGTCCCCGAAAATATCGATCTATAATTTATTACAATAAATTTTAAAAAAATCGATTTTTCTTCTTTATGGGTGAAAGTACAAGTCATGCGGTCTACAAAAAATATTTGATAAAAGATGCATACTTTTCGTCAGACAAATATTTCAGTGAGTAAAGTAGAACAATTAAATTGACCTTTAAAATCATCATGTACTCAGCGGCTCTTAGTATGCATTTTCGGGTAAGTAGGTACAGCTAGATTTCAGATATCCAAAAAATATTTTTTTCGGGGCGACCTGTATAAAGTTATTGTATTGTTGCATTTTGAAAAGCGAGCTTAGTACGCTATGTTCATTCCACGGGAATCTCTTACATAAATAAATAAGGTAAAATCACACCAATCAATAGTGCCTATTTACTTACATAATTATATACTCGTAATTACTTTACCATGTATGCTCTCTTCTATGATAAGCTTACTATTTGATACAGGGCGAACAAAATGTTATTAACATACAAAATATAATAATTATGTACTATTGGAATACCGGTAAATCAAGTCAAAAATAAATTCGATCATCAATGTTTTGTGTTCATCCAGATAATGTAGAATATCTATGAATTTCATCTTAAGTTTTAACTTGATTCATTTAAGATAGGGCTGTGTTATCTTAGAATATCTTAGACATTGAAATTAAATTAAATATGTTGACCTTCAATGATTGCTCCCACGAGTTTTTATGTGTATGAATGTGGGCCCCACAAAACTCTTTGGTGTTTTAGACGTCTATGAGCGATAGAGATCACTTGCAATGAAACACTATGCTGGTTTATGCGTATTTAAATAAAAAGGTACGGATTTGCATTTAAATAGCGTAGCTAATTGAAAAGAGGTTTACTTATCATATTAAATATGTACACTATACAAGCCCTATATATTTGTGCAATCATTATAATTTATTAATAAGTAATTGATTATATTTTATGTTAGACTTCTATTTTGACAGTCAAATCACACCGCTCGTAAAAACCTGTAACAATATTACTGAGCTTTTATTTATATGACGCGGCCAAGTAATTTTCTTGTCTTGCTCATTTATAAAATGCAGCAATAAATATCACAGATAAAATAGTTACACACAGTTTTGACAATCGAATCGTCTTAGTTGCTGGTCATATATTTAAGTAGTTAATACTTTGCTTCGCTTGTCACATTTCTAGCGATGCTCAATTTTGGATATTTACCATGTTGTTTTGTTTTAATGAGCTCCCGATATTTCGGCACTGTTGCAAGCGCCATGATCACGGGTGAACCGAGTTCATTAAAACAAAACAACATGGTAAATATCCCGGACAGTTACAGTTTTCTAATATATTTAAGTAGTTAATACTTTGCTTCGCTTGTCGCATTTCGGAGTGATGCCCAATTTTATGTGATCTTTTGCTATTTACTTTAGTATAAGAACATATTTTGGTTCTTTTGCCACTGGTATTATTTAGTTCTACATAAGTACAACAGTTTACCAATTCTATAGATTTTACACAATATAATCTCAGTGGTATAAGAGATCTTATACTTACCATGATTAACAATGTACCTAAACTAAATACCTAATTGTTTGTAAGTATGTTAAAGTTTTATTGAAATTATTTAATGTCAATTTGAGATAAATGAATTTATTTGTTGGTCAATTAAATATTGCACAGCATGTTTTGTTTTATTTTACTTTCCTTTTTATTTAACTATGTATTCAATTTAAGAGAAATTTATAAAACAAAAATGATTATTAGCTGGACGTACCTGCTATAAACTTACAGTACCGTTAATAACTATATGAATTTATTAAATATCAAAATATCTTACTTGAAAATATTTTTATAGCGGCAGGTTGGGGTTAACAAATTAACGGGTATAGCATAGCTTTATCTGACTTTGATTATAGTATATGTCCATATAGATAATTCCAGAAAAAAAAACGGTTTATTACAATCGGGTAAAAAGATCTCTACTAAAATCATTACGAAAGTTTCCTATCAAATCAACGCCACTAACAACAAAGAACCCAGCTTTCCGCAGTGACGGGCACGGGGAGTCAAACAATGGGCAAGTAGTACGTACTGATACAATTATCCATGTTACGTTTACTCGGTACGCAATAAAAGGAGGTTGAACCGTGCCTACTTTGTATAAATTGTGAGTGGTTGTATCGAGTAATACTAGCGGGGTGAATGACTGGCTGCCATTACGGAGACCGCATCATTACCTACGCGCGCCCGGGCCGCAACCGCGCGTACGCCGCTGCCTACAAAAACATTATAATGCGAGCCTCCTGGCTTGCCTTCATTATAGGATATTCTCTATTTACGGCTTGCACTTAGCCCTGTACAATGTTTCGACGTGTTCGGCCGTTAGCGTTCCATTTAGGGCCGTTTGTACCTACGTGTACCTATCTACCTACCTACTTGATTGGTGCTTGTAGGTTTGCTACAAAATTGCAAAGTATATCCTCTATGTAGTTACTATAAAAGCTCACTCTCCCCTTTTCTACATGCCTAGATTAATTGTATGTATTTAAGATAACTTAAAGCAGTTTTATTCTACCCTTACACAGATAACTTACCTACTATAGGTATCCACATAAGTAAACTACGGTACTTAGGTATTAAGTGTTTGCTATGATTGCAAAAATTGGCCTATATTGTATTTTACTTCTTTATTAATAAATTCGAATTCAAAGACTCTACATTTGTACTTACTTAGGTCTTTAAAATCTTGCAAGTTTCTTCGTCAAGTTTGGTAAAATCCTCTCAAAAGAAAAAAGTAATACAGAATTTATTATCCCATTCCTACTTCCGTATGGCAACCCACCAATATTACTCTATAATAGTAACGGTCGCCGATCGTGTGCCGCGATTGCCCGGGCTTTTCCTTGTACCCAAAAAACGAGTTTGCAAAAACTATGCATAGCGATATGATTATTATCTACTCGTTCCGAACTATTTGTACAGGGGTATGAATAGATCGTGAAATAGTTTAAATAATTCAGTCGTGCAAGTATCCACACCGCATAAACGTTACCTGACTTATTTAATTACACCTTATAATTTTTCGATCATATTTTGACGCCTACATAATGTCCTTGAGAAAGATTATTGAATGGAAATTAATATCCGAGTCCTGAACTTGACAGTAATCTACCTACTTTGACGGAAAGTCTAAGTAGAATCATATTTTAAGACCCACAAACTCCATCATACCTACAAATAGCTTACGTTAATTTACCTAAAAACATATTCGACGAAACAACGTTATGCCATGTTAGTCATTAAAAAAATGTTTTTTCTACTTGAAGTGTTAGTGTGACTAATGTATGAACATAACGTTATGAGCGTAATATCTTTTATCTTTGTTTACTGAATAGAAAGCACATTAGAGTCGCTTGGGCGCCCAACTGATGGGAAACGTGTCCTGGCCGTGTGGGAATTATGTTTTATGATGAATATCGCCAGGTATGGCGAGAGCTAAGTGAAAAAATAAATTGCAATCATTTTTTCTACTCTCTCTCGTACTCTTTTTCAATAACATGTAGCTCCTATAGCATTTACCTATTTATCTACATTATAAATATCATCAGGATACCGATTAGGTATAATTATATAGCCAGTTCCTTTGCTTGAACTTGGCTTTGACACATTGCCGCATGTCAAGATCAAATGGTTGGTCGGTGGAACAGTGGTTAGTGACCGAGGTTCACTACCTACAATTCCAATAGTCATGGGTTCGATTCCCACCCGGGACAAATATTTGTGTAACGAACATCGGTGTTGGTTCCGTGTCTGGATGTGTATTGAGTGTATTTGTTTATCCACTGTTGATTCTTATATCTGTAACACACACAAGTGCTTAAGCAACTTACCACGGAATCAGATCAATGTATGATGTTGTGTAATATTTATGTTTAAAAATATACCTAGATAAATAATTAGTCACCGTTATTTCCCTATTTGAAATTATTGTTTGACTAAGAGAAATAAGACATGTTGCCCCCATGTTTTCCGCAAAACAATTTAAATGGTCATAATATCGTGATCGCTAACGTAAGTAGATGTTTTACATAGCTTTCGTTGTGTTTCCATTTCTCGTTTCGATTTCAAATACTCGTAGTCCTGTACCTTGTAGCCCGTAGGCTTCATAGGTGCAACCATAGTACACTTTTAAAGTAGGTTAAGTTGCTATTCCTAGTAATCTTCATTTACTCTCATATACCAGTGAGACATCAATCCGGCATTAACGGAAAATGATGAGGTGCAGTGTAAGACCTTTCCGACTCTTTAGCTTTCTTTGTAGATACTTTATTGGTAGGAGAATGAAGTTTAGCCTGTACCTACCGGACTTACAAATTGAAAACCTAGTTGATCGGAATCAATTTATACAGGCTTGACCCAACAATAACTAATACTGCGGCAGTTGAAAGGTATTATGTAATAGGCAGCCAAGAAAAAACCAAGTGATATCCAAGTGTTATTTGGCACCACTGCAGCCTGAATCGCCAGCCTGTGTATGAAACTTTCCTATTTCCATTATTTACTGGGGTAGTACTTACTAACGCAGAATTTCGCAGGTATTCAAAGTGCTTCGCACTTATCGAGGGCCTGCAGCAAAAACCGAAGGAAACCGGCCCTCAGTTTCCCTTATTGGTATATAGACGTTCGATTGTCTATGCAGGGCTTATGCAGAGGTCAAAGTTCTCGCGGTATCTACTCCTCCATCTAACACGGGCGCGCGGTTTGCCTCGACTTTCTCTGCACTTAGGGTTGGCAAGCCAATACAAAAAATGTCTTCTGTTTTCAAATTAACGTCCAGTTTAAAACACCTGTACCTAAAAGCAGATGAAGTTTAAAATACAGCGCGATCATTAACTGACTTACGGTTGTCTTCTGTCTTATTTCTAGATCTGACTTAGGCTACCTCGCGTTCAGCGAATAGTAGGCAGGCAAGTGGGTAGACACGGCGGAAATTTCACAATAATTCGTATAATTGCTGAGAGTGTAGAGATTGGTTCTAATAATTTTGATTGTCAATGACATTTTAATGTAGTATTTTTTTATTTTGTCGAGATCCGAATGTGCGCACTGAAACCATGCGTATCGCCCCATGCAAATTACTATGAACGTGTGCACTTGACGTTACGCTCGGCTAATTACATACCTACCTACACAATCAGGTCCTTATTACATGTAATCAGCGATTAATTTTGCTATATTAAATTTATTACCTATTTATGTATTTAAAATACATGCATAAGTAATCATTTCAATTGAAGTGTACACACATTTCACAATTGTTTAAGAAGTCAGAGGATATTAAAAGCATTTATTTACATAAATCGAACTATAAAACCTTAAAGTAAGTAATACGTATTACTAAACTTGACAATAATCGTGAATTAAATGAAATGGTCACTTAGGTAATACGTAGAGTACTGGGATATCCCTACGTATCTAATAAATTTTAAAGCTTGTGTTAGTGGAAGTAATTTTTATATACTAACCATCCACTCTACCTCATAAAGTACCAACCCTACCCACCGTGTAACTGTTACGAACTCTTGTCTTGTAAGTAAGTACTTTCAATATAGAGCATCTTTTGTTCTTTTGCTCTCAAGAACGTCTTAAAATCAGAGTAACCACAACTTTAAAAACCATGGACGGATTATAGGCGTTTTGTTTATTCTGTAACTATTACTAGGTAAGCTGCGTTAAGTAGTGAATATTTTTCAGAACATTCGTCCTCCTAAGTAGAAAACATTTTATTAATAAATTTAACGAAAAACATTTTGACAAAATATTACATTTTTAGTTCAGTACCTACACGGTCGGATCATGCCTTTTGCCTTATTTAAATTTTTACGATAAATAGTAAAATTAGTCTTTATGGGTCTACACGTGATATAAGAGTAGCAAATTACATAGCTACTTACTAGCCGACGTTTCGACTGGGTTACACCAATCGTGGTCGCGAGCGACCTATGTAATTTGCTACTCCTAATTAAAATTTCGCGTGTAGACCCATAAAGGCTAATTTTAATGTAATGGAACGCGAAAGTCTAAAATCTTAAATAGGTTAAGTGTTTGTGGTATACTTAAGATTGTTATTTATGTAAATGGCCATCATCTATCGTCTGTAGATGCACCATTGTTTCCTATTGTATCACAGCCTGATATTATTCAGCACAAAATACGAATTCGTTGATTATGACTTGTAAAACAGTGGGGCAATTTATTATAACAGACCGCGGGATCATTGTTCCCTGCGTACAATATATTGTGAAATTGAAATAGCATAGCTATATGGCGTTGTGTGTAACAATAGTCCGGTAATTACAAACTGTATGTAAACGCGGAATGGAGTATTTTGTTAAACAGAGTGTAAAAGGCTTTGTACGAAGTGCTAAACGTTGGAGAAGTCATTAGCTGGTGGATACATGGGCTAACAATCCGTGTAGGCATAGATGATTCTACTAACTCTTTATGTCCAATGCAATAAGGTTGTGTATGCATACTTAATAGTATCTAAAGATCTGCGATTAACTCTTAAAACTACTTGCATGTAGGAAGCTGTGCAGGATATTACAATCTTCCTTAGTACTTATTTCCGTAACAGTTTTATGGAAATGGGAAATGCTACCTACACAGTAGATCCTCAGGAAATAAACAGGGTACTTATTAATTATGTTATATTCTATTATATAACTTGTTTATTATCTAAATGCCAAACAATTGATGTTTGTGATATCATTAATTTAAATCTTAGTTGTTCTGTTTTCTGCGGGGTCTCTTTCTTTTCAGAAGTCATCTAGACGTTGGTCCTACTGGTAGGGTAAGTGTGAAAAGTGTGCCTTCAGGTCGTTCTCACCAATCTGCAATCAGTTAAAAAAATATTACCGCAATAGGTATTAATTTTATAATTCCTGTTAGGTCTGTTCCTGTTACTTCATAATACATAATTTCTGCGATTGATAAACAACATCGCCATGTTTATACAATTCTCACAGATATTTCGCAAGCAATCCACAATAAAAACAGGAAATAACATTAAAGCCTACTAATTATAGTCAGAATTTTAAGACATCATACTATTTGCAGTCTCTATAAAATCAGTCACTTCTCTTGTATGCCTCAACTTTTGTTGCTTTCCTTACCTACTTAAAGACACGCTATAACAATTTACGATCGCAAGCCGCGGCTAACTAGCATCTCCGGCAAATGGCTTCATGTCGAGGTCCGGTAGTCGATTCGGGGTATAAAATTGATAGCCAGGTACGTAGGAGCCAACACAAAAGCCGGAAGGCTCCATCGGTGTAACGGTGGAAGCGGTTTGTACCTAGGTGCCTATTAGCCTACGTTTATACCACACCTCCTTCCTATTTGCAGTACAGGGTTTGATGAAGACGCTTAGTGGAAAGAAAAGGAAAGAGCCTTCAGGGCTTAACAAGAGCTGACGTCTATAGCTAAGCAACGACTACGTGCTTCCACTTAATCATAACATACATCGATAAAGCCATTAGTATCGATCGAACCACATAGATACCTGCTCATTTGTACACAAGCAAACACATCTTATCATTACAGATACAGCAATAATATACTTATGCATAATTATGTAGGTTTAAAGTTTAAACCATGACACTAGAATCAGTTAAATCTGAGGTTACTATAGCTTATATCAGGGCTACAATAAGAAACTAACACATGTAAAAGGTTGTGATTTAAATAAACTTAACGTAAGACATGAACGAGTCAATGGATTTAAATTTATTATTTATGTCCGTACAATGTTAAAGATTTATTTACGTGCGATTTGAATTTGCGAATGGAAATTAGCACGCAGTGTCAATTTATTATGTATTATTAATTTTCTGTATAGGAAATATAAAACACGCCTCGTAAGTCAGTAGATACATGGCGTTTCATTTGCATTGGTCTATTTTTTAATCAATGCACCCAAAACACATTATATAATATTGCTAAATGCCATAGTGATCATTACCTATGACTCGTAATAATATGTTATCAGATCTTATAAACTCAGTAGGTACAAGTTACTAGCAAGTAGAGTTACGAACTCTACGTTTTAAATAAATGTCAGGCTACGCTGTTTACTAAAGGGAATCACAAAGGCGTGAGATATTGAATGTCCTTCCACAATATTTAGGTACTTTTGGAATACCAAATAAAAGATAAATAAGGTTAATCTGTTTTGTTTCATATATATTGCATCATAAAATACCTACAATTTCATGGAAACTATAGCTATATAGGTAACCAGTATAGCGATCGTAGTGTTAGAAATAAACTACATACTTACTTTTGAACACATCCTTACTATATTAATACGTGTATGTATGTGTATTTACCTTAAGAGGGAGGCGCTACGCGTGTTCATCACAGTCCCCCGCCCACGCCCTTAGGTGGTGTTGAGGTAATTAATCGCTGCCCTCTGACGCTGATGATTAAACTCAAGGGCAGGTTATGTAAGGAAGGGTTGATACTTTACTGTTTTCGTATTAAAAGAAAATTTTAATTGATGTAATCACAGAAAATAGCGTAAACCTACAAAATTTAAGATATCTGAACGTGTACTCAGCTGGAAATGATCTGGATCCCTTGGTATTGGATTAAGGCGGCAAGTGCTCCTCTGTAATCGTCCTACTTCCTTGCTGAAACTTAGTCTTAATATTATCTGACGTTTAAAGCAAGACTACAACGTGATAAGAGCTCGTTATTTGATCAATGACTGTGAGGCCTGTGGGGCTACCATGAGTTTAAAACTTACGCGCTCGATATCGACTACGTAAATATGTCTATGAAAAACATGTACAGCGCCGGCTGGTGGTTACGCGAAGAACTACAATCGGCCATATGAAAAAAACAACTCGATAGGTTTTTAACGTACGTAAGTTTACGATAGCCAACTCATGGTAGGCCCTCAGATTTGATAATTTCACGTTACCATTACATAAAAGAGATATGATTTTAAAAAGTTCTGTAGACTAAGCCTATAGACCCTTATTAAAACCATTTCATTGCTTACGCAGTCTCAATATACTGATTTCGTTAAAATCGAGAGGGCTTGCAAAAACTTTAATGTATGACGGTTGCCTTATGGAGCGGCGGCAAAAAGTTGTTTACGTGTTGCGTTGTCGGTACCGAGGCACAGCCTCCACTGATGTCATCCGAGATCGTCATTATGAGTACAAACTAATTTACATGTACAATAACATAAAAAAATATTTTGTATGGTTTGGGGTGCGACGTTCAATGAAATTACAAAGTGGATGCAATATAAGATGTTATTTTAAAAAAATAGGTTTAAGAATTACAAATTATTACAGACGACAATAATAAATGAGGAACGTATTATTGTACGATAGTCCAAGAAAAAAAAATTGTTTAGAATATTTTCTACGATTTTATACACTTTTTTCAATCTTTCTTCATTGCAGTGCCTCAACCACAGGATGTGCCTAAAATGTACTCACAGTCATGTCAAAATCAAAAATCAAAATCAAAATCAAAATCGTCTTTATTGCCAAACTGTGTTACAGGGTGTTATTATAAATAAAAGTTTCAACAGTTTACCCGTATCGGGCATGCAATTATTTTACTTACAACTAAAAACATGTATTGCTATAACATAAAACTAATTATTATAATTATAACCTAACCTACTTATTTAAAACTTACATCAAAATATTCATTCAGAGTATAATATATATTGGATTTGAGCCATTTTTTTAATTCTACTTTGAACTTTGGCAAATCTAAGTTTTTTAAGTAATTGTCACCACCATTAATGTAGGTACCATGTAAAATTAGGTAAATAGACAAATCTTACAACACATTTTTTCATCCTCTTTTCTCGTCATTCGTCTTAGGAATTCGTAAATTATTGGTTGCCAGTCGCTTCTACGAAAGCAGTCGCCACAAGGTAATATTGTTGTGGGCTAACTGGTCCAGTGACTTATGATTAGCGCCACGTCTCCCATGACAGTCGCCATGCAAAAACAGTAACTAAGTACTAATTAATGGTTAGCAGTGCTTGTCATTTCCTCCTTCGTATGTCTCTATTATGTTTTTAATGGCAGAACGAGCGTAGCAGACACTTGCTTGGTTGCTGCCTCCTTCATGATAAATGGTGTGAAAGATCTCGTAGCGCTTTTTCCATCATTAATAACATTATACTAATTCTATAAGATTAACTGCTCTAGCCGTTTACCTGAACGCAAATACGAGATATTAACGAAATACTTTTCACTATATTCTTATCCATCGTAATCTCATGTTTCTAACATGTTCCTCTGGATCAATTATTAAGGTAAGGTATATCCGTGTCTGGGTGTGTGTACTTTATATTTGTGTCAATATTGATTCTAATTTATCCTAACACAAATGTCAAAGTAACTTAGCATGAAAACAGATTAATTTACATATGTGATATTGATAACTTTAATTGATTTTGTTTCTTTTTTCATATCTTGATGCTGTTTAACATTAATTTGTACTCCTTCCCTATTCCACAAACTGAACTCCAACGGGCAATTATTTTAGATCACCGTCCGTCGTAATGACTGCCGCTCATTTAAATAGTCATTTGCATAACGAAACAACAGTGACGTCACAATGCCGCGATGGCTCAGTGCACGCGTCAGCCGGACGTGGATCCGGGTTCGCGAGTGTTTGCTGCAATCACTAATCGGCTACTAAGCCTCCTCAATCGCCGGTAATAAATAAGATAATTACACCTCTGCCATAACACTTAGTTCAGGAGGCGAACGCTTCTTATGTTACTATTTTTGAAATAAGGAAAAAATAACGTGCAAATTGTTGAATGCATGAAACGAGTGAGTGGACTCTCCCGCAAGATGTCAAAAGCCAATCATAACAATGCACCTTCACAATCTTTGTTTCTTCCAATATAACATAGTTGCAATATACATATTCATATATTTTTATTGTGTTTCAAAGATTACAACTTCTTACCCCCTAAGATGCCAATACAACAGATGCGATGACGCACGGTTTCTTCACAACTTGGTAAATTTTTTTGTCACCTCTTGCACTATGTTTTAGAAATATGAGTAGGCTCGGTCGTCGGTTGGCGCCACACCACCATGCCTTACCGGTTGTGGCCACTTATCTGTCAGTATGAATTCATTAACACATTTCCATTTTATTGCCAATCAAGTTCCCGTTGCGGCCCTATACATTTGCCTAATCAATATTTAGTGCGTTTAATTGAGTATACGTGCCACAGATCAATGTTTCAACTACAAACTCTAATTAAGTAGTTAAGGGTATTTGCAGATAGAATTTTCTATGTTAGTTACTTTGATAAACGGCCAATCATCGCACACGAATAACATCGTGAAATGTACGACTAGCGTTTAGGTACTTGAGGTCCAGAGACGTTAGACATTACGAAATCGTCTGGTATTATTTTACTTAGGTACGGAACACTACCATTTTTTTATCTACCCTGTGATTTCCCACTGCTGGGCAACGGTCTCCCTCAATTTAGTCAATGTTTGTCTCTTATTAACTCTTCCATTATTAACCTGAAAAGTATTATCAGTAAACTTAATCCTGTGAAACTTTTATTATGGACATACAATTATTGATATGTATTATCCTATGTGATAATCTTTTATAATATCTCTACCTATAAAATATTTACTATTTTACGATAGTCTAATGGGCTAACTTAACTTACGCAATGCTTTATGAGGTATCCAGTTTCGTTATTATTTTTAAGGCCTTAGGTAGGTTCCGATGATAAAATTATTACCTACATTTTGACAGTACTTACAGAGTGTTTTGAGTTACATACTAATCTGATGGCAACACTGCTTAACGAGACAATGACTAATGACACCCACTCAGAGGCAATTTGATGGGGTTTTCCGTATTTTACAAGAGCTTTTTACAAGTAGTGTCATTTCAAGCCGGAAATTGAAAAAAGCTTATTCAAGTTTGGACGGTCGGTACGACCGGTTGATACTAAAATTTAATTTAACTTCCCATGAATTTATGCAATACAATACTTTTTGCTTGAATACATCATTTAATTTCATGATAAGATCAAGTAGGTACAGAACACGTATCTAGACAAAAAGCCTAAAACAGTTCAGAAATGAGTTAGTGAGGTAGGTGATTATCTGGCACATGACTAGGACAGGAATCCAGTTCAGAACCTACCCAACTACTTAGATCGTAATGCTCAATCATCTTCCTATTGTCTGATTCGTTGTGTAATATTTTATACAAGTTGTGTCGTGGCTTCGCTGTTAAAAGAATGAGGTCTAAAAATACTCGGCTAGCAACAAACCAGATTTATTAGTTCGACCCGCGCAGTGCCAGTCGATCCACTTTGTACCCTCAATCTCTAGTTTACAGTACATTATCACTCGACCTGATGGGGCTCCACGATATACATCGATACGGTTGAACTTTAACTGACATTCAATGTAATGTAACAAGTGTTAAGATTTCTGTCTGTTGTTTTGTTGGGAGTGATCTTCGAAAGTGTATTGGTTTCTAATGTTAAAGAAGTCGCGGTGTGCGTTCCACCATCATTCATGTTTTCTTCTAGCTGCGTCATGTATTTAGGGATATTATTAACACGAACATCTTGATGTCTATAATAAATTATAAAACAATAAGTGGATATAGAAAGAACTAGTTAACGGGTAAACTGGCACTGGATATCATTTATCTATATTGCTGTAATAAAATAGATAGTTTTCTTCAGTCAGTCATATATACTTCCAGTGTTCCAAGTGTATTTTATAAGTAGAACAACAGAGGCAGACAAAGCAAAAGCAATAACGCTGCTTTCTTTATCTGTCGGATTAGAAACATACTTTACTGTCTATTGTGTGTTTTTATATCAAAAAAGTATAAAGCGAGGTTTATGCTATGCGTCAATAGGCACTTATTCATCTCTTGTTGAAGTAATGAATGTATTCCGTATCCACAGTTTGAGGTTCCTCACCTTTTACTACAGTCCTAAGGCTTTCACAACTAGCTTACCGCTTGCTTTAACTCTAGAGAACTCTTAAACAAGCGCTCTACATTCCTCCACATCTGTCTGTACCTTTTCATTACAACTTATTTGATATTGTATTTATTGATTTAGAGGTTAATAGTATGAGCGAACCTACTGCACCTAAATCGTTGTCGCTAAGAGAGTGGCCCTTGGTAACCAGACTTGATTGCTCGACACCTAACCTGTGGAGATACGATGCGGGCTAAATAAAGGCTAGTTTTAATATTTAATAAGCAGCCCCATTCACTCAGACCACCAAAGCGGCGTCTCGTGTTTCGCCCGCTTCGTGGAAACTTCGTCGCGATTATAAAATTAAGTCGAGTGTCGAAAATGGCGATTGTTCTTTTTACGTGGAACAAAGCGCGCCTCCGAATGGGGTAGAGACAATTTTTCATCGCTTCGGAATCAACAAAAAAACCACAGTATCTCATTTTACGGTTGATGTCACACAAACCACTTGGAGGCATTGGAACGGAATCATTGTGGAGGCTGTAATATATTTACGCGGTTTGTCTAGGCATAGAAAGCTGAAGATTTTAACATGATATAGATTATATAGTATCGAAAAGTTGTCCGTCCATAATAACCTCTATCTTAATAAATTATAATAAAATGTATTGCTTTAACTACATTAAAAATTATCTTTAAATAGAAGATACCTTTTATGAATTGCTTACAATAATTAATTATAATAAATGACTTTCAAGAAACACAACAACATATCTAGATTAATGATAAAATTATAATATTCATTCGATTTTTTTTTTGTGTTCGTTCCCGTTCATAATTATAATGAATTCTGCTTTTTGGTTGTAGTCTAGATGCGTCTTACATTGTTTTCATGTGTGTTCAAACTTCAAAGAAGTGAAGAAGAGTGTAAGAAACGTGAAACCGAGATACAAATCATTGGCACGACTACACAACTAGCTGGTTTCTTGTCGGCTTGCAAGTTCTGAATCAAACGACATTGGCGTGGTAAAAACCGTGTTGCCTAGGTGTCTAGAAACTGGTACTAATGTATCGTCTTTGAGCCCGATGCCGACGGAACTAATGCACCTAATTAATACAAATACCCTACTTGATAACATCTCGTAGTCGGCAGTTAACGCGATTGGCGGTTACGCCAATGAGTAACATCGTGAATAAATCTTTTCGTAAACGCCCGTTTTTTGTTCTCACACAAAAGCTGTCTCGGAACTCAGAAGCGAGGTTTATGTTAATCTTTATAATTGTTTATTACGTGTTGAAAACGTGTAATTGAGATGTCGATTGCATTCGGGAATGGGAAATAGAAATAATGGACGGTTACAGTACTTTGTGAATTACAAAATTTAATATAAATCAGCGATTAGACAGCTATGAACCGTACAATTTAGACAATATTTTGACAAGCGGACCTGAATGTTGTTAAAGTGCATTGCTTGACTAGCTGCTTGCATAAATTAGTAACTTACTCCAATAGGTTTCTTAAGCAAATTAATGGGTATTTTAATTTTGTGCCATAAAATTTTATTTGACTAATTTGAATTTCAAAATTTAATTGGACAATTTGGCATTTGTGATTAGGTAAGCTAATCTAGACGAGAGGACCTAAGTTAAAAGAAGGCAGTGAAATATATTATGATCCCTGTTAATATTACCTCAGCTCATAAAATTTTAAGGACAACGAACCCTCAAAATTCGTGTAAAAGTGTAAAATACATAGGTAGTATCAACATATTATAAGAGTCCATAAATAATTTTATATCCATCAGTGTGGCTCGCGTGACAGCAGAAAGCCGTCAGACGGGCCAAGGAAATTCGAGCCCATCACAGGCGTCCATTCGATTCGTATTAACGCTCAAGTAATGTAACAAATAAAGGGGAGGTCGTTGCCCGATCTCAAGACGCGAGCAACCACGCTACTCCTCGCACAAAAGAAATAGTTAATATTAGAGCCCGCTTCTCTACCAGTGTCATTAGCAGACGCACAAAGCTCCGGAGCCATTCCCCGCTCTTACTATTTGTCAGAGGCAAAAAGTGCCTTGTCCACAATAATTACGGGACCAGCTTTCGAGAGCGCTCATAATTCGTCATGTTCTGGTCGGCCGCGTCGTTTTGAACGCATCCATAATTTGACGTTTCCCGTCAGCGGTCACGACAGCGCGGGAAAGTGTCACAATCTAGTGAAATTCGGAAATGGAATTCGATTGTTTGTTTTACGAACTAAAAATCAGCCAGTTCGAATAAAAAAGTCATTTATAATGACACACACAAACATGTCAACACTGGCTTCATAATATTATATGTTTTTATCAGCTTTTAAAAAAACATTCCCGATATTCTTTCTTCTTTCTTCAACTTAACCCTTGTTAATATAGTTTAAAAACAGCTTTAAAAGTAGTGTCTATGAGTTTTAAATTATTTTATCTCCAGTTGATCAGTAAAAAGTATTTTTTTTTAACATAGCATCCAAACTGGTAACGTAGGGTATAATATTTCAGCGGTTAATCGGTGGTCGATTCAGCTGACTCTGGCTGGTAGAACAAATCGGTCGTGGAGCAAGCGAACCGCGGTACGGCAGGTACGCTGCAGGGCTGCCACATAAACAAAAGGAAAGGCTGTAGAACCTTCCCTACTTCACAGATCTTATTCATAACCCTACATATGCATCCACCAATCTGCCTCTGGAACCCATAAGGGACCCTTTTTTTTGCCTTCATCTGTGTCTGTTCATTGCTCTGTCAAGAACTCCTTTTAAGGTAACTTGTGGTGGACATGTACGTACAGGATACTACACATAAAACTGGTGCTTTGACGAGGGCTAATCGCCAAGATGACGCCGAAAGCTCCAGTGATCGTGAGTCAACAAGATTTCTGATCTGCTACACGTTTCTTTACTTCTGGTTGACAATACGATGACGATACTTCTAGCTTAGACGATGCTTCATTACTCCTTGATCTCAATTATTGACGAAGACCCCCTCGGAAGGGCCAGCCCTGAAGATGAGCAAAGCCTAGGGAGGTTCGCCGACCGCCAGCGAACTGAGCGATTCGATCGATTCGATCGGCCCACATAAGCCGCTAAGACTACAGCCGTGGTACCCTGGTATCATGAATACGTGTCCAACATATGCATGACACCAGGGAACAGAAGGTTCCACTTCCAGAAGTCTTTAGCATATATACAAACATCTTATTCATGGAATTCATTGCCATTTGTATCATCCTTCTAATACGATGTCCACCTCGTACACACCACCACCACTTTAATGGCATACTTTAAACGAAGCTTGAACAAACATGGGGTATGTCTATATGGCTTTGCTTAAGCTACAGCTATTTTCAACTCCTGCAATCGTGCTAGTCTAATCGTTTTAAATACACAGTAAATATCGGGACTCGATAATATAAGAAAATATGTATCTGGGACATATTCAATTTTATAATAAATTTTATAATGCTTACGTACACGCGACAGTTTAAAAAGTTAGATATTTTACTTTGTCAGAAAAAGTCCTGAATGTATTCATCAATCATACGTAACCTACCTATAACAGGCAAAAATGCCATCATCCGACCAATCACTCAACATTTGTACCGTTCCACATTAAGCTGTTGGTTATGCTATTTGCAATCCAAACAAATCGTGTGCATTGTGATTTCGACGTATAGTCATACTAGGATGAGTAGTATGACTTCCCTGTGTCTAGGACTACATTTTAAATAAAAGATAACATAGGTACCTCTAGGAATCTACTCACTCAGTCATTATTCAGCTACTTCTTGTAATGTTATATTTAAAATTACCGACTATCTACGTCTTATCTATACGATATAAGTGAAACATAGAAATACAGTATAGAAAATCATGAATAGGTAATTGAAAATGAGATCCAACAGCAAGTTAATATAATGATACCTTTATACCGGCTAGTGGAACGAAACTTCATCTACTTATGCATTTTATACGTAGTCTCAGATCCTGCTTAAAATATTGCTTAGAAAAAGTTCTTGAACGAGGAAAAAATACCAACCCTACAAAAAAACATGTGTTGCCAAAAACTTGACGACTCACCTCATTAACGTGTGAATTCCCCTAGCTATCGGTATAGAAAATATTGTGGTAGGTAAGCACCTTCCACAATATTTTCTACCTGGAAATTTTGCCAATGTGTCCTTGAAGTTGCCAGGTCTTGGCGACTCTACCCCATAGGTGTGACGACGACGCGGTTGCCTATTCAGCCTATTGATGTGGCGAACGACGACGCAAGCGCATCTCATTTCTCACACGTCATATAAATACGTAGAGACGACTCTATGAAAGGATTTGATAGAGACGCATTAGGTGAAGCCTTAGAATATCTTAGCTCTTATTCTAATATATAGGGTGTATAGTGTATAGTTATGTGAGTATACAAATGCTAACAGCTCAGCGCTAATATTCGAGCAATTGTAGAGTTATTGAGTGGCGAGAGATCAATGTACCAATAAAATGTGACGCTTATGCCAGATTTTAAAGCAATTGATTTGTGTTGTTCGTGTTTGTATTGACCTTCGAATCTTCAATCTTTTCCGACACAGTCTTTATATTAGCTGACAATTATTTAATTTATCTGCATTAAATATTTATTTTAATGTCAAAACTTTTCGTTCATAAGGTACACTTCACTCACTATAAGGTACCTAAAAGTAATTACCTAAACTTTATTTTTATTTATGACGACCAACAATGTGTAATAATATGGAATAACGTAACGTAATAAAATATCCTTCATATTGTATTGAATCGAGTTGCCACGAAAAGTCGCACAGTGAAA
Organism: Maruca vitrata; assembly: GCA_039566165.1. NCBI lineage: Eukaryota > Metazoa > Arthropoda > Insecta > Lepidoptera > Crambidae > Maruca > Maruca vitrata. The sequence goes on along the minus strand of CM076912.1, from coordinate 11,715,186 downwards.
ATCACACCCGTACCAAATAAAATAAATTAGATCAGTGAAAATCACAACTCATCATCAAATCAAAACTATTTATCAAGGCACCCTGTCGCTAATCAGACGATACTCAATTAAGGCCACGTGGTGTATAGGGGTAGGCATTTAGGTGATGGTGCTATGGTCCCATTGGGTTGAAACGCTGAGAGTACCCGCAGACACGTGCCGGGATACGGGCGACGTGCGCACGCGACTAGTACACATATTACACTTAGCTGTTACTTTATTAACAAACATCATGTTGCCAGCTCTTGATTATACTCTCGTATTACTCTCGTAATTTTATTGCTGAGTGTATCTATCCATCATAATCAGCAACATAAAGTAATGGAATCAGAAATTCTTTATTTGTATCATGATGACATTTATCCAGATCGATTTTTTTTTTTATTTTATTTAATTTCATTTTTCGAGTAAATAACGTATGGTTCACTACTGACCGGAACCCTGACTTACCGTTACTTAAGTAGGGGTCCAAAAATATATGTGGTCATGAACAAAGGATTTTAATAGGATACCTAATTGGCTATGTATTACCTACGTATCTCATAAAGTATGACTTTTTAAATTATTATTTAAGATATAATAACACAAAATTGTACATACTGAATACCTACCTGCTAATTTGAATATCTTCAAAGCGCAGATCGAATAGCTACTACTACCCAAGTACTCATATAGAGTGGAAATCACCTTTCTAAAAATTCTAATTTTTTGCTATACAGTTTGCGAACAATTTTGAAATGATGATAAGTAAAACCGTTACCTACCTCAATCAAATTGCGATAGAAAACAGATAAGTACCTAGGTACCTCGAAATAGGCAATTCGTACGTGTTTGTCCGATCTTTTACTTACTGCAATAAGAAGTTTAGAAAAAGTAGCAATAACTGTATCTAGCAATGATTTAAAAATGTATCTGATTTGTTATGATCATGGGTCCTGGCGCTTGCAACAGTGCCGAAATATCGGGAAATCGAAATCGAAATCGAAAAACATTGTAAATATTCCGGACATATTCAATATCGATTTTTTTTTGGTCTACGTGTAAACATTTATTGTAATAGACTGAAACCAGTGAAACTATCACACTAACTACCAGTCTTACCTGCACAAGTTGATGAATGATCGAGTCGATAGTCCTGAGTTGCTGAAAAAAATTGACTTTAACATCCCAAATAGATTGCCGCGTTATCCTGGAGGGTTATTTAGGAACAAGTCATGTAGAACTCGGATGGGTCGTGATTCTCCTGTGAATCGGTTATCTCGCCTATATAATGAATTGAGTAAAAAAATTCCGTCACTCGACATAAATTATCAGAGCCTTCGATGTTCATCAATTGTATTAAAATTTGTGACATACCTTAGCATGCGTATTAGGTAGTGTGTGTTTTAATATTGTGTAGTTGTTTATATATATATTTTTTTAGTTTTAATATTTCCTTTGTAAAAATTCTCCACTTATTGTTCACATTTTTTATTTGTTAAGATTTGATTGTTTTATTTTTGTTTGATTATTATTATTATTTTTTTCTATTTTTATGCATGATGTGGTTACCTGTAATTGTAGGGACAGCTAATATTCTATCGTGTTTTGTTTTTGTTTGTTATTGCTGTACCCTATGTTGGTAATCCTTTGAATAAATAAATAAATAAACCATTTCAGTTAATTTATGCATTAAGCTTAGGATATTAATATCGGCACTAAAAGTTAGAAAGACACCTCGTGGAACGTTTTAGCACTGTTAAATATGTTGTAACTATTACTCAAACTTGGTTAAAACCCAAATAACCTCTGTCCAAGATACTTTAGTTGACAACCATTATATTGTATTATGTATTCACGCACAGAAACTGAGCATATAAAACATTAACACCTGTCCGGTCTAACTCAAGGCAAATAGTATAGTTGACGGGCACTTGCGAATTGGATCGTTGCTATTTACTCAGTTAGTCCGCCAGGAATGAAGGCACACATTATTTGAGATATAAGTATGTAGATTTCACAATAATATACTGACCGTTGTAACATCGGGGCAATAAGCTCTGATCTTCAAAATAGGGGTTGTCTGGTAAGATCTTTGATTGGATATGTTAAACTACCGCATAGCATTGCACGTAGGTTTTTAATAAAGTGTATATATTCATGCTTCAAATTTAGAATCTTTTAACATTAGCCATATTTTCACATATTGCGCGCCAATACAGCTACGAAATCCTAGTTAATAGCGTTCATATCTTTTATATGGCGCATTCGTGGTCAAACAATGACGTATTTATGTTGCAGTAAAAAAGGCTGAAACAAACAGATGTTGAACCTACTATTGTACATGTTAGTTACGGTATAACTGCACAATAGCTGTTAATACTTACAAACTGCAAAGGCAAGCCAATGAAATGAAAGAGAGCGTCCTTGGAAGGCCGCCAAAGGCGACAATTAGGAGTCGAACTTTGAAAACGCGTGTTCCCAGGCGGCACCAGGCTCGGGCCTACTGCGTGCCACTCGTAAAAAGTGATTTATGTACTCCTTGCTTTGTACGCACTATGAGGCTCGAGAATAAAGGAACGCGACCATTTCTGCCTGAGCCATACCGCAAGCCGCGCGAGCATTGAAGCCAAAAAACGGAATTGTAGATGAACTGACTAAAAAGGCATCTATTGAAGGCGTTATCTGCGCAGCTGTATTCTTTGGTCAAATGCTAATGTGTTTGCGGTCATCGATAAACAACAATATGTCTAGGAATGGACACGAAAACCGTTGAACAAGGTACCTACCTGTGACCAAAAATGGCTAATCGGACGACACTTGTATGAGCCCGTTTGAGTAACTCATTTTATTATTACATAAAAGGAAGTGATGACCAATAGTTGAAAAAGAGATAGTTTAGTTTTAAGGCTTTGAAAGGCTCTTTATAAACTCGACGCTAAGCTCTTTTTACCATCCATGTCTAAATGACCTTAGGAAAAAATAATTTCAAAATCCTTCCAGACAACTAACTACTCAAATAATTTAAACTTTAAAAAATTATACTTGTTTCGAGATTAAGGTTCACATCAGGTCTTAATAGCTGCTAGGTTTAACCAACTATAAAGACTAGTTGATTATTTCACGGCTTATTCCACATAATTATTGTCAGTAGTAAGCTGAAATACTCAGAAACATGTTTTTATTTTAAATTATTTTATACTCAAACTTGTTAATGGGCGAGGGATGTTCGTAAGTCCGTACATAAAGTCAGAGAGGTCTACTAGCGCTGGTCGTTAGCGGCAAAATAGACGAAGACGAACGATGGTATCCGCACGTGGTGCGGAGGGCGTCCGACCGGTTCTGTAGTAACCGGCGTAGGGCACTACCCGCCACGCTCGCCTACTATAGTCACGCCAACGTCATCTATCGCTACTCGATTGTTTTTACTTTTTAAAACATTCTATTTTTAATCGATAACGCGGTGAGTTTATGCGAACTGGCAGGTTATATTAAAAACAAATGAAATTTTTGTGACTTGACTACAGCTTTCAAAACAAGAAGAGTAGGTACTCTGATTTTGCCAGTTTTTGTATATTTCTTTGATGGTATTTTCTATTGAAGTGCCTAACCTACTGAAATGATTCAAATACTTCTTTAGTTTCAGAGGTACCATGTAAAATAGACTATCTACTTCATAATAATACATTTGGATGTGCTAATATGAAAGTTAGTTTTTCAATTAGCACACGGCGCTAAGCTTAGGTTGCAACTACATAGGTACCTAAGTATGAAATCGCTATATTAACTGCATGTAGATAACAGACAGGCAGATAATAAAAGTTATTAACGAAACGGTTTCTGGTTGCACAGTGCAGAAGTAGAAGCAAAATAATATTACCATCTTAAAGTCAAAGAGTGTAGACTTTTCTGATGTATTTTGCTGTTTGTTTTCTGATTTAAGTAATAGCAAATTTGAATACCAGATACTGTAACTCGATGCTTTATCTCAAACACTTACAATCTATAAATAGTGTTGTAACATAAAAGTTAAAAAGCGGTTTCGAATGATTCACGTTAACTATAAAACCATCGGCACATCGCTCCCTGACAATACACAATGGAATCAACGATGGAATCACTCGACTTTTGTCTTTCGGTTCTGCGGAAACGTCATGAATTAAAAAAGTGTCCAGAGGTCAGTGAACAGGTTACATTGAAGGCCGTGTCGCGTAACTTTATGGCTACATTGACAGTATTTTTATAATAGTAGCACGATCGCACCGCTCTGAATTTATGTGGGAATATCTTTATTGATACACGCTACCGGTTAATGTTTCTGTAAAGGTTCAATTTTATTATATGAGAACGTTTTGGTACTGAGAATAGGTGTTGAAGTTAGTATACTATACAGTCGATTGTATCATGAAATAAAAACACTGAAGTATTATATATGATGCCACATAAAACTGTAATCTAAGAATAAAATATGACCATGAGAAAAATCTCCGATCTAAGACACTATTAAATGTACGACGTGTATGTGAAAAAATACATTTTTACATGGAATAAATAAATAAAATAATAATAAAAAAAATATTTCTGTATATCATTTACAATAAAAATGCCGAGGCTTCCCAGAAAATAATCAGAAGATACTTGTGGAGGGAAAGCCTCGCTCTTGCGTAGTAGACTTAACAAATTGGATTTACAACATATAAATTTCATTTCAATTTAGATTATTACAGATATACATTACTACTTCATTTATTAAAATATTTTTAAAGTAACTTGATAAGGGAATAAAATTAAATAAAAGTTTGTAACAAAATAAAAAGAGAAATATGCTGCTGTGTGTATGTGTGCGTGTGTGAGTGTGTGTGTGCGTGTGTGAGTGTGTGTGTGAGTGTGTGTGTGTGTGTGTGTGTGTGTGTGTGTGTATGTGTGTGTGTGTGTGTGTGTGTGTGTGTGTGGGTGTGTGTGTGTGTGTGTGTGTGTGTGTGTGTGTGAGTGTGTGTGTGTGTGTGTGTGTGTGGGTGTGTGTGCTTGTGTAGTGTGTTTTACAAGTAATCTAAATTGGAATGTAATTACAATTTAGATTACTTTTTTAAAATAAATAATACACAATTTACAATCAGCATAGAAGCTAAAGAAACAAAGAAGTAAAATAATAGAAATGCGTTTTAAATTAATAGAAAAAGGGGTAAAATATCGACTACCGCGTACATCACTACGGGTTGTTCGTCCTCAAACAAAGGAACAGCAAGACAGGAATCCATCAAGTCACGCGGGCCTCCTCGCGCACTACGGCCGAAAACTAATTGAAAACACCCGGAACTAATCATTTTCTAATTATAAAAAATGCGAACGTCCGTAGAATTCCTCGATTTAGGCGCGCTTTTTAGTCAAGGGAAATTAAAAGTCATTGAGACACGGACGGGACGGGCCTACTCTGCCATCGCATCGATGAGTGAGAACTCGTAGAAACAACTATGTAATACAATTTTAAACGCCTGTACGTTAGAAGGCTATAAATAGATTTTTGTACATCATTAGAAGCTGCCTTGCCATCGTATCGTGGGCCACCGTATTCACATCAAACCACAAAGGTGTCTCTCCTCTTTTTTTTCTATCTAGCCTGTGATGGTATTCTTCTGTGGACGGCGCACAATGTACGTTTTTTTCTATTTTCCGAACAATTCCGATGAAAGTAGTATTTAGGTAGGTATTATTTCAAACTATCTGCATCTGAGTACTGTGGTCCGGTCACAGAGAAACACACTTCCCAATGCTGGGCAAAGGCCTCACTTAATCATCTCCATGTTTGTCAATCTGTAGCACGATACTGCCAGTGAGAGAGATTAAAAAGTTTAAAAAAAATATGAGTGGACCCACATACTTTATAATATGTATTAATGTGAGGGTGCAGGGTGCAAGATTGAAGACATGCGAGGATCGCCCTCAGGGTCCCACGCGTGCGTGTACGTTCGTAACTGCCACGCGACCCGGATGTTTCGCGCCTTTTTCACCGGCATCATGGCGTCGGCGCGCGTTCGCGGCCAAAACACAGATAAACAACGGACTTGTTCCAACGGATGTTGTTTGAAATTCTTTCCTAAGTACTTTTAGATAGGTAGTATGATAATTTATAAAGCTTTGATGTAAACGGTACTTTATTAAAATACATTGAATATTACAAAACTGTAGTAAGTACCTTTTATAACTAGTTAAAAGAAAATAAAAAGTATTTTGAAGGTCCTGTCTACTTAAGACGTATAAAAACTTAATTAGCTGAGTTTTTAGTACTTATAAAAAAATCTTTAAAAATGCGCTAAAAAGAAAAAAATAAACTTTTACACTATAACTTTACTGTCAACTTATAACATTTCAAATTCAACATATTTGACACAATTTATATGTTTTAAAAGCTTGTCGCGAGATTTAAGTACCTACTCGTAATTTTAAAAGCAAGTTTTAAAATACCTGCCTATTAAAAATTTTAAACTAAGAAAGTAAATACGAGTACTTAAATCTCGCGACAAGCTTTTAAAACATATAAATTGTGTCAAATATGTTGAATTTGAAATGTTATAAGTTGACAGTAAAGTTATAGTGTAAAAGTTTATTTTTTCTTTTTAGCGCATTTAAATAAAAGCTTGTTTTTAAAGATTTTTTACCTTAATTTATTTTATACTTTTAGTTTTCACCTTGTAATCAAACGAGCCCAAACTCGATGGGGTTGTGTCGTTTAAGTACTGAGTTCGTTTGGCTATCTTCCGGCTCCACCATCGAACCCTGGTTACCATCTAGCTCCAAAGTACTCATCTAGGCGAATCAAACGAGCCCAAACTCGATGGGGTTGTGTCGTTTAAGTACTGAGTTCCTTTGGCTGTCTTCCGGCTCCATCATCAGACCCTGGTTACCATCTAGCATCTAAGTACTCATCTAGGCGAATCAAACGAGCCCAAACTCGATTTGGTTGTGTCGTTTAAGTACTGAGTTCCTTTGGCTGTCTTCCGGCTCCATCATCAGACCTTGGTTACTATCTAGCACCAAAGTACTCATCTAGTCGAATGAAATGAGCCCAAACTCGATGTGGTTATGTTATTTAATTACTGAGTTGCTATGGCTATCTTCCGACTTCATCATCAGATCAGCTCCATGTCATAATAATATTGCATTGTCATCGGATATACACGTGCATGCAAAATTTCAGCTCAATCGGTTGAGGGCAAGTGCCTTAAAATTGAGTTATAAAATTCCACCCGAACACACAAACATACATACATACATACATACATACATACATACATTGCAAGTTAAATAAAAGCTTGTAATAAGTATAAGTAGGATGTAGTGGTATAAAGTAGGATGTAGTGGTTTCTAGAGTTTAATAGGCAAATATCAAACAGATCGAACATTGATGGATGATGACACTGAATGTCTTTCCGAAAAATGAAATGCTGTATTAAAGCTACGAGTCTTTAATATACAAATCAATTGATTTATAAATTTCAACCATGCTCAAATGTTAATCTTAGAATATTATTAAAAAGAAATCTCCTTATCCCATTATCCTTCCTTACCTAGGCCGCAACAACGTTTTACAAATGTTAAAAACCCATATCTTGTCGGGCTTAAAATGGCATATTTTAATATTATAGATAAGATATGTTTGAAGAAACTATAAAGTGATAAATCATTATAATACTTTATGCATTTCGAACGCAAGAATGGTATCGACCGCACCCGCAGCACTACGCAACGTATGCAATTGCGTGAATAGTAACATTAACTGACAACATAAAACACTTACAGCCATTCTAATTTGAGACAAAGGAAGTTTTTTAACGTGTTTCATTAAATATGGTGAGCGACAGCAACTGAATCAATCATAAAGTATTTATGTAACTTTTAATGTGGGAAGTCTTACATTGTTTTAATTTCACTTGTAAACGGTTAACATTGAGTGTATGTCTATTTAATTTTACATAGGTATGACGTTTTCTAAGGACGACAGACAAAAAAGAATAAAATTAATAGCTTTTTTATTAAGAATTTATAAGGAAGGGCACCGCATTTAAGTAGTTCGCATCAGCAACTTTATTTGATTTTAGACTGTATATAAGAGTAGGAAACTATATGTATAAAATGCCCTAAATAAGCTAAATATCTCGAACTCTTAGTCTACACAATCAAAAAGCCAATCACCTAAAGCCTCTTTTGACATTTTAATTGGTTACAATAAAAAAAAGTGTAAAATAAGTTTTGGTAGCATCCTTTAGTGTAGTTTCCCGCGCCCGCGCACATCGACCGAGCCCGCAGTGTTTTTCCCCACCCCTACACGCATTTATTACTCATGTGAAATCCACCGATTATTACCACTTTATTGCTCGTAAATACGGGTTCATGCGGATTGAAAAGGGAGTAGCACCAATTGCTTATTGACTTAATTGTACTTCTTTAGAGTAGTTCAGTTTCTTAAATAGGTAGATACTCAATAGTGTATTGTACCGTTTAAGTATGTGAGACCCATCCGCTCCCCCACAGTCCGGTGATGATGACGAGCCTACTCCAAGCCATTACCTCTATAAAAAAGGAGTTTCGTAAAAGTAAATAATAACAACTAAGAGCAAATATTGTTTCAATTGATAACGTGTTTCCTATATTTAATTACGTGAGACGAGAGACTAGATCAGTTCACAAATAAGAAGTAGGTATGGGTAGATTACTGATTTTTCAGTACATTTCCATACGAATGAAAAAATCATTATCACATGACATCTGATTTATAAGTGCTTACCTAAAGAAAACCAAGAAATATATTACAGTTGGACTTTAACACGTGAACATTGGATTATAAGCGTGGCTCTCTCAAATATTTGTTGGTATTGGCTCGAAGAGTTTAGCAGAACCTAATAGCACTTCAAATATTCGCTTATTTAACTAGTCGTGCGCAAGCGGTGGTAATGAAATAATATCCACTTAATAATAAACAAGTGCATGAATAAATATGCCTTAATTTTCCACCCAAGTAGAACACGAAAGTTATCTGTGTGATTAAATCATTAAATCAAATGCGGCTATAACCAGTTATGATAATATTGATGTTAAGATTAAATTAACTATCCATACGAGAGTCGCAAATCAAAGTGATCGATTCTCGCGTAATTGGCAAACATCTTGTTCAAGTAGCGACTTACTTACCACACTCTGACGTATGTACGATAGTTAACATCCGCAAATATAGTGACCTACAACTCTTAATAAGTTCCTAGTAACAAAAAACATTTCGTAGATACGAGTGACTCACAAAGTGGAGTCGGCCTGTAAATTATTTACCTCGAGTATCAAGTAATGGTCAAAAATTTAAATACGGCTTGTCGGCAAGCTGCAATAAAAGTGCTGGTTAACTGGTTAACGACTCTACATGTCGTTTTGGCTGGTAAAACTAGCTGCTTTGCTCTGAGATTAGCCGCCAAATTGAATTTCATTGGTTTCCTAACACGGTAGTTAATAGTACTTCAAACGAAAGACATAGAGGGTAGACCTCCAATAAAAGATTCACTACATATACTATACACTCACGTAGGTCATCTCTATCAAGTCCGTTTAATGCATATTCGTTTACTGCTGTTCAATTCATTTGGGTAGCACTTGTTTAGCAATTTATATCTTGGTAAACTGGTAGGCATGTCATATATTTAGAATGCTAAGTCAACATAATCATAATATCACAAAATAATTGTACATACATATTTTTATCGTCCTAAAGTTGACGGACGACCTAATAGATCGATTAAACTGTTTAATGACACAGTCTTATTATTTTCTATTATAAGTCTTATTATTTTCTTTTCCAAAAAAATTACCTTTGTTTCCAGCCAGTTAACTTATTTAAAAGTTTGTTTAAATAAAAATACTTCTTATATTTGCTATACGTGTGTGCAATAGTCATGGTAGCATTTAATTACTAATAATGTATAAACGATATCAACATTTTATTTGTTAGCATTAAGATATATATAATGATTTGATCATTTAAAGAACTACACAATTTCCAATTTTTTGAATTTGTATGTTACACTCATCTCTGTACCTAAGTAAGTTATCAATATTTATACCTATATCTAATGTATAATGTTCATGATTGTTTTACACAAACATCAACAATATTCTTGATGTTTCTCTGTGATGCAATTTCCTCAAGCGGATGTTGTTCAATTGGTTCCAAGAAAGACATTTCCAACCGCGTCCCTTACCTATAATATACCAGTTCGTAGGAAACTTAAATAACTGTAACTTAAAGGAAACTTAAAGCTGTGCTTTGTAGGCGGATCTGCTTAAACTTAGGATAATATATAGTATTTAAGTGCCCTAAACGGGTGGGCATTGAGAAATTCTAATTCACAATGCCCACCCATTATGTGAACACGTATTTGCACATTGCATAAACAATAAACGTTTTATACTTGTGGTGTAATCCTATATGGGAACTAACTCTTACTGTGAACTTTAATTAAGCAATGCAGAAAATAATGTAGGAAACTTGTGTGGTCTGATACTCGCATCGAAATTTTAAGGCAATATGAAAATGTTTGCGAACTGTTTAATAAATCATCCTTTTGCCTTATTAAGAAGTAACAATTGGTTCCCGCAATACTTCTTCAAAGGTCCAACAAGAGCATTACCCTTCGCATTCAAGGAGTCCGACAGTCCGTGTGTCCCAGCCCCCCATCTTTTTATCGCAACCACCAGTGTTAGACACACTTCGACGTGCTCTTAAGAAATGGCCCCTAAGTCGTCGGGATAAGGTCCATTTACTGCCAAATGTATAGATCTAGCATCTATACTATGCCCATCCCTGGAGCGCACCTGCCGAGGCCGGTTTGAGTCGCTGGAGTTTCCTGCCATCACACAAACGTGTATAATTATTTCAATTGTGTCGCTACAACTCTGTTGCTAAGTGTAACGAGTTCAACAACATGCAAAACGGGAATAGGATAGAGTCTTGTGGCAAACCTAACAAAAAGTCTACCTCAGAACCGTGGTCAGGTTTCTTAAGGTATGGCGTTTTCGTATAACTGGCATATTCATTGGAGATATCTACAAGATCAGATTCTTCTGTAATAATAAGACTAGAGTCTAGAAGCGATGAACGTTGTCGTTTCATATGGTTAAGTACTTCATAAAGATATAAAATGTTCTAGCAATTATTATTAAAGCTAGTAATGTTAAACAGTTAGGTACTAAAGACATTTCCACACTATATCTAACGCATGAAAGTTCTCAAGCCTGCAATCATTGCACAAAGACGTCTAACGGTTCAGAATCATTGAAATTCAAAGCGGCGTAAGCCCTATTGTCAATTGAAATCAATCCCATAGAGAGGAACTGTTTAACAATCGCTATATGGCGATCCGTTCACACCCGATACACACATTGTACAACACACCTGTTTAATCTTATGTGAACTTTGCCGGTCGGTATTACAAAAGCACGAAACTTAGAACAACATGCCCTTATAAAAACAACTTGTTTATCAATTCTCATTACATGGTTGACCAATTTAATGAGAGCTAGTCGTAAATTGTAATCAATGGAGCATTATGTTTGCGTGGGTATGTTGGTTGAATTGATTTAGACCGTAAATATCATATCGTATCTACAAACATTGGATAATCATCTAGATGAATATTATGATCTTGATTGTACCTTGTTTTCGTCTGATCACAGACGTCTACCATAAGATGCTATCGATTTGTATTTTTGTATTCCCATCTGCAAGACTAATAAACTGTAAGTTTAACAATGTTACCAACTAGTTAACAACGATGATCAAATTATTCAAAGGAAAGGTAAATAAAAACATAACATAATCGACAAAACGCAAGCTAAATGGGACATCGCCAGTTACTGGAGTGTAAACGACAGAACCTCATTACGTTCTTCTTCTTCAAAAAAACTATTGTTTCCAGCCAGTAACGATGACATCTTACTGTTTCGTATTTAGAACTATCGGAGGTGAAAGACAAAAGAGAAAAGAATCTGAATGGCACGCAGGGTTGGGCACGGCGCGGCGGTGGCGGAGCGGAGCGTGATGCCTTCCTCAAATCCGTTCGATTCGAGTGCCGCAGTCACGGCACGGGGCCAATTCGTCAAGCCTTGGCCAAGCAGCGTCTAAAAACTTAAGCGGGGTACAGAGAGGCGGAATAGGGTGGCCAAGATTGTTATGGTTGACTGTTAATTGTGAGATGGCAGATAGACCTATTAATACAAGTTGTATTCATCCAGAACCAGAGCAAGCTAATTAACCGTTTAAAACGGTCACATTGCTTAATTGCACTTAAGTTCCTTGGGGAAACCTATTGAGAAAATTAAATTTGGCAAATACGGAGAGTAATTAACGTGAACACAAAACATCCTTCCTTTGCTATAATCAAATGAACTGATATTTTATGTGGATTCCTGAGATAAGCCGGGTAATAGTTCATCGTGTGGCCACCCGGACGCAAGGGAGTTCCGAGGGCGGCGGGTGTAGGGAGGCAGAGGTTGTCTATTACGTGCCTCTGAAGGTATCACCTCAAGTACCTTCATAGTAAATCGGCTGGATCCTGCGCCCGCGCCGCGAAGCGTACTACCAAAAGTGTACCGCTGGTGTAACGATTGGTTTGACTATTTATTTACTTCTATTAATGTAGTAGCCCGTCCTTGCTTCGCACGAGTTCCTATTATTAATTTTCAAACAGTATACCTTTCCTGAAACCGATTACAAAACCAAAATAAAAAAAAAGTTTTAGCGAGACATACATTTTTTTCTTATATGAAGATGCATACCAAACATCGTTTGATGCGATGATGCGTTCATGACATCCGAAGCCGGCCGGTGGACGCCTTGCTTTGCAACAGTGCATCGATCTCGACCCTGCATTGATCTATTTCACCGTGATATCGACTCCAAAGACTGTGAATGCAACATTACGTTACAGTCTATTTTATCTAGCCTACAATTTTATTTAGTTAGCATAATAATATTATTTCTATGAAGTTATTCCATAAAAAATATCATTTTAACAACTGTCTTCACTTTATTTGATTGTATCTAATAATAATAAGGAACCCATGTACATTTCCATAAAAAATAATTCACCAGTTTCCTCAGTGTTTTTCATTTTCATTTATTGAGATATTTTGAGAAATTGTAGTTGATAAATACGTAAAATTATTCCACCGACCTGTGTAATCTGGGTTTATTTCGAGTCTAACTGTCAGAAGATTATCCTTGCCTCATCAGCGAGTAGTTAGCGGTTGTCAGTTCGTAACCATCGGTGAGGCTGACGCAAGTACCTACTTATTAGGCTAGATATTTTTGATACACGAGAAAAAGGAGAGGATCAAACAATAGCAAAGTACGAAAGCTTTTCAAGTAAATTAATATATCGACTGTTCGGCTATCTACGATTATCGACTTAAATATAAATAATATATAAGCTAACATCTTGTGCGCCGGATTGTCTCTAGGCAGTCATATTTGACAGCTTAAAATGTTCTACATTCTAATAACTTAGATCGATCTTGATACTGATTTATTTACCTTAGCAATGTTACAATAGAATATATCTTGCATAGTTTTTGAATTTTAATTATTAATTAATTATTTACAACGATTGCATGTTCACGATAATATCCGTATTATTATAATACCAGTAGTAAATAAACGAAACGGTAGTTAAAGTTGCCACTGTGGAGATTTATAATCTTGTCGCCAATAGCCGCATTGTCTTGCAATATATTATGAAATATGCAAATTTTGTTCTTTATCGTTTAGTAGGAACAAGCCGGATACTTGAAAAATAGAACATCGGAATTTGGCACTTTACTTACCAACTCCTCCAGTCTAAAAAGTTACTATGTAATTACATCATTTATGTATTAAAATTTCACTAACAACACATAAATTATATTATATTCTTAAATAAAAGTATCCATCACACAATAATGAAAGTAGTTCAGTAGTAGCCTATAGGTGTTAAACATAAACGTAAAAGAATGCGTTTATGTCTTTTGTAAATATACAAATTCATCTATTAATTTACTTATTCACTGACGAAGTGAACTGAAATATTTTCAAATCCTGTTGTTTTAATAATGACGAGTGGCTAGTATTGTTATCTCAGACTTGTATTTCTTACTTTTGTATTGGGTATAATGATTTATTACGTTTTTGTTTTCAAAGACAGAATGAACTAATCCTTTTATACGAAAAGACATAGTTTTATTAAAGATTGTTTTCGACATACCTACCTAAGTTTAGATTTTTAATTTACGTTTGTGAACCAACAATATTACTTTCAAGCTTTGCAGAAGTTCACAAACATTCGTCTCGTCTTTGATTCTAATTCTACCTACTCATTTCAAACGCAATTCTGTTCTTAGAAACCCAGACTGCCACAGTGTTTGTTGACCTCTGTTTCTACAATTTACAATTTATGTGAGATACAAAATATGACGAGGAAGGCTATTAGGCCGCAATTACGCGCAGGTGAACCTTAGCGCATGCGTAGCTTGTAATAATAGCGTTGCTTCCGTCAGGGGCCACTGTGACGTGGCGTGAGCTGTGAAGAAAAATATGATTATGTATATGAAGAACTAGCTATGCCAGCGACTTCGGCCGCGTTTTCCCGCGTTTTTTACAGAATTTATTCTGCTTCTAGTAGTCGCAGCGTGATGTTATTTAGACTAAAGCCTTACTCGATAAATATAGTCTATCCAGCAAAACATAAATTTTAAATTCGAACCAGTATTTCCTGAGATTAGTGCGTTCAAACAAACTAACAAACTCTTCAAATCTAAATTTTGGTACCTCGTCTCCAAATACATCAATATTTGCCGCACTGCCAAATACATCATCAGTATTTGTCAGTGCGGGAAAGAAGTAGAGTTACATTTCCTACTAAGAAAAGTTTATTTTGAAAAAATCTGTGTTCAGACACAAGTACAAATCTGATTGATTTATTCATCCATGTTATGTTGTGTTTCGTTTAAGCTATTTGTCTCGAACTCGAATCTTGTTAGGCCTGGTGTAAATGAGCTGACGACAGACGTTCTCTAGCTGTCTCTTGATCCGACAAGAATCAACTGACAATCTCCTATAACTCTTCTTTCCTACAACAATGAGTCGTTTTAATCGATCACGTTTCAAGTCCACAGATTAGACCATCACTCAGTGTTCCCCTCTCGCGCAGTAATTACTCAATTCGTAGAAAAGTCGCAGGGACCGGCGCGGGCGCAGCGCGCAGCGATGCTGAGCCGACGTTAGACGCTGTCATTAGGGCTCGCTCAGGGTCGTAACTGTAGAATAAGGGTAACCAAAGCTCTAGTAAAGTTGTGTTCTTGGGGAAAGTCGGACATAAATATTTTCATGCCAACACCTAAGACAAAAACCAACTAACCAATGAATATACTTTCCTAATAACAAACGTACGTTGACTTTAATAAAACCACTAATAATGTACTGGTATCCAATTTCCATTTAATATTCAACTCTTGGAACGAGAAAAAGTACAATGTGTATGGCAACCTAACATTGTGGATACCGGTGCGTTATACATAAGTATTGACCGATTCCTACCATTTTAGACTCGCGGGCCCCAAGCCGCCCTCGGTTCGGCCCTGGCGCTTACCTGCCCGCGCTACAAGGCCGGGCATTATCTCCGGATCTCCATTCTAACAGGTAATTACACGGCCCTATTCTTTCCGAGGGCTCGGGGGGCCAGCTAGACTGAAAGGGGCGTAATTTGTACCATTTACCGCTGTGGTATTTTGGGCACTACAACGTAGTCTGATTTTAAATTCTGATAGGTGGGTGTGGAGTACATGGTGGTTTCCGGAAGAGTTTTAAGTAGATGTAGATGTATTCAATGCTTGTACCACTAGGTGACTGGAAGTATAGGACAGAGTGCACTGAAGTTCCCCTTGTTACTTGGAGAGCTACGTGAAAATGTGATCACTAATGTTAATATAACCATTGCATTTGAACCACACAGGTCTAAAACGAAACTAACCTTACGTTGCATATAGATAGAAAATACGACCTAGGGTCCAAAAGCATCCCTACCAAAAGAGTAGTTGTGTTCCTCTTTACAAGGGTATATTTTTTCTCTACAATCCGAATTCAAATCAGTATTCGTACTAAATGTACGCTGAAATTTGCGCAATTACATTTGGCGTGTTGCGTAAATTGTGTAGGTAATTATTTAAAACGCAGTAGATGGCAGTTGCTGATACGACACTTAGTGCAGGTGCGAACAACCTCCACGAATTATTTAATTAGACACATTAATAAAACTGCTTAAAGGTGAAAACGGTTCTGTTGCATTTCAGCAGTTTATTACGTTAGTAAGTGCCTTAGTGCAATTTAGGTAATCCTTACTGCGAGTTATTTTATTAATGCTACGTTCTCACGCCTAAACCACTGAACTGATTTAAGGTATTTTGGTACAGGATTAGTATAGACTCTAGTGTAGAAACAGGACATAACCTACATTCTAGCTAACTGAAACGATATACATATAACTTAACTTTATCTAATTAGTTTGGTACATCCTTTCTCCATTACTGAAAACTTATTTAGGTGATCTCGCTATCAGCGATATACCTACCAGCTAACCAACAAGCGATACCAATACCTAAGAAAAATATTACTAGAACGTCGTTAAGATTACTTACGAAAGTGGAATAACGTCACAAACCATATAATATAAACATTACGACTATCTTTAAGCTATCTTAAGTACAAACCGAGCCTTCCCCGCACTCGGCAAAGTAGGCAGGACTGGAAAGTAAATTTTCCCTAGAAAACTGCTACTTAGCCTCAAATTAACAGTACAGTGGCACGCAATACGCATTAGCTACCAGAGCAGAGAGAGAGACAATAAACTGTGGTGGAAGCATGCGACAGTGTCAATAATGGCGTCTCTGTTCCCAGCGGGTTCCCGGGAACATCTAATGAGTGCACGTGTGGGAACCGAGGGCTTCCGCGTCGCTCCTGCCTCTTGGGGTGGCCAGGTGAGTGAAGCTATGTAACACGGCACTTTAGTAAGAAGAATGAGTTACTTGGTAATTTCTTGGAAGCTGAAGGAATGATTTTATATGGTTAGTTGGTAACTACTTCTTGGGAGCTGGATGAGGTCAAGTACGAGAGTATTAACTTATGCTATTGTGTATGTTCACTGACTCTATATATTGCTTTTACAAACTTAACAATAATTTGATAGTTCTACTGGTGCCGAGCACAAATATATTTTAAAGATTAGTAGAGTTTAACATTTTTGGCTAAATTCTACGAAAAATATATTCAGTAGAAACTCGGAGTAGAAGAAGAAGAAGAAGTCCTAAAATGTTATGTTTCCACTGGTAATTGACATCACAGTTAAACAAATCACACACAAGACGCGTTTACTACTACCTACAATAATGAGCTAATTGTTTGAGAAAGCTCTCAACTAAACACGACGTTAAAAGATTTCTAAAACTGTAACAATGTGCAATGGCTGCCACACGGACTCCCCGCATCTCTGTTCCTGGTATTACATTACTGCGAGCCCATGGCGTGTGACCTAACATCATAGAAATAAAGACCACAATTATATGTGCATTTTACTGCGTTTTTTGCGCGAAGTTTTTCAAAATCTTTGCGCTTTTTAAAGAAATATGTTACAAGAATTATGATTGTTTGTTTGGATGTCTTGGTAGTTCTAGTTATGTTGTTGCTTAATAATAAACAAAATCTCTTCCGAACTTTTAAGGCTAAATATTAGGTAAAAAAATCGTGTCAGCTGCACATAATTAATCAATTTACACAAGTTCAACATATAAAAATATCGAACTAATCCACCAGTGTATGAAACATCGGTGTTTTAGACTCGGCGAATTATGTTAAATCACGCGAATTATGTGTAATCATAAATATGACACATCACTCAAAAGAATCCGATTAGGTTTACATATCCTACCAGTAAGACTCACCTCCTAACAACTTTCCCACTGATCGTTCAACTCATCAGAACACTCTTGATCGCTTTCAGGTGCCTGAATCATGCACGGGCGCGTGACTCAGCCGACAGATATGTTTCATTTCACAGCCGAACTGCTAACTTAGCTTTTACGAGTCGCTTCCAAACTGGTTTTTGTTCCCCGAACTGACTGCTCCGAAATTATTATGACTAAAATTGTTTCGGTTATTTGTAACGTTCGCGTAGAGGTTGAGTAGAGTACCGCCTACGCTAGAACTTGTGTAAAAGACTCATGAAACCAAATGATTTTTGGATTATGTTTCAAATGTTAAAATCATTTTAACAACTGTAATATTAAAAATATATTTTAGTAGAGATAATAAATACACATTAAAATTAGGTAACCATCTAGGACCTAATAATAGAGCTCTTTCTTACTGGGCTATGTTGCAAAGATAACATTAATAGAATTTTGCTATAATGTTCGTTGGAATTTGCGACAATCTGAATGGTATCAATTTGGATTAAGTTAATCTTGATTTGAAACAGGTTAGCAGTTTCATGCAAGTAAACTAAGGAGATAAGGCTGTGTAAATAAAGTTATAAACACGTCGCATAAATTTAATTGGGTTCAAAATAATTAAATACCAAATTGAACTGAATAAATCTCGCTAAACAGCAATTACTTTACTTCCAATTTGCATTTAATTACTACGAGTTGAACAAAACTACACATCCCACGTCAGTTTTACGCGCTCCAAGATTTATAGGCAACTAGCACTTTGAGGGTGATTGCCCACGACAAGTGCTTTAACATCAATGAACAGGATTTGTTGCAAGATTTATAATTAATTTTCTATGTAAGTAGATCTCAAAGTCGAGGGAAAAAAGTTTTTCGCTTGTACTTAGGGCCAATATACACCGTGAAATTTTAGTGGTTGTTTTCCCGCAGTAAAATGATTATATCTTAGTAGTACAATAGATTTGTGCAGTTCTTTTTTGTTAAAATCAATAAATGCCGGTTTTACGAAAGGTTTAACCGAAACTCGAAAGCACGTTCGAGCCGCTTTATGACACCCTACGTCGAGCTTCTGTAGCTTTAAGCATCGATTTCATGCGGCAAGCAGTACCTGATTACGTCACATCTTATAAAAGAACGATAGCTTCTCTCGTTTTCGAGTTGGAAAATTATTATTTTGAAAATTAGAAGAAAAAAAATTTTTTTTTCGCGGAGTAATTTGCATGATTCGATAGTATTACTAAAGGCAAATCGTTCTGCCACGGGAAAACAACCACTAAAATTTGACGGTGTATTTTAAAAAGTATATAGAGATTCCTACTTCACACAAAGTACTCTGAATCCTGTCTAAAATGTACACACAGGAAACTTTAGAAAAAAAAAAACAATTGTCTCTGTAAATTACCACAGAAATAATAATAAGTGTAAGAAAAAATATCAAAACGAATGAAGAAAAATCCAAGCATCTCGCTCACAATGATATTTGTACCAAATGGAGTACGAAACGTACCGTAAGTAAGATGTAATACGTTCACTAAAATGTTGTTGAAGCGATAAAGATTAAATATTATTGAAGCACTACATCGTCTTCGGTCTCACACCGGTGTCAAGTGGCTTGTCTTGACAACTTGCTTTAGACCCGATAGCATCCTGAAACCTGTTTTAGGTTCGCCGGCTCTCGTCTGAATCCAAACACAATAGAGCGCTAAACACCCGCGTTCTATTGTTAAACTCCTATCAATATGCTACAACGAGAATATTAAAAAAAAAACTGCATGTAGCCCAAACAAGGTTTTGTTACATGTTTTAAAAACTCGACAATTAGGACACTGGCAGCAAAGAACCTCGCGTAGAGGCTTCATAGATAAAAAAAAACTACTCTACGAACAACAAAAAAGACTAAAAGCTTCATAGTCAAATCTGGCGGGCAGTAGAGCGCCGGCTCTCAGCCCAGTCCCTAAAGGGGTCATTGGCCCCGTGGCCTTGCCCTTCACGGCGGAATCGACTCGTTCCTCATGCCGCTGCCCGCTGACGGATGAGACTCGCAGCGTAATATTTATTACCACAGCGTAAGGCCGGCTGCACACCTATGCTTACTACCACTTATCAAGTTACCTAGTAAAATATGGGTACAATTTCAAACAACATTAGTGCCTTTGAGTTAAGCTCTAAACTACGAGGCATACTTTCTTTATTATATTTTGGAGAAAATCACATATCACAATGGGCTTTAACTAATGTATTGCTTGTGTAATATGACGTCAAATTACATCGTCATTCTGTATAAAAAGCAGTTCTTCAAATAAACAGAACTTTAAACACAACCGTATATTAACAACTTGGCTAATGTTGGGCGTTAATCCAGTTTATGAAACACTAGCTAAATCTACTATAGGTTGGCAGGTATTACATATTATCATAAAATCTTAGACTTTCTCCACATAATCTTATATTAGTGTGCAGCGTTCCTAAGCGTGCGCCGGCGCAGGTGCCGGTGCGTAGATAAACGAATTATAGATTGGTCTTGAAGCATTTGCTTTATCAGAATCGAGGGAACAGCACTTTTGGTGCCTATTACAAGTTCGTGCTTGAGTGGCATTGAAGAAAAAAATAAATTCTTCCGTAACGAAAGCCACTGGAACGTCTTTCAATGGTGGGTTGGAAAATTATAAGAAATATCATTTGAAGAAAGAAAGAAAGAAAATTAATTATTACCTAGATACTTAAGTTTTAGATTAATAATTGTATTGATAATTGTACTGATTGTATTTTTTTCGTAGGAGTTGGAGATGAATTCACATTTATTTAGGTACACACATACAGAAAGCCTAAAAAATCGACGAACTGACAAACTCCTATCGTGAAGTCGTTAGAAAATTACCCTACAACGTTCGTAGTGTAACAAAAGACGGCACAGAATAATAATAATCATAGTATTGTTGCGTCATGATTTATTCAACAACTCAAACTAGAGTAGGGCCGCTTGAGCTCCGCCGCTTGACTCGAATTATCGCTCCCATCTCGTGAAGGGTTTCGCGTCTAAATCGCGTGTTTAACTCCGTCCCTTCTGAGAATTCTAATACCAAAATTGTCTACTTCTCCACAAGACGCCAGTACGTGACAGATGTAAATAACACACTCATCTAGCAGCCCGAGGATAGCCGTACATAATATACATTCGTCATTCTAACCCGTCCTCTTATGACAAGTATATAATTTAGCAGATTACCTATTTATTTTATACGTGTTAGTCAAATTCCGTTTTGAAAGCCATTCTCCTTTTACTTAGCAGTAGCTAGGTATTGTAGTGTACGCGGATAAAGTGACAGTGTCGATTTACAAAATTATTCAAACTATATTACGTAACCTAATTTCGATCTCAAACCGCTTACTAACGTTACATATTACTAAAGAAATGATGGTACTAATTTTTTTCGTGAAAACGGGAAAATCACACGACAAATCCTGACCATCAGCTTCAATCAAAATTCTATTAAAAAAAAAAAACAAACCTAGCCCTTGAAAAACTAACTGTGCAACATTTATATTTTCTTAGAATCATTCTGATCATAACATGCGAGTTGCGTGTGATTACAGAGTGCCGGTGCTAGCGACTTGGCGCACTTTTCCAGCTGCATAGAATGACACTCGCTGCCAGAGAAATGATTGAAAACCCCTTCCTAGAAGCGTGAAATGAGCCGCCGAGGGCTGCTGCCCAGGGTTGACGTCTCCGGATGCGGTTCATTGCACTTTCTTCCAAGAACAATTTATGATAACTTACTGTTTACACTCTAGCATTGCCACTTATAACTTTGTGCTTACTAAGAAAATAGTTTCTTGCTATTTCTATGAGGAGTTTCATTTATGTCAGCGGTTTTTTGGTTTCTACAATATTCAACTTTATTTTAATAATTTTATTTAAGTGACAGTGATTAATAAAACATGCTTATCTAATCTCACGTACCGTATCAATTTCTTAAATATTATTAAGAAAAGTTTAATTTGTATGCCAGGAATTCTAACGATGATAGACGACGATAATATATCCATGATATAACGCGATACATTATTTTGACAAAGATACTATTGAAATAAGTCTTTATGGGTCTTCACGCGATATTAGGAGTAGCAAAATTACATAGCTACTTACTCAGTTCGCTCGCGACCACGATTGGTGTAACCCAGTCGAAACGTCGGGCAGTAAGTAGCTATGTAATTTTGCTACTCCTAATATCGCGTGAAGACCCATAAAGACTTATTTCAGTGTAATGGAACGCGAAAGTTTAAAATCTTAAAAGATACTATTGTTTGTCTATCAACAATCTCTTTGGAATTGGTAGCATGCCCTGTGAAAGATAGAATAGTACCCGGGTAGAATTCCAGGTCAGGCAAAATTTGTGGGAGGTTTTCTATTGAGAAATTATTAAACCAGAGATCAGGTTGTAGCTAATGCACGCCTGTGCCTCAAAATCCACGTTAAGCCAGTGGCCTTTAGCCTGATCTCTCTTGGTCGTATCGGATTTCTATCTCATCGAACTATGAGAATGAGGGAAAAGAAAGTGCATTTGTGTTAGCGCACATATTTGGGCACTATAACTGGACCTATCCAATTGGAACATTTATCCGCTGATATCCATCTACATTGGCTGTATTTCCGAAATTGTCAAGACACCTTATTTATTTGTCCGTCATCTTAACAAATAACTAAATAACATTGTTCACGGTTGGGTGGTGGTAGCCCTCGGGCCGCGGGCAGGGAGGCGGCTTGCATTCCAGCCGACCGCAAGCCCTGTGTTTAGCGCTGCCTCTACTCCGGTTGCCTTCCTATCTTATTTACACTGGATGCTTTCGCGATCAACGCTTTCATATAAACCTCTTACGTAGGCTCCAATTGCGTAGGTTCTACATGCGAATGCGTTTGCACTTTGGAGCTACTAATTTTCCGATTGCTTGAAGTGTTCATTGTGTTAAGCATCAATCGCTGAGCTGCTGAGGATCGAAACCAGATTCAGAAAAATAAACACATCTTTCACTTCATTCGTTGGTACGTGATTGAATGTAAAATGAAGACATTGAATCTAAAGTAACGTAAAGCAAAATTATTACAAGTACCTACCTACTAAAAAATATATGGTTTAAGGTTAAGGAATCTTTCAAACTGGAAATTTTCTTCTTTCGAAAAAAAATAATCATACAGGTATTGTAGCTACCTGTACTAATACTGGGATACATAATAAACTACATATGTGTATTTTATTATAATTCATTTATAAAAACTACTTTTAACAACATGACGATATTTGAGTGCTTTCATAAAGCCAATATAAATAAACACAAGAGTTAGAGAGGCTGTTTACCTACAGAACCTCCTTACTTCCCGGCCGTCTCTTCATAATATCGCACGTATTTGAATAGGCGAGTGTCCGAGTAGGGCTGGTCCGGTAATGACTGGTCTACGCGAAGGAATGCTGCGGGACGGGACCCGTCAGTCCCGATGCTGGGACCATGGGAAGCGACACTTCTCTTCGACGCCTTGTCCTCAGATGACAAGGCTGAATGCAAAAGGCACCTTTTTAGTGAGGCTTGGTGGGGCAAGGTAGGATAACGCAACGTACGACTTGTTACGGAATTGCTAAGGAAATCATTTATTAGGGCCCTCTCAAAAAAGTGGGAAAGTATGACACACACACACTTCCCGCATGTGATCTGACGGTTACATCCCTAATCTAGCTGCAGGGAGGTTGTACCTCAGAAATAATTAACAGATTACAAATTTCGGTGTTGCCTATTATTGGTAATTTAGTAGCGCTTCTGTTTCTGTTGGCCCAAGTGTTGTGTTGTGGGATCTATCCCCATCTGGAATAAATATTTGGGTGGTGAACAATGGTGTTTAAACGGTAGAAAGGAAGCAGCTAGCTAATCTTCATTTGCATTAATTCACCGTAAGATTAATCTACGAGATCATTAAAAACAGGTTGGACTCTACCGAGGAAGAGACTCTACAACCCTTAACGATGATTGTGAATCGATCTGCAGGATATTACATATTTTATTCAGCGATAGACGGTCGTTATCTTATAAACATGTATCAAATGGTTAAAGTTCTAATTCATAGTGCAGATGAATATGATAGGGACATGCGACAGGAAACAGGGCACACGCCATCACAATTAAGTGTGTAAGACACCGATCGCACAGCGGCAATTATCGTCACGCGACCCCAATCGCCTTTCTACTAGTGATGAGCCTGGCTCCCGGCAGACACTTTTTTTCGCGCAAAATGCGGTCATCATCAGCCCATATACGAACAATATACGAACCCACTGCTGGGGCACGGGCCAACACTAAACTAGGGCGGTAAGGCCTTAGTCGACCACGCTGGCCAAGGGCGGGTTGGTCAACTACATAACCTTAGAATTTCTTCACGATGTCTTCCTTTGCCGTTAAAGCGTCAACACCCTTACAGGGTTAATAAACTGTGCAGTAAAATGTACTTTTATGTGTGCAATAAATGAATAAATAAATAAATAATAGCACATATGAACTCCAAATTTAAAAACTCAGTGGTACGTGGCGGACTTCTCGGATTGCAAGCAACGATCTTAACCGACGCAGAATCTGTTACGCGCCTTCACTTCGGGTAGCGGTCTGCCAGGAGCGATGTGTGACACTAGGCTTGTCGGTATACCCACAAAAACTCAACGATGCAACTCTTTAACCATTGTGTTCCAGCGGGATCGGAAGGATTGGCTGGTACTAGGAGCTCCCGGAAAACTCAGAATAACAACTCAAGGAAAGCGGTGAACCGGATTCATTAAGTAAGATAGAGTATTTACCTAACTCCGCTAAAAACGAAAAAAAATAAATAATAAGTGCTGGATTGTTATCAAGTAATTAGAATGACGTTATGAAGCCGAACGTACATAGATTATGTATTAATTTACAGTAGGCTATTGTGTAAAGTATGGAAAAAGTTAATTCTATCATAGATATTTATACCAAATAAATGATTTACTATTCTATACTAAAATTTGCATTTCTATTCTCCACAGCAGGTAGGACTTCTTCAAAACAGGTTTTAACGAATTTCGTTACTGACCTCCGATAAATCTTACCATTTAAAAAAGTCTTAATTTTGAGACATGCTATCTCATATTCTCACCATCAGAATGCAGTGTATCTTAAAATGCATCGAATCGTTATGAAAAAGGTCAGCAGTTCGAAATGTTTTCCCATCACTAATAATGATACGAAAGATCTAAGATCCCACGGACGTATGGAGTGTAGAGCACGTTCACACGACTCGACCGACCAATTTAACACGAAATTTTATTTAGATTACTCAGAATAATACACAATGTGAGTGTCCGATCCACAGGAATCGATTACGAAATGCACTTAGTTTATGAGAACATCATAATTTTACTCGTAGTTGTTTCTGCTACCGGAGACACGCTGTCATTATATTTTCTGGTCACTTCATTGTATGCACTTGTCCAACTAAAGAGCATAGATGCAATTTTATTAATTACATACTTTATTTTCTATACAGAAAGTCCTAGTAACTCACGAGGATTTTGCATATCACTAGTCAAATCAAATCGTTTGGTATTACATAATAATATATGGAAATATGATCTGAAATTCATTATAAATTCATTCTAGATAATTTTTCTTTTTCGCCTTATAACATGTACCAAACGGTACATAGTACATTCATACATATTATTATAATCATCAATTAATGTCACGTAACCTGGTCCCATTATGAGGCCACCTCTGATCTAAACCAACTGATGCATAAATACAAACAAAGGGCGAAGTGAAACAGAATACTCGACTCCTTTGCATAATAACGAACTTTTAAATAAAAAAAAACAATTATTTACATTTACTTGTGTATGCAAACAATATAACTCATACTCAGTATTGGTGTTTATGGGAAGCATATTCATTCGCTGTCAAATGAGTCGGTATCATAAACGTTTACGATGTACGAACGTCCACGCGGGTTGTCGTGCGTGGCAATTTGTAAACGGCTCGTTCTAGCCCGACACAGTGGAGGCAGCCACAGTGGGACATCTCCATCTGAAACAATAAGACCGGTTCAGAACAGGTGCTATGATAGCTTGTCTCCAACTGTCAAAAATGTTAACAGTAGCTAGTGGACATGCACAAAATTACACAAATTCCTCGCAATGTACTTTTCTCCGATAATATTTTTTGGCTTTGTTTCAGCTGATAAATGCAAACAGTATAATGTTACTTACCTTACTGAAAGAGGTAGGTACCGGTACTGAAAGAGAGTAAAGATTTTTTTTATAGTCCACAGATATTGGTTCGAACTCTAATATTACAGTTTCAATTTAACTAGGGACCAGTAGGTACTGGTTTTCCAAGACTACAATTAGCACACGGTAGGTATATTACTCATTGATGACAATTTCTCCACGACATACCGATACGAGAATACCTTACCGAATCATGGAAAAAACAGAAACTACAGTGGAGCTGCGGTCTGCTTTCTATGGCAGTTCACTGTTCCTGAGTGCAGTGTGGTCCAAAGGCGGCACAATCGTTTTTGCCTGCCCTTGACGATTATGTCTGAATTCTGCAAACGGCGCCAAGAGCTCGTGATGGCTAGAACTCGTTTGCAACATAGTGTCGGGAGTGGCTTCGGATAGTTGCAGGGTTTACGGCCGAGATGAGGTGCTGGCGATGCGTTGATGATTACTTGCGTAAGAAGAAGAGTAACTAAGTTTTACTTTTTCGTATAATCTGTTGACAAACTACTGTTCTATATTAATCAAGCTTCTGTAGGTTAGGTAGTTAAAATGTTCAGGTAGTAAAAAAATATGGATGGTACAATAAATTGTAACAGATAATGTGGCAGATCTATACTCTTAACGACTAGTTCTATATCATGTTTTCACGTTACCTTATAAAGATATGCCTTATAGTATAGGCATGCCTAGGTATAGGATGCAATAATAAGTTCACATTTACATAATTATTAACACACCAAACCGAGTTGTTTATATTGTTATTTAACCATTGGAAAAACGGACCTAGTTAAGAGACTTTATTATAGCATAATGCTTAAATTAATGGACAGCAAACGAAGCAGGTAGAATTCATTAAGGCACTTCATTATTACTATTTATGCCATGACACTGTAACATCTAAATAATATCAAGACAGACTTAATTAAAATTGCGTCCTATAAATCTTCGGAACGCGATGACATTTCCCACCCAACGTTAAATTAAATATTCATACACGCACGATGACTAGTAGCGGTACCATGAGTTGGCTATCGAAAACTTACGTACCTACGTTAAAAACCTATCGAGTTGTTTTTTTCATACGACCGATTTTAGTTCTTAGCGTAACCACCAGGGGCGCTGTACAAGTTTTTCATAGACATATTTACGTAGGCGATATCGAGTCCGTGTTCTTTTAAACTCATGGTAGCGCTATAAGTGTCTGCTAGCACACATGATATAAAATACACGATCGATAAAATAGTAATTTTATTTACATCTGCAAATAGAAATTATCTACATCACTTTTGACACAAGTATCTTTGACATAAGCACTTTTAAAAAAAATAAAATCCTAAACATAAAAAAAATTATATTATTAAGCGATAGATATTTTGGTTTGAAGGAAACTAACAAAATTTAATGATGTTATTAAACGACTGTTTTAACTTTTAGTTTACTAGGTAGTTTAGGTTCTTTAATTTGTTCATGTCCGAATCCTTTGAATAAATTACCTGCTTTATACAAACCCGATATCATACAATTATATCTACGTTTTTGCCATAAAGTGGATTTTTATGCTGCAAACTACTCATTCCAGTAGTGAATTAAGTCATGCAAGGTAAACTGCAACATTGTGCGTAGAGCCATTTGCAGTGGGTAGGTAGGTACCTAGATACCCTAAGATTGTTACACCAATAGGTATTAGGATACTAAAGACCAAAGTGGGGTTAGGTTAGTGGAGCAATCGCCATTGGCGCAGTGATTCCGAGAATACCTGGCCAGCCAACTCACTTCGTAGTTTTTACAGGCGTTCGGTATAGATAGGGCTGGCCATGATAAACGAATAAAGTACCCACCTTTTAAACACAACCTGTACCTAGGTACTATATGGGCAACCTTTT
Source organism: Maruca vitrata (assembly GCA_039566165.1). Classification (NCBI taxonomy): domain Eukaryota; kingdom Metazoa; phylum Arthropoda; class Insecta; order Lepidoptera; family Crambidae; genus Maruca; species Maruca vitrata. Next base: position 11,686,988 of record CM076912.1, on the reverse strand, counting down.
TTTTAATAGATCTCCCCAGTGACGTCGGAAATCCAATAAAAAAAGGTTGCCCATGTAGGACGTCGACATGAAAAGATGGTAAAATAACAGCACCTTCTATTAGCCGAATGTGCAATGCCCAAGAATACACTAAACACAGACACCACCAAACCGCTTTTAATTGACCTCATGGGAAAAAATAAACGTATTTCCATGGCGATAGTTTTAGCCGACTAAGTAGATTACATTTTAAATAAGTCTAGAATATAAATTAACAATTATAATGGCTTTTTATAAGGTATGGGAAGGCTTCGACAACCATTAACCCCTACCTTAGCAGGCAAATTTTTTTGTTTGTATTTTTTTGTTTTCTATAGGCATTTACATTGTATGTGAACAACCTACTAATTTATTAGATACATAACTAGATCTAGATGAAACCTACTAGACCTATCTAGATGAAATTGGGCAACCCTACCGTACAACCTAGTTGCTAAGTTGTTTTACTAAAATAAAATAACACCGCATAGTTTATTGGATAGATCACAAAAAATAATAGGTATGTTATCTTAAATAGATGTTGCTATGTGCCGCTAACAACTTATGATTATGAACATGATTATGGCGAGAATTCATTAAGTTGTAAACTAAATACCAGCATAACTTACGTACATAAAACATTTACCTACTTTACGTAAGGTAAATACTCTTTTGATTTCACAATACTTAACAAGATTTTGATTCGGGTAGGTAATGGTATTGAATGCATTCGAGTACGTACGATAGTTATAGGTAATGTAGGCACAAAAGAGTGATTAAGTATGGATATCGTGATTTTAAACTAGGTATTAATGGAAAAAAGCAAGCAAAGCCATCTGATAGATAAATGCAGGTTGTGGGATAGGAAAAAGTGCATTAAGTTAGATAAAAACATAGGTAGGTATATAATAAATAAGCGTGATCGTCACTGCCAATGCTGTCGGTTCGTTTATTTCCCTACAAACAAATCGATCGACGGCTATCTTTCTCGTTCCCGGGCTATAATTTATTTTAAAAAAAGCTGAGCTTTTTACGTAGTAGTTGTAGATATTGTTAGGTATTTGTCGTAGCACGTTTCAGAGAGCCGGGGCTCGGAGGCTCGTGACCAGCACGCACGATGACCTCGTTGGTCTACGTTTGAGCTGAACTGTAGTTGTGTAGTTAAGTAATGTACTACCCACTACGTAGAAGGTTCTATCACGTAATTTAGTTCTGCATTTTTCATTTAAAAATCAGAAATTACAGCTTAATTCAAAACAACTATTTCCATTCATGATCCTGCCATTCCACAATCTGTAATTTCAAGAATTATTACTATCTATACTAGCGACCTGCCCTCGCTTCGCTTCAATAATTAGTATTATACATAAAAACTTCCTCTTAAATCCTTCTATCTATAAAAAAACCGCATCTAAATCCGCTGTGTAGTTTTAAAGTTTTAAGCATACATAGGGACAGACGGACGCGGGAAGCGATTTTGTTTTGTACCATGCATAAATAGTGATAAGAAAAAAAATAACAAATACCAACAAAGTTTAACTAAGACAAGCTTAAAGCTTCTAGGTCATCGATTGATTTGCCATATAAGACTAAAATCTAAGATATTTGCAGTATCCATGTCGCTGCAATAAATACGTATTTATCTTCCTACTAGATTTAATTAAATTCCTACTCAGGTACTCAAACCTGTTTGTAGGAAGTCATTAAGTCTACCTTTTACTGTTAAAGGCTATATGTATATAGTAGCATGTACTCTGAAGAAAGGCATTGAATTTTTTTCTCATGAATTGACTGGATTTAAACTGAATAAATATTATTGACTGTTGTTTGAAAAATTCTTGAATAAATGACACCAATGGTCTGATTTTTTTTTCCATTTCATCTTGTTTGATAATCAGAGCTTTCAACTACCTAAGTGCATTGAAGATCTCCTACTGGAGGCTAGACTGGCTCGGTGGAATAGTGGTTAGTGACCCTGGCTGGCGGTTCCAAGAGTCGTGGGTTCGATTCCCACTCGGGACAAATATTTGTGTGATGAACATCGGTGTTTGTTCCGTGTCTGGGTGTGATTATGTATTTAAAAATATATATGTATGTATCAGTCTCTGACGCCCATAGTACAAGCTCTGCTAAGTTCAGATGACCGTGTGTGGAAATGTCCCAGATATTTATTTATTTATCCTACGTTACGGTACGGTACTACGTTACGGTACATAAGGTTCGTAGTACCTAAACGTAGGAGGTCTATTATGTATGTCCGTATCTCTCTAGATACATAAATAAATAATTAGCATTGCTGGCGATCGTATCGAGTGTCCCAATCAATATAGGATTATTGAGGCGCGCAGCGTTGTGTTCTGTTCTTGTTATGATGCATCGGTGCACTAATCGACGGCTTGCATACTGCACTGCGCTTTATCGAGCAAGTAGGTAGATGTATTACATCAGTTCGTATTGTAACTACTTACGAGTAGGGATCTTATGTTAGCCAAGACTTAATGGTTTAGTGCAGGCTGCAGCCGAAATCGAGAAAGTCCCCTGCTTCCACGTATTCAAACTATTTTTTCCCACTGGTTTGACTACCAGGAATTATCGTTAATTACTCGTGGTCAAACTAATCAAATCATTACCCTGTATGAATGTTTAATTTTATGTTATCTTAATAAGTCGCAAGACTTAGGTTGGATCATTCCAGCGAATGTACGGTGTTATGTTTGCCATACGTAATTAGCTACATCATTTTTTTTTAATACTTATCTAAGATACGTATAGGTAGATGTGTAAGAAATCCCAACAGGGTCTATGGAGGAGGTATACATCAATAAATAAACTCGTCTATAAAGACGATAGCTCTCATCTAATAAGTAATTCGCTTGATTATATAAATGAAAACGCCATTTATTCCTCATTAGCGTACGTAGTTTGGTACACCGCTAAAAAGTAATTAGTCCGCGAGGCCCGCAAACAGTTTCTAAACCAGAATGATTGATTACGAACACCACCCGACGACAATCGTTTCTGGCTGACATCATCGGTTAAATTTTTCTAAATTGAACGTTGCGTGCTCAAATTGATTGCATTGACTCCCTGTTCATTCACACAGGAACCTGCGCTTGCGTCGAGCCCTGCTATTAGCGGCCAAGCTTGCGGTAATCGGTAACTTGGTAATCATAAGGTTCGTTTTCCCATGGCAGACCGCTGCCCTGCTGGATGGGCACCGCGCGTGACGCCGTCACTCGTACCTTGGGGTAAAGTTGCCATATGGCAAGCATTTGCCGGATTTGCTGTCCAATTTAACTGCCGTAGCATCCGGCTTGCACTGCGCGTACGCATCGCGCAGGTATTGTTATGATTATTGCAAATGCGAGCGGCGGGGATAACTAGGAACTGTACCCAATCTGGGTGTTGAATATGCAATAATTGTGATGTTTTTGTATTGATAATTGCTCATCATGTCGTTAGTAATAGTAATCGATGGGGGATTGTACCTATGTATTTGTGAATGCATCTAAAAGCAACTTGCTAACCACTCTCATCTCCAAAAGATATAATATACTAAATGTTTTAAATTGAACGAAAAAGGGTTATTCGGTTTTAATATAAGTAAACAAGTATACCTACCTACCAACTAGGTGATATGAATATTGAAATAGGTGTATCATATAATATTAGGTATTAACTGAAATAGTTATCATAACTCTTCGAGTTTTACCTATAAAGGCTTCATAAAACATGAATAGTGGTTATGTTACGTTACCTATATGTACTACTTATTCGTTGTAAAGAAGAAAAGGACACTTCAGGAGATTAAGTAAGTATTCATGTTTATTTATATAGGGCCTATCCTTTGTATTTATTTATGTTGTAGGTAATAGGATCTATCTTTGAGACAGTCTTATAAAATGGTGTTTTAATCTACGGAATAGTATATGGAGTGAATGCGCTATAAGATGCGAACCCTGCACGGGGCCGTCACTCCGAGTTTCATTCACCGCAGCCAGGGCTGGCAGAATAGGCAAAGAAGGGAAACTATTAAATAGATAGGTGACAGGTAGGTACACCTACTTCTATCCTTTTAAGAGGGAGGTAAGTACAATACAGGAATCAGACAGACCCATACCTCTTTAGATGTTCAAGGAAAAATGTTCCCCACATTTGAATGAGCAGCGATGTTTCATATCATGATACCGATCATACATACCTATACCTAACATATCGAAAAGGATTATAAATTAGTTAATCTCTATCATCTGCATAGGTAATTTAAAAGAACGACAATTATTATCTAAATATTCAAAAGCAAAACGGCAATAATGTGACAAGATGTTTTTTTATTAGCTTTTTTTAAATTTTTTGGCCCTTTAAAATTTTTATTCATAAATTGCGACAACTGCTTTCCTTTTGTCTATGGTGTTCGTTGGCGGGAACCCTGCGCGGGCGACGACACGCACGGTGGCTGCAATTTGCCCACCCCGCGGTTACGCAACGGTAGACTGTCGCTGCGTTACGTTGCATATCGACGTAAACCGACGTAAATGATGGTTTACTCGGTTCGCAGCTTGCATTTATGTACTTGCATTTTACTGCAACAGCCCCACCGTTCCGTGAATTAAGGGTAGTGCCAGCTAGTAATGTATTGTCAACCTCAGTCACGTTTATCGTATATACGAGTATTATTAATTATTAAAGTAATACCTGATACAGCCACATCTGTCATACACTTGAATTTTCTCTAACGGCTCCAACTTACGCACTTTATCTATCGGAAGTTTGAGAAGTTTCAAGTGTTCATCTTTAACGATATTATTAAAATCACCCACTTATACATTAATAATATCATGGTCCATATTGATAATGTGACTTAACAGACAATATTCGTTGGTAACTACTACAAATTTAATTACAAAGTGTTTAGAGTACCTTAACCCGCAAATAACAGTTACTTTTACTACCCATTCCTAAAAATACTCTCAAGTTTTCTCAGACCCATAAAAGTACCTACGTCGTTGAATCCGCAAAAAACGGTATCCTTTGGTAAAGGCTTTTACACGGCTCATTTAATTAATGCTATGCAAATCGGCCATTGTGAGGCGTTATGTTTAAGCACCAACCATTATGTACTGGCCTACCTGCTTACTTTTCTTCAAATGAACGGTTATAAACATTTTAATGGACTAAGTAAAGTGTTATCTGTCTAAGCTTTCAGAGTTTAACTTTATAGGGTTACGGACCTCAAAAAGAAAAGGGTCATACTTATTTTTATGCCCGCGTCCACTACCTACTGTGGATGTCATTCTTTGTCATGGTCCTAGAAAGTTCAAATTGTATGTTTACATTAAGAAAAGTCTACAACCTACTTATCGTCTGGGATAAAGTAGGAAGACCATAAAATTAAAAACATATTTATGTAAAAAACATAAAATTAAAATAACGCTAAAGCGTTTTTTCGCAACATTTCACTATTTCTTAGGTAATCGAAGTTAGGAAGACGAGTAGAAAACTGAAAATGTCCGGGAGTCAGGGTTACACACATTAGAAAACTGAAAATGTCCGGGTATTAGACGAGTAACTATGATATCTTTGCAGTTTAAGGCAGTATGTAAGCCCTTTAAATACTGTTATTTATGTAACCTAACAGCCTTCATAGCACTAATACTTAAAAAACAACTCGTCGTACTAGGAATGTTATTTGCAGTGCAGCATCAACTCGGCACAACTAAATAAGTCAGTTAGTAAGTAAGTAGGTAAATGACGCGACTGCTTCTCAATCCTCCATTAACCAATTCCCCTTTGTTCTACAAATTGATATAAGCACTAGGACATTGTAGCAACGATAGGTTCTGCGCTAGATAGTCAATTGGACGAACTAATTGGTGAGCGGGCGAGGATAAACCGGAGCTGTACGGACTCTAAATACTGCTTTGTTCTATAGCCAATTCTTTAATCTTTGAGCCACTGATTATAATTTTACCCCTTGAGGCTTTTGGGCGAAGCTGCCCTACATGTGGTTTTTAATTTTTATGATAGTGAATTATTTTCTACCGTTATATATGCAAGTAAGTAGGTACCTATGTCGTTTATGACAACTATATAGTGCTTCAATATGCCTTATGAGAGGATGTCAAATGAAACAACCTTCTTCTTCCTATTACCAATAGCCCAACTAGTTAGGTATGTATTCTATTCTCCCTTTAAAAGTTTATTTAACACTTACAATGGAAGGTATAAGTGCATTCGTAAAAATGATCGATTCATAACTGGATTTGAAAGAGGGTAGTAGCGTTGGTTGGTAGATATAGATTGGCAGGCTATACTTATTATTATATACATTTTTTACATCTATTAACACAATGTACCAACTTACTCGACTACTAGAATAGTAGGTAAACTACATATTTACCTAGAATACTGGCCGTAGCCTTGTATCGCTGCGTGAATGGCAACCGCGTGAATGAACACTGCGTCGATTGTCGTGATAATCGACTGGCCGATTGAGCGGACATTCTGCTCCACTTGTAGATACAATTTAATTAACCAGCAATGCCTACTTGAACAGATGGAGCGTAGTACCTTATGTACTTCTCTATTTATTTGTGGAGAATCAATGTGCTATGTTTATGGTACCAAAATGTAAGGTACAGATTACTCAAGGATATTTAGAAAACTGAAAGTGTCCGGGATATTTACCATGTTGTTTTGTTTTAATGAGCTCCCGATATTTCACCCGTGATCATGGCGCTTGCAACAGTGCCGAAATATCGGGAGCTCATTAAAACAAAACAACATGGTAAATATCCCGGACACTTTCAGTTTTCTAATGTGTGTAACCATGTCAGTTTAAAATTATATTTCAAGGATATTTATTTAAACAATCCGAACGAGTAGCGTTTCTGGATATAACTAGAAATCTTGTCATGCACTAAACTAGAACTTCGAAATAGAATAAAATATTGAAGGCAGTTTCAGCTTTAAAGCGTCTGTAAGGTAAAACCGCCGACCGCATGTGTCTGGGAGTAATGAAACCTGATTTTTAATGATATTGTGTGAAATATATGTTAAAATCAGCCATCAGAATTTAAGTGAGGTGAGCAGTGTTTCTATGTACCTTGATTGGTTGATATCTGAAAAATGGCCGTCTGGTCAAGGTAGCAACTAGTCATATGATGATAGTACACCCCACCGCTACTCAATCCTTACTAATCCTTACTAACATTATAAATGCGAAAGTAACTCTGTCTGTCTGTCTGTCTGTCTGTCTGTCTGTCTGTCTGTTACGCTTTCACGCATAAAGCACTGAACCGATTTAAACGAAATTTGGTACAGACATAGTCCAGAGCCTAGAAACGGTTATAGGCTACTTTTTAACCGACTGCGCTATAAAGAAGCAATGTTTTAGCCGTTAAACATCTCTACGCGGCCGAAGTCGTCACAGCCACTGGACGGATCGAGATGAAATTTAGCATGCAGGTAGATGTTATGACGTAGGCATCCGTTAGGACAGGATTTCCCGAAATTCCCACGGGAACGGGAAAATTCTTTTGTATGAAAAATACTAACCGCATAAGTTAGACGCTTGAAATTTGACATGCAGGCAACTTAATAAATTAAAAGCTTAGTTGCAACAGGATATTGTAAAATTCCCACGGGAACGGGAGTAATAGGAAAAAAACTTTTGTATGAAAAAATCTAAACAGCGATATAGATAGACGATTGAGATTTGGCATGCAGGTACCCTAATGAACGTTAAGCTTACTTCCAACGCGATATTACAAAATTCCCATGGGAACGGGAGTTATTGGGAAATAACTTCTGTATGTAAAATCCCTTACGGGGTTGAAATATATTATATTGAGATAGAGATATACCCGAAGCGAAGCGAGGGCGGGTCGCTAGTCGTATATATTTTGTCCATTAGAAAATAAGTGATGTCTGGCAGCACTGGGATCTTCCTCTATAATAGGTGGCATACCTCAGTCGCAGGATAATTTCTATTATTATTAACTTAAGCAAAATATGAATTATCTCATTTGCTTACATATAATATGGAATAACTTTGTCGGTAATAAAATAAAAAGCTTTTTCGTGATATATTCAAAACGTGATAGGTGGTGACCGCAACATTTTGCGAGTTGAAATGCATTATAGACACACCTACAATGCAATGTTTAACATCTAAAGTGCCTGCATTAAAATACGATACGGCTTAGTGTCTCATTGCAACGCAAATGCTTTCCTTTGCCAGAGCTAAATGCACATTCTCAGGACTAGCAAATTAGTACTTGATTACTCAAACCAGAACGTTGCATCGACTTTTTATTTTAACAAGACCCCCTCGGTTGCTTTTGACTAAGACACTTAAGATATTTATACACTCTCTTTTTATACAAACTCATTATTTCAAAGCTTATCTGAAATGAAATCGATACCCTTTATAACATAATATAGGTACAAATACTTTGTTGAAAATCATTACTAGTTGTAAATACTTTGTCTACTAGGTAAGTTTATACCTAACATTGCGTTATCATCATGTTGATACCCAAGCCTTTCTATTACGCGATTGATAAATATACCTACGTAACGTACCTACTACTTAGGTACGATCACACGTCTTTATTATTATGACGACCAGCAGACGCCGATGGTAGATTTACAGTTGTAGATCTAGATCCTGGGTTCTTGGGCAGAGTACAAATTAGCTAGATGAAACCGTCAAACACTCAGAGCGAAGTTATTTAGGACCAATTTGCAATCGCTTTACATCAGCACTACGACCCTGAAGAAGGCATCCACATAAATAACAATGTATTACCTCGCGACATAACACATTGTTTATTATAAAGGCGCCTATTAAAACTAGTGATCATCAACGCCTACATGCACATATTTAGCTGAAGTGAAGCCTCTTATTAATTACTTACTTTGATTTTATGCTTAAGCGTCGGCACTAGACGCAAATTAAGAGCTGTATCTATGGGGCAGATAAATATTTCATGGGCCGTAAAGGCAACTAAGTTGGCTTTGCAGGCTCGCCGACACTTAAATAGGGTTTACAAGAGAAACTTAGACGTGCTCCGAATAAACTTGATAGCTTAACTTTTAGATTATCACAATTGACACCTTTTAATTTGAATAGATAAGGAAGTAGGTATGTACGTACACACGATCTCGCTTAAAGTGGCTATTTTGGTACCTTAACCACTTGCATCCAGATTCAATAGCCAGATGCCTATCATAGGTAACTAAGTACTAAGACCATTCTAAAAGTTTGATTCCGCTTGCAGTCCTACCTATCTATTTTCCAATCTGACAACCCTAAACTCGATGAAAATTAACGATCCATAAAGCAATATTCAGTCGCAAAACTGTAGATATCTATAACGACCTATACTCTTTAAGGTCCTCATTAGAGTACCATTAATATCTACTATTAATGGAAAACCTAAAAGCAATATTTATCAATTAACAATACTTTAAATAAATAGGGAGATAATTAAGTAGGTACCTACTAAAGTACTATCTAAGAAAGTTTGAATTTTCTGGAAGGCACGGGTTCTATTTTTTTGTCGTAACATTTTTCTATCTTGCTTATCTGGCCCAAAGGACCATGATGAGCATTATCTACACAGCAGAACGTAAGTACTTCCTACCGATGCGATCTACACGGATATGTCGAATGTGTAAAACAGGCTGATTTACACGCGAAAATTACGCCTACCTCTGAACAACACGAAACAAATTTGCAGAACCGTGCGTTTTCAACGAATTGGACACGAAAAGTGCAATAACACGGTGTCACTAGCTGACAGCGATCGTGACCGCGGGTTGCAGCGGGTATCGGCGCCGGCGCGCGCGCTGTAATGACAGCTCGCCCGCCATTAGCTCTCATTACCTCACAGTCACGTACCGCGGGCAGAAATGGATTTGTCTTTGCAAAAATAATGATTGTAGATTGCAGACCGCCTTCAAAGAAAATTGGATTCGAATGCGCGTAAACAGGATTCAGGGGGCGGGCTGCCGGCCTTGGCAGCAGGGAGTCGTTGCACCGAGCGCGCTGAAACACTGTGGATTTCACTCAAAGGAATTGTATCTGTGAATTGTGAGATAAAGTGACTACTTTTACTAAACCAATCGACTGATTGGTTTCTATCCGATCAAAATGTTGCTAGCATGAATTGTAAGATTACGGCATAATTTATTCATGAAATGACCATAAATGATGGATGTCGCTATGTGGCAGTTATTTATCACGAATAAACTATTAAACAATACTTACTTACAACTTAGCAGTTACTAAGAGACACATAAGGATACATTATCTGCAAAGAAACACTTAACACCAATTACAGTTTACCTATTGGGACTTCCCTCATAATTTTACCTAGCTACAGTATTTTAAACTATATTACTTCGTACGGCCAAAATGCTTTGGCGATATGCTAAGTTCTATTTAATAAAGTGAATTAAAAAATAGAATAATAATGTGGATTTTTCTATTCAGTTACTTTGTAAGGAGAATATAGCATGCACAAAATATTATACTGTTATAAATCCAAGATAACATGGCTATTATATTACTTTAGAGTCACATAGGTTTGCAAAAGCACATTAAGCCTAAATGTCTAAAACATTCAGCTATCCTATCTGCAAACAAGCTAAGGTAACCGAAATAATTCACCGCATTTCTTGTTATAACAAGAAACCATATTTGTGTTCTGCTATCCGATAGCGAGTGACCAAAAGTCGATAGAAAACGTGTAACAAACACAACATGAGCTATGTTGTAACTTAACAACTGCATGATTCATACTCTTATTACGTAAAATACACGAGTACCACACACAATGGACTGTGCGACCTCTACACTGCCAGCCGAGCAAAAATTGTACATGTCATGTTAAAAAATTGCTACAATTGTTCCCGTTCAGAGATGTGTTTGGAAAGCCACTGTTGCTGCCAGTTGCATAACAACTGCTACAATATTGGTTACAATGCTACCTACCTCGATACAGCGTACATACAAAATAGCAATAGATATTTGCATTGGTTGCATTAGGTATGTTTTTTTTTATAACTATAAAAATGGTAACGATAAAACTGTCTAGCTACAGTTTAGTTCATTCTCTCATTAGCTAGGAGACGTATCTAAAGAACGTTGATCTTTATTCATCCTATTCCTAATCCAAGGCGTTTATATCTCAATATTTGTATGAAGCATATCAGTATAGTAATAAGTAATCACGGTTCACGGAAACATATCAGTATATAATACTAATCACGGTTCACGGAACTGCTGTAATTGACACAGAATACCTACTGTTAAAGGTGAAAAGCCTTAGTGTCTTTATCTATCAATTCCTAAAAGTACTACTTACTATCCCAAAATATTTATGACTAGCGACCCGCCCTCGCTTCGCTTCGGTATACCTCTATCTCTATATAAAATATTACATTAAAATATAATATTTATTATCAGGTACTTATTTACCTACGAAACGAATTTAAAGCGAATTCAAAATTCCTTCAAGTTAAAATCAAAGTGGCAACCACCGACTTTTTTCTAATACTTGCATTTTTAAATTCGTGATATCTTCCGAAAGAAATGTCCGAATTGAATAATTCAAAAAGTTATTTAAAGGTACTGAAGCCGTCTTGAATATAAAGAAGTTTATTTTGATAAGGATTAATACCAAGGTACAAATAAAGAGCCTTTTCAAGCGGCGACATATAAATTAAATTTTTAGAATAAAAAATCGCTTACTGTGACATAACTATAATATTTAGACATAATTATGCTGTCGCGACACTTTTTGTAGATAATGAAGAGTTCTACAAAGTCGTAGTAGATGATTTTATTCTATCATCAATAGTTTTCGCAGCGCACGCGACGTAAGTAATTTTTCAGGTCATTTTTTTACACCTTGTGTTACATTATTGGAGTTTTAGTAAGGATCCCTAATTTTAAAAAAAATATATTATAGCCTATGTTACTTCTGAATAATGCAGCTTTCTAATGGTGTAAAATTATTGCAATTGGTCCAGTAGTTTTTGAGTTTATTCATTACAAACATACAAAAATACAAAAATACAAATCTTTCCTCTTTATAATATTAGTATAGATTTAAAACAAAGTAATTTCACATTTTTTGCTAATCGCACCGTAAGTGCGAACGTGGCGACTCAAAATCTGTGTGCGAAATACTAGGTAAAAACAAACCTACATACAAACTAGCCACATGCCAAGCGATTAAATGTTGTTCGACTATCCAAACTCGCTGGCTGCGAGTACTTATAATGTGGGCGTAACGTGTCTATAATTTGTCATCTGGATTATGACACGAACAAAATCGGTTAACGCACACCTAGGTATATAGAGGTAATATCTACGAAGGTATGCTAGTCCAATATTGTTTTTGTGGACATTAGTGGCAGGCGCTATATTAGTCCAGCACTTACAATCCTGTTTTCTCGACTTTCTAACTTCCAACCAAGTTATCCTGAGAAGATCAGGTCTCTGCCCCTGTTAGCTTATCCAACGAACCCACCACAATCAGTAACTGAAACCATATCAGTTTAGGTCACTTTATCAGATCTTATCTCGAAGTTAACTGCAAAAAACGGTTCTCGCATTCGCATGATGCAGCCACAAACGTTTGTGACGATTTCAGGTTGAATTTATTTAAGTAAGGTATTTATTTAACACACTAAATATGTATCATCCCCAGCCCAGTAGGTACCTACTGAGCAAATCATGAATGAGAGTATAAATAACCCAATACCCTAACTAAAATCAAAATAATAGTAATATAACGGCCGATTACTGAAAAAACAAGTAGGAATAAGCTCAAGTAAGGCATATTTAAAATTTGTATGAGTGTTTTATTTGGAACCTCATTGGCTTTTTTGACTAAATTTATAATTTTTAAGCTAATGTTGTTAATTTTATGTTGTGATGTTAAAAATGTTGGCAGACCTTAAAATAAATAAATAAGTAAATCAACATTCAAATACCTACCTACCTACTATCGTCTCAGTATTCAGCCGTATTTAGTAGATAGATCTCTTCGGCAAATCAACACGCTCGAACAGATGTTAATACCTACTTACCACACTTACATAGAGTTGTAACACAAATGATGCACGCTTCTCCGGCTGGGCGGTACTTAGAACCAATAAGGGCAATAAGCGACAATCAATATTCATTAGCGGCCAACGAATTAGGCATGAATGCACCCAAGTTGCCTTTATTGCTTCTCGAAATTCCATTGAAATTAGGTTAAATTGAACTGAGAATCTCTTTCTTTACCATTTTCTCTCTTACTTCAACACAATACTTAGGTCAATGTAGGTACTGTATATGTCTAAAGTATGATAATTTGTATTTTGTTACTTATTTTGTACGTTGGTAATCTAATTGGGTCATTTATTTTTCGCAACCATTGTTTTTCATTTCTTTGATTTCGAATTCTTCAATCGTGAATAAGGATAATATAGTAATAATTATTATCGATGGGAATCTTAGTTCAATATAGGTAAGTATGATATTTAGCGATATAAGATTATTTGGGCTCCTCTCTTAGCATCATTTGAAGCTAATTGACAAAATATTTCTCTCTTAATGGGTATTTTCAAAAACGATCAATTTTCAAGGCTCCTATTCAACAGGAGTATAAAATATACATTACTAAATCGTTCTAAGTCTTGGTGAACATTCTTGGTCGCGCGATAAAGACAAAACACCTACAGCACCTATGTTGCCGTGATTAGCAAAACCTCAGTGCTGGACTGAGGCCGACGGTAATACTATCTAAGTATTACCCTGACCAAGCCATCGACCCGCCGCTTCACATATAAATCTCGTTCGGTGTTGTTCGGCAACAAATTACACCGCGTTATCCGAGAGGGCCGTTATTACAACTAATTGGCGACAATCAACCGCTACTGCTTTTGTGCTGAGAATTTTCTCGACTGTTCTCGTTTCGTACTGGATTTGTTGTCGTATCGTAACGGACCCATTGGCAGATTAGATACAGATTATTCCTGTATAGTATGGTGTTGTCCATAATATGGGTTATCATTCCCTCTTCCCCAAATTCTTGTTTTGAATATTGAGAATGTTCGTTCAAGCCAACTTGTACGAGCTTCAGCACTAAAATAAAATTACCACCAAATTACTTGACGTCTTTGAAGGAAATAATCAAAATCAAATCGAAATTTGTCTTGTCTACTCAAAAATCGTTTCGAGTCTAGAGTCGAAGACTTTAAACGTCGTTGAAATAGTAGGATTACCCATAAATATTTCAGTAGTATCTGCTAAAGGCGCTGTCCGGCGATTATGCAGATGAAACCGGACGCCAAGATGGATGCTCTAATGTAGAATTCTGAAACATAATTGCATGTTAGATAGGCACTAAATTCATCCGATATTTGCATACGAAAAAGATAAACGTGAATGAATAGAGGAATCGATAAACTTTAAAGTTTGCAAAGTACCTGGACTTGAGATACATAGATGAAATGGATATATTTCTCTATCTCGAAATCTATTTCGAAAGTATATGGTTATCATTTTTGAACATACCACCACGTTTCGAACTGAAAACACAATCATGAATAAGGTGTCAGTAAAAGTATATCATCAAATAACACATTTTTAAATTCACATATAATAAACTTGTAGCAGTTGTAGCCATTGCACACCGACAGTTCAATAAGGAAAAGACCACAATAGGTCGTCCGATGTACCTACATGACTTAACAGGCTTCGGCGTCCTTGATGATTTATCCACGGTAAAGCACGATAGCAAGTAGGTGTATTGTGCACAAAATTAGAAAAGATGATCATAAAGTTGGCTAAATCTAACAACAACATAATGCTTGTCATAGATTTCTGCACTCAATTTCAAGTATTGAAGTTTAAGACGCTTATTTACATCAACATGACGGAAACAGATTTATATTGATTTCTTTACCTAAACGATTTACTGTAAAACATGTGAATATGACGGTACATACTGTGATGAAGCTTCAATTGAACGAATACAATTTTCTTCATTGAATGTAAATGTAGTTCCAAGAGTGATGGACGGACACGACCCCGCGCTAACACCAACGGTTCTTAAACGTGTGAAACTGTTAATATTGTATGTGCGAAGGCACCGGCCCTGCTAATTTAACCGCTAAACAAAAGAAACTCACCTCTTCGGTCGTTCCCCGACCCTCCGTTCGCACGCCCTCCACGCGGAAACGCCGTGTTTACCCGACAAAAAACACCAACCGGCAACAATGCCATCGGTCTTCACAGAACGCAGCAACACATCGGTTATTCAGTCGTCACCTTTTTACAGACGTATGTGGCTATGCTCATACGCATTCCCGCTCCAACAATAACGTTAACAGTCGACATGATCTTTCGATATTCGCAATTGCCATGTCGGACACGTTCTATGTACTTTATTGTCGTATCCAAACGTGTATCCATTCAAATTTGAGGCCCACGTAGCTATAGGTCGCATAGGTTACCTAATAGCAGATTCGTGAACATACTTCATCGTCGACTATAATAAAACTGACAGCGTGAATATTTTAAGGAAAGTTCAGATCTGGTTGTTGTGTAAATGCGTGACGTCATCTTTCGGGAATATTGAGCATGTCAAATCTTCAACGTTTTCCTGTTGATTTACATAAACACGTGTCCCATTCATTACTGGTGTTGTATCAAAAATAACCTGAAAAAGATGAGGAAAGTGACAGCAATAGTTGTTGTTAAGATTGAGATGATTTATGTATCGAGCACTGGGTTTAACATAACTGAAATGGGTGTAACTTCACGGTCCGCGGTCCGCACCATTACGCGGTTAGTTTATTACTGTTTATATCTAATAATTACACGCAAATAAATTTTATGATAAAATATCCAGTATTTCTTCAGAAAAGTAAAATACCACGCATAGGTTCACACGGTTTTGTTATCTTGAACACGAAGACGCGTCCATTAGGACTAATGCTGGCAGTTTGACGCAACACATTAAATCATATGAAATGGCGGTTATTTCATATTATTTTTAGTAAATGCCACGGGTTTTTGCCTTTTACCTGGGAACGGGTACCTGTCCCACTGGACCCACAGCAACACGATTAAATAGCTGCGTCAGTCATAAAAACCAAACCGTAGAAATAATAATATCATCGTTTGACGGAGCCCTTACAAATGTTCTTGGGGAGCGTGTTATTTCTTCGTTATTTTGAATTCCCCTTCCCCTATTAAGATGGTTGTAAACCCAACCGGTGTTAGGAATATTCGTTTTGCCGTCGCAATTTTAATTGTAAATATTATTTCTTTCAATGGGGTTTTAATATTATTTGTAAGCTACAAGATTCCATAAAACGAATATATAATATTACACGAATAATGTGCATAAAACAAATCTTCAGATAGTAAGCATGTACGATTGTTGCAAGCGGAATGATAAATATCAAATTAAATTACAAATTGGCAACAATTTTCATATGACGGTTGAAACGCTGCAGAATTGCAGTCTATGTCCCAATGCTAGATAATGTAGTACCGAAATAGGTTCCTTGCAATACAAGAATTCAAATCTAGCTTGTATTACAAAAACGGATAATTTCAACACTGTCATGGTCTTCTGTAACCCTTAATCATAATTTTCCGCTAGTTTGCAAGATTGCTAGATTTACGTGGTGAAACACACTCATTTTTATTGCAAAATCTGCCGCTACAATTGACGAGTTACTACACCAATAAATGAAATTGGTTTTAGAATTCCGTGTACATGTACTGAATTGAAAACTTGGAAAATTATAATTTGCTTAAAATTTTAAACCCAGATACGATTTCTTTACGCAATCCAGGAAACTTTCTGATGTTAGTCAGAAATAGTGCATTGTAAAGAAATTTGTCATGTTCTCTGTCTTTTTATTGAAATACTAAAGATCTCAAAAATACCCATAAACCTAATAAAACGAAACAAAAATCATTAACAGAAAAAAAGCGGGAATCGTGTTATTTACGATTCCGATCGAAAATATTGGCGGTAAAAATATCAACTCGTACCTACTCATCAGTTCACATCAGTTTTTTTTTATATTCTGAAGCCCTCGTTTACTCCTAAAGATAAATCACAGAGATTTTGTCTGAACAATTTCAAAGGATTTGTGGAAAACTTATATTTTGTACTCCAAAACGAAGCACACCTATGTTCACTGCTAAACATAGTAAAGAAATATTATTGACCAATCATTTAGATTTTTTTATATACCTAGTATTATTAACATTGAAAAATACATCATCAACGAACTATTCAAGATAATTGTAGAAGGCTGAATCGATTTCGTCCCTTATGGTTATGGTTTTGGCGCCTAAACTATCGTTAGCATTTTCGTGATAAAAAAAAACATAAGATGCGCTAATAACGATCGCATTAAATGACCCAATTTATTAATATCTACAGTACATTAATTGTCAATTTCATCAATAGTACTACCAGTCCAGTATAACATCAGGTAAAAGTCAATTATTGTGCATAATATGTTTTTTCAAGTACCCTCGTCTATCTAAAAAGTACCAACATATTATCTTTACAAGGACATTCTTCATAATTAACACAGTGATGCAAAAACATGGACTCACGACGGCGGATGTATATCAGCGGGGGTAAGGAACGGGGGGAAAGGTTGTCGGCCCCAGCCCGTGACGTCACCGCACTGACCACTCCGGGACCGCCACAATGGCCTTTCTCAGAAGGAGCAGATGCGCCTGCGCCACTATCTGCCGCTCCCTGCCCCGCCCGGCCCCCACGCCCGACAAGGGATTGCCGCGATAAACTTTACAACCGAAAATGCCAACGTTTAACAATCCAAAACCCGATCCGTGACTTAATTGTCCAAAAAAACTCAATTCTCTCCACCGCAGATGATGAAAAACTACAACAAAAACTCACTCCGGATAGCCAATAGCTAAGCAGCGCCAAGTGTATCTAAACGACATTTTTTGGGCGGCACGAAGGCAGGTAAGGCCGTCGGTCACGCCGCGCGTACCTGCGCGCTCAACGTATCATTACCGCGCACCGGTAATGATACCCGCCCGTAATCACCGGCCGCGTCCTGTCTCACGCCCGCCGCTCCTCGTCGAACCACGCAACTTCCATGGATGAGTGTGGATCTAGTCATGATGTGGTAAAACATGCACTAAACCTCCACTCATCGAAAGAAATTGACTTCGCCGTCCGCCGCTGCGCCGGAGTCGCACTGCACGCACTTCGCGACGTCACTGGGCCGCGGCGCACGTTGCGCCGGCGCGGGCGCGCGGGCCGCGCGACGCGCGCGCTCTGAACGCTCACTACGAAATAAACGGTCGAGATTTGAAATCTGTGGCTCTAGACGCTGCGCGTGCGGCGCGCGGGGGGCGGCCAATGGCGGCGCGGCGCGAGGAGGGGGGCGACCAACCGCCCGATATTATCTTTTCTATAAGAACGTTATTTTCTTTCTTTCCTACTCCGCCGTCCGTTCAACCGACGTACGGCGGAAGTGAAATGAACGCGCGCGTAAACTGCAGACTGGCTGGTACTCGGGCCCGCGGTAGGATGTACCTGACGCCGAGTGAAATGTACGGCCGGGACGTCACTCTGTTTGCGAAACGGGCTACATCTAAAGACATCTTTATTCCTTTAGAGAAAATAGAATGGAAACATGAGGCTTTCAAACTAATGAGATTGACCTAGTACCTATTAAATACAGATGTTAAGAAATTATTCACAACTTAACAAAGCAAAATCCAATATCATTACTTAATTATAGTTTAATTCGGACTTAGAAAAACTCAGTTTAAAAAGATATTGCAAATAATCACTCGTACCAAACCCCTATTTATTATATTATCCCTTAAGAAAATATTGTTTGATAATACTTAAAAATATTTTCGTTAGCTGTTGATTGTTGCTGATGATGAGGTCTATAAAAATACCTAAATTTCGCAACAATAAGCAATGATACGTAACAAAATTTCCAAGAATAAAATAACAGGAAAAATACATCAACAAGTCCACGCCGCTTCATCAAAACAAGCCACCTACCAGTTACCTATTTACGATTGTTTAATCAGTTTGGTTGTGGTTTGGTATACCCATAGGTGTTAGATAACTACATATCTAAAGGAAGTGGTGATATTTGCATTCCCCTTTTGGGATTACAAAATATACATAAATAAATATAACAATGATTAATGAAATCTATGCGAAAAATTACATGAAAATATAACTTTTGTGTATATAAATAGAATAGAATAGAAATAAATGTTGTTTATGTTTAGTGGAATGGGGTAACGTACTTCGAATATCGAATATTATGATTGACAAAACATGAATATGTATTAATATTTCAAATAATGGGTACGCTTTATTTTCCTGTAAATACCTATAATTAGGTATCTCCAAGAAATATTATGTAATATTTTAAGTACTAACATGATGGTGATGCAAGGCACAATTTACTGTCATCTTTTCACTACATTATATACAGGTAACGCCATCTACCTAAGATTATATAAACTATTCCCGTGTAAAATATTCTGGTTTACGAAATGTTTTACCACGACTATGTGAAAATTACTTGTAAAACAAATATCACGCATTACTGAATAATCAAATCGAAATAATAAGGTAAAAGGTAGCTAAGCACGCAGAAAGGTTTTGTGTCACCATAGTGTTATTATGAACTAGCGACCCGCCCTAGCTCCGATTCGCGTATATCTCTATGTAATATAATATTTCACCCCAGTAAGAGTTACTTTCCAAAACACCTATGAACCAAAAGTTAAAACTTACACGCGGTGACGATTTTGAAGTTTTTTTTATCAAGCGCCAGAGCCCTAATATTATCAGTGTTTCTTTACTATATTATGCATGTAGTATACACATAAATCAAATCTTGAATCACTTTATCTGATGAAATCCGCATGAAATTCGGTTGCGTAGTTTTAAATAAATGCGTCTAAAAAATTCAATCAAGTCTAAAAAAATCAAGACTAATAGAAAAATGGTTGTGCCTCACTCACTCGACATAGATAGGTATAATGTGTAGTGGAGTTCTTTGTAGATATTTTTAAGATCTACAATTAATTGGTTCCATCTTTTATAGTTTACGCAACATATGCAAGATAAGTAACTTTTTGGTTGATTTTTTACACCTTGTGGATAAGGGCAGGAGAATGATGATATGACCCAAAATCCGTCACTCCGGGATAGAGTAGCTTTCAAACAGTGAAAGTATTTTTCAAATCGGTGCTGTTGTTTCTGAGCCTATTCGCGACATACAAACCTTTCCTCTTTATAATATTAGTATAGAAAACTGTTACTCGATTACGGTTGGTCTTTCCAATATTTATTTGGTATAATATTATAATATAAATAAATATATATTTTACGCCTGTATCACAGTATAAGAACGTTATTGACTGGTTGTGTAACGACCCTTAATAAATCTAAAACGACAGACTAAGACTAAGGTAAAAACTAGGTATACAACCAATAATATAAATAATACCGTAGGTCGTTCTGTCGTCATACATTACACGCATATTAACATACGCATCTCAATCTGATATGTCAGTCCCATACATTTCACGCATACAGATTTGTTTTGAAATGTTTGAAAGTTTTGTAAGGCGGGTGCTGTCACTTCTATACATTTCAATAATACTGTAATGTGTGACGGAGCCTTATGAATGTAAAAAATGTGTTATATGCGGTATCACTACATAGTAGGTATTAATTTAATACTAAAATTTTAATTTTCTTATATTCATGTCACTCGGGGTACGGCCAGAATAACAGCGCTGCAGCTGCCATCAGGCTGATGTAGCGCATGCTGAGGCCTGTATCTCGTTGACCACATTTAGTCCTTATCTGTTTGTGCCAATTCTTTGTTCTTCTTTTGTCTTGTCATATGTGTGTGCTTTTGCTTGAGTTTTGAAGTTATGTCGTAATTCATTGTGTATTTGTTAATGTTATGTGGTCAATAAATAAATTCTTTCTTTCTTTCTTAGTATGAAGCAAAATCGCTTGAATGTACGTGTGTATATGCTTATATCTTTAAAACTACGCATCGGATTTTATTGATTTTTTTTTTCAATAGATAGAGGCATTTGAGAGGAAGGATTTTATGTGAAATTTACCCGAAGTGTAGCTAGGGCGAGTCACTAGTTAAATATACAAGCAGTGACATAGCTAGGTACGGCCTCGCACATATGAAGACCTCACGGCAAGATTTCGGAGCCCTAAATTAGGAGGCGCCAAGACGAACGGGACGGTTCGGAAGGTCGATGTATTGTAACAAGTGTCATTGAATACAAAGGGGGTGCAACAAGATTTCCGCCTCCGTTTAGGTGGATCTTTGCAACAAAAGCCAGGGGGCCTCGCTTAGACTTTGCCCACGTCTATGTTGGTCCAATTCGCACTTGGCCAGCGTGGTTGACTAAGCCTTATCGCCCCAGTTTAGGGTAGGCCCGTGCCCCAGCAATAGGAACGTATATGGGCTGATGGTGATGATTATGATGTTGTTTTACGCTACGCTACTGTACGTACGTACAAGCTTTATATTGAACTAGCTACCGGCTATACTACGAATCATTTATTACATTACATGAAATGTTCTATATAGGCTATTAAATGAGAATTAACATGGGCAACGGGCATGTTAGATAGGTAAAAATGAGGATGGGTGGGTGGAAGACAAGGTTTATTCTAAATTAATAAAAACTACAAACTACATTATACAAATAACAAAAAACTTTAATGAGAAATTAAAAATCCAAATCACAGTACTTACAGTTATAGTAAGGCAACATGGAATTCATTTTATTAGGACAGCAGTTCAGATTGGTTTAGTTCTTCTATCCGATTTAATCGGTGTGGCGCAATTTTTACTAGGCATCACTATAATATAACCCAGTAACAATTTTTCGAGACATCCTCTATTTCCGAATCTGTTTGCCATGAAGCGTGGCACAACACGTAAATAACACGCTTGCCAAGTAAATAAGCCGGGCGCGTGGATTTTCTTCACGCTAACACTTTATGGACAACTTTGTAATGAAAATAATGTCGGTATTACCTAATAGTGACGCTTAAATTCTATGGTTTTGGAAGATAACCTGCCATATATACATACATATCAATGGAAGTCCAAAAAAAGGTGTTAAATGAATTAAAATTTACTGTACCAATAACTTACAGCAAATAAAATCTGACTTACAAATTAAACAGAATTGTGGATTTAATCCTTCATGAAACTTGGAATAACGACCAAAGAACTAAAACAAACATCAATCTCTAAAACAATGACTTGAATTATCCAGCTAAGGTTTCTATTGGCCATAGAGATGGTAGGTTATCATTGACTTGTCCACCTCAGGGATCATTATTGGCCATAATGATGGTGGAATATCATCGACTAAGGCTGCCCGCCCACGTCATGCCACCGTGTTTTTGTAGGCGGAAAATAGACTACCATAGCTTATAGTACATAATAGCCAGGGTGCAACACAGAGGTCCTGCAAAAAGTCGGTGGAATATTTCTTAAAAAATAAAATTGGCCGACTATCAGTTCTGCCAAGTCAGATGTGAGCGGGAAGCTTAATCCACATCAAGGATCATTATAGACTATAATGATGGCGGACTGTCATTGACTCGTCCACCTTACGGATCATTATAGGCTACAATGTTAGTAGACTGTCACCAACTGATCCACCTCATGGATCATTATAGCCTATAATGATAGTGGACTGTCTTTGACCAATCCACCTCATGGATCATTATAGCCTATAATGATAGTGGACTGTCTTTGACCAATCTACCTCTCGGATCATTATTGGCCATAATGATGGTGGATTGTCATTGACCAATCCACCTCATGGATCATTATAGCCTATGATGATAGTGGACTGTTATCCACCAATCCACCTCACGGATCATTGTTGGCCATAATGATGGTGCAGCCCAAGTCAGTCAGCTGCATCACCTCCGCTCCTCCGTCCAGCAGTCGGTGGGCGCAAACCGCAAGCTTCTCACTAATGCTGCACTTCTGCTTGTTGGTGAGGTGGCCTGAGGTAACCACTGTGGCACTCAGCTGTTCCAGGAGTTGGGAGGCTGAGTAAGCCTCCATTAGGAAGCTGGAATAGGCAAGGATGGTTACTGTAAATATATAACAATACTGTCGACTTGAGGCCCTGTTTCTTTTTAGAAGTTAGTTACAAAGACCTGAATTTAAAATTGGATAAAGATAAATCATAACTAGTATAATTGTGGAATCAAACTCCTGAGTTATAGTAAATTTTCCATCCACTAGCCACATTTTAGTCAAGAATCAGAAATTTTCCAACTCGAGTCATGAGCTACAGGTAGCAGCCATACCTTACCATAGCTATCACCATCTTATGGAGTTCTATTGATTAATAAATTGATTCCCAAACTACTGTACTTGGTAACCTAATAAGATCCCTCATAAATCACACTAGATTTTGTCCACTTAAACAAGTTAAAAATGCGACCCATTTTTAAAGGGTTACCTTGAAAAATATATATCTAAATTTGTTACTCACTTTTCAACAAACTTCTCCAATTCAGTGTAATTCTTGACATTAAGGTATTCTTGAACCATCTTGTCAGGAACAAGCCCTGTTACCTGTAATTACCATTCAAGAATTATGTAACTTATACATATGATTATATTTATTTGTAATTCCAATGTTTCCAGAATAATGTACTCAGATGTGTCGTAGATGCACCCTGGTACGTCAGAAACGAAGACCTACACTGGGACCTCAAAGTAGACTTTGTCAAAGACATTATTAAGAAATACGCCGAAGCTCATGAACGTCGACTTCATCAACATGTGAATGTCGAGGCTATCAGGCTTCTCGACAATACGAACTCAGTGCGGAGACTCAAAAGGACCAAACCTTTTGAGTTACTAAATTAGTGACAAAAAGTGAGTGCCACTCAATATGATAATATGAACACACGAACAAAGTGTCCTCGCCTTAATAGGGTTAATTAGAAAAGTGTTACTGGACACATTCTTACACAAAAAATTATTTTAGCAGTTTAAGTTAAAGAATAAATTACTCAAGACTAGATTGTAATCAAATGGCGTAAATTATTCATAAGGACAAACGTCATAAGAAAAAATATATTTGTAATTAATTAACCTGTGATATGTCAAATCACAGGAAAGAATTTTATGAAATCCACTTGCAGAATAAATTATTTCATTTCAATGAATGTGTATTTAGAAAAACGGAAAAAATTCAACTGCCTCACCGCGGCCCGGGATTCAATGAATCAATGAATGTGGCCCAATAGTCCCTTGGATGTGGCTGCGGTAGGAGGGAGTGAGACAAAAAAATCTCTCACCCCCTGTAAATGATATACATTGCTACATACAAAATCACCTTCAGTAAATTCTTCTTTGAACTTTAACCATGTAAGGTCGGTATTTCTTTCACATAGTATTGTGCTGTGACTTGTCAACATGAACTGGCGACATCTCGCATGGTAAGCAACGACCTTAACCTCAAGGCCATCGACGCTTTTAAACCCCGCCACGTACCACTGTGTTTTTTAAATTTGAAATGATTGGAATGTGCATTGAAATGTGACAGCAGTTGCATAGGGATGTCAGATTCACAATCATTTGCCACATTAGCTGTTAACCACTGCTACTCCACATACCTCGATCAGTCCTTCCGCAGTTATCTTCCCGAGCAGCCGCTGGCAGCACTGCAGCGCGGTGAGCGCGCGGCGCAGGTCTCCCTCGCAGGTGTCCACGGCCTGGTGGAGCACCTCTCCGTCGCCCACGTCGACGCCCTCCGTCTCGCAGATCTCTCGTAGTCTGTAACAGTTTATAGGGGTGAGAGCCATCTGCTCCCCTACAATTCCGGTGATGATTAGAGGTCAGAGCCATCCGCTCCCCTACAAGTCTTGTGATGATGACAAGGCTAGCCAAGCCATCATCCATCGTAAGTAAAATTTGATATTGTAAGTTACTGTATAATTAATAGAATAAAAATTGATCTTTTCACAACTACACTTAAAATGGTATTTAAAACAATTGAAAATAAAAGGGAATAGGTGCCGCCAATATAATAGCTTGACAAACCTTTTAATAACATTTTCTCGGGCAAGAGGTTTGAAGCGAAACTTGGAGCATCGACTGGTTATTGGCGGAATGATACGTGACACGTAGTTGCAGATGAGACAGAAGCGCGTCGTGCGAGTTTCCCTCTCCATCGTACGCCTCAGAGCAGCCTGGGCCGCATTTGTCATTGAGTCAGCTTCATCCAGGATCACTAGTTTATATGGCGGGCATGGCCGACCACTTCATAACAGAAATACAACACATTACTACACTACTTACAACTACATTAATAATAAAATAAATCAAAGCAAAGGAGATATTATTATAGAGTATTATATAAGTTGAAAAAAGAAGCCTTTATAACTTTTAGCTAGGGTTGCCATCATAAACACAGCAAATCCCAGACATAATGGACGAAATATGTTTTTTTCTATAAACACCTCCAAAAATAATTGCGGACATCAAAAATCATACCCGTAAAAACAGGTCTGTTGTGGAACCAAACATCTGGTACAACCCGGACACTTAAAAACCTCTGCCCGACAGCCCCAACTGACTTTTAAACTAGGACAATACTCAATACACAAATCTGAGGAAATCTGGATGGATGGCAACCCTACTTTTAGCAATAAATTAAAGATTAACATCATACTAAAACACAAAAATGTCATAGGAAATTAGCAAAAAATTAATTATTAATTTTGAAAAGTTACTGGATATTGTAATTTCAATTCTTCTTATTATAATAAATTGGTAATCATAACTTTACTAACTATATTGGTGCAGCAACCTAAAACTAATTACTTCACTGTTTTAGTAAAAATCATTATTCAGATAAAATAATAAAAGCAATGCCAGCAAAAAGCAAATCTGTTAGTTAGCATAAAATTTTGTTATCATTCATTTCAGCAGCGACACAACACAAACTGAAACAACAGAAACTAAACTCACTCAGGTCTTGTGTTGCTCACAGTCAGCTGCGCGAACGTCTTCACCTTGTCCCTGACCACCTGAATCCCTCTCTCGTCCGAAGCATTGAGCTCAAGCACTCGATCCCGGGTTATGTCTCCAAACAGTTGCCGGGCTGCTGCCAGAATGGCGCTAGTTTTACCAGTACCGGGCGGACCGTAGAACAGCAGATGTGGCAAGTCTCCCCCCGACAAACATTCCCTTAGAACTTGCACTACTTCCCCTTGATCTACAATGTCGTCTATCGTTTTCGGCCGACTGAAAAAAATTGCAAGTCGTGTGTGAAATTATACAATATATAAGATTTAATAAGTAGGCGTGCCAATTGCCAAATGAGACAAAAGAATAAGTATTTATAAGTGTAACTTTACTATTTCTCAACCCATGGTGCTGGAGGTTTCTTCTTCGTAGATGTTTTGACTCCAGATGACGAAGGTTTGTCACCTGCCGATATTTTGCCGGTCTTAAGGAATGCCTGCATTTTGTGAATCTGTAGAGCAGCCAAGAAATACAATAATATCTAATGTATACTTTTGTTTTATAATAAAATTATGGATTCGGAACTTTGGAAGTCTGATATCGCCTCTCACAACAAAACGCGCGGCTAAATTTGACAATAATATGTGCTTAGTGCAGCGACCGCATGATTACTTGTAATAGTCTTAAGTTTTGGGAAATAAATAAATTATTATTATTATTATTAAAATGACAACTGGCTGGCCGTTGCAGACGTAGTGATGCGAATTTTGGTTAGACCCTGTGGTAAGTACACTTTTTAACGAGCCCTTTTTTTGTACTATCCATGGCATTATTATCTGAACGTTGAATTAGAGTTGTCAATTTGACACTTGAAATGAATGAGCGGGAATTTAGGATCTACACACAAACAAACATTGATTGTGTAGCCTAAAAATTATAATCATTTTATATTTTACATAAGTTTCTTAGAAATGTCTACAAGAGCTCAGAGGAAATCAAAATCTGCAACAGATACAAAATCAAGTCCTTCTAAGTTAACCCCTAAACGCGTAGAAAATTCTTGGATCTTGCTCATAAAAGGTATGATGAATTTAAGGCTCATTAGTTGTCTTTATTTAAAGTAACTTTTGCATATAATGTATTAGAACCTTAAATACTCAAAATGTACATTGTATTTCAGAATCATTATTTGAAAATGACAATTTTAGCATTATTACACTACCACATCCAGCAAATGGAAAACCTATGAAGTACTGCTTAGATAATGCTCACAATAAAATCTATGAGGTAATAAGTTTCAGCGAGCCCCATCGATCATGGTTTATAGGGGAAACAGTTAAATCTGATGGTGCAATGATGTTAGTTACACCCATGAACCCACTCTTTCTAGGTTAGTATATTTTGTTTCTTTACATATCATTTGATTATACAGTTTGATAGATATTTCATGAGTTATTTTGTTTTTTAGTATTACCAAGACTTATAGACCAATGTTCTACTAGAGCAATGCCTCTGGAGGACTTGTTATCAGAAAAAGGATATGACAAAATACTTGATTTTGTTGATAACTTGGACAAAATTGGAGATTTAAAAGTAAGTTAAAACATATTAACTAAAATTTACAATAAATAAATAAAATACACTCACAGGCACAATTAACCGCCCACCTTGTATTTGCTTGAATTTTCGGAAATGTCCAAACATAGACCACATTTTATGAATGATCCGTTATAAACTTTATTTAAGGCAAAAAAATAAAACAAAGGTTTGATTTAAAAAAGTCATTTAATAGGGCATTATTACAGAAATCGATATTTTCGAAGTATCGACGAAAAATGCAAATTTCGAATTTTGAGAAAAAAGAAGGTCAAAGTAAAACAATATTAAAATTTAATAATGGGTGTTGCTCCCCCTAGCCCTTACGACTTCTAGGAGGCGGTATGATAGTCCATCCATGACATCTTGGATATCTGATTGGGGAATAATGTGCCACTACTCTACCGCAGCCGTTTTGAGCTCTCCAATAGACGTTGGGGCAGGTAATCTTGCTCAAATACGTCTTTTGAAGTTGTCTCATATGTGTTTAATTGGGTTGAGGTCGGGACTGCGTGCTGGCCATATCAAAACTTGAATTCCGGTCTCATTAAGGTACTCAGTAACCAATTTTGCGCTATGGCAACGTGCATGTTATGCATTAATCTAAAGATGTCACCAATAAATGGTGCGAACGGTATGACATGTCCTTGGAGAACTTCTTCCACGTATCTTTAAGCATTTACTTTGCCTCTGTCAAACAATACAAGGTCGGTACGAGCCTCGTAAGTGATGCCTCCCCAAACCATAATAGACCCTTCCTTGTAACCCACTGTTTCAGATATAGCGCAAGGAGCAAACCTTTCATTTGGGCGTCTGTAGACAGGCTGGCATCCATCTGGACCTTTTAAGGCTATTCTGCTTTTATCTGAGAACAGTATGACCTTCCATTCTTGTACAGTCCACTCAGCATATTCTCGCGCAAAAGCAAGTTTAGCTCTACGGTGTTGTGGGAGCAGTTCTGGGGCGCGAGCTGGACAAAACTTCTCAGATATCCTTTTGCCAGTCTTCTTCTTATCGTACGTTCACTAACACTAAGGTTTCGTACTTCAAAAAGACGAATTCGGGCTTCAGTAGCGGTGGAAAAGCGATTTCTTAACACGTTGTCGACAGTGAAACGGTCTTCTCGAGCCGAAGTGCATCGCTGTCGACCTTGAACTGGCCTGAGGGTGTATGAACCTGTCTCCCGAAATCGTCTGATGGCATCCCGTATGGCAGTTCGTGGTACACCGAGTGCACGAGGGATGCGACGTTGGCTGTACTCAGCGTCAGCAAAGGCAACTGCCCTGGCTATACCAGTTGCATCGGGTGGCATTTTTTGCAGTCACAAACAACAAGCTAACACTACAAACCCGAATTAAACAATAATCACACACTACGACAGACAAGAACAGGAAATGAACACACAGTAACACAACTGCAATAATGTCAAACAACGACTAAGTTCCAAAAACCCGTCATTGTCACAAATTAACGAAACCAAATAAGGGTATAGGTGTTTAATCTAATGCAAGACTACCCATTTAACAAAAAACAAAACCCTTGATAAGCCATAGTAAACCAAAACTATCAAGGAGGCGAATTTTAAAGGTGGGCGGTTAATTGTGCCTGTGAGTGTATTTCAGGGTCACTCCCGGAGGGCCACGTTCCCGGAGGGCCACGTCCCGGAGGGCCACGAATGCGAAAAAAGTGATGACGTTATCTTTTGTTATTATTTCTTTTGTGTTGAACTTGTACCGTTGACAAAAAAAACTCAATGAATGTATTTATTTATATTATTTATTTAATCATAAATCACAAATATAAAAAAATCACCATTTATATCAAGTTACTTTTTTCACTTAGATACAAATAGATTTCCGACTATATAAATATATTTCTATACCAGAGCCGCTCTAAGTTGGCCGATTTGACACTTTTTATTTTATATTTTGCGTTTATCCTTGTTAAGAGGAAAATATTTAGCGAATCATAAAGAACAACTTTTAAAAATAAGACTTTATTTCAAAATGTCAAATGCACCTAATTATCTAATTATTTGTCTTTTATTACTTAAAATAGTTGAATTATAAAAAGAAAATGCAAAATTTCCACTCTGTATTACGCTTTTACAAGGTTACGCCGTTTGACACGTTTTCATAGTGACGTAATAGATAATACTCACCAGGTTTTTTTTTTTAAATAGGATGAAGGATTTATAGTATTTTTCACCTAAGATGATCCCCGTGACACTTTCACGCATTTACGTTTGACAAACGAAAATAATTTTATTGTACACTTTTTTCATTTTATGGCGGCGTCATTAGGAAAAATATTAAAATAAATATTTTCATACTTTTAAATGACAAACAGTATCGTTTAGTTTAATTTAATGTAATAGAACATTTTTAAAAAACTACCAATGCAGTTCGTATACGTATAATGGAACTTACTACATTCCATTCTACGTATACGAACTGCATTGGTAGTTTTTTTAAATTTCAAAGGTTTTCAGCCAAGATGATTGGCTGAAAAAGACTATACTAAGTATTGTATTTCAAAATAAATATATTTTTAAATAAGAAACTTCAATTCAATCCTCTGGATGTGAATAAATGTTTTTAATATTTTTTTTATAATTAGACCTTGCTTGGTTATAAAGTGGAAATAACTGTTACTTATATACTTCGGCAATTTTACCGTTGACCCTCACTAGTGCAGTCAGTCTGACATGTGTCAAATCGGCCAACTTAGAGCGGCTCTGGTATAATTCTAGAAACACAGCCATTCGAGATAGGGTTGGATAAAACGGATGCATAGAAAAACCTGTTTCAACAAACAAAAAAGGTCTTACATTTAACATGACTAATTTGACTTTCAAGATAGCGTACATACAGTTATAATTTAAATTATGACGAATAATATTTTTTCAAATATTACAAGGTAATACTTATGTCTGAATAATCAACTTTAGTAAAAAAAAACAGTATTTTCAAACATTAATAATTAACAAATACGTTTTCAAAATATTAAGTATTATTTTAAATCTGGTTTTTGTCTTTGTTTTTTACAACCCTGTCTCACCCGGCTGTGTTTTAACAATTTTAAATAAATATTGTAGACATCATCATCGGAAATCATAAAATCAAATTTGTTGATTTTTGATAGATAGTTTTTAACTAACATTTATATTAAATACCAATAATAATTACATATAAATTTACAAATTGCTTCATTGCTAACGGTACTTACGTGTTAAAAACGTTACAAAAAACAACACAAGTACATGTTAACATTTTTTTCGCATTCGTGGCCCTCCGGGACGTGGCCCTCCGGGAACGTGGCCCTCCGGGAGTGACCCGTATTTCACAACATCACATACATCGATCCGATCCCTGTGGTAAGTAGCTTAAGCACTTGTGTTACGGAAATCAGAAACAACAGTGGATACACAAATATACTTAAATATATTTAATAACATACCCAGACATAGAACAAACATGGATGTTCGTCATACAAATATTTGTCCCGAGTGGGAATAAACCACTGTTCCACCGAGCCAGTCATACAAACTAGTACTTTGTATGCAACATTATTTTAACCAAAGTCATAAATGTTTTAGGGGTCACCTGACATGAAAGCTTATAAATACAATGAAGAGAAAACTTTGAAGTGGCTCGAAGAGAGAGTTTCTAAATTAGCAAAAGTATTGAGACAGAAAAACATTCATGTCACGGCAGGTGCAGCCTCTGCTACATTTGTAACCAGTGATATCAACACTGACACATTGGATGAAGGTAATACATTTAAAAATCTATTTGTCTCAGTATTAATATATTGTTATACAATAATCTTCAATACTTATTGTTACTAATACATAAAAATATAATAATGTTACAGAGTTCTATCTAAAATATGCTTTTGGCATGGTATCTGAATATCTCTCAGATGAGTTAGTGGAGAAATTAGAGAAGCTGTTTAATTTCAAGCCAGATCTCATTGAAACTGTTGGGAAAAAAAGAAAATCGGAAGTGGAGTCTAATGGCCCAAACAAGAAGATTAAAAGTGAACCATTAAATGAAAGTTCAGAAAATATCTATAATACAAATCAAAGTTTTACTGAAGTGAAAAAAGAAAAATCTATGACAGCCAAAGAAAAGGCCAGACAAAAGGCTGCAAGTGGCACAAAGACAATATCATCGTTTTTCAGTAAAAAATAAAATGTTATTTTCCAATAAATTTAATTTTAATAAACACATTTTCCTTTATTTCATGAGTGTCCTTTTGTTTAACCATTAATGGTAGTAGGACAAGTCATGATAGAGATTAACCCCAAAAAACAAAAAAATATTGATGGAGTGACAATCCAGTAAAATCCAGTATGTGTTGAATAAATAAGTAATAATAGTGCCTGTTTGTTATCTTTTCCAGCTAAGTCAGTGGCGTAACTACAGGGTGGCAAGTCGGCAAAATGCCACGGGCCCCCACCCGGTAGGGGGCCCCAGCCGAATGGGGCCCCCGGTCATAGGAGAATCTCAACTGCCAACACACATACACATTAAGATAAAAGAAAAGAACGGGGGGTGCACGGGGCCCCATCCGATTAATTTTGCCACGGACTTCAACAGGTATAGTTACGCCACTGGCTAAGTTGTTAAAAGCACAAAACATTAGCCTCTTACAGCGAAGTCGGTTAATTCCTATGTAGAAAGGACATCTTTCTCAGGGTCTAGACTATCTTTAGTACAAAATTTTATCAAAACCGGTTAAGTAGTTTAGGCTTGAAAACACAATAGACAAGAGTTGCTTTTCGCATTTATAATATTAATACAGAGTTAAATATTAACTGTGGTGTAGTAGTTAGGAAGTGTTGTATAAATATTACCTCATTTAACGAAACTCTACAAGATGTTGTAAACATGAAAATAAGAAGTAATTTCCATTTCAGTCAATTTTAATATTTTACAAACGCTCTTTTTTGTCCTTATAATTCTACATAATGTTGATAATAAGAGTATTGCATATTTTCACCCTTAACAGGTCACTGTAGGTACTAAATCGGGGCTTTTAGTGCAGATTTCGGTCAAAGACTCAACTGATTTTTAAAACTTTGGCATTACCTTAGCATTAAAAACCGGCAATAAACCATATGACAATCAGAAACCGTATTTTACCGGAAAATATTTTATGGTAACACCTTCGCGGTCGCCATTAATAAAACGTCCATCCGTTTCGGATTTTCAGTGGATTTTTATTTAGTACGGACATTTTAAAATATTTAAGTGTATCTCGGACACCTTGGACATTGTGCAGTGAAACTAATGTGATTACTCTATCGATTTCGTGAATAAGGACTTAACTGAGTGCTCAATAATTAATAATATCGTGGCCAATGTCAGCAGGCGTGTCAGATCAGGTATTTCGCATTTGCGTTATCTTTTTCTTTATTTACGTTCCCCTGACGAGTTTTCAATTTGTTAATGTTCTTTTTCGTTTTTGTTTCATGTTCCTTGCGAGTGTAGCGGATGAAAGGGCAAGGGAACCAAGGTAAAGTTGGACCATTATGACGTTGCAAGGTGTTTTCTCCGTACCAGGAATCTTGCACCGGGCGGCTTTGTATCCGGCGCTAGGCTTGCGATGCCATGATTAGCGTCATAATTTTAGCTTTCACCTCTTTTCACTTTCTATCACTATTATTTTGCAACTTTTACCGCAAAGAGCGCTAGAAACGACTGGTAGATGATGAAAACAGGCAGGTAAAATCCTAACATTAGAGCTAGTCTCAGAATTGTTCCTGATCTGTGTAAATAATCTGAAGATGTACCAGAAAGTTGTGGGAGTAGCTGCCCACACTCCAATTTTATTGAATAGTGTTGTACCTCCCACACAAAAATATATAAAATCAATACTGACTAATATGTACCAGTTTCCTAATGTTGTAAATTGGGCAACTGCATTCTGATGGTCAAAATTGTTACAGTACTACTACATAATATTTATTTTTGTCCAGTATTATTTAAGTAGATTGCTCAAGAGTATATTCAATGATAATAAATTATGTGATTTTATACAAAGACCCACCTAATTTGTGCTTGTAGTAGTGATCATCATAATATCTAATGTCAAACTGTCCATACTAGGTAGGTAAATAATTAAAATTGTAAAATGACTACCTTAACTGTTTGAAACATTTTTTTTATAGAAAATGACAAGCTAATTGAATGATGATGTTATGATTTGATACAATTAATCTAGAATTATAATTCAATTGTTACAAATTCATATAATATTTAAAAAAAAATATTATACTCTTCAAACAATGATCACATTCCATTGCAATTTTGTTGCTTTAGTTCAACAATCAATGTTATAGGCAATGTGTATAGTGCAGACATTCTAAACAATGCCTAGGAAATGTATAGAATGTTGAGGTTGCTTAGGCAATGTATGAAATGATACTCAATGTTTGAAGTAATTTACACTTTACCTAGGAAATGTATAGAATACCTAGGCATTGTATAGAATGCTGGTTGAAGCTTAGGTAATGTATTTAAATAATAATTTTTGATATAATTTTCTTCTCCGTAATTTGGTTAGTTAGATAGCCAATTGCCTCGTTCGTCTATTGGTAGCAAGCGCTGCGTAAGGACCGGTCCCGGTTCGAGTCCGGGGTCAGGCAAAATTTGTGTGAGTTTTTCTGTAATGAAATTTCATCAATGAGTTCTCCGGTTTCTCAGTTAGGTAGTTGGCGGTTGAACGCTCGTGTCTCGGAAAACACGTTAAGCTGGTGGTGCGCCTGATCTTTCATCGGTCATGTCGGATTGCCGTCTCACCGAACTATGAGAGTAAGGGAACAGAGAGTGCACTTGTGTTTGCGCGCACACTTGTGCACTATAATATGTCCTGCGCACTTGGCTGATCTCAATTGAGACCGGCCGCCATGGCTGAAATCGGTCGGACGCCTTATTTATAGTTAGGTAGGTACCTACTGATCTTTTGAGAGCTTATCCTAATTTTAACTGTCACAAGCAGATTAAACAAGAAAGAGAAGCTGATTAAACATATTGCATTACCGGTTGGTTGGTATGCCGTGTTTTTTCTTAGAGAGCGTTTGTCACATAGGAGTTCTAGGAAAAACTAGTTCGCCCTAAAGTAAAATAGTTTTTCCGTCACAGGCATATGTGGGTGGTTTAAAAAAAATTACACAAAGAGGACTCTTTTTTTTAACTCAGTCTAAGGTGCCAGGAAGTCCCAAGGTCGCAAGTACTACATATACACCGTGAAATTTGAGTGGTTGTTTTCCCGTGGCAGAACGATTTGCCTTTAGTAATACTATCGAATCATGCAAATTATTTCTTGAAAAAAAAATGTTTCTTTTCGAATTTTCAAAATAATAATTTTCCAACTCGAAAACGAGAGAAGCTATCGTTGTTTTTTTAAGATGTGACGTATTCAGGTACTGCTTGCCGCATGAAATCGATGCTTAAAGCTAAAGAAGCTCTACGCCCTAAGTAATAAAGTGGTTCGAACGTACTTTAAAGTTTCGGTTATACCTTTCGTAAAACCGGCATTTATTGATTTTAATAAAAAAGAACTGCACAAATCTATTGTGCTACTAAGGTAGAATCATTTTGCTGCGGGAAAACAACCACTAAAATTTCACGGTGTATAGTTTATCCAACGCCAAACGAGTTTGTCCTGAAATCGGGTTTGTCCGGTAACATGTATGTTTATGATCAACAAATTGCAACTACATATCTAGCTATCACTGTTCTTGAGTTAAAGCCTGGTGACAGATGTACAGACGGACCATTAATGGGTTAACGGATGGACTCAAAACCAATGCTACCTAACCCCTCTACGCAAAGCAATAACATATTATTAGGTTTAATTTGATTAACCCGTTCGAAATCAACATTTTGAACTTGACATTGGAACATTACTCTGTCTGAATAATAAATAAAATAAAAAGGTCCTACCCGTGGTCGTTAATTATACACATTACCTGATG
Source organism: Maruca vitrata (assembly GCA_039566165.1). NCBI lineage: Eukaryota > Metazoa > Arthropoda > Insecta > Lepidoptera > Crambidae > Maruca > Maruca vitrata. Next base: position 11,651,284 of record CM076912.1, on the reverse strand, counting down.
CACTTCGGGCATTTTATACAATACCTAGGCAATGTGTGAAATTAATCGTATTATACACATTACCTGAACGTTTTAGGCATTGTATAGAATACCTAGGAAATCTATACAATACCGGATTATACACATTGCCTATAACATCAACATTTTTATAATAAACTATGAAGTCAATAACATGTTTTCGTAATACATTTGAATCCTGATTATTGGGGCTTATTCTTAGAGTGGTTTGGTACTATGTCTGATCAGAATTTGATCTATTTTTTGTAGCCATAGTACTGTTTCTATTGTTATAGTGCTTCATTATCTATTGTTGTAGCATTTTTTTTTTCATATAGAGAAGAATTAACAAAACTATACTGAAGCATGTATTTAAATATTGTTTGGTGTGTGTTGAAATTGGTTATTCATCATTTCAGTTTTCTAATGTGTGTAACCATGACAGTTTAAAATTATACATTGGTTATTCAGATTTTCAATTATCTGGGACATCTCTTTTCTTGTTTTGATTGATCTTGTTAATCATCTGGATTATATTGTATTTTTAAAACTATGTGGTGTGCCCCTCCACTTCCTCATACAATAATGTCTTGTTTTTTATGATTGCTGATTTCCTTTCTTACAGTGACAAATGCACCGAAAGAGCAACAGTTAGAGAGCGGCGGAGACGAGTTGGCGGAGGTGTCATGGCGTCATCAGCAGCAACCTTCGTATGCACCACCCATCTCGTCAGCAGCCGACCCCTACAGCGCGGCAGGTAGGTACATATTGTTTCAAAGTACTATTATTTATAATGATCTTTTTTCAGAATGACATACTATGAAGATGTAAACTTAATGATATCACAACGCTTGTGATATCAGCTGTTTTGAATGACAATTTATCTCAGATATTATTTTATGTGTGCTATTGAATCTGAATTGAACCACATCTAGAATAGTAGTTACAGGCCTCTTGTACACACAACATATGTTTTATAGTAATTTACCATTAGGGAAGTACAGTTTTGTATTACTAAAGGATCTTCTTGACATAATGCCCCAGGCCCTGTAAATGTGGTTGCCATGTGTGTACAAGAGGACACACAAACACACTACCATAGTTCATTGATGATATATTATTCATTTATCATGTGCTTTATGCTTGGAATCAAGTAAGTGTTATATTACAATATATGAAGCTGAAGTACTTGAGCAACTTATCTTGATGTATGGCATTGTAATCATTGTATTTTTTTATATGTTCCAGGTTATTACGGTACAACAGCACTTCCTTATCAAGCTTTTGGAGTCGGGGATGGGACATGGTCCACCAACGGAACAGATCCGATGACTTTCCTCGGAGGATACAATCCTCACGATTCTTATGGAATGGATGGTAGCTAGTATTTATTCAGTAATTCAAGACAACATTATTCACTCATTAGCATAATGAACATGCGATAAGTAATGGTGAACCAATATGAAATTGGTCACACACTCATTATGCTGCAAAACAAACTGACTAATATAGGAATATTAGCATTAACTTTTATTATACCTACATACATTTTAACATTTCTCACTACTGTTTATATACAATGACTACCATCACAACATTTCATTAATTAATTTACAAATTCATAGTAAACAGAGAAATAACGATTTCGTCGTTGTTCAAATTCCATTTCTCATTGCAGGTGTGTTCGGCCACTCAACTACGCCGTTCTCGACGGCCGCGTTCGGTCAGCCCGCCTCGACTTTTAATTATTTTCACGGTAACGGCGACTACTCCACCTGGGGTCAGCTAGGTCGCGCTAAACAGTATGACGATTACTACAGGAACGAGGGTCTGTACGTGCCCGACGGCATCAAGGCGGTCGAGAGCGGCGTGCAGGCGCTCGCGCTCGGCGAGCACAAGGCCGACAAGGAGCGCGCGCCCGAGCCCAAGGACGCCGCCGGCGCGCCCAAGAAGATGACGTGGGCCTCCATCGCGAGCCAGCCCGCCAAGCCGGCGCCCTCCGCGCAGAGCGCCGGCCTGAAGAAGAAGGGCCCCGGCATGCCGCCGCCGCCGATCATCCCCGGCAAGCACAACATGGACATCGGCGCCTGGGACGCCGGCAAGAGCGCGCCCGTGGCCACCGCGCCGCCGCCGCCGCCGCCCCTCGCTCCGCCCGTCGCGCCCGCGCCGCCGCCGCCCGCGCCGCCGCGCCCGCTCGCGCCACACGCGCCCCACGCGGCCCACGCGGCCCACGCGCCTCACGCGCCCCACGCGCCCCACGCGCCGCCCGCCTGGGCCCGCGCGCCGCCGCCGCCGCGCCCGCTGCCGCCGCCCGCGCCCGCGCCGCCCGCCGCGCCGCCCGCGCCGCATCCGGTGCTCGACGAGCTGCGAGTCAAGAACGACTACAACCCCAAGGAGTTCGACCTCGGCGCGCCGCTCGCGAGGTTCTTCGTGATCAAATCGTACTCGGAGGACGACATCCACCGCAGCATCAAGTACGAGATCTGGTGCAGCACGGAGCACGGCAACAAGCGGCTCGACGCGGCGTTCCGCGAGCGCGAGCGCGAGGGCGGCGTCGTGTACCTGTTCTTCTCGGTGAACGGCAGCGGGCACTTCTGCGGCATGGCGCGCATGACGAGCGCGGTCGACTACAACTCGAACTCTAGCGTGTGGTCGCAGGACAAGTGGAAGGGACAGTTCCGCGTGCGGTGGATCTATGTTAAGGACGTTCCGAACGTGCAACTTCGTTATATCAAATTAGAAAACAACGAAAACAAGCCAGTGACGAATTCTCGTGACACTCAGGAGGTGCCGCACGCCAAAGGGCTGCAGGTGTTGCGTATCATGCATAGTTACTGCCACTCGACGTCTATTTTCGACGACTTCATTCACTACGAGAGGCGCCAGGAGGAGGAGGACTCGCGTAAAGTGCCCCACCATAACAACCAGGATAATAACAGGGACGATCACGAAGGGGGTGGTCGCGGAGGCGGTGGTGGCGGTGGTGGCGGTGGCGGAGGCGGTGGTGGTGGCGGCGGTGGTGGCGGTGGTGGTGGTGGTTACCACCGCAACTACCGCGAGTACCGCGACGGGCGGGACGGGCGCGATGGGCGCGACGGGCGCGACGGGCGTGACCACCGTGATGGGCGCGACGGGCGCGACGCCCGGGACCACCGGGACGCGCGCGATTCGCGGGACCCGCGGGACGCCCGCGACCACCGCGACCACCGCGACCACCGGGACGACCGCGACGGCCGGGACAACCGCGACCACGGGTACCGTGATCGGGATTCCAATTATAGACCTCATCATAAGGTAAATGACTCAAATACGTCACTTTATTAAGTCTACAGTTCAATTATTAGCAGTAAATAATATTTTGCCATTTGTTTCAGGACCGTGATGGCTCGCGTGGCCGTGGACGCCCTCGCAATTGATGATATATCGATGAGAGCTATTTGAGGACTGGCTTCTCTCCATAGACGACTAGTACTCGAGTAATAATTGGTACCGTTATAAGAGCAGATGTATGTGTCGAGGCATACACGACAGACACGGGGACATTGTCCTTCGGAATCGTAACCGTTGATGTTGCGTTACAATCTGAACAATTAAAATGTAACATAGAATATTGATTGTTTTAAACAGTGCATCATTAAAAAACTCTCAACAAATTAAAATGTGCTAAATATTTTGTACTGGAAGAACGTTTAATTAAACAAACGCCTAGTGAACCGAACATTAATAAATAACAGCATTCATCATGTGCCAGTTGCGTGACGCATGACGATGAGTGGAATTGTGGACTTTGTTTCAAATTTGTGGACTGAATCAATGAAATATACTAATTTTTATAACTAGGAAATTCTGTGGTGAGAGGAGTTGATCCTTTTATTAGGGACTGGTGAAGTTAATTGAAATGATGACAACAACACCAATATATTGTGCGCTGACTAAGTGTAGTGATAATGAGGTACCACAGTCATCAAGTGTTGTATAAAAATGTTTAAAAAATGTTAACGATTTAGTATATCAGTGGTGACTTGATGTAATTTTGTATTACATGAAATAAAAAAAATTGTAATCAGATGGGGTGTGGAAATTTTGTATACATTTTTTTATTATCCATTATGGACACCTGAATTCTCTCGTGGCATTGGGTTCTGTTAATATTTCTATGTATGTATATAATAATTATCAAAAATATTATTTCATTAAACTGTTACAAAGTTAAGGTCGATCTGGAATTTGTAAAAACTGTATTTAAAAATTTTTGCAAATTGGTAATATCTGAAATTTAAATTGTGCACAAAAACACAAGTTTATACATAGTTTTAATTGTTTACAATTTGAGCCATCACCATCAAAATATATAGTGAATTTACTCAACCCACAATTGATAGGAATTGTGTCAAACCCACATATTATTACATAATGATTGTTGTTCCTGATCGATCTTCACTAATCTTAGCTAAATGAAATGTGATCGCCCTACTACTAAAACTGTGCAACTGATAACTGATCTATGGTTTTCATGATAGTTTTAGGTAGATATTAAAATATTCCTTGTTGAATTTTTTAATTGTATGTACATATATACATTTTAATATTTTCTATTTTTAAGAGCAACTAACTGCAGTGTGACGAGAGAAATTGATGATCGATGAAATAAAATATCAATTTTACTTTTCAATATGTTTGTTACATATGATATCTCCCCACCTTTATTTTAAAGTGCCTTTTTTGAACCATTCATAATTTGAAGTAGACTTCTGTAGCACTAGTGCCACATAACTATATTTTTATTTTCAATTTTTAATAATTTGTAGTATAGGAATTTGCTGAGGCATTCTATTTTTTTTTTTGTTTTAATACTTTTAGTTTGTATCCTGATTTAACCAGGGAATTTTTCTTCCTTAGTTACACATCAAGTGTTGATTTATAAAAATTATGTCGTACCTTTATAAAGTTATAAAATTCCCTTAAAAGCTGATACTGGATTAAAGCCTATCATAGAATTTTTAAGTATTATTTTTCTTCCTTTGCCCTCGGTATAACATCTATATGTTTTTAATTTTATGATGTAAAAGCATTGTTTGTCTTTTAATAATGTTCACTAGGAATAAACATGATACAAATTACAATAGAAAATAGGTACATAGCTACATCATTATTCGTGTTAAATCCCAGTTAACATTATTACGCCATAATTCAAAGGAGTAATATATGAAAAGACAGCATGTTTTATTATTAACATTTTTTTCATTCGAGGCTTTATTCTGTAATAGAGGAAGATCCCAGAGCTGCCAGACATCACTTATTTTCTAATGGACAAAATATATACCAGTGAGTAGTGGTGGGGTGTACTATGATCATATGACTAGTTGCTACCTTGACCAGACGGCCATTTTTCAGGTATCAACTAATAAAGGTACATAGAAACACTGCTCACCTCACTTAAATTCTGATGGCTGATTTTGACATATATTTCAAACAATATCATTAAAAATCAGGATTCATTACTCCCAGACACATGCGGTCGGCGGTTTTGCCTTACAGACGCTTTAAAGCTATGAAAAAAATTAATGAAGGTTACTTATTTTCTGATGCTTGATTTTTATATATGTTAATCAAACAACTATTTTAAAACGTTTTGCAAACGGACAGACCGATCCAAGGGGCCAAACATTCACCAGACCCAACTGTTTTAGATTTTTTTTTTCAAATTGAATGTAGTTAAGTTTTTTCAATAAAACAGTTCGTAAGGTACATTTCTATAATTATTACGGTCAGATGAGCACTTTTCAGTTTTGTCCATTAGAAAATAAGTGACGTCTGGCAGCTCTGGGATCTTGGACCATAACATCTAAACACGGCGAAGACAATTTGTTAACGTCAAGATGGCGGGACCCCGCCTGGTTTTACACGTATTAATTTGAATATTTGTTTAATACGAATAATTTGAATATTTTAACATTTCATCCTTGCGCAAAAAAATTCTAAACCTATAAAGTTTAAAATATTCTTTAAAGACAATGTTATGAAGAGTGTATTTAGATAGGTATCAAAATAGCGGGAATCTTAAATTAAGCACACGAAATTTTAATACGATTGAGTATAACTACGTATGTATCACTTTCAGAATGCACCATCCCAAAGCACATATAATAAAATATGAAAGTAAAAGTAACAAACTAAACGCGTAAATAATCTTCGTTTTCTCCCGTTTTTACACATTTACCATTGTTTCTTTGCTCCTGTTGGTCGCAGCATGATGTTTTATAGTCTAAAGCCTTTCTCGATAAATGGTTCATCCAACAAAAAAAGGTTTTTTAGATTCGAACCAGAAGTTCCTAAGATTAGCGCGTTCAAACAAACAAACAAGCTCTTCAACTTTATAATATTAGTATAGATAGTAAACAGTAATATTATAGTAATTGTATAGATAAGGAGGATACCCTCTGAATCCCAGAAAACAGCAGCCATGAGTTTTCCAACCGACGGAGACACTTGGAACTTCTTCGGAGGTGGTGTGCCCTTTTTGTGCCACTGCATGGAGTCTTGTTTGGATTCAGGCTCATAATGGTGAACCCAAGTTTCATCTCCAGTTACAATTCCGTTCAAAACTTCATCCTTTTGTTCACTACAGAGCGCTAAAAACTCGCGACAACACTTAACTCGCCGCTGCTTCTGGTGTGGCGAGAGCATACTCGCCAAGATGGTCGTGTAGGATGTGGAAAATGGAAAACCAATCATTTCTGCAAGCTGCTTCCCCTTAAAAGGGCATCTTCCAATATTATTTTTTCAAGTTTTTCGACGTTTTCTGCCGTGGTTGCCTCGACAGGCCGCCCCGGCCTCGGATCATCCAGGGCAAGAGTCCCGGTAAAAAGAAGACATATCTTCCAAAATAGTCTGGGGATGTTTTCCTTGTTTGGTCAGGAAATTGATGACTGCGCGAAACTCAATTTTCTCCATGTTGCAAATTTTCTTCCGGATTGACTTGTTGATTGATGTGTAGCTCAGTTAATTATGATCTATATTTTTAAAACTTAGTATTTATACTCCATACCCCTCAATCCGCGAACTTTTTGACCCGCCCTCGGAACAGAGAAAGTGCTGCGGGCTTTGATTTCCCACACTGTACTCTTCTGTGTGCCTGAAGCACATAACAATACCTAAATAGTTGAATAGTATTCTATTTTGTTTATACAGGCTGTCCCAAAAAGTAGTGTCAAGCGGAAGTCCTGAGATAGAACACCCCGTGGGGCATCCGAAAAATGTACCTATGTTCCGCGATTTTTTTTTGTTTTCGAGTTATGATGTTTTTTCTAAACTTTTCAGAGGGCCTACCATGAGTTGGCTATCGTAAACTTACGTCCGTTAAAAACCTATCGAGTTGTTTTTTTCATATGGCCGATTGTAGTTCTTCGCGTAACCACCAGCCGGCGCTGTACATGTTTTTCATAGACATATTTACGTAGTCGATATCGAGCGCGTAAGTTTTAAACTCATGGTAGCCTCACAGAATAACTGACCTAACCGACTAAAAATATTCTAAAGAAAAAAGTATTTGACTTTTTTGAGAAATTCTTTTTGCAAATCAATTTTCATGAGTTTTTCTTTGATGCCTAAAATATTTGTCTCCATAACTTATACGGAAGTTTTCAAAATTATGGTTAACTGAAAAATTACGTTCTGTAAATAATGTCTTACAATTTCAACTTTAAATTTAAAATATTAGGAGGTAGCTGCATGGCTCTCAAGTAACTTTAAAAACTGCGCCAGACTCTCAGCTTTCTTTCTTTCTTTCAGTAATCATTGATAAAAACTTGTACCTAATGGGCTACTTTTGCTGAAATTAGGCTTCAAAGACAGAGAGGTGGACAAATCATAAAATTTTCCATTTGATTACGAAGTATTATTTGGACATTTTATTATTTCTAAAGTTAATTAGTTTGTTGACAAACCTAAATTTAATACACCCGATACGATCTCCCAGCTCGGCGGAAGATCTTCCCTTTTAGGATCACTCCTAAACATTGAATTTGGTATTCATCCCTAAAAGGTCAATAATTCTCATGGTACAAGGAATTTAGTTGCCCACCCAATGATCGCCAATTATTTTATTGTTTAGTCGGTCAAAAAGTATTTTGCAATGGTTCTATAGTTAATTTAGGCGTGCGTAACGGGTTATTCCCATTTGTCCTCTCTAATCTTTCTCCCCTTTGAGGTACGACTCTGAAAAATATTCAATCTGCCCAGTATTTGTGTTAATTTTTAACTGTCTCATCATAATCCTCTACTTGAGGCTCCAAGTGAATTCATTAGAAAAACTCTCAGTGACCTCAAAGGGAACAAATAGGAATAATCCCGTGTAACAGGCAGGACTTTCGAGGTACAAAATGATTTACAAATAATTTAACTAAGATGGGTAAAATATTATCCCTTATATTCTGAAAAAATCCTGTTGTAGTTATACTAAGGTTCTAGTTACAAAAACTAATTTTGTTTTCAAATCTAATAATGCCTACTATCTTTTATTTCTGACACCCTACATTACACATAATATTCCTTTGAATCTAGCAGTACCTGTTGAAGACTACCTAGCTGACTACTGTAGTTACCTAATAGTTAAGTATTTTCAAAAAACCCATAGAAAGGCTGGCAAAAACAAAAGTAAAATGGATTTTTAATCTTATAAAATTTTTTACTCACTACATTTTAGGGTTTAGCGAGGATTCAGAGCATCAACATCTAACGTAGAAACGACTTGGAACTTGAAACTATTTTTATCAGTTACTAAAACCTTCCTCTTGAATCACTTCTATTGGAAAAAACCGCATCAAATCCGTTGCGTAGTTTTAAAGATTTAAGCGCACATAGGGATATAGGGATAGAAAAGGTGACTTTGTTTTTATACTATCTAGTGATAGTGATGATGGATGGCCTCTTCAAGTGGATCGCATTCAGAAAAAGGATATCAATTTTAATGTATAAGAGTATCTAACATGTACATTTTTGCATATTTAAAAATTAAATGTTGAAAGATCTCTTACAAAACGCGAAAAGTTATCAAAACATTGCTTTTGTGTCAGATTATTTCCAATTCAGCTTTTGTCCAATAAATTAGATATTTCTTTGCGTAATCGTTTCGGACCAAACGTCAAATAACTCAGTCTAGAGGGCGTGCACATCGCGTATTCCCAGCTGTCAAGCACAGGACTGTCAAAGTCGGCCTATCCAATGCGTTTGGTTGTCTTCTATTCGTGCAGTTCGACGAGTGCTAAACGCCAAACGCCAATGTTGTCGTGTTTAGGTTCGCTGACAGACGGTCGCTCGATTTACTTGTGAATCACACATAGGATTCGCTTCGGCTTTGTTTTGGTATATCATACTTCAAGTTTTAATCTTCAAAACAATGATAACGAACTCTTATCACATAGATTTAAAAGACGATAAAGAAAATGTAAAGTTACGTCGTTACGATACGTAAATAGACTAGAATAGGGAATAAGTGAACATTTCATTTTACCAGTGTGAGTGTTAAGCTGTAGATATTTTTGTAAAAATGAGACATGCATTCGGCCGAAATGCAAAAAAGTGTGTCTGTGCAAGTAGATAGTGATTTCGCGTTGTTGCTGCCCAGCGGTGCCTATGAGATAAAAAAAATGGAACCAAGATCAAAGCTTCGGAAAGTGATACTGTTCTGTTTACTACTTTCTCTGTTTGGGATGGTGGCCTTTGGATATTTCTGCCCAGATCAGGTAAGCCTTCGCACTATATAATCGTCTCACTTTTTTATTTAAACAATCATATTTTATAATATGTGTTTCCTTCATGTTTATCTCCTAGTCTGGTACCATGCCTTTCATAGAAATAGGTTACAAAAATAATTGAAATTATCAAGTAATTTGTTGTTGTAGGTAGTTATGTACATTACCTAAATTGGGTACACAGTATTATTTGTAAAAGCTTTTAAAAAGGGGAAACATCAAATTGAATGTAAATAATCAAAGAGGTAGAGTCACTATTGTTGCATTCTTTAGATAATACCAATGGTTCTTAGTTTTTATAATAGAAAATGTTTCTTAATGTTTACTAACATTACATAATAATCCTTTGAAAACATATTAATTACCCGGTTATACAGTTTAAGAATTTTGTATTTTTTTTGCATAATTATTAGGTCAGTCATTCAGGCTTCGGGAGATATATTTACTTAACAGATTTTGTTTTTATTTATTTATTTAACAATATTTTCAAAGAACAGGTTACTGTACCTATTTTCAAATGCAAATCAAAAAATGGAGAAGTTAATATTTCCAAATTTAATTTATCTTATCAATTATTACCATTAATTTTATTAATTATAGAAACCACAATCATACATTTTTATCTTTGTAATTAGGTAATATCACATACATTACTTAATTAAATTATAGGACAGGAAAATCCAACTCAAACAATACATGTACATATACTCAACTAAAGGACAAACCACATGGATAGGTATTTTGTCAGTTTACATTGTATGGTAACTTTTATGTTTTCGTATTTAAAATAGGAGATGTCTTTTTAATTGATACAGATTTTAAACATAACTGAATATTGTTAGGTTATCGATAGCAAATGGTTCCGTTATTGTTGATTTAAATTTTTTATTCTTATTTTAATGGCTTCGGCTTTGTGCCATATCACTTTTTGATTTTCATTTGAGGATATATTTTAATTATACATTCAAAAATTTAAAAGATTTTCTAGCGAGTGATTAATTAATGGATATGTAATAATTTAATAATGACTAAATAAAAAATCACAGAATATGTAAAAAAAAAAAAACGGTTAAACAGTTTTACATATTTAGCTCAACCCATACAGTATTTATTTGTGTGTTTGTTTGGGTCAAAATAAGAAATTGAAATTTAAGTAACTACCTTCCTATTGTCAGATTGTTATGTTAAAGTATGTTTTATCTGTAAAAAGACCTTTCTATATTTGTTTATTATGAATAATTAATAAAAAAAATGTGATTAGTGAATGCTTTTATTCTTATTATGATTTGTACCATACAATGACAAATTTTGCAACATCAATGTTATGAGATCTTCAAATGTTTTATTCACTGTGGTTCAACATGACTATGAATGAAGTCTTATTTAAGCACTAAGAATTGTTAATTCATATGATTTTTTAAAATTTGGTATTGGTGGAGACCCTCTCAAGTGTTCTTCCTATACTATCACCTATGTATGAAAAGATAATATACAGGTTGTCCCAAAAAACGAAAGTCCTGAGATAGAACACCCCATGGGGCATCCGAAACACCCCTTGTATGTTGTTTTTAATGCTATTGAAGTTCAATGTAAATTTAAAATTTGAAAAAATTTAAACTTACATTGAGCCCGGACCGATAATATTTGATCACTACCGGTGGTGGCGCCACCCGTGGCTAACGGGTAAAAGGTGATGGAAAAATTCGCATTTGTGACGTAATTTCCTGGATAGCTCAGAGGTTGAGCAACAGACGCGATATCGGGAGGTCCGGTGGTTCAAGGTCCCGTTCAGGCGGGGTCATGAATGCGAATTTTTTCATATGATTTTTTAAACATTTTGGTATTCGTGGAGACTCTTTCAAGTTTTATTAATCACCTATGCATGAAAAGATAATAATTAGGAAGCAGACCTAAGATCGAAAGCGTTCCTTAAGATCAAGAAGCATAAATGAACCACAATGCATACCTACTAACATATTTGATTCTGACCATGAGACACACCATTGAGTGATAATCAAGCATGTTTGAGCATAGTATCTGCAAGCTATGGTCAATCAGGCTGTTGTTTCTATATTGTGTTCCTATCTGTCGCAAGCAATGGGCTTGCAACTACAGTGTACATTGTACCAACATCAAAGAGGTTTCATGCTGCATAGTTGACTTGTCAAGCAGAATTGGCAATGGATTATGTCTCTGATGATCTTGTACGTGTTACCCAAGCGGCTGGCCGCACGTATGATAACTGATAGGCCGTGATACCTACAACTACTTAGTTTAGAATCGAATACTTTTACCGTTAACGGTTTATTTAGCGCATGAGTGCAATTATTTCATCAGATCGATGTGATACCATCTAAAAGTATTTTTTTATAGGTAATAACAAACATAACAAAAAATATCCGAGATTTTCGTTTAGCAAACATTTAGCGATTACTTTTTACTAGCTTTCCACCCGCGACTCTTTTATACTTCTTTATAGCGTAGTCGGGTAAAAAGTAGCCTATGTCCTTTCTCAGGCTCTGGATTATATCTGTACCAAATTTCATTTAAATCGGTTCAGACAGAGTTACTTTCGCATTTATAATATTAGTAAGGATAGTAAGGATTTGAAGATAAGATTTTGTTGTTGGTATCTCTCTACCAAAACTTGTCTGTTCGACTATTAAAACGTCAATATTGGTGATAGTTAAATGTATTTAAAGCTGACCGTGCTAAATTAGGTTGACCTAAATATTATGTTAAAAATTGTACCACAAGAATAAGATTAATACTACATTTGTTGAATAATAAGGGTAATGTGACATTTCACATTTATAACAGTATTCAAAAGTATTTCCATTACTTGATTACGATGCAACGTTGTTATGCCTACCACTTGGCGAGTATCATTAATCTGATTAAAAAAGAAAAAGTAATAGAATTACGAGCCCAACAATTTTCTAAATTAAAGTCGCTTCAATATAAAGTTGCGTTCACTGTCCGATACTGAAATACTGGCATGCGTAGTATAGTGGGTAGGTGAATATCTAGGTATCGGCACAAAACCTAGATTAAATTAGTTGCGAGTGCTGAAACTCGCTAACGATGGTATACACTAACTGTTGTCCACATGGAGGCTAATTGGAAGATTACTGAACAAAAAGGTTCGTTTTGTTTGTTGGTACACAAGCTTTATCAAAGTTTGGACCTACTTACTTAATTAATAAATGTATGAATGATATAATTTGCCTCTAATGTAATGACGATGAGTTTTAGCGCCATTTTACCTTTATGAGACTTCGTCGTCCCTTGTTATTGGTGACAATGAAAAAACAACCCAGAACCTCTTATTAAATTACCTAGTTTTGAGATAATATTTTTACGGCTCCCATTTTTTCGGTCGTTAGATATAAAGTAGGTTTGCTTTTCTTGGAAATTTTACTTAGGAAAAAGGGCTCAGCACAATTAAAACGAGGCATTTTATCCTATTATAAAGGCAAATGAAATTTATGATACTATTGTATAAGTAGATCATTACTTGCGGCAATGGAAAGAGGAAACTTATTCATGCAAACGTAGCTGGCAAGAAAGTTCCAAAGGTGTTTTAATTGTCCTTAATTCAGAAGCGGGTCTCATTGTATTCGAGAACTCTTCATATAAGAAAGACTGTTCGCCGTATAGGGATAGTCGACGCGCAAGTCCCTTACTCGAGGCGGTTTAAAAGGCTGTCCGGTGACTTATACTGTTTTGGCGTTATTAATCCGGAGAAAAAGCCAACGCGCTGACCACGCTCAGAGTTTTGGCCTCAATGTTGCTATACTAAACAAACTATAGGAATGTGGAATCATTACATTGGCGTGTAGTATTATATTTACTTTTATACGTAGGCTGGATTTGCAACAGTGGTAATGGAATACTTTACTTTGTAAAAGTTTCCAACGTTTTGTCGGCACGCAAAGTATTTTAAGACCGTACTTGTTGAAGATTTGGCAACTTTATGCGAGTTTTGAGTTGAAAGCATTGCTTGCATTCCCATTTCTTTTCTGAAAAAAAACTCAAAGAAACTTTATATTTCATCCGAGAGAAAATTAGACGTTCAATCGTGGACTTCTCGCCTCAAAGCCTGCATTAAAAATGTAATTATTCAGGGAATTAATTTTAACTTTCTTTTTTATGATCCGCTTAGGGTCTTGGCATTTATGTATGCAGAAATCTTTCAGGGCTGTATTAATAATATTCTTTGGCTCAATGTGCTATATTGGGAATGTAATTTCGACGAGGTTTTGTTATGTTCAATGCGGACCACCGGGGTATTGTCTGCAAATATCTGGATCAAGAGATTAAACGTCGCTGATAAAGTTATCAGTGGCAGTGTAATTAACCAGGTGTCGCGTGGGAGGCTCGTTGTCAGGAAACCGATTGTAATCCGGATAACTGCAATGGGTCTGGTTCGGTTAATGTTGGCCTGGGGGTAGCGGACTTGAGCGAACATTGTGTAGCGGTGCAAAATAATTAATCTTATACCGCCTGTTTTATTAACGTTGCAAATAGAGTTATGTTGTTTCAAATAACAATTTTGTAATGGTCACTGTCGTTACATACATATGTTTCAACGGGACTTTACACGTCATCATTAGATTGCTAAACCACAGGCTACTGCTATTTACTGTAAGAAGATTCAATAAGATCCTACAGCCAATATTAAAGCTTATAATGTTCACTACATAGGGAGGGTAAAAAATCAAAAAGTTTAACATCTGACGACTGTGACTGTACAAACTGCGGTTATGAGCTTAATTAGGCAATACGAGTCGAAAGTTTTAACCGCAATTTAGGTTCGCGAACTACACGTGTTAAAAAGTGGTACAACACACATACAAAAGAGATACTATAACACTCCCTAATAACGTCGATGCCGGGCGCCGTTAGTAGTTAACTCGTCCGTGATTATGCCACTCTCCCGTTGATATTGTTACGCGTACATGACTCTGTGCTGGAGCTTTGTTCTAATTTTGTGCTTTAAAAGATAACTAGTTTTCAACTTGTAGGTGGGTATGTGAATTTTCATACTTACTTTTATAGTCACGTGCTAAAGTAGAGGTGTACGTTTTAATGTTCCTCTTTATAATGGGTTTGGACTAGCGACTCATTTATAAAGTGTTTCTTTACTATATTATTAATTTTTATACATAAAAATATCAAATTAAAGCCGCGTCTAAATGTTTTAAAGATGTAAGCATACATAGAACACACAGATAGCGGGAAAGAATTTGTTATATATATAGTTTTATATTAACTACTTAGTTACATTAAAGAAGAAACAAATTAGAGGTGAGGAGAGCCAACTGCTCTCGCCTCTAATTTCTCCCTAAAATCCGCTCCTCTGCAAGTCCGGAAATGATGAAGAGGCTACTCGAAGCCATCATCGTATGTCAGTTAGGAAAAAAAAGATAAAATAAAGTGTTTTTTAAACTACAATCACCCATATTTAGAAAAGTTTCAAGTATCATCTCCGAAAACTTGTCGATTTGTAGACTACTGTTACTATCGAAACAAAGAAGCAACGATAATAAAGTGGCGAAAGCTCGCGAGTTCGCAGTTTCTGCCCACATATGGCACGGTGCGGCCTGTCCGCCCAACGGCGGTCCGGGAATTGATAATGTGCAGGATAACACCTGGCCAGACGCCTACAGGCGAGACAAACTAGACGCATACTTTTATCTCGCGATGCCAACTTGCTTTGAACATGCGAAATGGTTGCGGATCGCTGGCTGATTGCCGATGTGCGAAGTTTTTGATATGTTTTTTTTACTAAACCCAAAGAAACGCTCTCTGTCGTGCTTTCACACCAAAACGAAGGAAACAATTTGAATGAAATTTGGTACACAGATAGTCTAGCTAGAGTATGACGTAGGCGACATACGAAATCGTTAATTTGATAGTATTGTTTAAAGCGACAAACGAATCCACGCGTTACAGTATAAAATACTTAATTAATATGCGTACAACAAGTAGGTATTCCTACTACTTGTTTTATGCATACAGAGATTAATTAAAGATTCATATATTAATTTGACTTTTCACCCGTAACAAAAATAAAAACTTGAGCGAATACATCGGTAGTCGAAATTCGTTCTTGTTAATTAATAAGGCTCACATTTGAAAGTTTTAAATTACATTTTGTGTGATTATTGAGTTCTAACCTACACCACGAGGATTCATTGATGGAACAATGAATCACTATGCGGTATGACCACAACCGAGTTAAATTATTTTATAATTAGTTCCTACTGTTGTGTTGATTTATTCTGAGTGTTCATTGATTAGTAAATTAGTCACAATGATTCTATATAATTGAACTATTAATCCGATAAAAGCCTGCTTCCTTCTTGAATGAATAAAATACAATTTGAAGAGTAGTTTGAGACTCTGTTGAACTTTTTTGTGATAGAACTTTGGTTAGACCATCAAAGTTGAATCGAATGCAATACTCTTGTTTCTCTTTCTTGATCAAGTATTTTTAACAGCACACATTTTAAATAGACTTTTAGATACGGTAGCGTTCAGCCGCGGCTGGCAACACACGCGATTATAGCATTAACTTTGTTCATTAGCTTTTTTCATCACAAAACCTTGTAGATAACCGCTTACTTCACTAATATATTTTCAAGGCGAAATTCTCCAAAAGCTCAGGGGAAACGTTTAATAAAATTCACCTACCACTTCTTAACTGAAGCGTGCTAAACTTATCCATTTTAAATCTCTCAGAGCTTTTTTTACCAATAAATGTAATACATTTTATTAAGAACTTTTATTTATCCGCGTAATACTGTAGTAAAAACAGATTCTAGTTCACAGGTGATTTGTAATACTAGTTATATTTATAACGATAAATCAAGTATTTAAACCTATTTGGCACTTTCACAAAAGTACATAGCTCTATATTATTACCTATAATAACAATAAAGTGTTATTTAATTATAAAAATATATAAGATTTGTAGTAGCATTACAGCAGTATTAGCAGTAAACTAAATTCAAATAAAAATAATACTGGTTATTTTATATCATCATGTAAGCGCTTTCATAATAAAAACTTGTTGTCACACACCTGAACTGAATAAGCATGACATACTGTGGTTTGTAATTAAATCTAGTCCGATACCTACATACTTAATTATAGTTATTTACGTCGCCCCGGCGCCAGGTCACATTACTCACTTACCAATAATATAATATGTTACGTGTTACATATTGTAAACTCGTAACAATGTCTAGTAATGTAGTATTACAAAATTGTTGTAACTCAAACAGATGACTGGTGTCGATTGATTGATGGGTAAATGTTTTAATGCGTGTGTCAATGACATGACAATGACCTCGGAAGTCGAATGAATTGTCTGTCTCACAATTTTATTAAAGAAAACGATTAATCAGTAGCTAAAAGCATGTAAAAGACGAATTTACCTAGTAAGTTCTTCTCGTTGAAGGTTAAGTTAAGAAGTGGAAAAATTCTTCGTTGTGCTTTTAGTTAAACTTTTACATTTGATGGGAAATAAAAACGCATCGCAACAAAGCCAATTTAAGTTGCATAATTATACCTGATTGTTTTTGTGGTCAGTCATTGAGCAAGATTAATTAAATTACTATGTGGCAACGTGTACCCAATTAAAATATCGGGATGAATCACGTTTAAACCCTGAGTATTACAGATATTAGGTATCTAAAGCACACAAAGACAATAAACATTCATAGATAGCTTGGATGCGCTAGGTATTGTATAGAATACCTAATTACCTATGTTAATCAGGCTGCCAGTTAGCTTTGATTAATTGTCATTACAAAACTGTATTCTATACTCTATATTTCGTATTAATTACTGCATGTGAAATCTGATAATATTAGCTACATTTAGCTGTCAAATATGTCGCTTACATCATATAGTATATGATTTATTATACGAATAGCGACGTATAAGAAAATAGAGCATATAACGTGAAAATAAGTTATGATCAATAAATTTACATGATTTGCGTATACCCGCACAGCATCCATCAATGCATTACTTATATTACCTTGCAATCTCGGAACTCCAACGTAACATCCATCAGTCATTCGCCAACTGTAAATTACACGATAATGGTTGAAGGGTGCTCTGCTCTCTTCATTAGTGCAAACAAGTGGGGGTGAGATGGCACCCCCGTCACCCCCGTCACCCTCTTGACTTGCTCCGATGTCATACATTTAAAGGCACAATTTAAATGCGAGTCATCTTAGACACCCGATGCAAATTCCGGATATGGCGACGGGAAGGAAGACATTAAAAATGGCTAGTTTTAAAAAGCTGCAGCCATTACTATTATACAGTTTAACATAAGAAAAATCATTTATTTAACAATTGCCGACACACTTACATGTACCAGTCGTATTATTACTACTACTATCGAATACACATATCGAAATATACCTATTAAAGTATATATTGATTAATAAGATTATATGAAGATTATCCTGTCTGTAACGTAAATATTGGTAGACAGAGTATAGCGAAATGTTTGTGAAATGCTTAATTAATTTGTAGCAAACAAACGCATGTTCACAATCATTAAATCATGTATGTACGTACGTACATACGTACGTTGTTCATAAGTCGATAAGTCGAAGGTTGTACGAGTATTATGTATTTCGAATGATTAGAAAAACTTACTCTTTGTTGCAAATTGTTGCAAATTGGGTTAATAGGATAGTTGCCTATTTTTTATTTTGATATATATTGTTACGACCAAACGAGAGCCGTGCAAGCGGGAATTAGTCTTATCGTCGTATGGATAAGGTCTATATTCGCTTGCACGATACGCTACACACTCTGGTAGGTTGTAGCGAGCTCTAGAGTGTTCTAAAGTAATAATAATAGTACGACCTTGAGAGACCGTGCAAGCGAAATTAGTCTTATCGTCATTATGGATAAGGTCTATATTCGCTTGCATCGATACTACGTCACACACTCTGGTCGGTCGGAGCGAGCTCCAGCGAGTTCTAGAAATTTCGATCCCCGCGAGAAGATTCTCGACGCCACGCGAAGAGCTGCGTCCTCACTGGGTATAAAGGGGATGTACGACGCGACGAGACAGTTCCGATTTGGAAAGCGAAGCGAATCAGTCTCCTGCGAACTAAGAGTGATCGAGTGCGTTACTGCGAATAGTCAGTGAAATTCAGTGTTTTAGTGTGATTCAGTGCTTTGAGTGTAATTTAGTGTTCCGTGTTTAGTGTTGTATTAAAGTCGTGTTTCTAATTGTGTTTTTAAGAGTTTAATTGTGTAATTGTTAGTCGATAAATAAATTAATTGTCTTTTGGAGACTTTTGGCGTATCTTGAATTTATCGTACCCCGTTCCCGCAACAATTGGTGTCAGAAGTGGATTCAAGATGCCTCTTACACCACGAGAAGACAGTGAGGGTCGAGTAACAAGGAGTCAAACCGCGGCCCTGCAAGAGGGCGAAGGTACTTCAACGGAGGATCAATTCAAACACCGATTGGGCCTGTTGAGCTTGCAGATTTATTTAAAATGCTGAAGACACAAGCCAGCCGCCAGGAGGAGCAAGCCCGCGAAGAGCAAGCGCCGCCAGGAGGAGCTAGCCCGACTTCAGGAAGCACAATTTTGCCAAGCGCGAAGGGAAGAACAAGCCCTTCGCCAGGAAAAGCAAGACCTTCGCCAGGAGGAACAAGCCCCGCCGCCAGAGGAGCAACTGGTCGAACTCAAGAAAGAGCTAAGCAAAGAGTTTGTTTGGGGGCTATTGAAAAGAAGCACGGGCAAGTATTGAAGAAAGCAGTTGATGCTCTCAAGGATGATGTGCTAAGGCGTCAAGACCCAACACGAAGATCGACTGACCCAACACGAAGATCGACTCACCCAACACGAGGATCGATTGAGCCAGGTGGATGCTGAGATGCGACAGCTGCATACCAAAATGGCAAGAGTGGGGACCCGGGGTGCTACGGTAGTGCCGGATTCTCCGAAAATCGAAGTACCCCACTTCGATGGAACGACGTCTTGGGCAGCATTTTGGTACCAGTTCGAGACGGTGGCTAAAGGAAAGGGGTGGAACGAGGAAGAGTCCTTGATAGCTCTGACTCACAACCTGGCTCTTCGTGGAGATGCCCTGCTCACGTTGGAAAACCCTGCCTTCGGATAACAGAACTTTAGGTGCTCTCCAAAGAGCACTAGAGAACGAGTATAGCGACAAACACCTGGAACACGCGTATAGAGCACAACTCCGCGATCGACAGCAGAAAAGCCTGGTGAGAGTCTGCAGCAATGGGCAACGGAAATCGAAAGGCTAGTCAGACGTGCGTACGTGTCATGCCCGACAATGGTGGAATCAATGATCCCGCAAGCCTTTTGTGATGGAATCAGAGACGCAGACGTCAGGCATACCGTGAAACTGAGCCATCATCAGACCTTACAGGAAGCTCTAGCCCCATGCTTTGGAGGTGGAAGCCGTGCGTCAAGACGCTAGAACTCAACGACTTCGGGAGGTTGTGGTGAAGGAAAAACAACACTTTGGGTCCGATGTGCTATGGCTGCGGCGAGAGGGGCCATATTCGGAAGTAGTTGCCCCAAGCGAAGATGGCCGCCTAGAACGACAGTAGCGTCCTCTACACAAGTGGATGCAGAAGAGCTGTCGTTAAAAGAAGAGCCAGGGCTGTGGGGCGGGCGCTGGCTGGTCAACATCGAGCCCCTACCGTCACTGTTTCACAGATTGGTAATGGGAACAACCTTACAGTGGTTGGACAGCTGAACAGCGTAACGTGTCATTTTTTACTATTGACACCGGTGCTTCAAGAACAATAGTGCGTCCGGAGCTATTGCAAAGGACTATTATGTGGAATCAGAGACCATCCGTTCAGCTTCAAACTGCAACAGGCCAGCCAGTTACCAGTCTTCGGTGAGACGATGGCGAAGATAACCGATTGGAGAACAAACTCCTTTGAATACGGTGTACTCATAGCAGACATCACGGACGACTGCATCATCGGATTGGACTTTTTTAAGAGACCAGAAATGTGTGGTAGACGTCGCTAAACGAGTTCTTAGTTTCCCCGAACAAGAAGTATTCCTAGAGGGAGCGAGATCATGCGCAGTTTACTGCCTGAAAAATACGACCCTACCGCCGAGATCTGAGACTCTGGTCAAAGTTAGGTCCCCTTACACTGCGTGCCAAGGGCGAAGCGTCATCATAGAAAACTGCGGCGACCATCCGAGTTGGATCACAGCAAGAACTCTGGCAATGACCGGAAAAGAGCGCTGGTGCGAGTCATCAATCTTAGCGCGGAGATGAAGTGCAGCTACAAAGAAACTGTGTTATCGGACGGTGCGAGGCAGGTCAATTCATCAGAAGGCTGAAAAAGGGCCGGGAACCGGAATCCCTGTCAACGAGATGACGTTACGCCGCTCCTAGCAAATTGTAAGGACAAACTCTCTGAGCGGGAACTTCAGCAAGCTAAAGGTTGTTGCTAGATTTCAACGACATATTTTCGAAGGGTGACCATGATTTGGGAAGGACAGGTCTCGTTAAACACAGAATAGACACAGGGACGCGCCACCAATAAAGCAGCGGCTAGACGCCTTCCATTTGCCAAAGAGAAGGAGGTAGCAGACATGGTTGCTGAGATGCAGAAGAACCGCATCATAGAACCTTCAACAAGCCCGTGGTCTTCGCCAGTAGTCCCGGTAAAGAAGAAAGACGGCAGCACCAGGTTTTGTGTGGACTACCGGTTGTTGAATAATGCAACCAAGAAGGACAGCTACCCTCTGCCCCGTATAGACGGACACACTGGACATGTTGAGCGGCATGAAGTGGTTCTCAACAGTGGACCTTAAGAGTGGGTACTGGCAGGTTGACATCCATCCAGAAGACAAGAGAAGACGGCATTTACGACCGGAACTAGGAATGGATTATGGCAGTTCAACGTCATGCCCCTTTTGGTCTTGCAACGCTCCAGCGACATTCGAGCGGTTGATGGAAAGGGTACTGGTTGGACTTCTAGGTGATGCCATGCCTGGTCTATCTGGATGACATCATTGTCATGGGTCGAAATTTCACAGAGCATGTCAGTAACCTGAGGAAGGTTTTCACTAGAATACGAGAAGCCAACTTGAAACTCAGCCCAAAGAAATGCACGTTTTTCAAGGAAGAAGTTGCTGTCTTTAGGCCAAATACATTATTTCATCGGACGGTGTAAGGACCGACCCAGAAGATAAAAAGCTGTCCAAGAATGGCCCGTACCAGCTAACAAGACCGACGTGAGATCATTTTTGGGTTTATGCGCATACTACCGGCGCTTTGTAAAGAACTTCTCTGATATAGCGAAACCTCTTCATCGGCTCACGGAAGATAAACGAGTATTCGCCTGGGACTTGGGAATGTGATCAAGCCTTCGTCAGATTAAAAGAATACCTCTGCACCAGTCCTATACTTGGCTACCCGAACAGAGAAGGAAGGTTTATCGTGGACACCGATGCTAGCAATACTACACGGCATAGGCGAGTTCTGTCGCAAGAGCAAGGTGAACGGGAAGTGGTGATCGCCTATTTCAGTAAGTCACTTTCTCAAAACCTGAAAGGAACTACTGTGTGACTCGGCATAAAGGAACTGTTGGCAGTAGTAAAGACTCTACAGCATTTCAACAAGTACCTCGTTGGAAGACAGTTTACCCTGCGGACAGATCATGCTGCGTTAAAATGGCTCTTGCAGTTTAAGAACCCTGAAGGACAAGTGGCGCGGTGGCTAGAGCAACTACAGAAGTACAACTTCACAACAGAACATCCAGAGTGGTAGAACGCATTTGAATGCCGATGCCCTATCAAGGAGACCTTGTCCGGTGGCCCTGCAGTCATTGTTCTAAGACGGAGACTAAAGAAAGAAGTCCGATGAATTACCACCCAGGACTTGATAATGAATGGAGCGAAGACGCTATCAAAAAGGCTCAAAGAGGGATAGTGACCTGAGGAAAATATTTGAATGGAAAGAAGTAGGTCAAAAACCTTCTTGGAGCCATGTAGCATCATCAAGCCCCATCACGAAAAGTTACTGGGCACAATGGGACAGTTTGGAGATTAAGGATGGAGTACTCTTCAGGAAATGGGAAACACCAAAAAGGGATCAAACGACACTACAGCTGATTGTACCCCGTAAACAGGTTGCTTCTCTACTGAGGTACATACACGATGGGGTATCCGGGGGACATTTAGGCGTGAAGAAGACCCTAGAGAAGCTGAGACAGAGGTTCTACTGGATACACTGTCGGAGGACGTCGAAGACTGGTGCAAGAAATGTACGACTTGCGCATCAGTAAAGGGCCCACAAACCAGAAGTAAGGGCAAACTCAAGCTGTACAACGTCGGCGCTCCTTGGGAAAGAATTGCAGTAGATGTAGCTGGCCCCTTTCCAGAATCCGACGAGGGAAACAAGTACATCATTGTGGTCCAAGATTACTTCACTAAGTGGCCTGAAGTCTTCGCTACGCCTAATCAAGAAGCAAAGACGGTCGCCAAGAAGTTAGTCCACGAGGTAATTTGCCGATTTGGTGTGCCTCTTGAAATACATTCAGACCAAGGTGAAGAAACTTTGAGTCAGCACTGTTCCAGGAGGTCTGTCAACTGTTGGGTATGCATAAGACCCGTACTACACCAGCACACCCGCAATCCGATGGCATGGTCGAAGATTTAACCAAACGTTGGAAAACCACTTGGCCAAAGTTGTGGACGAGCATCAACGAGACTGGGACCAGTACATACCGCTTTTCTTGCTGTCCTGCCGATCTGCGATCCAACGATAGCACCAGCGCGCAACCCCAGCAATGGTAAACTTCGGTCGAGAAATGCGGCTTCCGGTAGACGCGTTGACTGGGACACCGCCAGAAGCTCCGAAACCAGTAACCGAATATGCAGCTGACCTACAGAAGCGCCTGGATGAAGTACATGCTCTCGTTAGAGACTGCAGTCTAAAATCCAGCGAAAGAATGAAAACCCGTTACGACCGCAAAGCCAACGCCGACGGTTTCGATGAAGGGAGTCTGGTTTGGTTACACAACCCACTCAGGAAGAAGGGCAAATCACCGAAGTTCCAGCCAAGGTGGGAAGGACCATACAAGATCATCACTAGGCTGAACGACTTAACCTATCGGATCAAACAAGGGACAAGAGGCAAGCCGAAAATTGTTCACATTGATCGATTGGCTCGTTACCATGGGTCAAATGATGCTCGGGACGAGCATGACTAAGAGGGGGATAATGTTACGACCACGAGAGACCGTGCAAGCGGAATTAGTCTTATCGTCGTATGGATAAGGTCTATATTCGCTTGCACGATACTACGCTACACACTCTGGTAGGTTGTAGCGAGCTCTAGAGTGTTCTAAAGTAATAATAATAGTACGACCTTGAGAGACCGTGCAAGCGAAATTAGTCTTATCGTCGTAAGGATAAGGTCTATATTCGCTTGCACGATACTACGCCACACACTCTGGTCGGTCCGAGCGAGCTCCAGCGAGTTCTAGAAATTTCGATCCCCGCGAGAAGATTCTCGACGCCACGGGAAGAGCTGCGTCCTCACTGGAGTATGCGTGTATGGGGATGTACGACGCGACGAGACAGTTCCGATTTGGAAAGCGAAGCAGAATCAGTCTCCTGCGAACTAAGAGTGATCGAGTGCGTTACCTGCGAATAGTCAGTGAAATTCAGTGTTTTAGTGTGATTCAGTGCTTTAGTGTAATTTAGTGTTCCGTGTTTAGTGTTGTAATTAAGTGTTTTTAATTGTGTTTTTAAGAGTTTAATTGTGTAATTGTTAGTCGATAAATAAAATAATAGTCTTTTGGAGACTTTTGTCGTATCTTGGATTTAACGTTCCCCGTTCCCGCAACAATATGTAGCTGTGTGGACCACTCAATTACAAAGGCACTTATGAAAGTTGCTACTAATTTTGGAACTTATTTTCGCACTTTTGAAATGGACCTTCATTACCAAAATTTATACATTTAAAGTGGTCTATATCTATTGTCTAATTTCGCCTGAATGTTAGTTTCGGTTTTCCCATTGGTATTGGTTTACCTAAATCTTACCGTTAAGTATGGAATGGCATGTAAAATCAGACTTAGGAAACTGCCCTATTGTTGGCTTAACGCGACGGGCGTTGGAATCAAATCAATTTATGTGTTGCAATTAGCCATTACTAACAGATGACAATAAACGTTCATGCTATCGATGTTCGCACGATATCATACAAAATACATTATTTATGCCATTTTTTACTTCCAAGAGCGCGCGAGCGGTTTCGCTGTTGTAGATGTTAGTATGCGGCTAAAAGTATTTTATCGGTTTTCTCTCCGAGGAAATTTTACTTTTTCCAGATAAAAAAAAAGTACCCAGTCTACTTTGCTCCACGGGCCTTCTAATATCTATATTAAAGAAAAGTTTATCCAGCCCCAGTATTTTCACTTTCGTGCTTACAATATTATCGATTTACTTAGACAACTTCAGGAAATGAAGGCTTAAAAATTTTTTGCAGTTAGATATTACCTGCTAGTAGAATACAATATACTTTGTTCATATTATTGGGCGTTCTCTACTTGAAAACGTCGTAGCCTCTACGACTGGAAAATTATTTTCCTTCATCGATCAACGTCTATAGATGTGTCTTCGTAGTATCATTTTAATTTCACTGAAAGCTGCAAACTCCTTAAAAGGTCTATTGATGAATTCGTAATTATCTTTTTATAATAAACGAGTGTTTCCTTTTGATATTGAGATTTGGTGAGGTTAATTTCGAGAGCAATCGTAATAATTCATTTCGGAGACTGATTACGTAATAATGGCGTCTACGGGCCCCTCGAATTGATTTCGATTATTAAGGGGTCGCGTCTGAGGGGTTCGTTGCTGAATCCTGGATGAGGGAACGTTTTCAAGGGCGTCGTGTCAACACCTCTGCGGGGGTACACGAATTGCCTATTATGTTGTGCGTACATTATAATAAATCTGTATTGTTACCGCATAATATGAATTCATTTTCATAGAACTGTAAGGAGCAATCTACTAACATGTAGGGAACATGTAAGGACGGGATCAAAGGCAGTTTGAGATAGAGTATCAAAATAAGCGATCGTTTAAAATGTTGATCACTATCACAAGTGGACGGTGAATGTCTATGTTTTCTCTAGTCTATTTCGGTTCGTTTGTACAATGTTTGTTTTCTTTATCCAGGTGTGCGCGCTGTCGGCTCGGGAGCGGGTTTCGGAATCCCTTGCGCTCACGTACGCCGAGGCACCCGGGCGGCCGCTCCCTGACGTCATAGCTCAGCCAGGCCTCTCCTACGACGAGGTCCTGCACGATGACTTCAGGTTCGACCTGGACGCGCATGACGTCATGGTCTTCTTGCACATACAGAAAACGGGCGGCACGTCCTTCGGGAAACATCTAGTCATGGATTTGGATTTGAAGGTACGTTGACTAAACATGCATCACTTACGAATATTAGTAGTCTTTAAAGTGGAGTTAGCAATACGACATCTCTTGTACTTTAAACAATGGAGAGTTCAAATGTTCGGTTGCCTACTTCAATGGACGGAATTTCCGTGTTAACTCATAACGTGTATGTAGTTAGATTATACCGGACGATGTTAACTTGTGTAAATGTTATGACGTTGATAATATCATTGGCATATTTTCTCACAATGCTAAGGTCATTTCCACCATTTGAGAATGTAGGTATGTAAATAAGGGGTCTCGGCGAGCTCTTTACAAAATTGCCTTACCCCTTGTTTCCTCAAACGGTTCTATACAAAAGTGAGTATGTAAATTTCGTTTCCATTCTGCAGCAAAAATCCAATCTCTTTTTAGGCGCTCTTTCTTTAAGATCACGTTCACCGAGAATCGAGATCTAAACTAGTTTGGCAGGCTAAGTCACATAAAGTTTAATAAAATTTTCGTTCACGGAAAAAATGTACAAACCATTTTAGGTCTGAATTTGCATGTCGTCTCTTCCCGCGCAGCGCGGCGTCGCCTTTTGTTCCCACCACGATTCCGGCGGATCAAAGAGTCAAAGGACGAATCCTCCTCTATCAATTTTAAACGTGAAAATCTCCATGAAAAATCTGTGAGAAACGTGGCAGACATGTGAAGTGGCTGAGCTCTGCGAGTGGGCTATTAAAGAGAGCGCGCGTGCGGTGACTTCGCAGAATTGATGAAAATGGAGGATACGCTGAGCTCAAAGAAAATGTCGCGTCATGTTCACGCCAGCCCGGCTTGGTGACTTTGCCCTTTAACCAGCCTTTGAGCGGCTCTTTAGAATACACCGCGCTGGAAGTCACGCGTTGCAGGTTAATTAATTATAGAGTATTAGGTGCTAGCTCTGAAGTAGTGGCGTTTAGCGATTCACTGTGTAGGGATATCATTATAGCGTTGAGAATTACGAGAGGTTTATTAAGGGGGATATTTGGGAAAGCCCCTAGAGCCAACTAGTGCTGAGCTGGTTTTGGTGCTACGAATATTCGGGCGAGAATAATAATACTCAACAAAGATCAACCGAATGTAATGCACTCGCACAGTGAATTCCTTTTGAGATTATTCTAAGATACCTAATCGCGATGCTAGGTTCCATTAATGTTTTCCCTTTAAGTATGACTAAAGCAAGTAAAAGTCCGACACAATAACATGAATGATTTATTTTGTCTGACTCACGAACGTTTAGTTTTATTGATACATCAATCTAAATAATATTGTGTCGAGGGGATCGGTCGTCGGTGTCACAAGTCTATTGAACTTTGCTCTGCGCTCACTAAATCTGGTTTGTACAGTCAGCCAAATTATTAGCAATGTTTATGTGTTGAAAGCAAGTGTTTGTAATAATAACATAACTGTAATTACATTACTAAACCAATATTATAATTGGAATCATGTTAGTGGTCAACTTTGATTAAGTCTTACACTAATATCGTTATTATTATACTTTTGAGCTAGACTAATGCGTTTGAAGTGTGTATGTCTAAATTCTGTAATCTGAAAGAAATGGTGACGAGTGAAAATTCGCAAAAGAGGGTGGCAAAAAATTCTGCGTAATATCGAAAGATTGAATTCCAATTTAAATGGAAATAAGTACAAAACCCTCTTTTTATCGGCGTTTCGGGTATAAAATATGTCATATTCCTTTCAATAGTACGAATGGATTTCGTGGCCACTAAACGTAACTCAAGAAGGGAAAAGGTTCTATATTTCATCGGTGGTTATGGCTCTTTGTAATGTATGTTATGCTCAAACACCTAAGTGCTTTACTCTTTGTGATTTTATTCGTTCGTACTTTGAGTAATCCAATATTTTTTGCCAATCCAATGATAACATTGTATGAACTCTAACCAATTTGTCTGAGTCTATGAATTGTATCGGTTCATTGTTGTTTATAAATAGAATAAACAGGCACGGTATTGACTATTACAAATATAAGAGCGATTTATTTGTTTGCTGGAATACACTAGTGAATTTTTATTATTTATCAAGTCTTGCTTTGTACCTTTCTATCATTTACTTGATATTACTTGGTTAGAATCGAACTAGCACAAGGCTAGTTATGGCTATTACCAGTACCTACGTATATGTTTAAATGATTGATTAGGTTTTTATGTACCAAGTCTTACGTGAATCATTAAAGTTAATGTGTCGCCGTGATTGTTCAGTTGACTGATCCAGATTCAGATATTCAGTAACTTACCTAATACGCGGCCGATATCGATTGGCCGTTTAACATTGGCAAAATCATCGGTATTT
The DNA here is from genome assembly GCA_039566165.1 of Maruca vitrata. Classification (NCBI taxonomy): domain Eukaryota; kingdom Metazoa; phylum Arthropoda; class Insecta; order Lepidoptera; family Crambidae; genus Maruca; species Maruca vitrata. The sequence continues at coordinate 11,622,744 of CM076912.1, read as the reverse complement.
TATGTTAAACGATATTCTCAGCTATGTTCGGTTATAAAGAACCACTTGCGTGAGGTAATAAAGCAATGATAAAAAAGGAAGATTCATATTCTTATTTCCTAAGTCTCAGTTATGCCACGGTAATAGATAATATTACCGTGGTTATGCTAACACATATCTTAATTGCATATTATGTTCACCCCGTCCATGATAACTTAAATTCTTTAAGTAATTTGAATGTATTGCGAAACAAAATGAATTATTTTGTCAATGAAATAAAGACCTTTAGTCTTAGATCTGTACGGGTCAGAGGTTGGCGATAAACGTGAAAGATGTGTCTTGTTGCAAGATGGCTGGCACATCACGTACGCACTTGACATGGAATTCTCAATGAACTTGTCCTTTATAGACTATTCCAAAAGCTCATTTATAAAGCTATAATACAAATGGGCCGTTGAAATTTTCGACAATAAGTCTCATTCAACCCCCATAGTCGGCGTAACTTTTAATTTTTGCTTGGTCGCTTCTTTGTTTATCATCATCATCATCAGCCCATATACTCCCCCACTGCTGGGGCACGGACCTACCCTAAACTAGGGCGATAAGGCCTTAGTCGACCACGCTGGCCAAGTGCGGGTTGGTCGACTACACAACCTTAGAATTTCTTCTTAGGTGTGCAGGTTTCCTCACGATGTTTTCCTTCACCGTTAAAGCGTCGAATGATGGTACATATGAATTTCAAATTTGAAAAACACATTGGTACCTGGCGGGGTTTGAACTGGCGACCTCTCGTATGGCAAGCAACGACCTTAACCACTTGGCCATCGACGCTTATAATTTTGAGAAATAGGTTTCAGCCTTTAGTCGATATTGTATTATAATATCAATGCTTATTTTATTCCGTTGGTGTATCGTGCGCCTACTGGCGTTTTTTGTCGGGTTAACGCAAAGTATCGGTTACTTACTATTTATAAACCGATACTTGACCATTGACAATGAACCGAACCAGTATCATTATGTTAACATTACAATGAAACGGATAATTCAAATAAATTTTAAACTGTCATGGTTACACATTAGAAAACTTTTTGTTTTATTGAGCTCCCGATATTTCGGCACTGTTGCATGCGCCTGTCTCACATAGTTCACTAATAATTCAGTAATTTCTACTTCTCAGTATCAGCTAATATTTAGTAAAGTCGGTTGCTTTTATATTAAAGTGTTAGTTTAATCTTAAGGTGGAAGCTCGTTTAGAACGGGGCCGCGTTTTCAACCTCACTCTAAATATTTTAAAGCCATACTACTTAGCGATAGGGCTACGCCAAGTCTATGTTAAGTCACGGTAATAGTATAATCGTGGTTAAGTATAATAATGATGCAGGAATATTGGAAGGGTGGATTGGAATGTTTGTGTGATTTTCTCACAAATCTGTGTTACGTGAGAAGTTTTATAATAAGAATATTAACATTCCAAATGCAATATTAATCATCATCATCATCAGCTCATACCTGTCCACTGCTGGACATAGGCCTCTCCAAATGCACGCCACTTCTCTCTATCCTCGGCCACTCGCATCCAGCTCCTACCAGCCGTCCTGCGCAGATCGTCACACCACCTGGCCTGCGGGCGTCCTACACTACGTTTTCCGAGACGCGGTATCCACTCCAGAACTCGTCTACCCCAGGTTTTAAGTTAAAAGTCGCTCAGCGGGCCATGGAAAGAGCTATGCTCGGTGTTTCTCTGCGGGATCGAATCAGAAATGAGGCGATCCGTCAGAGAACCAAAGTCATCGACATAGCTCATCGCATTAGCAAGTTGAAGTGGCAGTGGGCTGGCCACATCAGCCGTAGAACGACAACCGCAATATTAAGTCAAGTGCTTATTGAAACAAGTAATCCAATAAAGTTAAGACGTCCTAAAACTTAAGAATCTAGGTTACGTTAAATTTAAGTAAGGCTAAGTGATTTCTTCGGATTTTCATTCACGAATGAATTTTTATTTACTCAGGATATTCGTAATCTGAGCCAACCCTGCTTTATAAGTCCCGCCCTCTACCATATTGAATGTGGTTTCGTTTCAGGCGAAAACTTGTAAATGCCACGGCGTCGTTTAAAAGTTGTTTTATTTGTGTCACGGTGATTTGCTCGTGACCCGGCTAATTTAAAACTAACTGTTATGTTTTTAAAATTAACTGAAGCTTTAAATGCATGCAGATCCATATCTGGCGATATATTAAGATTCCCCGCTAAGTGGAAGAACGGTGACGCTAACTTCTGTTTTGCAAGCATGGCCATGTGGTGCACCCATAGTTAAAAGTTCACACTACAATTAGTAAGCAATTAGTAGAAGGCAAGTACCTACAGTTTTAGCTAAAATTTACTATTATAATCAAGTCTTGGTTGACCAAAATACAGTGCGTAAAATTGTTAATGTAATGTACGGTGAGCCAATTATCTTTAGTTTTTATTTATTTAGATCTATTAATAGCCCGATTGTAGAACATGCTTAGGTTTTCATGAAAGTTAAAGTGACTCTTATCCGTACTACTTGTACGCTATAATAATAATAGAGAAACGGAATATCTAAGTATAGGTAAAGTACATATTTTTTCCAAATAACTTTTACAGACTAGTCACATTAAAAATACATTGTGTGTCCTTATATTGCTGGTTTCAGTCCATTAACAGCTGCACTAATGGATTCTATTATGGTTTCATCACATTTTTTTCTTATTCTTCTAGCCACTTTATTTTCCCTCTTTACTTCATGACAAAATATCCTTTATTGGCTACTGAGGCTAGGTCGTTTTTATGTAAATAAAGTTTGAATATTTAACGTTATGATTCGTATGAATCTCTATTATGTAGTTACTATATCTATGTCTATTATGAAGGCAATTAACGATGTTTTAGCTATTTAAGTAATTTTTGCCTAAATAACGTTCAAATAATCACTGCTCATCGCCAACCCCTAAAGAATGATAGCGTTATAGTATAATAAATATGTTCCAAAAAATATTGTATTTTATCGAAATAAAGACATCATTTCAGCAAAATTATTTCTCGCTGCTTGCGCGAAACGCTTTTCATTAATTTCCAAGCTCGATAGATTGAGAGTGGAGCATTTTTCACTCAATTACAATAAGAGTTTTACATTAACGACTGTCGCGATATTTGTAAGACGGATTTGTAAAGTTTCGTCATCAATCAAAATAATGGAAAATATTGGGATTTCTCTCGTTTTTGCTCTTACAATATTTTGGTGGAGCTGGAACAAGAATACCAGATTGAAACGTCGCTTTAATGGTACTGTACGTTTTGAATGTCACTATGTTGTTCAATTCATAAAGTTTGAATGTTTGAATTTTTATGAGTGATTTTTTTAAAATATAATTTATTGCTGTAAGAGTTAAAGCATGCAGTATGTTTTTTTTTATCTTCAATTGGCAGTCAAGCGGATTTTACTCGTATTTATTATTAACTAGCCGTGCCCGCGACTCCGTTCGCGTACATTTCGATTTTTACGAAGCATTAGGTGCAATTTAAATAGCATACACATACAGAAAAAATATCTAAAAATCATGAAATTAGTATCAGTATAATATATTGAGCCTATAAACACAATATCTCTTAAAACAAACTAACTTACTCCATGACCGACCCTTACAGATTTATTGTTAGTATAGATGAATTAGTATTCGTTGCTTCTATGAAGAGTAACTTGGCCGAACTGTTTCGTCCGCGCCCGTTTAATACCTACGATGATATTTTAGCTGTTGACTTGAGCGTTGTAGACTAGTCGAGTGAGGAACCTAACAAATCTATTTTTAAACTGTTTTACAAAGTGTCGAACACTTCCCGTTCCTTTTGTAGCGTTATTTATAAAGCAACACTTCGCATGCGATATTCGTGAACCGCTTTTGAAGTTTTTCCGCATAGTTTCCGAAGGATTATGGCTGTTAAAAAGTAAAAATATGCGAAAGGATAATATCTTTGGAACATTTCGTTTTAAAAACGTTCTAGAGGTGGTGGTTATGGTTTTTCATAGAAATATTTCGTTTTCGAATTAAAATGCTTGTTATAAAATATGCAAAATTATAATAACTTTGGAACATTTAGTTCTATTCACATTCTAGCGGTTGTATTTTATCAAAGAAATATTTCAAAACACTTGTTAGAGATGAAAGTTATTATGCTGTAACGGTTTGACTCACCCTCTACATACGCAGATCATTACGTACTACTACGTAACGTAAAATAAGCCAAAAATATACGGTGTTATCCGTTTAACCCATCATGTAGCGCCCCCCCGGTCCAAACGCTGTGGTTAACAGGAGCACTTGCCAAATTTCTCACTAATATCGGAACGGATTTGACTACTTAGTTCAATCTTCATCGACAGACTGAAATTGCTTTAAACTGTCATGGTTATACCGGAGCAGCTCTTAAATGACTGATTTGACAGTTTTTATTTTATATTTTGCATTTATCATTGTTAAGAGGAACATATTTAGCGAATCATAGAGAACAACTTTTAAAAATAAGACGTTATTTCAAGATGTCAAATGCACCTAATGATCTAATTATTTAGTCTTTTATAACCTAAAATAATTGAATTATAAAAAGAAAACGTAAAATGTCCACTCTGTATTACGCTTTTACAAGGTTACGCCGTTTGACACGTTTTCATAGTGAAGTAGTGGGTAATTCACCCGTGATCATGGCGCTTGCAACAGTGCCGAAATATCGGGAGCTCATTAAAACAAAACAACATGGTAAATATCCCGAACAGTTACAGTTTTCTAATGTGTGTAACCATGACAGTTTAAAATTATATAGTGGGTAATACTCACCAGGTATTTTTTTTAAATAGGATGAAGGATTTAATAAGTATTGTATTATAAAAATAAATATATTTTTGAATAAGAAACTTCAATTCAATCTTCTGGATGTGGATAAATGTTTTAAATAAAAAAAAATATAATTAGACCTTGCTTGGTTATAAAGTGGAAATAACTGTTACTTATATGCTTCGGCAATTTTACCGTTGTCCCTCACTAGTGCAGTCAGTCTGACATGTGTCAAATCAGTCAACTTAGAGCGGCTCCGGTATACACACTAGGGTGGTCCTTATTCCTACGAAAAAAATGTTTTTTTTCTTTTTGTGCGGGGCACTACGTAATTTGAATATATACCATAAGAAAATCTTTCATTATTTTTTTTATTTTTTTTTAAAGACATTTAGGGGTCGCTACCAAGGTTTGAATTTTAAGTAAAAACACAAAATCTGTATTTTTTAGATTCATTTTTTTTATAGCCAAGAAATAAAAATATTACAAAATGATTGTTGTAGCTATGAACTAAGATATTTTGTACATATTTGCGCCCTAGTTGATGACTTCTTAGAACTGAAGTGCGGGGCGGGCTAAATGGCGACGCGTCGGTACAGAAGAGGGGTTGGGGAGAAGGGGACAAACAGCGATTGTCTATTCTATCTATGCGATGTTCATTTGCGCGTAAAATGTGATACAAACACTTAAATAAAACATTAATGAAACCATGATTTAAGATATCCTTCAACGCTTTTTGTAAAAATTTTGACAGCTGGTAGCGACATCTAAATCTAGACCAAATAAAAAAAAATAAAAGTTTATTTCATATTTAGAGGTATATAATCGAATGAGAAAGTGCCCCGGGGATAATTCAAAAGTCGAAAAATAAGGACCACCCTAATACACACATTTGAAAACTTAGTATGTCCGGGATATGTTTTCTTATTTTGGCGAGTACCCGATGTTTCGGCACCGTTGCAATCGCCACGTAATCAGCTCGTCTGGTCAATTCAGTTGAGCCAAAATAAGAAGCCATAGTAAATATCCTGAAAATATTAAGTTTCTTAAGAGACTTTTATTTGTTATTTTAGTGTTACTTAGAGCTCTGTTATAAATTAAAAATTAGAAAAAATCACATTCATGTCCGCTCGCTGCGACAAGGACTTGAACCATCGGTCTTGAGCACTTGGGCCGCTCAAGATCATGAAAGTGATCTATACCAATTTTACGTTGGTTAAAATAAGACCATTTTCCTATGGAAATGTTGTGGAGCGAAGCTTTACAGCGTTCCACTCGGGTCCAGACTCCAGTCTCGGGTCGGATAACTGTTTTTCCCAGTTTGCGCGCTTGGATTTAATGAAACTTCTGCTTCAACCCATGAAAATGCAATATGTGTTTCGAAGGAATTGTCATTTTATGTAATTTTACTGCGTATTTAGACGTTTGGCATGGTAAATTTAACTAATTTTGTACTTAAGAGATTGCTTTAAATATCAGAGTTACGAACATACAATTTGAGGTACCTATGCAAAAAAGCATCTTTGCTATAATACTACAAATAATAATTTTACCTTCTTCAAGTAGTTTTGGCCAGGAGTTATGAATACCACGTAATATCATCAAATCGTTTGCTGATATGGAAGAATTATGTTTTCTCACTTTTGGCCGTATCTCTCAGATTGGTTTCGTTGTGCCCAAAAAAACAAGGGTCCAAAACAGAAGTGTAGGCGGGTCTTGTAATTGAACAAACAAACATACGCACCTAAGTGCTGACTGTGTATTCCTCCCCAGTCCTAAATAAATTGTATAAAAACGTGATACTGCGCCCGCAGGATCGGCGCGAACTTCGCCGGCTTCACGACAGCTACTCCCAACAAAGGATAAATGTATTCCGGTTCGGACCCAACTTTAATTCAATGTGCATAGCATACGTATATAAATTTCTAGTTAACTCCTAACTGCTTTGTTTCTCCGCATTACAATGTGCCATTACACGTCCGACGGCCATTGTTAACGGCGCAGCACTTATATTGTTGCTTCATAGTAAATTAAATAAGCAATAAAAAAGTCCTTTTTACAATACACCCCTTTTATTAATATAATTTGAATAACCACTACCCTTGCATATATACTTTCGTTCTACTCCATCCGGAACGAAATTGCGGGCAGAGAGCTTATGGAATAACCATAATAATAAACTTGCTGAATAAGTTCTGGGGCAGTTCTATATGAGGGGATTATGCGGTAAATTTGAAAAAGATTGTATGCCTCTTTATTAAAAAAAAAAGAAGTTAATATGTGTGTGAAAAATGTTATTTCAAGTTCATTAGTCGAGTCAATGAATAGTTATTACATTGCACAAACTCCGTGTCATTTGTCGCCCATGCAAAGCACATCTGTTAACATTCCTATTTAAATTAAACACTGGGCAGTAATTGAGATAATTTATTTAAACGAGTGTACCGTTGGTGCTAGCGTGGACGACAAATGACCGGAACGAATCGGCTGTCGATGAAGGTTGAACATGTCTAAACGGCGTCTCTGAGTGTAAATTGGCCGTGCGCGTAGGATTTTCTCGGATCCTCATCTTGCACGATTGTCCGCAGAGGATATCCGCTCTCGGCTCGGCGATACCGTTCTCACTAGTAATTTCCGCACACAGTGCGACTCTCCCTCAAAAGAGCACCCTCCCATTCCGAGGAAATGAAAATCGCTCGCGTTTTAAATCCCTCCGTGAATTATTGGCTTTTGTGATTTTAATTCTGCTCCTACATTGTACAGTGTACACGTTTATGTAATTCAACGTTTTTTCACGTGGTATTATTATTTTCAGAGGCCGTGCAACTGTCAACGGGCGCGAAAACGCTGCCATTGTTTTCGGCCGCACAGCAACGAAATATGGCTCTTTTCGAGATACTCCACCGGCTGGAAGTGAGTACCCTTTGTTCAGCTAAATAAATTTAAACAACACACGGCAACAAAAAGTTCCACGTAGCCATAATGTTTTATTTAGGTATATTATTTATTCAAAAGTATTCGTGAAATGTTTGTTTACGCACGAAAATTGTAAAAGCATTTGTTTTGTGAAGCGGTCACAAGCTGTGTAAACTGCAACATGTGTCGCATTACAATCTCGTGAGCGGCCGCGTCTCGCGTCGGGCAAGACGTTGACAAAGAGTTGAAACTGTCGTATTGTTAGGAATATATTCGTGTCCGGGTAACAATTTAGGAGGTTCGAATTTGAATATGAATCATTATTGTTCCGAGGTTGGAGCCGTAGGGACTCGATTACATCAGCGGGTGGCGCCGCGCGCGCCGTCCTTGGGCCTGTCATCGGGATGTCCGTTTTCGGCATGTTAATGTTTCCAACATGCTTAAGTACTAGCCGATCGGTGTACTTGTGACATGCAAAATATTTCTCCTGACTATTGTTCGCCGCCCTTGGGAATTATAATACGTGGCTGTTCGTGTGGGACGTGGCGAGCATTGATGATTATAAACGAATTTCGATTCGATTAGTCGTCTCGTCAAGTGCCATTCAGAGGTGCTAAACTTTTAGAGTCAGTAATAAATATTCAGACTTGTCCCAGGGAATTGAATGGCATACTTAATATTACACGTTCCATAAGTTTAAAGATCTGGAATTATATATAAGGCCATCAAATTTTCATGTGACTTAAATTCTTTATGGTGCAATAAGTGGAGAAAATTTGAGTGACATCTCTACGTGACCTTGTTCCCTGGACCGAATCGTCATGTCCCGCCGTATAAACGGTGCCATAAAGGGGTTTACACTATTGTCGTAACAGTCTGTTAAATTATTCGCGGCGGCGACGTTGACGGTCCCTGGAGGCCATTACGGCGGACATTGTCTCCGAAACAATTGGTGTAGCAAGTCGTTGATCAATTTGGTGAGCACTCATGTCGTCTCATTGCTATGCCCGGCCCGCGAGTCGTAAATTATCGCACCATAATGACAGCCCGGCTAAATTGAGAATACCGGTGGTCTATTCAGTCGTAGCACGTGTACATTTTTGTGGTATTCTTAATCGAACCATTAATGGCTTCATTGTTAACACGGAAGTATCTAACGAGCGAATAAACATACAGTAGTCCCGGCCTATTATGCGTACTACGAGTAACCGTATCGGAGTTAGCTCTTCCATTAGTTGTTTAATGATTACAATAAAAGTTGTAATTAACTGTAATGACGATAACACATTGGGTTGGTAGTTTACCAGATGTAATAAGTTTACGGCCACATTGTAGATAGTATAAATTGTTTATATTTCTCTGAAAATGACATTGTACCTAGAAAATGTGTCCAATAAGATAAATAAACATCTTGAGAACTTATTTTTGAAGACCTATCCAGTTTACTTGTTTATCTTATAACTAGTTCGTTCTGAATCTATAGGAAGCATGTGATTATTGCATTAAAGTCATTGTTCTACATATGTATGCTTTTGGGCTCTGCTGGATTAACAATCGAAGCACGAAAAATAACTACTCCCAAGTGATTGATTGAATTATTATTATTCGGTAATGTTGTCGATAAGATAATGTAGCTTAATGTTCTCGTACAGAAGAAATAAACTGATTATAAAGGTCAAAGGTTTATATGAAATTAAGCACAATAGTTATCGTAAATTAAAATTGTACTTAATGTGCAGATGTAAAATTTGAATTGAAATTTGAAGTTATATTAAATGTATTTGCCGAGATTTATGACGCGCAAATGTTCAAGAATAATATCTAGTTTATATTATCCATAAATATTAACATTTAAACAACAACATCAAATGTTGCACAGTACCTAAATAAATGACATTTACAATCCACCTCAATGGATTGCTCCAGAGACTAATTTAAATTCGATACACACAGTGCCAAATTAGTTTGTTTTAGTCTATTTGACACCTTATTGTTTTAGACACGCCTATGAGTAAATATACTCCCGATACCTATATACATAATTGCTTGTTAGTCGTAATATTGATTAGATTCTATTAACAAAGTCAAGGATACTAGCGATGAGAGTTTTATCATTCACAAAACACTTGATTGACTACATAAGTCATATATTATCACGATTGTATTACGTAACGGAATAACTAAATTTACCGACATTGGTGTAAATGAAAAATTGTTTTATCAGATTGAAATATTTTTCTTTGAAAAGCGTGCGCTCAGAGCTTACAGCAAAAAAGTTACGTTTGTTTGATCAATTCGTAACGATTTAGCGAGATCCATGGCAATTCGGGCTTGGAGCTCTAGAAAAAAATGCTTTGCGCCGTTTACGAATTTGAATTGTAGCCGCTTTTCATGCCGCTGCGACCGGTGACTTTTTATTCAGACATCTATGAGCCTGAATTTATTCCTATGCCGTATTCGGGCTAGAAACGACTGTTTATTCTACAGCCGTACAAAACAAGTATTGAAATATTCCACCGACTAGATATTTACAAGATACATCAACTTGAGTTGAAGTCACAAAGGGTCATTTTATACGCGAGATGGACAGCTCTTAAGATCTTGACTCGCGGCGCCGAAACGACCTATTCAAATACTCCACACCCTTGAATAAAATATTCATTACGTTCCTCCATCTGACAATCGGTAGAGATGTACGAGTGTTGTTAAGGAGGCATATAAGTAATTGAGTTTATGCGATGCTAACGGCGGACATGATAGCGCGTTTAGAGTTTAGACAAGGTGTTATGAGTCGAGAGCTCGCGCGTTCTTCCCACCGGGTGATAGGTGAAGGTGCTGTCTCCTGCTTTGTAAGCTATTAATTCGGCTGTAACGCGCTCCGCGGACCTCCCAAGTCGCGGCCGCGGGAGGTCGGAGTCCTCCCCTTATTTGACAACTGGTAGTCTTTAAAGCGAGATTAGCTTCATTGTACTCTATGTTTACCGACTGCAGACGTTACGGGCCGGGTAAACACTCCCTTAAATGGAAGAGGGGCTATTAACCGGTAGGACTAGTAGGCGTTATTCTTTCTAAACGGCAGATAAGCGTCAGATTAGATCTTGTTGGACGAGATTGAAGGTCGTCCGGTTTGTGCATAGACGTAATTGTTACCACTAAGGTCTTTTATCGCTTATCACCCTCATTAATATTAATAGCATCATTATCCATATTGATTACCATCGTTATTTTAGTGAATGTGGAGTGACTTCATTAAATCATAATTTTTAATAGCCATAATGGAGTTTTTTTTTAAATAATGAAGTGCATACTTGTTATATTTTATTGGTTTCATTAGACGAAATCTGTTATTTGATTAAACAAAAAAATCACTCGTCGTATTTTAATTTTGTAATATTTATTTAACTTAAAATGCAGACAAATAAATTCTCTTCAGCTTCCTATTCCGAAGAATAAAAAAAAAATTAAAATTTAGTAGTTATTAACTTACAAGTTTTGTCCTATTATGCCCATCCCACTGTTTTCATAACCATTCATAATCATTGTCGCGGTTCATTCATTATGCACCTTATGTTCGCAAGTGGGTCGGTTGATAAGCGGCCGGGCCGTCTCGTCTCCGGTGACGGGGTATTTGTCAATTAGGTTCGGACGAGCGTTTTAACGAGAGCGGGTATCTGGAGCCCAATCTATCACCGATAGTGGCGTGGTGCGGCGGTTATCGCGCGATCGTAAATTGACCGGGAACTATCTGTTACGCGTTGGGACGTCGCCGCCTCGCTAGCGCGTACCATTGTTTTCAATGGTCATGTGGCTGCGTGGTTCGGACGAGACGAATAGATATACAAGTTAAGGGTGAGAGCCATACACTCCCCCGCAAGTCCGGTGATGATGACGAGGCAACTCCAACCATGCGTATGCCAGTTAGGACAAAAAGAAAGAAAAAAAATAAAGATACAACTACTTAGTTTGAACATGTCCCTTCCAATTTTCTCAAATCAAATCTGTAACACTGAGAGGAAACAATCATTGTTTGCCCGTGTGCCCACTTCCATGGTTCTTCGGATGACGATGGATAGATATAGAAAGATAATATAAGTTGACATAACTTCTTAAGTTTTTTTTTCTAAGGATCATTTGAGGATAAGAGATTCTAAGGATAAGAGTGAATTTTCATATCCCCATAATGCTTCAATTCTTCGTACAAAACGAAAAGATATACATGTTACTTCAGATTTTATTTATGTCAAATCTGTATGATAGAGGTTGAGAAGGAAAAGAGTGCGCCTATGTTATTAAAAAAAAATATTACATAAATTGTTCTGTTTCCGCGATCGTGATCGAAACAACAGTAATTTGTAGGTACTGTGCATGCAGTAGGTTGATGTTCATTGAAATTGGTGGGCGTCAGAAGGCTACTATAGTTTAGGCTCTGAATGCACTGTGGCTACTAAAAAACGTAAATATTACTTATTATGATACCAAAAGCGGCGAAACTAGCTTATCAAAAACACGTGGTAGGTCCCCGCATCTCGGATCGCATGCAGACATTCTGATGACTTAAATCATGCATTATATTCATATCAGCGCATCCACGCGATTACCATTCAGATCTCATGCGCACTTTATTCATCGCATTGTAACTTTGTTATTGAAAGACACGATCTCATCATGGTTGGTAAATTAAATGGAATTTTCACGTCGTGTCTCTGTCTACTTAAAAATGTTTAATGTATTCTCATGCGATGCATTGTTTCGTGTTCGCCGTTCTAGGAATGACGTTTTTTTTTTCGTTTTTATGCGCAACTGAAATGAATTTCTCATCGAATCCCGCATTCAAATGATAGATGATGGCTGTTTTTGTGCCACATTGTGACTTCTTTGCGTCTGAATCGTTTTTTTTCGTTTAATCGTGATGTTTACTTCATATTAAATGAATTATCGTGTTAAAATACTGACATATTTGATAATAGTGCAATCAGATAATACTCGTTAAACAATAAAGTGGATTACCTCGTTAACAAAAAATCTCAATACTCCTATTAATATCTAGGAGACAGCCCTTGAAGCCAAATTCTGAGATACAACTTGATAGCTCATTCTATTTCATTATTAGAAAATAACACGAGGCCAGATATTTAGTTCATCGGTGTCATCTACACTTGTTTGTTAGGAGCAAAAGATCAAGATAAAACTACTTTATTAGTTGATAAACAAATAGAACTGAGAATTAATCGGTCGTTGACCTCACAGTGCATTCTTAGATAGGTAAGTTTGTACTAGGTATTGCTGATAAACGGGTACTGTGCGAAATGCACTCTTATTTCTGTGCCAATAAAGTTTGTAGGAGTTGTTAATTAAATTGTTTATATTGGCGGGTGTTGGTCACAGGCGTAGCTTCCTGTCCAATTTGGAGACTATTGTTTCCTCAATCGTTTTCTATCGATGTTGGGATTACAATTACAACGGGACCGGTCGGGTCCGTGTTTGGTTTGTACCCCGTGTCCCGTTTGTTTATCGCTGCTTAAAGCGCTTGAGTGTAATAGGAAGTCTGCTATTGTTTTGTTATAAACATTTCCTTCGTTGCGTATACGATAGTCACCCGGAAGTGTTGGATATTAATATTTAAGTTGTGATAAACAAAATGCAGTACGTATTGTTTGAAAACTTCTTTAAAAACAGGATATTATACTTGTATTAGAGAGTACAAGATAAACTTCTTAATACATATTTGATTTCCAGACAAACATTTCTAACGAATCCATTAACACAACAAACAAAAGTTTATCATGTTTGCGGACTCTATTTTTGCGAAGCTTCGTGACGTAAATATTCCAACTCACTTTATACTTCTAATCTTAAGCTCATCTCAGCTTCATTGATTTAGTATCGACTTTGAATGGCGTTTTATCTCTCTAAAATATTAGCTAGGATATTGTAGGGAACATTTTTATTACACTAAATAATGTAATAAATCGCATTTAATCAAAATAAAATGAATAAATCCATAAGGATCAATCCCCATAGATTGTAATTTCGCTGAGAAATATGTGGGGGTATGACGTAAAAGGAGCGTTCTTTCCTTCCGCTATTGATCATGGCGAAGTAAATTATGAGTTTAAACCCCGGCTCCACACGGCCCGCCCTGATTTGTCCCTCGGCCTCCTAACGAGGGTGTGACATTTGCAAACTTCATTTACAGTCTAATCTATTAACGGCCTCGTCCGCCCAATACTAAAATTCATCTTGTTTCTAACGTTAACTAGATTGGAATAGTTCGCTTAGTTCGTGCAAGTTGCTGGCATCATCTGATACCTACCAGACGTATGGCTGAACAGCTAATAGTATTTCAACATATTCAATCTATGTGCTGTAACAATTTCCAGACCAGTTTTAGTAGCAGAGTTATTAAACTTGTAATAAAACTATGTCTCTGAGTCTCGGCCAGTATCTATTCTAATAAATTTACGACTGCACGTATCAGATACTAGCCTCTCTTATTAATTTATAACTCATGAATGACGCTTGATAAATAATATTACTAAACATCCAATAGAAATTCTGTTGTGTTTAAGAGATGTATTCGCTTTGTCTCTTCTTTCAATTAGTGAGAAATAAAGTAGGTTTTAATGGAAAATAGAGTTGTATTTGTAAAATGACGGTTGTGCGGGCATTAGCCGCGCGCGGGCTGTCGGTGCCGGTGTACAACAATAAATTAACGACAATTGCACTAATTGTGCAGCTAATGGCTCCGCTCACTGACGCATTGTCTAGCTCCGCTCGCCGAACAATAATTTATCACTGCTATCCGGAAATATTTGACGCGTGGGAATGGCGTTAAGCCCCCCCACGACTGCTGGCGCTGGACTGCTAATATTTTGCTACCGGTATTCCTTTATTGCGTTACGTGATAAGAATCGTTTGATTCGCTTGTAACAGAACCACTTTTTCATCGACCGGTACAAATCAACGTTTCGTTGTTGTGCTCGCCCACATTGGGTGGAAATAACTGATGTCTGTATACGGCCGACTAGGAAGCCGGGCGTGAGGCGCGCCCGTGGCCGATACTGAAATTACTTTTAGTGTGTGGAGCTCGCGTGAGGCACACCAGCAATCTACTGCCGATATAAATCTACGAGCCCGCCGAGTTCCGAATAAATTGCGAACTATGAGGATCCGAGCAAATTGCCCTTCCACTCGCCCAAGCCCGGCCTATCGAAACTACCGATGCGAATTCTACGATTTGTCACGTCCACTTCCGATTGTTGTTTTTGTTGAACGCCTCTCCCCTATAACAATATTTATGTGTTTTAGTTTGAAGAGCCTGTCGATGTGCCTTTCCGTCGGTAATTCGATAAACTGTGTCGTCTCAACTTATTAGAGCTTTGCTTGTTCGAGTGGACGCGGAAAACTAACACGCTCCGCTGCCTTAAGTCAATTCCCATTTAATTATACCGGGAATGGCGCTTGCTTGACTATTTATTTCTCTTCGAAAAATAGCAGTGCATTATAACTTGTAGAGAACTTATGGATAAACATTTCTACTTCTTTTCAATAAACACTCTGGCGAAATTGAATTTTGTGCGAGTGGGTGGAAACACAATCTATAACGTGATTTATAGAGTGGAGAATTCCAGTTTATAGGGACATTAAAAACTCGCTGACTTTAGTGTTCAGTACGACATTGTACTAATATACAGGTAAATGGACGACGTAAGGCATCGCCGGAAGATTGAAACGTGATCCCACAGCCTCTCTCCTATTGGCAATCTTTCCTTATTGTTAACACTTTGACTTCCTATATAATAAATTTCCTCTTTACATCCACCTTCCTGCCATTTACGATTGTAATCTGAACACAAATGCAACCATTGAAATAAGTCACAGACATTGTGGTGGTATAGCTGCACAAAATTAGTTGCATCCTCCGTGCATGATATGCCGTCTGCAGTGTGCAATACTGTGCATGACATGATTCAGGGATGACGAATGGCGCGGGCGGTCGTGAACTTGCGGCGGGTTCAATGCAACATTCAATTACCTCGCTTGTTTTTGCAATATCACCTAATATATTATCCAGCGTTACTGAAGCACGCACGTTACTGCATAAATTAAATTTAGTTCACTTTCTCCTTTACTTATTCTATTTCGGTACAATGAGTGATTTATTCCGTCGTCGTCTCTAATTTATGGTCTAATTACATTGCGATTATTTGCTTATTTCAAATAATTCCTGTGAGTTTATTACAGTTGGAACTAATCGCGTCTGCCGCGGCGACGTCCTAATATTGTTGTTTGCGTTGGCTCGGTGCGTTCCGCCGGGATGTGTGCGGTTAATTAATTCGCTCACTTCCCCTCGCAGACACATCTCCCGGATTTACCATCTATCCATTTCAATATAACGCTCGGCCGCGTCTACTGAATCAATCGGTTACGGTGGCGATTTTCACAATGAAAACTGATTGTAACGCTCGTGATTGAGATATAATCGGATCCTTTATGGACTTTCAACTGGCCGGACATCTGCAAAAAGTTTACGACCGACTGACTTAGTGTAATTTAAACTGGTTGGGATATTAAAAAAGAGTTTCATTGAGTGGAGCGATTAAACTCAGTCCCCAGAAGTTTTATATCAGGGACGTGTCGAAAGACACCGGTGGCAGTGATCTAATTGTTTTGGTTCGGAGGCGGCATGTGTTCCCGACGCCTCGGGCGGCTAACAAATAGGGCTGTCTACGAATAGTGGATATGAACTCGTTAGTTTAATGCCTCGCGAAATGACGCTCTAAATTTGTGAAACCTCGGCCTCCCACGTGTAAAATATTGATGCTTTTGAATTATGTTGCCCCGTCTGTGTTATTTACGATCGTAACTTTAAATGGGACTATTTGCAAGGACAATGTAAATGTATTGTTTGTTGTACTAATAATGTCGATGTATAAAATGTATGTAAGAATTTTTAAAAGTAAGTATCGGTTTGTTGATTTGTATCTCTCTAAAATTTATAAAGATTTCTATCTCGACAGTCAGTAAAAATAATGTCATGTGATTTCATTCTAGTAAATATTTGTATTAATAAACCATCATCATCATCATCAATCATTACATAGTAATATAATATGTAGATTGTTTTAAATTAATAGCTTCATGATTGAAATAAAGTGACATCCTTAGTGACTTTTACGCTATCAATCGTATTTACTGTTTGTTTTTCTAGGGCAAAACAGTTTGTAGGATTGTGGGGTTTGAGTGAGCGCAGGCTGGGCGCGAGTGGTCCGTCTAGCTAACATTTTGCTTTACTTTAACTTGTTTTCTAAGTAAACGGTTGCCAAAGTTAACCGTCATTGAGTTACCCTACCCCTTACTCATTCCGTAAGCTGCAGTTAACTATTAAGTGCATTAGTTACGTGAAAGATTTACCTTAAGCCTACGAATGGGGGAGCATGCCATATGAGTCTCCTGGGACCAGAACCCGTGTAAGCAGCTATTTCGGCGTCGGAATTAATGTTCCCGCTTCGCACGCGCCATCAGGGCCTGGACCCTCCTGATATAACTTCCACATATCCCCGAAAGCTTTGCCGCGTCAGCTTCAACCTCCGATAATAAGGTTTGAAACAAAAAACTCCACCGAGACTCGCCTGTCCTAAACTATTTCTGTGTTTGCCGCGCCCGAACATGTGGGATCCGCGCCGCCGCCACTTAAGATGTTTGCCGAAAATTTACTGGGGAATTATGTAGACATAAAATGTAGCAGTAGTAAAGATTGTCGGGTTGTCGTAACGCCCGCCATCACAATACATTCTGAAGAAAATGGCTTTTGTGCTGTTGTAAATTTTCTTTCTACATTTTCGACTTGAAATACATAATTCGGCGGTAATGTTTCCGGCTGGCTCAAACGAAAAATGTCTTTGTTTGGGCGCGGATGCTTATTACGGTAGGTCCGGGAAATTCGTTCCGCCTTGAAAGCGCCGGACCGTACTTAAGTGGGGCTATTGTGCGACTCCAGCGCACCACTACAATGTAAACCACTTTTTGTTTTATTACGTCGATGTATCAACTTCGCGAACACGCGTTTATTTAATGGCTCGTCCTAATCTGTGATTTTCCGAGGATATCGCCATCGTTATTCCACCTATTTTCGTACGTAATGAATTCCCGGGAAATATACTATTCGTTATTTGTATGAATAGCGCTGTTCGTCCCTTCATATCTATTCAGCAATTTCAATGCGCAGTCGTCCTGGGTATAGTTTTGTTCTGTATAATGAGGTGTACATATTAATGGTACAATTCATACAATACAAAGACTTGGTTGTTAAGCACGCGATGTTATGAAATCATGATGACATTTGAGCTGGAATAGTAACCGTGACTTTGTAATATATTTTTAAAGTACCTATGTGTATATAACTGATGGGGTTTCATACCCCATAATTTAAATACTATGTATACTTATTTTATTTGTATAGTATTCTTGTACTTTATTTAATGAGGCTAGTAATCTGTTAGGTACAAGCAAATGCAATGTTGTATTGAGCTTGTCAAACGTTTAAATGACGACAAAATATGTCCTCATCGAACACGTATAATGATGTATGATATAATGGGCACGTACAAAAGAATGGGTTCCATAATACCAGCCTTTGTTCCTCGACGTTAACTCGCCAAACGAAGTAAAAGAACGTGTTTTCAAAGTTCGTGTAGGGGCTTTTGAGGCGATCTATTGGATTTGTGTCAACAAATATAGTGGGGAGGTCGGCGGACGCTCGGGCCTTTGGGACCGACCCCACTTGGCCGGAGATAGTCGCCAGATCGAAACATTCCGCTTGATTAATTTAAAACGATCGCCGAACACAGTGCGCGATCTCGGGGAGAAAATTGAACTAATACTCCGTGCTTCAAGAAGTTTGCACAAAATGATGCCCTCAAGGTTTGAGGTACTGCGAATTCGAACACAAGTCAAACGGCTCGCCCCAGGCTTTTGATTCATTCATTTAATTTACGCATAAATTATCACTTACTACTACTAATTATTTTCTAAGAAAACTAAACAATGTTGCGCATAGGATTGTATTCCGTATAAATCCTTTTAACATGATTTCTCACTTCGCACTTTTAGTTCTAATATTCTACATTTTTATTTTATTAACATTGCAAGTAATTATATGTAGTTATGCACTGGTCCTTTTCCGTAGCCTGCATGAATATAAATATCTCCAATTGAATTAAGCTTTCTTTCTACCTCTATCCTTGAATGTTGGATACGTTCGGATTTTGCGCAAGCCGAACCAAGAATTCAATGAATTGAATAATATACTAGACTCGTCCCAGGTCCCAATGATTTGTTGCGAGCAATGTGCACTGTTCGATATTAGTTCCAATACTAGACTCCGGTGCGATTGGTATCGATATCTAGAGATGTGCTGAATCTGGTTGAAACACTACTCTACTTACTCGGGTTACTATAACTTGTTCATTGGATGAATTAATTACAAGGATCGATTTTGTTATTCATTTAAAACTAAGATTAAAGAACTAATCAACCATATGTAAGTAAAACATGGATAGATTTGCATGAAATATGTTCTACAAAAGTTATGATGATTAATAAAAAACAGTAATATGTATGTATATCTATTGCCTGTCTCACATGGTTGTCTATTTGCTACCGGAAATTGCACTCGGGTTAGAGACAAATTGAGTTAAATTGAATGAGCTCCATTTAATCATAACTTGATTCAACTCGATTTAGCAACACGTGTTGTTCCATCACTAGAGGTTCGATCGGTATCATTGGTATCGATATTGAATTCAGATATCGGGTCGCGCCTGCGGTGTGCCCGATCGAGCATCGACATGATTAGCTTTCCAGCTAGACCGCTTGTGCTTTTGGAAATCAATCCGATGCGGATTTATGAATATTGGACGGCACGTGTGCGCGGAAACGATGCAATATCTCTCGCCGGTGTATTAATGAACGCGATCGCTGGCCACATTCGATTTAATGCGCCGAGCTGATCTGATCTCTAGTTTAGCTTGTTTGGTGATTTCGGTTACTCGTGAGGATTTGAGCCGATTTGGGTCTTAAGCAAACAGTGTTATGACTGAAGACTGTATTTATTAATGAAATGTATAGGTAAGTAGTTAAAATAATTAACCGTGACTTTTTCTGTTAAAATATAATAAGGTAAAATGGCATGTGGTTTTCTAAAACTACGGATACTTAAATAAAATTAGGCAACCAGTTTAGATAATTGTGAAAAATTTTAAGTTTACTCCAATCTCGAAATTGCGTTGTAGAGTAATGTTTTGTCGTCAGATATGACTTATTTGAGTTTCAAACATGTTCATACTCGACCAATTTCTAATGCTGATTGTACCCAAGCGATCATAAATCTACCTACACGAGTAAGTACATGCCATAAGGAAGCGGGGACCTCCGAATGAAATTTCATTATGTTCATTGTATTGGCTCGGCACCAGTGATAATATGACGATCAATCAAGCGCGGCACACAAATTCACCGCTGCACAGTATAGGGCATAACAAATGAACTGCTTTTGCGTGAAAGAAAATATTACTGTGAAATATCAAAGGTACCCAATGTTGCCAAAGTATATATTGAAAGGTATGGACGGTTTCCAGCACACACGGCTCTTCAGCCTTCATGAACATACTGTAGTGATCTGGATCATACTGGATTGTTATCTGTGCTTATTACCTTGACTCTCTATTTATCATTATCCACCA
Source organism: Maruca vitrata (assembly GCA_039566165.1). NCBI lineage: Eukaryota > Metazoa > Arthropoda > Insecta > Lepidoptera > Crambidae > Maruca > Maruca vitrata. The sequence continues at coordinate 11,602,256 of CM076912.1, read as the reverse complement.
CTCGAACAGAGCATGGAGTAGTATTGGTCATTAAATGATTTTACTTAGCTTACCGTATTCATTGTTTTTACTAAATCCCTTACTTTACCTTACCCTTTGCTTCGTTGCTCAACCATGTCATAAATTTATGTTTGATGGATTTTTATTTGTAACATTGATGATGACCTTTAGACTGGGCGTTCACAATTATTGCGTACCTTAGTTTACACCTAACTGTAAACAAAAAACAGGAATATATCTCGAAGGTTTATTGTTTAGATATTCTTGACAGAGAGCTTTACTGGCAAGTGATCCAGTGCGACTCCCTGCCTCGGCGCCCGCGCGAGCCCTACGCGTCCCATACGTACCATTCGGAAACAGGATGAAAAGCAATTCACTTTATTGCTCTCCACATAACCATAAGAACTTCGGCTCCGACCAAATGAGTGCTCGTTACTGTTTACATATTTTCCATCAAATTATTATCTAATATCTTAAATCAATGTTTACCTTAATCAAATTATAAATAACGTATCAAAGCGAAATGATTCGAATCACAATTTAAAATAAACTACCGCATTTCAATTTTCAAATAATGTGACTACTGATTGAATTGTCGTTAACTTCATGCAATTCAAATAATCGAGTAAAACACTAGCGGGTTCAAGGGGAGCCGTCGGCGTTTACCATAAACATGTCGTGTAAAAATGCAATAAACTTAATCAGGTCCGGGCTCACTGTTTCGTTTTCGATCAGCATCGAAAAAGGGAAATAATGACAGGTCGGACCGGTCCCTAGTTAGAGATTAAGTTCTTCTGCGTTCCTTATGCGATCGGCAGCCGCACGCATGCGCGCGCAGCAGCATTGCTTTCCCACGGGCCGATTGAAAAAAACAGCTATTCCGCCGATATCCACGTCCATTCTCGATTATAATAATCTCTTAGCGAGGAAGTATCGATTATTTAACGCCCACGCCGCATATGCCACAGACTGTTAGTATAAGAGGTGACGATCAATTTGGTAAGGAAGATAATCATTAATTTTGATTGTAGCTCGGTGTAATATGTTGAGCAACTATTTGTTAGGTAGGGCACAGATGTATAAATAACAATTGCTTGTTTTATACTTACCACTTACTTCGATGCATTGTATTGTTAATGTTGTTATTAAGTATTAGTGAAACTATGTATTGGTATTTATGGAACTTGAACTTTGACACATAGAAGTTCCTTTGCAAAAATGGTAATATTATAGTTATCAATATACACTCGTAGGTATCTGCAAGGATTTCATCTATAGGTTTAAATGTCATTATTGTACGTAATAAATAGTACTAATTTATGCGTAAATATGGAGTCGATGCCTAAACTACGCTGTGTTTATGAAACTTTACTAATTAAAGTAACGATCTGCTTGATGTGTTTGACGCTGTATTAATGGGGAACCGTAAATGACGGATTTATAATAGTGTTATATCGTGTTTCGGCTTCGTAAACGAATAATTGGATTCAATCTATTGTGTTTGTACATGGCAAAGGTTAAACGCTACGGTCGATTTGTGAGTATCGTATTTAACTGTTGGGACAATTTATAGGTATTAATAACCAGAATGTGGCATCCATAGGATTAGTATCGATATTAATAGTTTACAGACAGTATAATTAGTTAAGAGAACATTGTACGTAATTAAATTTTAATTAAAGTCTTGACCTAATTATAATTAATCACCTCGAAAAGTTTTATTAAGTATTTAATTTAAACTACAACTTAAAATTCCTTCAGAAAAATATTCGGTCAGCTAGTCTAAACGCGCCTGTCTAAAGCCTGATCGTCCTTGTTTAGGGTAGGCTCGTGCCCCAGCAGTGGGTACATATATGGGCTGATTATGATATCTGTAGTAGCTTGTGTCTCTATTACAAAATACTTACATTATAATTATGACATTTTTATTTTTTACTCATTTGTTATACTAGTTGATAGGTAACCGTTTATTTGAAGAGAGTCGTTGGCCAGCAGTAGTAGTATTAATACTTTAATTGATTCCCCTAGGAAACATAAGAAGTGAGCGCAATTTGGCCGACAAATAAACAAAACGTATTGCTTAACGCAGTAAGTATCGCTACCCATTATGGCGCACAGTCACCAAGATTTATGTCATCCGCTCATGCTAACGAGTTTCGATTCTATAATTGAATATATTTTCCGTTCATGACAAAAAATTCTCAGGGGGTCGAGTGTCGGCGTACGTGTTTTATATTAATCACAAACACCGTTAACTTGTTTACAGCACCATGTATGGAGATATTATTTTTACGCCCCACAAGCTTTCTAGTTTTTAATGCGTTTAGATTGTCACCGCTCATATTTTATGCTTGTGTTAATATTTGGTACAAGTTTGAGTGTTAAAATTGTGGGACCACCGTTGGTTGTGTCGTTAAATATAATTTCCATAACATCGGGATTATACTTTGAAATACATATCACCTAATAACGACTGCCAGGCTGTGACAGTATTAATCAGAAGTTGTAAGTTATGGGTAGTTTGTGGAGTTGATTTTGATAAAACGATTTGAAAATTAACATTAAAATCATTTATTTGAACGTTTTTCGTGTAATGATCATATCACATTTAAAATTTAAATTGAATTAGGAATATAATATTTTAAAATAATACGAAATATTATAAAAGTAAAGTAACAAAAACCGGCCAAGTGCGAGTCGGGCTCGCGCACAAAGGGTTCCGTAGCAGCAAATATAATAAAAATCAACCTATCTCAAAAACTATAAGAGATACTTTGATCAAACCAAAAATCGTTGAAAGAATTAATTAGCATGCATCACCTCTATTTTTTTTAGAATTTTATACCCCGTAGTTATAAAAATAGAGGGGGGGGGACATACTTTTTACGACTTTGAGAGCTGATATCTCAAAAACCGTTCACTTTAAGAAAAATGTTTTTTAGAAAACTTTATATCATTTTAAAAGACCTTTCCATTGATACCCCACACGGGTATGTACATCGAAAAAAAAAATTTCATCCCTCAGTTACATGTATGGGGGGCCCCACCCCCAATTCTTTTTTTTACTATTTAGTGTCATATTTTTGTAGCGGTTCATACAACACATATTCCCATCAAATTTCATCACTGTAGTACTTATAGTTTCCGAGTAAATCGGCTGTGACAGACGGACAGACGGACAGACGGACATGACGAAACTATAAGGGTTCCGTTTTTGCCATTTTGGCTACGGAACCCTAAAAACTACTGTCATTATTACTTAATGTCTATACGGTACAATCGCATTATCGTTTTCGGTCGATATGGACATAATGTAGTCTTTGAATTGGTTTATTCGAAGATGAAGACGTTTTTGTCGCCCGGTTGCAGAAGTGAGGGAGGGATGCAATTTTCACGATAGTTCTGACCTTTATATTTTTTGGAATTTATAATTAGGAAGGACGATATAAATTTAATAAATTATCAATCTGGCTCAAATGCTTTTTTCACTTAAAACAGTAGGTCACCCTTTGGTTATTTAATGTGTCTTTAATTATGTTTAAATTACTTCTGGGATGCGATTTTCAATCTTCGAAATAAACAGTAATTTTGACGAATACATCACAGGCCTAAGCAAAGTGAACCGCTGATTCTAATCTGAATCTGGCTGGAATTATCTTAAATGTAGCCTATTCTGTCTCACTACTGCTCAAAATCCTCCCCCAATTCCTACTTTGTCGATTTCCATCCAAGGCCGGCCATTATTATTATAAGTGGAAAAACCATTAAAGCATGCCTATGCACCATGGTATGGGGCACTTCCCATCACGCGCGTACCTGTGACATTAGACTCGCTGAGCGGTGCATTAGGGGCGCGGATCACGTCGGGCCGGCCCGTCACGCGGCCCGCTTCCGGCGAGAGTAATGACATGTGTCGCTCTTATATCACTGGCCATGCAAACCGTGTGGAATATGGGATGAAAGTTACCTGCGGGCTGGGATGGTGATTGTGATTTTTTTGTGATTTGAAGGGATCGCCTGTCGATGTTGATTGTTTTTATTGATAAGGATTGCTTGTGTAAGGCAGACGAACGGGCCGTGTTAGTTCGCTAGCGATCTAAACTGGTGCAATCCAGTCGAAACGTAGGGCAGTAAGTAGCTTTGTTTTTGCTACGGTTTTAATAGCATGTAGACTATACAATAAAGTGCCCCTTTTAGTGTTAAATAAAAGTTTAACTTCTTCTTTTCGTTTAATTCAGTGTGTAAGCAACAGATCAACATCATCGAATAATCTTATCCTGATTTCCTAGCTTCAACCAACCTGGGTACGAAGTCTGAGGATGTCAAAGGATTTGATGAAAGTAAATCCGTTTAAAAAAAACAATTAACCATTTTATTAAAAACCGAAAGTACCCTTGTAACAATATTACGTTAATAAACGTTTCCCCAGTGAAATTCGAGTAGCTTTAACGCTGGTTCAGAAATAAATCATTTCTAATGAGAGTTAATGTTTGCGTTGTTCTTAACTTGATGATAAATGAGTTGGTATAGGATTTGTGCGTGTGATACGAGACAAATTGGTCAATATGAAAGTGTCAAATTGTGTACTTTTACAGAAATAAGCGTTGTATTTTTTATAATATTGGTTCAGGTTATAATATCCAATCATTCTTTTACTCGTTTTAATTTGTGGGAATTTGTTCATGCGGAAATAAAATTCCGGAAATAAAATGTAAAATCTAAAATAATGAAAAGTAGCACCTTACATTATTTTATAAAAAAAAAAGCCAATAATATCTTCCTTCCCAGTTATTTTTTGAGAAAGTACGTGTGTTGATATTGAAAGTATGTCAGTTCTAAGTGTAGATGGTGCAATAAATTGCCGCGGAAAAATACAAAGCGACCCTTTTCCACCGCCCGTAAAGGAAACTTTAATAGCTTCTTTTTGCACATGGTCGCTCCTAAGGGAAAAAGAGAAATAATTTACGCGTCGCGTGGAATTCCGTCTGGTAGTGTGATATTGCACGGCTCCCGGTGGGGCTGCTTTCATGTCGGAGCAAACTGTAGCGAGCAGGGATGCCCTGGAAGCTCCCGGCTGACATGACATCGTGCCAATAACGCCCCGGGCGAGATAATCGCTCCCACTGTTGTACCACTCGCTGAAATGAAATATCAAAACTGACAACACTATTTACCTTGTAGCTTTAGTGTAGCAACGCTTGGGATTGGCGGACGGTTAGTGTAGAATTTGAGCGTGGATTTAATGGAACGCTACTATTTGTTGACTATGTGTGTACCAAGTACGGTTTCATGCTTTCCCGAAAGGAACTTTTTTACAATGTTTTTTTTTTATAAAACTATGCAAACAGGTCTAATGTTGGATCAATATAATATGCTGATAAAATATCTATGTAAGATAATTATTATCAAAATAAGTTAAAAATTAAGATTGATGATAAAAAAAAATTCATCATCATGTCTTCTCACATGATGATGAATTTTTTTTTTCATGTTTTAATGTATGTAAGTCATCGACATAGCTCATCGCATTAGCAAGTTGAAGTGGCAGTGGGCTGGCCACATCAGCCGTAGAACCGACAACCGCTGGGGTAGACGAGTTCTGGAGTGGATACCGCGTCTCGGCAAACGTAGTGTAGGACGCCCGCAGGCCAGGTGGTGTGACGATCTGCGCAGGACGGCTGGTAGGAGCTGGATGCGAGTGGCCGAGGATAGAAAGAAGTGGCGTGCATTTGGAGAGGCCTATGTCCAGCAGTGGACAAGTATGGGCTGATGATGATGATGAATGTATGTACAAATTTCTAATTTTGACCTCAGGGTTCGTATACTTTCATTAGACTCTTAATAAAGTTGTCAAACTAGCGCAATAACTTCTAGACTAAATACAAAACTCGTAACACGAAAACGGTTGTATTTCGTATGTTTCAAGATAAATCAAAGCGGCGAATAGCAAACAGAACGTCGGGCGCAGTAGTAAGTAAGCGCGATATTGCACGGGCGGGACTCGGGGGTAATGCTTTCACGTCGGAATAAACTGAAGCTCGCAGGCTTTGAAGTTGACAAGGCATGCGTGATTACCGCCCGCCGCGCTAATAGGCGCGGATGCCCGTAGATACGGCGTTCGGGTTATCGCTAGGACGCGAGAGGTTTAATAAAGATGTCACCGTTGATGTACTTTGCAGTGATACCGCAATATGAGTTTACTAGATTGAATAATTGAGAGAATTCTCGATTCGTTAATAACATCGGGTACTATCTTCCAAGTTAGCACCTTCTCGTCTCTTGCCGTTATTCAAAGAGTTAGAGTGGGAGCCAGCCGCTTCCCCGCAAGTCCGGTGATAATGACAAGGTACTCCAAGCCATCTTCGTAGTAAGTTCCAATGTGCCATGCGTCTGCATATAATACCTAAATATGATGTACCATAACATCTTAAAATATTAACATTAATTAAATTATAACAAAAAATACTTAACAACATCTATGTCTGATACCACATTTCAGTAAAAGTATCTCTCTCTTTTACATTAACTCCATAACAACTTTAAAAATAATAAATGTTTAAATTGAAAGTACACATGAAAACGTTTATTTTGGCGGCCATTTAGTGCAGGAAGTGATCTAAAACTAATTGTCTCGCCCACATTTAACTCGTATAAAAACAACTACAATGACGTGTACGTATTGAACGACAGATGAGTGATATTTTTACTGTCTGAGAGTGCACGTTGTATCGAGTGGCTTATTTAACACTGTTACAGTTATTTTTATCACTTCAAAATATCTTTGAGGCTGATGTACAGCGACTACGATAGACTAAACAACCACTTCACTCTATCACACTTAGACCGTTCGTCCTTGATCTATACAATTAAATAAAATTGAAGTGTCTGTTTGTAATATTAAAAAAACGACATTTCACTAAATGGGTGTGAATTTATATCGGGTACGAATAAAAAAATCTCAATTATAAAAAGAAATCGTTACTATGACTTACATATGAATAAATGTTCTACTGATAAAATTAGAGGTTTGAATTATTGGTTGTTTGTATAAAATCAAATCATATAAAATTTAAGATTGAAATTGCCTGCTTTAGATTAACATAATAAAATCAGTTCTGCCCGATCTATATCTTTACGGTGAAAGTCTTAATACTAGTATCGCTTACATTATTTGCTATTCAAAGGCTAAAATCTAAAAGTGGAAATCTTCGGATCAGCCCGCAAAACGTGTTCCTTCACTCATGCTCTCAATTGCATGTATTTCTTTACAATATTGGCACTTCGCGGTCATTTATTGTTCCACATCGGAATCCCTCGCGTCACTCGATTCTCCATTCGATATCTTCGGACTGGTATTCTAGTGCCGTTCTCCGAACTATCTGAATCCAAACGATCGTGTTTATGTATTGTCTTTATTGGCGATCTCCTATTTCAAAATAGCCATGTGTTATTCAAATAAGATCTCCAAGATTAAGGACGCCCCAACTAGTAACAATATAAATCAATAGTTATTCAATTCTTGTAACTAATAAATTTAGTTAATGCCTCGAATGCTGTAAATATGTACATATTTTCTTCTACTTTTATGTGTTTTGTGTTAATAATAGTTGTGTGAATTGGTATTTCCAACGATCAATATCAATAAAGAATCATAAATAGATATTTATTAGTAGTTGCGATAAAAAGTGGAATGTGTTAAGACTTTTGAACACAGCGTATTCTGAATTCTTGCGTTGAGATTCTTGCGAGGTTTTCATGTTTTTCTGTCTTTCCACGCATACATTTCCATATGTTAATGGGTACTCGTTTAATCATGATACAAAAATACACTACAATCAAAATAAGATCAACACAAGTTATTCACAAACTTTTTTGATAAACTTGACGTCACGATAATGAGCTTTGACGATAGAACAATGTGACTTCATTATCTTTGAAAAGTCGCTTCCATTGTTGTATATTTGCGCATATCGTATCCACCTATCGGGCAGTATTGGCGCGGCGATAGATCGGTCTGAGCAGGCGGAGGGCGTACAAAGGGATTCCGCGAGGCAATAGCAATAATAAACCAGCCCGCTGTAACCCGTCTCCTTTCAAAGGCCCTTTATGCTAATGTCTCAATTTAATCTATTCGTTAAGAGTAATCATCGATAACAATTTCGATCCGTCATCTTTAGTTTGAAACATGTGAAACGCACTATTATGAAACGATAAGTAATAAGTAGTAAGAACGCTTGGTTCCGCTAGGCCATATGGTCTACTCGTAAATAACGCATCCAACATGCAATTTTAGTCGCATGCATGCAAGTTATAAACGTTAATGTCGGAGGTAATTAATAGCTTTGACGTATATTAACCACAATCACTTTCATACGCTTGACAAACTCAATTTATACACAAACAATAAATTAATCAACCGGCTAAGCGCTGGACGGACAGCTGTTAACTGAATCTAATTTACGAAAACTCTAAATTAGTTTGGTGTTTTGTTTTAATTGTTTATAATTACTACTACTTACATTAAATACCATTGGGCATGTTGTCGGGTTTATTTATAACTATCGCCTATACAATTATCATAGTTATTTTAAGCGAAACGTAAAACTCAATTGATATATTTTTAATGCCTCCAACTCACACTCATTTACTTATTTTTACTAGCTCTCCATCTACGACTCCGTCTGTGTGAAGTCGCTAATCGCGCGGAACATTACACCCACTAAGGAAAATTGGTTAAAAAGTAGTATGTCCTTCCTCTGGCTACTAACTGGGTACTAAATTTCTTTTAAACGGTTCAGTAATTTTGGCGTGAAAGGCGTGAAATATCTCTATCACCATTACTAAGTAGACTTCAATTTATGAATTTAAGTGTGCATACTTTTATCGCACCTCTGTTATTGGCTCGGGCTATAGATCGGCTTGCCGCGTGATGGCCAGACAAAGGCTCGGCGGCGGGACAAGTCCCAATAATGAGCCGCCCGCGGCCGTCCCCATTCTCCACGGTTAGTTCTACACGCTCCTTTGATATCTCTGTCCGAACTATTCACGGGGGACACTATAATAACAAAAACTTTCTGGCGTACCGAATAAAAGAGTCAGGTTTGAGTCTCAATTTGTTTGTCATCTTAAATGGTTGCATTTTGTATTTTTTGTTTAGAAAACAGGATTATACTTCTTTAATGTTTCCAGCTGTGTTTAATTCGTTGCTCAAACCAGCAATATAGGATTTCAGCATCAGTTTGGGGTATTTAATGAGGTAGCAACAGCGTTGAACTGTATGAGTTTCTACGTTATATTTGGCTCTTTGAAGTGAGATTACAGATACAGTAAGTGATTTGTTTTATTAAAATCTATTGCATGCAATCAGCATGATTTCTTTGCTATATCAATCCATTCCTATGATAACAAAATGTAGACTTCATCCTATTCCAAAAGATAAGACCGCGGAAGATATCGCTCGACTCCCTCAGAACTTTGCGTTTCATTGTTTTGATGTCTAAAAATAAGAAGGGTTCTTGATCGTGACAACCCCATTTCGTGCTTAATAAGATATTTTTTCCACAGCAAACAGTGTTCGTGATGCTTGCTCAACGAGCAGAAAATTAAAAATTTACAAACAGCCCTGGGGGATTTTGTTTTTGTGGATATTCCGTTCTGGCTATTAACTTTGAGGGTTAAACAAAGTTAATAGGTAGCAGTAAATAATATAGCTATCTTGATACCTCATTTCGGTAGTTAATGATTTTCGTTATTGTTTCGATATTTATTTCGCCACTCGGGGAAAATTGGTCGTTCGCTTGTTTGTGGGAGAAACGAAAGTAAACATAAGGCCGGTACGGAGTACCTACGCTACAAGCGTTATGCTTATATTTTTTTACTTACTTTTATGAGAGCAGAGAAATATGGAATTCAAATTCCGAATTTCCCTAATTTCCTAGAATTAGGGATTCAGCTAGCTTAAAAGTTAACTATCGGACTATTCAATAAAGATACACTGATATGCTCTTACGTACTCTAACTAAGTATATAACAATTTCCATGGAAATTCTGACCCTGATTTCAAATAAAAGTTAATGGTGGTTAGGTCGACTACATAATAATGGCAGATTACGCCTTTATCTATCCATTTTCTGCTAACCTCGGCAATTGGGCGGAAAAAATGCAAAGCAAACCTTCCTCTTAGAATAAAGTAAATAATTTATTACATCTCCCCCGGCCTTGGCTGCGGGTTCCACTGGCGTATCGTATCGAGCTCCATCGGCTTAACAACGGGAGCAATAATTTTTGTATCGAATGGGTCTCGTGGAGGCGAGGTTCGGTTGCATGTGGAAAGGCCACATCGCGCGAACTAATCTGTAACCTTGACCGGATCCGTCGCGAGGGGAAGGTTTCCGCGTGGCCGGCCACTGATTGTGACGATTCACTCGAAACGCCGTGAGCTTTGGCTGTTATGTAAATATACTTGGAAATTATGGCTTTCACGCCGCCCCGCCGGCGAGCGGTCGACTTGGTAACGCGCACGCCCGTCTGAATAATTGCATATTCCAATGTTTGTTACGTTGTTAAACCGTTGTGCCGTTCGGATCATTTGTTTCCTGGAAGCTTTTCTTGTTATTTTCATGTTACTAAGTCTTGCTTCTTAAGTTCTTACCTACTGCAAATGTATTACCTAACAAAGTGTAAAGTAACAGAGTGTACTGAAATGAGACCAAATTAATCACTACATTAAACTTTGAAAGACCTCGTCAAACATATTATATTATATCGGAAGAGGAAATCATTAAAATTATTCATTATCATACTTTCATCCAATTTAATTTTATGACATTTAAGTATAACTGTCGTATAACGAACTCTAATTCAATAAAACATTCTGTAACACAAGTGCTTAAGCAACTACAATTTAATCGAAGCAATTTATGTGATATTTGATTCGAGCTTCAGTGAACAACGAAATCTTTTTAGAAGTTATCTCAATATCAATAAAGCTTGGTTACGTAACTAAATTGTGGAGTGAGCAAATGTGGATCGGAAAGTAGCTTGCGTTTCACTCTATCAATATTCAGGGCGCATCTGCGACGTCCACATTTTTTCCCATCTTATTCGGCGTGTTAACACGTCTTCGGGAGGATGTGGAAAAAACTTAGGAGACGCGCGCGCTGCCCGCCGCTCCGCGATTGCATATCAATGTTTACTTAACTTGACTTTAATGCATGCATATTAACAATCTTTAGGTTGGTAGTACTTTGCGGAATGAAATAATTTTATAATAAGAGTGCATATTATGTGGTGCTGATTAATAGGTTAAATTATCCCATTAAATTTAGATACTGTCAAATTGGTTCACAAAAATGTTTATTCATTTACAATATAGTTTTAAAATGAAGTCACTTCAATAGAGTTTTTGTATTTTAACAAAATTAAGTACCTACTAGCAATAAAATTGTACTTAGTATAGTTAATAATCAATTCACACTGCTGCTTGCTTTCTCACCTAACAATACAATAAACTATTCTGCTCGAAATGATTATACAGACAACTTAACACTTCTTATCAAATGAGCCTGCTTGTTCGATGCGCCGAGCTTACGGCCATGAACCTACGTCATGCAATCAACACAACAATAAACAAATTTGGTGCCATTAAAACTTACATTACGACTCAACACGAATGTATTAATGAATTCATTATGATGAGGAAACGAGTCGATGTTATGTAACTGAAATCTGCTCCATTGTGTGGGGACAGCGCCGGTCACGCAACATTATACTTAGAACGCTTCCCGACGCTTGACTGACAAGTCTGACAACGGACTTCAGTGACTGATGAAAATGATTCTTAAGTCAACGGCGTAGATGCAACCATCTGAGTGATCTTGTTCACGCGTCTAACACGGTTTGACGCTTAAGATAATAGGCAGGAGCCAGTTGCTAGAGATGATACGATGATTACTTAAGAATCCAAAAGAAAATAATTTAACTGGATTAAAGAGTTATTTTTGAAAAGTAAACAATGATTTAAAATATCTGTCGCCATATTACCGTCTTCACGTTGCAGCTAAAATGACTGTTAATTTTAATCTTTTTCAGATGAGCAAACTAAATTTGGATATCGACTAACATTTCATGCTGTAATACATATAAAAATCTGATATACATATACGCAGTAGTTAATAAATATGATAATAGCTAAGCATTAAATGAACACAAAAATTATAGCTTTCACTCTATTATGAACGAGCATATAACGATTAAATAACACAGACTCGATTTTCAATTAGCTGTTGATTAGAAGGTGAGTATTAATTACCGCTCAGTCGGAGTGTGCTATTGAATTGAATATCGAAACATCAAAGCGAACGTACAATGAATAGAACTGTTATTGATTAACTACTTGTCGTAATCACGTTTGATGAGGCGCCTAACAAATCTGGCAACCAGATTATTTACCCTTTTGCCTCCGCCACGGGAATAATACCGTTAACTGCTCTGACTAATGACGTTATAATTACCTTGACGTTCTCAAAGGTGCTCGTTTTTAGCGCCTACTTTAAAATAGGCGATTCCTTTTGTCGAAGTATTAGACGAATGCTGACGGCTCGCTTGAGCCAGAAATAGCCGACGCACACGTTCACTTCGGTATTTTTGTCCTGCTCCATCGACAGGTATGCGTAACGTAACTAACGCAACGCAATCCAGACAATGGCTTTCGAATTTCCACACTTTTTAGCACCGGCTTATTTATGGGCGTGCGTATTTGTTTATAACCCGGCGTGAGCGTTCGCAAAAATACTCTCTGGGAGTGCACTCGCGGCTAAAGCTCATTTAGCTCCTTTATTGACATCATAAAATTGTAAGTAGCCGCCGGTACAGACATAACTTTATGTGGACGATAGCGGAATTATTTATTGGCACGAGATAGCAAAGTTTTACAACGGGAAGCAATAGCGTTCACTCGTTACATTTTTAGCGGGGATCCCATTTTGTGGTGTTTGTCGAAGGGGCGAGGTTCCGGGATCATCTCGGCGAGGGAGTCGAACAGAGACGGTAACAGTCAGACAAGTTGTCCGGATTATCCGGATAATGCTGCAGCATTTCATTCTGATACTGCTTATCGTCGCCTCAGGGAGGCCCGTCGCTCAATAATATTTCTACAATATCCGCCGTCCTTTCACTGTGAAACGCTAGTTTGGTAATATTTGTTCCCAAATTGTTTTGCCAACTAGCTATTGAAGCCACAGTGCTTAAATTATGCAATCAGAGCATAGACTAAATCAAAATTTAAATTCACACGTATGGGAATTCAGTTAAAAGTGTATACATTTCTTACATGTAGATTTCCATCTTATTTTATATGAATGAATAAATTACAGAAGACGTTTATTAGTTCGTTCATAACGTAAAGTATATTTATGTGAAACAATACAATTTTCCTCGGTCATAGACCGACTAGGCATTTATGGTTGCGCTTTTACATTCATGAACATAAATCACCATCGTTGCTTGGACTTGACTACGAATAAAACGTCTGAGGATTTCCATGTTGGGAGCCGTCCAAACCATTAGTCAAACATGACGAAAACAGCGGTACCTATATCGTAGAATTGTACATCACTCCGAAAACCCTGAAAGCATTCTAAAAAGTACTTACGAGACAATCCGATTTGTTGACAAAAATAAACAGAGCCACAACACAATATTTGAACTCAGTCGCTGCCATTTTGGTTTCACTTCCACCACGAAGCTACATGTGCCACTATCATTCACAACTATCTCTCCTTTGTGCTATGGCTCCATTTATGAAACTGTTCGTATATTATTTTCGGTTATGATTTCTAGAATTATATGCATACCTATTCAGTATCAGGAGTAACGAGAGAGGAGGGTATTTTGATATATCATTCATTTCTAGTCTTTGTAATATGCAATCAACTCGCTATTAACGTGGGCTTTATATTAATAACGGTAATTACTTGCATTGACGGTAATGTAAGATCTAATGAAACCGGCTGGCTGGAATATTCATCTACGCTTGTGAAGTAGGTATGGGCGGATTGTGCAGTGATGTTATTGTAATATGAATGTGCGGGGAAATGTTCAAAATGATTGGAGTGGGAATGTTGCGGGATGCCGTGTCAGTGAAACCGGCGCATTGTGGCATTAATCCCGAATGTGCTGAGCGTTGGTGGGATAATCTGAATTATGTGTGCGTGTGACACGCCGCGATACCCGCCGCCAAACAGAGGCTCGATTCTAAATTATTTTTTATAATCACTTAATCCGTATCTGATTTTTGTTTTCGTTTTATGAGTAAAGGTAATTTCTTCAGTCGTTTTATTCTGGTATCAGTTTTAATATTTTGATTAATATTGCGCATTAATGAGCTTTTAGTTTGGTTTGGAAATTTTATGGTAAATATTATTAACGATAGATTTTAGACTTCCACGTTCCATTACACTAAATAGTAGTCTTTATGGGTCTACACGCGATATTAGGAGTAGCAAATACAAAGCTATTTACTGCCGGACGGATTGGTGTAAACCAGTCGAAACGTCGGGAAGTAAGAAGCTATGTGTTTGGTACTACTAATATGGCGTGTAGACCCATAAACTAATATTTAGAACATTAACGATAAACAATAAATTTGGAGATAATAATTGGATTTCTATAACAAACGACTTTGGCGATGCTGGCTCAATAGCGCAAACGGTAATTTACCCTAAATCTGGGAGTAACCTACTGTGATACACTATATCTAAAAATCTGCTTCTATCTCCGTGCCTAGAAATAACTCGGAACACGTCTAGGCACTATGAAATAATTATTACGGGCGTCGAGATAATGAATTTCTATATTTAGGAAAATTGGAATCACTTCAACACATACTTATAATTTTTCCTATGACGAACTGTGGTTCTGGCTTGTCTGTTAACCCGATTCTTACTCCTAAACAAAATTGATGTACAAAAGCATTATTAAGAAATATTTCAATCGATACCTACATGCGCTTCAAAATATTTATCAGCCCCTTTAAGAATTTCTAATTATTCTGTCAACAGAAACTTACGCATATTTGCATAACAAAAGCGAACAAAGTGAATGTATAAACTTACTTATCCGGCCAGCTTCGACACCGGGAAATCATCAAAGTAGCTTATCTAGCGATGCACATGCTACCTACATAATGGAACTGCAAGCATCTGATCTTTCTCTAAGAGTGGTAAATGGGCGCAAGGTCGGCC
This sequence comes from Maruca vitrata, assembly GCA_039566165.1. Classification (NCBI taxonomy): domain Eukaryota; kingdom Metazoa; phylum Arthropoda; class Insecta; order Lepidoptera; family Crambidae; genus Maruca; species Maruca vitrata. Next base: position 11,587,014 of record CM076912.1, on the reverse strand, counting down.
GGCGTCAATAAGAGGTCAAGCGGGTATTAATGATACCCGACCTTTATCGGAGACGACACGGACTCATCTCCTATGGACCACTTACACTCGACACGACTATGGGATATATTCCGTTTGTAAAATGCTGTGAAACGATCCTCGTTACTTAAATGTATTTTCTAATGAAATCGTAAAATTATTGAAACAGTTCTGAATGGTACATAAATTCTGTTGACGAGAAAAGATTTTAGAAATTATTAACATTGTTATAATTTCTAAATGTAATATTTATTTGAGCATCTTGTTGGAGCGTATCATATAAATCTTACGATATCTCAAATACAGCAAACAACATTTTAGAGATAAGCCAAGAATAAATTGATTATATTAATGTTTGATTCGTGATAAAAAAGCCCGACACAAATGTTACACTTTTCTTAAAAGCTTTCGAAAAATTGGGCGTCGTATTATAATACATTGTGTATGAGGTCTTTCCTTTTGGATGATACTAAGGAACAGTGTGACACAGACATAATCCTCTCCACGAGGGGATTACGTAATGAGGATTTCCATTGGCTGTGAAAGGGCGAAATAAAGAGCCGTCGAGTATTTCTGTTCTGTCATCGCTGATACGGCGCTCGGCAAATCCTCCCTGGCCATCGAGGACTTACCATCACTACGGGTTCCCGCTATCTCCGGCTTTCCCGGATCCCAGAATGTGTTACGGTATTTCCGAACGTCTAATACTGGATCGGTCTGAAATGAAAAATATCTCTGTATAAAATTTACCGGCGGACGTGCGCGATTTCAGACGTTGAGAATAGCATTGATATTTTGTGAAGTGGCTTGTGTTGGAACACGACGGTAGCGCGTATAGTGTAACATAAACCTCTTTCAGGATAATCAGTGTCGAAGTACGAATTGGAGGACATTTCTTTTAGTTTATAAAAACCTAAAACTGGTTCTGTTCTAGGACAGACTAGGAGTAAAACATGCAAAACACATTTGTGAAATTATTCTGATTATAGCCTAGACAGCTAAATCATTTGCACGAAACGTCATGTGACAAGTTCTTATGGAAGGTAGTTGTTACCGACGGGATCCTGTTGGAAGCGGTTAAAAGGCAATTTTAAGAGATGCTCTACCTACGGGCGCTAGGCGGGTTTGGCAGCGGTCGCTAATCATTAAAGTTATCTTGGACCGCGCTCGGAAGCTCGGCGTCTACTAGATGGAATTTTTAACTTGCTGGCACTGTCCTAATTCCTATTTCATTCAATCTATTTGTTTGCGTCGTTTTTGGTATTTACTTGATGTACTAGTTACAGTTCCATTATTGTTGTATTTGTGGCGTTTATATTATTTTATATGTATGTACATATTAATTTGAATTTAAACGAAATGACTTTTAGTTTGGATATCCATAACAACAGTGCTTTAGCCAAAAATCTAAATATATGATGAACATATTATGTTGTGTGCATTTCTTAAAATGAATGAATGTGTTACAATTTTATATGAGCGCAAACTACACAGATGGAGAATTCATGTATGGAAATGGTACAAAATGCTACGTGATATTCAGAGACAAATAGCCTGCTCCTTAAACCCTGCGCTGCAAACATATTGGTGACCCGCAGCTGCAAACAGCGAGCGTACTTTAGTCACGTGCAGTCAAACGGAGGGTTAGCATTAGCTCTTACCGCGGTGCAGTTAGCGGGGACATTATGAGATAGCGGGGATGGGTCGTCAGGGATCAACGGATTACGTCTCGAGCACACTCGGCACACCCTGGCACATCAGTACTTCTGTCACGTGGTTCCGCAGTATTCCCGTGCAATTAGGGAGTTTTGGCTGGCCGTTGGGTTAATAGGAGGATTAGACGCGTCACAGAACTAACGTTAACTGGATGGCCATTGGAATAGGCTATTTATTATGTTTGCTATCTACTAGTTGTATAATGTTTTTTGACTGTCTCAAGGATCTCTAAGTGACCTACATTGAGATATTGCATGTGTTAAGTTATGTTTAGTTAAGGCAATAACGAAGTGAATGGCAGTTACTATAAAATACGATGAGGACAACGTTCCTTTCTGGTATTTATTTATTTCTGTTTTTAAACTTAAAAGAAGTTGGGGAAGAATTGGTAGATGTTGTCAAAAGTCTTCAGTTTTCAGTGAATTATAAAGAAAATGAAAAATCGGACAATGCATCCCGCGGGCGAAAATGAAGAAACAAACACCGCGAGTCCGCGACTACCGCTCAGTTTTGTGTGGAACTTTAAGCTAAATACTTATTTTAACACTCCTATCTTTTATTCACCTGAGCGGAAACAAACACCATTTGTCACTGTCGTTATACGAAAAAAAAATATAAACATGTATATGTTACCGGAAATGTATGAAATCAAGGAATTGTATACAATTCCTAGGAAATGTGTACAATTCCTAAACTGTTAAGGAAATGCATAAAATATTGTTTGAAAAACTATTCAATGCATAGATATCCTAGGAAATGTGTACATTTCCTTGGAATTGTATAAAATTCCTAAATCCTATTAGGAAATGTGTAAAGTAAATGCTTTCTATAGTAAAACACGTTATTAATTTTAAAAAATCCCGCTTTTATTACCTGGTTTTATTAGGTTGGAATGTATGTATGTATGTAAGAAAATAAATTGAAACATCTTCTTAAGATCGGATGGTTATGAAAATTTACAGTCGTATGTGATTTTGATGACAATACAATAATATGGTACTGTCGAGCTGATCTGATAATGGAGCCGAAAGATATGAACTGGAACTTTATGATGGATGATCGTATCATAGCCTTATTTTGGACTGGTTAGAAAGGTATTTTAATACTGTGAGCAAATACTAAAAAGTGTAAAAAAACCCTATTAAACTCTATATTAAATAGTGCACGTAGAAGTCAAAAATAAATTACGAATCGTTCAAGTTGTCTCTATTCTGGGCTGGGGTGTAAACTATGTGCTTTTAATTATATTTTTGATTGTAAAAGCAGGAAAGACTTTCTGGTAAACAAATACACGAATAAGAACTCTATATTTTGCCACTGTTGACTGGTATTTTGAACAGATTGTTTAATGTAGAGCCTCCTACTAGTCTTGCTGCAACTCTAATTAAAGCACCGATCTCTGTAACCTGCTTCCTGAAACATCGCTTAACTTGATTTCTCAGCATGGTATACTAAAAATCCTACCTGTTACAGCGCCCCGCGCTTTTGCAATCAAGTATAATAATTAAAAGCACATAGTTTACACCTCAGCTCAGAAATAGAGACAACTTTAACGACCCTTTATTTGTTTTTTACTTTTACGTGCACCATTAGATGCGTGTTTAAGTGTCTAATTTTAAAAACACAGATATCATGCTGTAGCACAGCTTGTATTGCAAAGGTAAAACAAAAAAATTCTTAAATCCCTGGCCGGTTCCAGTGTATTACAAGTTGGCAACTGACCGTAGTGCAATCTCGGTACTCGGTACATCGTTTGCATCAAGAAGAACTTTGGACACTCATTATTCTGAGATCGACAATATAATTGTTTTAAGATACTGTTCTTGGTAACAATACCATAGAGTTCATCATCGGTTTTAGTCCAAACTACACCAATAAGAGGAAATTTACAACGAACTTCGCGATCCCCCGATCAGGCGAAGCAATACCTTCCGTCTTGCTGTCGCGTACGTGAGTACGTACGTAGTGATAATATCTTAATTTTTTTACATTTCCGATTGCTATTTAGGAAATGTATAGATTTCCTAGGAAATGTGTAATGTGTAGTTTATTTCACACATTTCCGTGCGATTTTAGGAATTACATACATTTCCTAGGAATTGTATACAATGACGGATTACATACATTTCCGGTAACATATACATATAAATATGCAGTAAAACCTCTGCACGTATACGTATTTAATTCATAAATATTACAAGATATAATCATTCACTGTTGTTAATTATATTGTAAATGATGTATGGAAAAGGCTCCTCGAGTTTCTTTCATATCAGTAATTATAAAAGTGAGCAACGATGTACGACCATTGTAACGTACAAAACGTTCGCCGCAGCTATCAATTAATCAACGAAAATCCAGTTTGCAGTTTGTAATTTTGCCGGCGTGCACCGGGACTCGAAATGCCCTAAATGTCCAGAGACCTTTTGCACGAAATATCACAAGACAAAAAATATATTTATTGGACGCGTTTCTACCTCATGCGGGCTGACATTTCGTAGTGCTACCGATCGATCAATGGGTCATTACGATTTTTTGTTCAATAGATAACGATCGTCCAAGTCCTCGTAAGTTTCTCAAACGTGGGGTGGATTTAAGTAGATTAATTTGATCTATAGTCTCGTAAATTGAACACCGGGCTACAAAAATAAACGATTTGTTACACACAATGTGGGCAAAAATGATGATATTCGTTAGATCAGTGACATGATTCGGTTAATGACTCTACCTACGAGCGGTCGTTTGTGTCACAAATGAATTATGGGCTGCGGTACACAAATTGGACTATAACTTATTCGGAGTTGCTCAGAGGTCAGTATAAATTAAAAAGGCTTACTGTATCGATGAGTAAACTAACTCTCTTGGCAGACGTCGAAGCCCATAAATATTTCACTGAGTGCTCCGGATCGCTACCATCGGAGTGGCTACGTGCTTCGTAATGTGTTTTATCGATATAATGCGTGTTTGAGTGTTCTCTAAAACGGTTGCTGCAACAATATGCTCTTTACTGTTCTTTCAATGGGTGTTGTTTTAAAAACCAATAAAACGGGCGTATCTGTGAACTGACGGCCCTGTTATCGGTGGTTAAAATAAACCGAGTTGTTTGTCAACGAATTGGAAATCATGGGTGTACTATTTTAAGTGGTGTTGTATGAATTGTTTGTATTTCTAACATTTCACGTAAGCCGGATCGAAAGGAAAATAAATCTCTTTAAGAAACAGTTAAACTGTTTGGGCCCAAAATTAATATGATTACAACTGGTGTATGTGATTATTTTCATAATGTAACGTAACCGCAAAAGCCACCGTTAAGCTTCCTTATGTGCTCTATGGCGGAGGACGCGCAACCCTCAGAAACAACGAATATGGCGCGAGGAGGATATAATGTAGCAGTCGTTTTTAAAAATGAAACCATCAGTTAAAATTTTAATACGCAACTTTAGTAAAAACGGGGCAGCTCGAAAGGAATCCTCAAAATAAAAAATGTCGCCCGGGATTGTTTTGCTCATAACAGAGTTAATTTAAATGAATTGGTGCGGCTCGCGGGAGCGGCGGACACATCCGCGATTCCATTAGCGGCCGGCCTGGAAAACTGCAGCGGGAAGTTACCCTCTGAGAGAGAGGGCTCTCTCTCTACCGGTTTGCGTTACACGCGCCGCCTGGATCAACTGAGTCCGCCCCTGGGAATCAACCGCGATGCAAACTTTGATTTAAGGCGAAGTAGTTTGAGTTAATGTTATTTTTAAATTCGAATATATCCCTGCTTATCGTATCTACACTTTCATGAACGTAAACGCATTTTTTTTATGAATTTAATCTTATAAAATTGCCGAGTTAGAACAATTTCGTGACCCAGAAAACTATCAAAGTAGAATCGTTCGGTCGCTCAACTATCGCGATCGGTTTATGACGGTAGCAAATCAGTCCGGATAACCTCGCCTTAACATGATGTACTGTGTACTTGTAGCACGCGTGTATGTTTTATTGCGGCACTTCGGCACTGTTTATTGCTTCATTTAATAATATGGGATCCTTAATGCTCCCGGTCAAACAGTTTACAATAAGATTCAAGACATATTCAGGTTTTGTCGTTTTACTGGCTGATATTGGCTTATCATTCTTAATTCTTCGACTGCCTCGTTCGTCTCGTCTATTGGTAGCAAACGCTGCGTAAGGACCAAAAGGTCCCAAGGAAAGAAATTACTCAACCCGGAGTTAGGAAGTTGGCGGATTCGCACCCGTGTCTCGGAAAGCACGTTAAGCCGGTGGTCCTATGCCTGATTACTAATCGATCTTGTTGGATTGCCGTCTCACCGAACTATGAGAGTAAGTGAACAGAGAGTGCACCTGTGTTTGCTCGTGCACTATGTTATGTCCTACGTAATTATCTGATCTCAATTGAGATCGGCCGCCGTGGCCAAAATCGGTCGGACGCCTTATTTTTATAATTCTTATCTATATTGTTATGTTACGTTCCTAGTCATAGTACAATGTGTCCATTATTATCTGTGTTAGTCTTTCCTCAAAGCCATATTACTCGTAGTTAGACCATGTCTGTTGATGAGATTAGTAATGACATGAAAATCAAATTGACGTGCATGTAGCAGCGAGATTAGCGACTAAGTATGAATGACATCCAACCATCACAAATTATTTATTTTTCGTATGTAAAGAGTCGCACTAAACTTAAATATACACGTATAATAGGTATAAACATATTACTGCTCGGCTATATATATAAATATGTATATAGGTTTATCGAGTTATTACTAGTAAACTTAGTAGACGTTACTAGCTTAAAAAGTAAGCCTTACGTATAAAATGCTAATCCAAACCGGCTCAGAAGCCCACTAAATAAAATCATAAGAAGCGGCTTAGCAAAGTTAATCGTACTGGCATACCTATAAACGTACTTTAGAAATAATGTCATGTAGGAAAATATTGTAAGCATACTAAGCTGTAAAGGATTCTAAGATGAAAACAATATCAATAAACATACCAGCCTAGTTACCAATTTTCGCTTGAAAACGGTAAAGCACACCATAATAATGCATATCCAGTATCCATTTTGAGCGCGGCAGCGGCATAACTTATCGTCATTTGGCTCTGCGGCATATAATTTGCTGATGTTACGGTGGGTACGGGGTCCAGATAAAGGGTGCACGGGCATCGCCTCGCTAACGCGGCGGCGGTGGCGGGTTGCCAATCCCGGCGTCCTACGGGAACCGTTATCGCCTAACACTTTGCTTGTACCCCCGGCTAATGGACAATAACGTTTGTCATCGGACCCGCCGCGACCGATATTGCGCCGCGCACAGCTTTTATAACTTTCAACTACGCGCCGCCCGTTACGAGGATTAATTTGTGTCCATTTGCCGTTATGTCAACGTTATTAATTACATAGGGTAGATGTAAGTCGGTAAAACAACGCAAATAGGAAAGCGATTTAGTGCATATAGGGCTTTAGGATAATTACTTTATACGCATGATTATTATATTTTCCATCGGATTTATGCAGCTGCATTGGAAATCATTTCCGATAATATCGCAATGCGTTTATATTACACGTGTAATACGTGTATGTTTGCTAGCAAGCACAGTAAACTATGCAATTAAATGCTTGCTGGGCATGAGGTGTATGCATTTAAATTAATTAATTTATGTAGCTGGCTCTTAGGCCGAGGCTTCTCTTAAGATTTATAATCCAGTCCACTCCTGCAGTAATACCGTGCATACCTATTTTCATTACAACTGTAATTGCTTACTAAGAGAATGCACCTTTAATAAATGACACCTATATGTTCTAATGGTCGTAAGAACAATGAATATATGAAGGACTTCGGTTACATAGGCTATAAAATAGTTCTCAACTAGTTATTAAAACTTATGTTTGAATGCCAATAAAACATTTATTAATAATATTCGAAACCCACCCACGCTATGTGATCATCGTTTCCGTCGTTTATAATATTTATGATTTTGTAGGTATCGGTAGAGAAAGACGGAATGATTTGCCAAGACATAGCGAAGTCCAGTTGCAGAAATATTACGGAATAATGATGTTTACAAAAATGTACTGAATCATTGGCCATTGACTCGTTGTGGCTCATTGCCAGTGCGAAAGAATATATTTATACTTACACCCACACAAAATCAACAGGTACTACACCATGGTGACATTTATGAACGCTATTTGGGTTCTAGTGCAATTATATCAGCAAAATGTTCAAAGGTTTCTAACCCTTTGCTTATATAAAATTAATCAATGTACGAAGCCTTTTTGCATATTCATTAGCACTAGTTATAAAACGAACAAGAAGATATCTAACGAGCTTTACAAATGTCCAACACTTGTAGAGTTGGCTATTAGCATCGTCCAAATAAACTTCCACTGTAAAATGTTGGATTAATGACAGTAATTTGCGCGGACAAAGCATGCTATGGCCGATTGCCAGTAGCGTCTACCGTTAGAATCTACTCCTCCTGGTTCAATTAAACTCGCATCGGTTTATAAATAAAAACTGCGCCGTGCCCGCTTTACGACTGTCGCCAAGCTGTCTGAAGGCAAACCACGCAGCGGTTCAGACCGTCCTTCAACGCCACTACCGAGAATATGCAAACGCTGATACTGATACCCAATCTGGTTCCATTAGTCTCATTTCGTATGCGTCGCATTACAAACATGTTATACTTATATGGTATATCAAGGGTACAGCATAGATGCTATTATAATTATGAGCATTTGCATAATAGCCTCCGTCCTACGGTCTATAGCGCAGGTATTAGCGATGTCTGTGTGAAAGCGATGCGTTAGTGATGATGGTTATTCAACACTACGCAGCGAATCGACGCCAGCGCCAGTGCCTGAAAACGGCTATTGTCAGTATTAATCAGGCCCGATTGGGTCTTTATATCGGTTAATCCGATCGGGCGGTGTATGGGAGGAGGAATTTATATTATGAATTTTCAATCAGGTGTTTAAGGCGAGGGTATTATTGGGAATCGGTGAAATGCGTTTGCGAGCGGGCGTGGTCACCCACAGCCTATCTGGGACTTTACGCTTCACTTCTTCCAGTTTCTATCTGCGGGAAATAAATACAATGTATTCCTGCTCTTATGTTGTACTTACTACCGGCAAAATATCTGGAATCAAACTATCAGTGTTTCGTTCGTTGTTTATGTTACTTCTTAAACCCAACAATCTGTATGAAAACAACCGTCTCTTGGTGCTAAAAACAATCAATCATCGTGTAAGAAACGAGAGTAAAGTACAAAGTTTGAGAGTTCCGAAGATATATTTAAATACTTTATACCATTGGATTGATGGATGATGGAAACAACGTTCCATTGCTCAAAATGTCAAAGTGCTAAGAATAACAATGACCGATTTTCAAGGCTTTGCTCTACAATAATGATAAACAAGGACTATTTTTATTTATTAACAATACAACTTGTCTACCTCTTAATGTAGATTAATTATTTTTTTTTATGCATAAATAAATAAAAGCAAACAATCGTTACCTATTCTGAATTTAATCTTTTTTTCTTCTAACAAATGGTTATGCTCATTGTCTCTTTTATCGGGTTCCTTAATTGCATCTTCATCTTAAAATCCTACCTGTGATCGGCCAATGAATGATTAGATTATCTGCATCTGCACAATTCAGTTGCCCAAATTTCCCATCGCATCCGCACTGCAAATGTGCTTAGACAAACACTATTTGATAAGTCAACACGATGCAAATCGCTGACTCTTTAGTCTGGTCTAATTGCTATCACGATTTAAGTGAGTTTTGGGAGTAGATATAAGTATAGTTCACTTTGTAACAATTAGTACCTACAGGTTTAAATTAATTCTTACTCCCCAAACACCGAATCCCGCTATTGATAGAATGTTATTACGTTCTTGTTTGTCCATTGATGACAAAACTCTTTTACGGGTATTAGGAGACGGATTGGGCAGTCGGGAGACATAGGCTTATCTGTAGAAATTATAAGGTCTCGTGTCTCACCCCCGACCACCTGAGCCCTACTATCTCTAGGTACCTTTGTTGATATCTACATAAATAAAAATGAATTGCTGTTCGTTAGTCTCACTAAAACTCGAGCTAAAAGCTAATTTTAGTTTTACAATGTTGGTCATAGTCCAGGGAAGGTTTAAACTGTGAGAAAATGTGCAAAAATTGCGAGGAACATAGTAATAACTAAATTTTTTATTCCCGTACAAACTGTTGAACCTTCGCTTGTCAAACATTGTCATATTTGATGGTTGCACTGTTGGTTCGTTTGCAGGGTTGTGACTCCCATGTAGCAGTCTAAACCCTATTTGTGCGTTCCGAATCAGAAAAAAAAGTCTTAACGATATGAAATTCGCCGGGACGCGTTGTTAATAATTTTCGTATATTAACCTACCTATTTCTCGTTGTTCCAGATGTGGTCTCCACGCCGATTTCACGGAGCTGACGGCGTGCGTGGGCGGAGAGCTGGACAGACACGAGGGCTCTGCCGTCCACAGGCGGTACTTCTACATCACACTTCTTAGGGAGCCTGTGTCAAGGTAACAATCTTATCTAATGTGTGGCTTATACAATGCACGATAAGTTTCGATTCTGGCATCTGAAGGTTACACACACTGGTCAAAAATACTGGCACCTCACTGGTGAAAAATAATATACTTATTTAGAAAGAAAACGTTAATTAAGTGACAGCAGAAATAACTTATACTAAAAATAATCTATACTAATATTATAAAGCTGAAGAGTTTGTTTGTTTGTTTGTTTGTTTGAACGCGCTAATCTCAGGAACTACTGGTTCGATTTGAAAAAATCTTTTTGCGTTGTATAAAACATTTATCGAGGAAGGCTTTAGGCTATATATACTTTACGCTGCGACCAATAGGAGCAAAGATACAATGGAAAATGTGTCAAAAACGGGGGGAAACGCGAACGAAGTCGCTGGCACAGCTAGTAATAAAATATATGACAAAAAAAAATTCAAACTGTGCCACTAAAAAGGTTTGCCATAAGCATATGTCTTTAACCCTAGAAAGATAATCTTATTTAGGTGTACGGTAAAGATAATCAATCATACGTCAAAATGACTCCTCAGTTTTAAATCGCTATTATTTCAAAGATTATTGACATAATTTGATAAAGTATTGTGTGTATGTATTTCTCATGTTAGTTTTAATAAAAAAACAACATAGTTAATTATCAGTTTTCCTTATCCAGTGATCGTTCGATTTCCGATGAGAACAGCTGTGTCGCAGACGCACTTGCTCTAGTACGTACTCGAGCAAAGCGCTGAAACAGCAACCTAGTTCGTCGCGCGCGAGCCGTAGCTGGTCACCGTCGCGATGACCCAGTTAATTACGTTACGTGTGTGAATAGTGATGATATATGTAAACAATTAGTGTTAAGGCGAAGTTATACTTTCTACAATTATGGGTTCGCCGACAAAGTCTATTATACTACAAACGGAAACGGAACATCTGTTGTACAAATACTTAACTGACGAAAGAAATGAACGCCAGAAATTGGAAACGTTGGTTAGAGATCTCAAAAATCAAATAGAGAAATTGCAAAGCCAAAGCCAAAACAATGTTGCTCCAGTAATTGACAACAAAGAGGAACCTCCCAAGCCGGTTGAATATGATACCGACGAAGAAGATCTTGCCCGAGAAACCGAGTGGGTGCGCCAAAAAAGCAGGAAGAAAAGGAAACTGAACCTGTCACTGTCCCCGCCGTCTCAAGAACTTGGTGAAACCAGCCAGGTAAATAAAGAAAAGCCTTATGTAAAAAAGGCACCGCATCCACCACCGATCGTAGTTGAAAATGTCAAGGACTACCAAAAGTTCTATGATTTTTTGCTAAGCGGGGAAATTGACAAAAACTCATTTGTTGTGAAAATGATGAATGGGGAAAATGTCAAAATAAACGCCCGTAATGGGGACTCGTACAGAGCTATTACCAAGCTTTTGTTACAAAACAATTGCCTCTGGTACTCTTATGAGAACAAACAGGACCGGCCAATTAGAGTGATAGCAAAAAACCTACACTCTTCGTGCCTGCCTGATAGGATTGTTGACGATCTAGCAGCCAAGGGATACAAAATTGAAAATGCCGTCAACAAGCTCAGTTGGAAGACCAAAGAGCCCCTTAACATGTTTATGCTCTCGTTCCAAAAGGACGAAGACATAAACAAGATTTACGAAATTAAATTCATATTAGGCTGTAAAATAGACATACAACCTTTAAAAACATCAAAACTGATCCCACAGTGTAAAAGGTGCCAAGCATATGGGCATACTCAAAGATACTGCTCTAAGGAACCCCGGTGTGTTAAGTGCACTGGTAAACACCTTAGTAGGGATTGTAATAAATCAGCAGAGGAGAAACCTAAATGTGTCCACTGTGGGGAACCACATCCTGCCAGCTACAGAGGATGCCTAGTAGCAAAAGAGCTGCAAAGCATCAAAAACAAATTAAATAAAAAAGTACCATCAAATGTTCAAGTCTCTAACAAAAAGACAGTGCCATCTAAACGTGTGTCAGAGAATATATCTTATGCACAAATAACTAAACCACTCAAGTTATCGTCGATGCCTCCTAAAAGAGATGTTGCAAAGATGCCGGTTACAGAAACTGAGCAAACAAGTGAAAAGTTGACTTCAAATTCTAAGATAGACACCATCTTGAGTCTCCTGACTTCGTTTGATCAACGATTAAAGAAGATAGAACAAAGCAACAAAAATGCTATTTCTCAAAAATCTAAATCAAAATGAATAGCATTAAAATCATGGCTTGGAACGCTAATGGACTCTTGCAGCATCAAGATGAACTACAAGTAGTCCTAAAAACAGAAAAAATCGACGTATGCCTCATCTCTGAAACACACTTTACCAGAGAGTCTCATATTCGGTTTGATGGGTATAAAATCTATCACGCGCTGCATCCTGATAACACAGCTAGAGGGGGTAGCGCCGTCATAATAAAAGATAATATCTCTCATTTTGAGCAACATAAATGCGTCGAACAATGCATACAGGCTGTGGCAGTTTGTGTCAGGACTAAAAGTTATCCTGTTACCATATCCTCCATCTACTGTCCACCGAGATACTCACTAAAATCTGAACAATATACAAAATTATTAGAAAAATTTGGTAACCGATTTGTGCTTGGAGGCGACTTTAATGCCAAAAATACGTTATGGGGATCCAGACTAACAACAACGAAAGGAAGAGAATTGATGACTGCTATAAGAGAAATGAAATGTGACGTCATTTCTACAGGGAAACCCACTTATTGGCCAACAGACCCTCAAAAGATACCAGACTTAATTGACTTTTTCATATATAAAAACATAGCATCAGCATTTTTACACATTCAGGAGGGATATGACATGAGCTCTGATCACTCACCTATTGTTTTAACGCTAAATGACACTGCAATACTAAGAAAAGGGAACCCCACTCTAGTTAATAATAAAACTGACTGGGAAAGTTTTCAAAGAGATCTTGATGCCTGTATCAACCTTAAGGTTTCACTGAAAACTCCTCAGCAATTAGACTTGGATGTTATTAAACTTACAAGAGACATTCAGCAAAGTGCATGGAAAAATACACCTGAGTTAAAACAAACACCAAAAGGAAACAGCTATCCGAGAGAAATAAGGAATCTTATTGCTGAAAAAGAGGCAGCAGAGGCGACGATGGCAGCAATCTAGATTTCCAGCAGACAAAACCTTGTTAAACAACCTTAGCCAACAGCTTAAAAGGACTATTCAAAAATATAATAACGATAGCATGAATAAAAATCTGAGTGAACTTACAAGTGATAAGTCTACGAATTACTCCTTATGGAAAGTTACTAAAAGTCTGAAGAAACCTACTACACAAATTCCTCCAATAAAAGAGATCAATGGACAGTGGGCAATAAATAATGAGCAAAAAGCAAAACGTTTTGCTCTTCATCTGGAACAAATATTCAAACCTAACGATGTAACCAACATAAGTAACATTGCTATAAGTACAACATCTCAAGATTATCTAGAAATAAGACTAGTAACACCTAGAGAAGTCCATAATGAGATCAAAAGACTAAGCAAAAAGAAAACGCCTGGGTTTGACCTTATTACTGGTGAAGTTCTTCATAACCTGCCACGTAAAGCCATTGTTAAACTTATCACGCTAATTAACGCATCGTTTAGATTAAAACACGTTCCTGATGTGTGGAAAGTCGCCGAAGTCATTATGATACCCAAACCAGGTAAACCACCTCATGAAGCAACATCTTACAGACCCATCTCACTCTTGCCAGTTTTATCCAAGTTATTCGAAAAACTTCTCTTGAGACGATTGAACTCGATTATTGAACAAAGAAAGTTAATTCCCGACTACCAATTTGGTTTTCGAGAAAAACATTCAACCATAGATCAAGTGCACAGGATCACGAACATCATAGAAAAGGCTCTAGAAGAAAAGAAAGTCTGTAGTACTATCTTCTTGGATGTAGCGCAGGCTTTTGACAAAGTGTGGCATGAAGGCCTCATAACAAAACTAAAAAATCTGCTACCATATCAATTTGCAGATATTTTGGAGTCTTATTTAACTGACAGAATGTTTAGAGTGAGACAAGAAGATGCTTACTCAGATCTTATATCTATTAAAGCTGGAGTGCCTCAGGGAAGTGTATTGGGGCCGGTCCTGTACCTAATATACACTTGTGACATACCAGATTTGGAATATAACACTATAGCGACTTTCGCAGATGACACGGCTATTATGGCTGTAGGCATCACCCACGAGGAAGCTGTAAAAAAGGTTCAATCCGCCGTAACGACCGTCTTTGACTGGACACAGAAATGGCGCATTAAACTCAATGAATCCAAATCTATCCACATAGATTTTACAAACAAAAATATTAATTATCAGCCGGTATTCATCAATAATCTTGTTGTACCCTACGAAAATACAGCCAAATATCTTGGAATGACACTTGATGCAAAGCTTCGCTGGAAGGCTCATGTCAAAAAAAAACGGGATGAATTAGAAATTCGGTACAAACAGATGAATTGGCTACTTGGGAGACATTCCTCGTTGTCAGTTGATAATAAAATTCTACTATACAAACAACTCCTCATGCCAGTATGGACCTACGGTATTCAGCTATGGGGCTGTACCAAATATAGTAATATGCAGATCATCCAACGTTTCCAGAATAAAGTACTCAGAGGTGTCGTAGATGCACCCTGGTACGTCAGAAATGAAGACCTACACCGGGACCTTAAAGTAGACTTTGTCAAAGATATTATTAAGAAATACGCCGAAGCTCATGAACGTCGACTTCATCATCATGTGAATGTCGAGGCTATCCAGCTCCTCGACAATACGAACTCAGTGCGGAGACTCAAAAGGACCAAACCTTTTGAGTTAGTAAATTAGTGACAAAAAGTGAAGTGCCACTCAATATGAACACAAGAACAAAGTGTCCTCCCCTTAATAGAGACAATAAGAAAAGTGCTAATGGACACATTCTTACACAAACAATAGGGTATTTTCCTATTTTTTTATTTTTTGATAAATGGATGGACCACACAATTGCAAAGGTGCTGTTAAAAGAATGGTTTGATATTTAGAAAACTCTCGGAGATATTGCAGTTTCAATAGCACATCCTTTGGGCGAGCTCAAAACGCTTCATACAAATGTCGCACAGAGTTATGACGTCACCGCTCTGTATACTGTACGCATATCGTAAGAACTTTGTTCAGCAGCTATATCAAATGTTGCGTTTACGAATATGTTTTTATAGTGAAAGTTACTACTAATTCTGTAATTTATAATATGGCATAGTATTTTAATTGAATTTTCGCACTTTAGAAATGGACTTTCCCACCTAACTTCAAATGCCTATTATTGTCGAATTTCATAAGAAATTTTATTTTCGATTTCACTAATGTTATTGATTTACCTATATGTTACTGTTAATTGTGAAATTGTATGTAAAATCAGACTTAGGAAACTACCCTATTATTTTAGCAGTTTAAGTTAAAAATAAATTACTCATTAGTCTTTAAAGACTAGATTGTAATCAGATGGCGCATATTATGCATAAGGATATACGTCATAAGGAAAAAAAAAAAAAAAAAAGTTTTCCTTATCAATTATTTTAAAAAGCACCAAAACTTAATGGGTACCATTTAAAAGGTAACAAAACATAGGCACTTCTCTTATGAAAATAAAATGACATGTTTCGACAAATCAATAATTTCTAGTAATAATGTTACTTTGTAACAACTGATCCTACAGATTTATAACTCTTCAATCTACTGAGATCGATAAGATGCAGCTCAGGCACATGTCAATATTATGTTCACGATAAATTGTTTTTTTTATACCTTTTGCAACATCCGCTAGCCTTACGCTTTTCAGAGGGGCTATAAACACAGTAAGTAGTACGTATCTTTGGATTGAGCTCTTCTATGTTATCTCCGGTTGGTCCAGGAAAAGCTTTGAGTAACATATTATTTATCTCATCTCGAAAATACCTCTTCACAGTGCGCGCTTCCAAGATCATGACCATATAGTGCGAAGTGTGAGCCATGCTCAAGCATTCATGATTTGTGGCGGTTCAGAGGCTTCTTGTTTTCAGTGAGAACATTGTGCTTTTATATTATATGTGTATTTACGAATAAAACATTCAGTATCACATCCCCAAAAAGGCACATGGGCCATCTGTTGGTCCCCCTACTGCACTACAAAAGGGAGCACATCTGATCACGACGAGAAGCTGTTGATGAAGGTACTTGTTAAGCATTTTCTTCAGGTGGTAGTCTGGATACGATTGCCTATTGGTCCTCTCCTCGTTAACGAATGCCTCCTCAACGTCACTCTGCACATGGTTTTCGCTCAAATGGTCCTTGAGATCGCTGACAGTATCGTCAGGTGAAATATCCTCACCGCTCTCTAAAATACCCGCCAAGATGGTTTTGTCTTTGTAAATCCCATTTTTTTAATGTGATCAGATATTCTACAATACTTATCAATAATATATAAAGGAACAACTATCGCTAAAACTAAGAAAAGTTACCAAAATGACCCTAATTGAAGCACATACATATTTCCTAAAAGTCACGTAAAAGATAATCATACGTCATTTTGACTCCAGCACCTGTTGTATTTCGAAAACGGGACAACTTACTTCGGTGCCGCGACCACCATTCGATAGCTCGGCCAGGCCGAGGAAATGTCCGTGAAGCATGGCGCCAAATTCGTGAAAATTAGAGAGAGACAGCATTTTTTCGAAACACACGGAGTCATTTTGACGTAGATTATCTTTCTAGGGTTAAGTATGTTATGCATATTTAGACACTGCAGCGGTCAGAGGATGCCGTCTCTGCAGACCTGCTATTAGTTTCAAATAATAATCACCTTTATCTCGTGAGTTTTTTGTCAAATTGTGGTTCACCTAGTTGTTTATTCATTAACTGTATAACTGTATTACCAGACCAGCGAGACTTATTATATAGTAGTAATGTAAACTGCACATATTTTGTGCCCGGCATGAGCATTACACGATGTGATAATAAAATGCGGTGGGCTAATGTTATTGCGCTATTATCTGCATAATATGGCGATGGCCCGACTGGGTACCGACAATAAACTCGCGGAGCTACGTGTAAGTACATTAACGTGCACTATATCTACATATACTGTGTGATGATTCCGAAAATATGACCACTCTACCACTCATAATCTCGTAAAATCAGCAAACTAAGTTTTAGACTGACTATTTGTAGAATCTGACTTCGTAATAGCTTGGCAAGTAATATTCACTTGTAACGTCATACTTTTAGCTGAGCTTTAGTGTGAAGACAAAGGAATTGCATATATTTGCTTGGATCCCTAATTTTTATTCTTCTTTGCTTCATACCTTTCGATATTAGCCAACAGAAAAATGGTATAAAGTAAGGCTTTTGACCATCGCAATCAAAGGTAACTAGCCTTTTTTACAGATTATAGTTACCATCGCTATTTTATTATTGCACACTACGGCAGTCAAAATTATGCTCAGATTTTAAAACATACCCTAGCTCTAATTTGTGCCTTTAGTCGAAGTTCTAGGAAAGTCTGAAAAACAAGGTCTTTGCCTGCCAAAAGATCCTAAGATGTTTTGAACGATCATTATAATACACGTTGAAAATGAAGCCAATATTGTTCGTTTCCATGAACCAGTACATTATGTGCGAGTGTAATACACGTGAGCAGCGACCCTTTGATCGCCTCAAAGGAAGGGTAAACACCGTACGTGGGTACTTGCGTCCATTAAGTGCGAAGGCATATTGTCATTGTGACCTGCTGGTTGTCCTACCTATATGGCTTTCTCAACGTATTGTTACAGCTTTACAAATTTACCTGTGTTATTGATTCCTTTGATTGGATCTGTTAAGCCAGCAACAATGGCGTAGCATTCTAAATGTGTGTCCATAATGTGGTTTATATTTTTTCTGTGTCCATTAGCAGGAAAATACCATCTGCAATATAAAACACAATAGCACCCGATAAAACACAATGGATTAAAACTTTGCCTCGTAACACGAAAAAATAAATAAAGAGCTGATTACTTAGGTTACTACTTCGTTTGCTCACCGCAAAAGTTATTTCAGATTACGACTTATTTAAAGTAAACAATTTCGTTCTTCACTACGTATATGAACATTTTCGCCGGTGTAGGTGTAGTAATAAGCTTATATCCTTTAACTTGCTTGCAAGGTGGTTTAAGTTAAGAAACCTTGCCCCCGGTTCCTATTAAAAACGTCTTTCTGATTAGGTTCGGATTTTGAAAATCGTGGTTTTGCAGCCAGTTCAATGAGGGCTTCGTTTTTGGGCTCACCAGAATAAATATTTGGTACCTACGGAAACCAAATTGGAAATGTCCATTTATATCATATTTAATATATTAAAACGTAAACCTATTGGCCAAGCATCGGTGTTCCTCAGTACCATTTTGCTCAAAGAAAGAGCGAACGTATACTAGTCATATTGAGTCCTACATACTGAAAAATGTTCAAATATTAATCTTAATAGGAATAAACTCTCAAAAACGACACGAAAACATTGGCATTTGACATTGAGAGGACCTCACTCGACACAAGCGCCCCTAGCGGTGCACACGTGATAGCCCCCATACATTTATGTGTTTCAATTAAAAACAAAACAATTGCGTAACTTGTACCTTCTACCGTTGTTGTCGTGTTGTTGACTCGTCCATTGTTGCAGGTACCTGTCGGAGTATCGGCACGTGAAGCGCGGCGCCACGTGGAAGGGCTCGCGCCACTGGTGCCAAGGGCGGACCGCCACAGGTATCATCATTACACTCGTTAAGTCTTACGTGACCGTTTTTTGTTTTGCCCCTAGCGAGACTGGTTTGGTTACGTCACTTTGGTGGAATGTTTATTTTTTTTAAGTCAATGTGTAATAACTTAATTTTACAAGAAAGCGCGGGAGGATGCCGCTGTCTTTATGTGTTTAACAGACTTCAAAAGGAAGTTCTTAGTGCAGTGAAAATTGTGTTTTATTCACCAGTTAACTCATTTATCATATACAGCATACATGTATCGACATTCGACATACATTATTTACTTAATCGATTTTTTATTTAAATCAATGAATGAATGAAGTACACTCCTATAATTTAGGTTGTTGTTATCATATTTTAAGATATTCGTACCGATTAAATGATAAGTCTATTTTATTCTATAATTCCCGTCCATAGCTTTTTGACATTTTAGAAAATATTACGTTCAAATGAATATCCAATGAAAACGGTGAAGGGGTGAACAGGATAGTAGTGGTCAAAATAAAAACACAATTGCATTAATGAGAGTGTTTATATACGGGCGCGTTCGGGAGCGCGCCTCAAGCAACATCACGCGATACTATATGTTTTGACGAGAATGCCGTACATTATCCCATTCTGTAATTTGCTTGATTATTATGTTTGAATAGTGAAAAAGTTTGTTTTAATGCATACTTTGCAGTCCTGGGGCATATATGTTTACGTACACGCACGCATTCCCGTAAAGTAACATTATGGAATTACGACGTGTCAAAACTGTATGTAGAAAGAACGTCCATAAACTCTCGAATGTGTGAAACTTTGTTTATAACCCTAGTTCAGTTTATGTGTCATTCGGCAGGAATACTGTGTGTGGTTATTGGGTCAATAACAACTGTCGTTTTTCGTAAAAAAAAGGCCCGGGTCGACACGCGCGTGCATCAAATGCGTTGCGTGATACGTAGCAGATGTCACGATGGCAGATAGCTACCTACGCATATCCTGAGGCATAATCAAGGAGTACTAGTTCCGGTTGCGTAGAGAGCACGCCTGTGCCAGTTGCTAAAACAGCTGTTTCATCAATATTTCATTTGAATTCAATGTTTATACGAGAACAACTGATGTCCCCATTTGCATAGAAGGTCGTGTTTGTTCGGAATATTTGCAAAAATTCTGTATAAGGTTAACCTTATTATTTGGCATGCATTGTGAGCGGTTGGTTTCGTTGTCGCTGGCCGGCCTGCGTCACCTCGGGACTGAGTGGGTGTCGTGCAAGGTGCCCACCTGCAGTGATCTATGAATGGCCAGTGGTTTTGCATTTGATTTTGCGGTATTGTCTATTATTTGAAAAAAAAAACACTACTCATTTGACACAACTATATTGAAAGATTAAACTAGCTTATATAAAATGTTACACACAATTATTACTATATTTCGGTTTGCTGAAAACTTGCACATAAAACTTCTAAGAGATCCAATATTTCATACCTATACAATGATAATCTTGAAGAATATTATAATTTATTGTATTTTTAGTGAAATTATTGACCCGCATGACGTACGTACGTATGGTACGTACAATAAATGTAAGTTTATGTTAATAATAACAGAAACAATATCGAGATGAAGATATTTATTTGATTTACGATCATTGTTTACAATCATTCAACCAAAACATTCGATTCAAAATTATGGTTCAGTAATTGAACTGTAATTTTCACCGTTTATTTTAACCACAACCGTCTGACATGTTTAAATATTTATTTTATCGTAAAATGGGACGTGTCCAAGCTCGTTGTAAAATTTAACGATGTAATTTTCATTTCACAGCGATACAATAGCATCAATTCATTCCCTCGGAAAGCCAGATTTCGACCGAAACTATATAAACAAACATTTCATTGAACTGTCGAAACGGGCGAGAAACACTTTGTTCTCGAAGCGTATACAAACTGTTAGTGCAGTACCATGAATGAAGTAGAATTCAGTATTTTCGTCTTTTATAATTTTTTTATGTATCAAAGCTTTTTTATTTGAATTATGTATGAACTCAGCGTTGTATTATGATAATCGTAGTATTCTGGGCCCTTAGCTCGCTGTCTTTGATCCTACCCATGTACTTGAATCTAATGTGGCTCTTTGATGATACCGTTTACAAGTGACGCGGAGAAAGTGCGTGCCTATCGATATGGAACAGTATTAAAGCATCAGACATATACATTATCATGTATTATTATAAAAAAAGAGAATTAATTTGGGGGAAAATATTTATCGGATGTATCGCTTGATTCGTTCTGGTCGAAACGACTTAATGACTCAATACAAAAACTGGTAAATTAGATGGTCCATTGATTGTTCAAGATTATGTTATTTTCTTTTGTCCATATTATAAGTATTGCGTATGTTAAATTGAATTATTTAAAATAATAACGTCAATTATTATAGTTCAATCTTTATCATTTAATATTAGACTGTAATAAATCCAGTATTACGAGATACTATTATGATTATTAGAATAAAAGTATGGAGATTGATCATAATCATCAAAATAATTGGATAAACTAGCAGTCGAGTTAAAATATTTTAATAAGATTGCCTTATGCTAATGTTATTAAAGCAAACGAATTAGATTTTTTATTTAAATTAATCAAAAGTTTTTGTATAGTATGCCAATTCCAATATAAATATTGGTATTTTTATTTGTATGCGAAGTAATTGAATGGTAACTGGTTAGAGGTTAGATGAAGTGGTTGCCCACGCAAAATAGGCGCAATCTCGTTTAGTTTAGTACCAGCTCGTCTGACCGATCCAATAACAATAATAAAATTAATAAATAAAATATATTATTTATTACTTCGACAAACAAGTATAAATGACATTTATCTTAGTTTTATAAAGCATTTTATGTAGTATGTAATATGTGTTAATACATAAACTAACCATATAAGTTTCCTATACTTCAGCTCATCAGGCTCTAACGTTTTTTTCCACTGTGCAGGCGCTGAAGTGCCCCCGTGCTATACCGGGGAGTCATGGCGGGGCGTCACCCTGGAAGAGTTCGCTTCCTGTCCCTGGAACTTGGCGAACAACCGGCAGACGCGCATGCTGGCGGACTTGGCGCTGGTGGGCTGCTACAACGGCACGCTGCGCCATCGTAGCGCCGACGCCGACCGCGTCCTGCTGGCCTCCGCTAAGAGGAACCTGGCGGCGATGGCGTACTTTGGCCTCACCGAGTACCAGAAGGTAAGGAGCTACGGTTCAACCGGCAGAGCGCATGCTAGCCGACCTGGCGCTGGTGGGCGGATGGCATACTACACCGAGTACCAGAAGGTGAGGAGCTACGGTTCAACCGGCAGAGCGCATGCTAGCCGACCTGGCGCTGGTGGGCGGATGGCATACTACACCGAGTACCAGAAGGTGAGGAGCTACGGTTCAACCGGCAGAGCGCATGCTAGCCGACCTGGCGCTGGTGGGCGGATGGCATACTACACCGAGTACCAGAAGGTGAGGAGCTACGGTTCAACCGGCAGAGCGCATGCTAGCCGACCTGGCGCTGGTGGGCGGATGGCATACTACACCGAGTACCAGAAGGTGAGGAGCTACGGTTCAACCGGCAGAGCGCATGCTAGCCGACCTGGCGCTGGTGGGCGGATGGCATACTACACCGAGTACCAGAAGGTGAGGAGCTACGGTTCAACCGGCAGAGCGCATGCTAGCCGACCTGGCGCTGGTGGGCGGATGGCATACTACACCGAGTACCAGAAGGTGAGGAGCTACGGTTCAACCGGCAGAGCGCATGCTAGCCGACCTGGCGCTGGTGGGCGGATGGCATACTACACCGAGTACCAGAAGGTGAGGAGCTACGGTTCAACCGGCAGAGCGCATGCTAGCCGACCTGGCGCTGGTGGGCGGATGGCATACTACACCGAGTACCAGAAGGTGAGGAGCTACGGTTCAACCGGCAGAGCGCATGCTAGCCGACCTGGCGCTGGTGGGCGGATGGCATACTACACCGAGTACCAGAAGGTGAGGAGCTACGGTTCAACCGGCAGAGCGCATGCTAGCCGACCTGGCGCTGGTGGGCGGATGGCATACTACACCGAGTACCAGAAGGTGAGGAGCTACGGTTCAACCGGCAGAGCGCATGCTAGCCGACCTGGCGCTGGTGGGCGGATGGCATACTACACCGAGTACCAGAAGGTGAGGAGCTACGGTTCAACCGGCAGAGCGCATGCTAGCCGACCTGGCGCTGGTGGGCGGATGGCATACTACACCGAGTACCAGAAGGTGAGGAGCTACGGTTCAACCGGCAGAGCGCATGCTAGCCGACCTGGCGCTGGTGGGCGGATGGCAGACTACACCCAGTACCAGAAAGTGAGGAGCTACGGTTCGACTGGCAAAGCACATGCTGGCCGACCTGGCGCTGATGGGCTACTACATCCAGCTACGCCGACCACGTGCTGCTGGCCTCCGCTAAGAGGAACCTGGCGGCGATGGCATACTTCGAACTCACCGAGTACCAGAAGGTCAGGAGTTACGGTTCAATCGGGCGGTTTAAATTACTATAATGGGTCTCGTTATTAGGAAGAGTCCGAAATACATAGATATTTACAAGCCGACGTTGAGATTGGCTACTTATAATGTCCGCGAGCGAACTGAAACTGCTGGTTTAACATTTGCTCTGCCTTTATCGTGCTTGTCTCAGTGTCGAGCACTTGACTGTAGATTGTACAGTTGCCGTTAATTTGGCAACTACAGTCGAGAGATTACCGTCTTGCTTCCACATCCTATTTCGGATTGAGGATCCAAACAAATTTTAGTTTATGTTTCGGTTACGATGTGATTATTGTCTATAATCAGAAATAGCTACCACCACTACTCTAGATGAACAAATCACATTTAGCTAACTGTAAACTTAATGGATTTACCTTATCTAGTATATTTCACCCCTCTCAACGGCATCGCATAAACTTTATTTGCTATCACACGCTTAGACATTCATATGAAATATTCAGCGCTACAGATTAATACCCGATTCCACTACATCACTCTCGCAGTGGAGCTTAACCAATATTACGAGCTACATTATGTTGTTTCATAAATGGTTGGCTGCGAACCAGCTACACACATGAATTTAGTAAATATTTGACACATTTCCGAATGAGATACCGACGGCGTGCGAGCATTAGATATATTACACAGACAGTCGTAACGTTACGTTAAGAGTAACAGAAAATGACGGGGCACGTTCTGTAGGCACCACAGGGGTACCATGAATTTCTTTACTTATATCGTATCATAACTTTAAAAGAGAACGTTTTTTTTCCTAACTTACTTAGATGATGGCTTGGAGTAGCCTCGTCATCATCAACGGACTTCCAGGGGAGCGGATAACTCTCACCCCCAGTAAAGAAAATGATAATCTACTATCAATAGTCTCCTTTGAAAGAACATTTGCTATTGACTAAAAATATACCAGTAAACTCTACTGCTTTTCTGGGGTTGTAAGATATTGACTACTCTAATGAAACGTAACCTAATATAAGCTAGATGGTACTAGTATCGATGTCTTACTACTTTGAGTGAAGAAAAAAAAAACTTTTTAAATAAATAGAAAAGAAAGTGGTCAAAATTGTTTTTCACAATCTACATACACGGAACTCTGGAAGGAAGCATAACTCACTTCGCTTATGCTGTCGTAAAAAGTTTTTGTAATAACTCATCTCGGACAGGAAATTAGGCAGGGCCTTGCCACCCCGACACGTTCTCCTACAAAATGTTAGTTCTCGGAAAATTCCTAATGATTCCATTTACACTGAAAAAAAAAAGCTACAATTTTACCGCAGTGTCCAAGACGTATAGTCTAAAAAATATTAATTATTTATTATTTTTATCTCCTAATTGTGTACCTAGTTCGTAGTAAAATCGGTAAAAAGAATGGTTGTAGTAAGCAAAATACATATAACGGAAAGATTATGGAGGTCATTAAGAAAGGAAATGAACTGAAGAACTTTTATGCAAAGCAACTGCGAATAATATTTTTATGTTTATTATTCTTTGTCGACCTCTTGTAGGAACAAAAAGGTTGGTTTCATGTTTTATGTATATTTATTTTTATAGTCAGAATGTTCTAGATTTCCAGAGGCAGTGATGTTAGTACATGACTGGCTTAAATAACAGTTCACTAACTACGGTTCCAAGAGTCGTGGGTTCGATTCCCACTCGGGACAAATATTTGTGTGACGAACATCGGTGTTTGTTCCGTGTCTGGGTGTGTCATTAAATGTATTTAAGTATATTTGTGGATCCACTGTCGTTTCTGATTTCCGTAACACAAGTGCTTACGCTACTTACCACGGGATCAGATCGATGTATGTGATGTTGTGAAATATTTATTTGTGAAAATATTTATTTAATGATGTATGTATTAAAAAAGCCAGCTACCTCCATACCACGTTTTATAAAAATCGATAAACACGTAAAAAATCTCCCATACTAATTTACATGGTGTAATATTTATTTATTTAATCGTATAAATACGGTAGTTTCCTAAGTCTGATTTTACATAAAATTTCACAATTAACTGTAAGTTATAGGTAACTGAATAACATTAGTCAAAACGAATTAAAAATTTCTGACGAAATGAGACAATAACAGACATTTAAAGTTGGGTGGGAAAGTCCATTTCAAAAGTGCGAAAATTCTCCAAAATAACTATGCCATCTTATAAACTACAAAATTAGTAGTAACTTTCACTATGAACACATATTCGTAAACGCAACATTTGATATAGCTGCGGAACAAAGTTCTTACGATATGCATACAATATCACAAGCGGTGACGTCATAGCTCACTGTGACATTTGTATGAAGCGTTTTGAGCTCGCCCAAATAATGTGCTATTGAAATTGTAATATCTCCGGGAGTTTTCCAAATATCAAACCATTCTTTTAACAGTACATTTGCAATTGTGTGGTGCATCCATCTGTATAAAAATAAAAAAATAGGAAACTACCCTATTGTCACCGTTTAAGTTTAAGCAGTCACAGGGTTCGTTTTGAAATCTTCTTCTGACTCTTATTAGAGTATGCTTTAAATTTCGAAAGCCATTTTAATTACAAACAACCAAATTAAATTCTAAGTCTTAGGTATTCCGAACGGGAACGATGTTGGGTGATTTATTAGTATTGCGTTAATTCTATGTTAATTAGGCGAGCAAGGATGCTGTGGGCGACAGGTGTAGGCCTGCTCCCTGCAGCCCGCATAATGCCAAATGTTAATAAATGATTTATATGTAATTCGCATTCACGTAATTAGAGAATGGTCGCTAAAATATACGAATAATTATAATTAGAATGGGACTGGAAATTTAAACTGTCAAACAGAATTTTGTAATGAGTTCCACTTGAGTGTTTTGTTTATTTTGTGTATGGTTTTTGTTGATCTCAACCTACTTTGATGTGCGCACCATTCTCAGTTATTAGAGCTTCATTAGTTGATGAAAGATATGACTGTGAAACATGAAATCGAAGCTCAAATAAAAAAGCTTTTTAAATAAAAATTGGTTGAATAATATAATAATTGTGTTTAAACGTCGAATGCCGATGTGTTTTGTCGGTATCGGTTTCGAAACAAAATATTAATCTGCCGCTATTTCCATTTCAAAAGTAATACTTGTTTGATATCCATGTTATTATACTGTTTTTGAATACCATAATAACGGTAACATTTACGAGAAAAGCCTTGGAGGTTTATGTCGCAACATCGAGACAGGAGCTCAAAGTTGACATCCAGACGTGAAGTAAATAGCATTTTACAGGTAACATGCAAATGACAAGAGCTATAGTTACCGCTGTCTTGGCTATGCGTGCGGCAAATTGCCGACCTCTCCGTAATAAACGGCGGTTCAAACGGAAGCCCGTTTTAATTGCGTTGATCGTGTTAAACCAACGCAGTAATTGCCCCATGTGATACCATAATGGATGTCGTGAAAAAACATGCCCCCCATATTTTACCTCCCAGCACCCGGTCGCATAATAATAATTTCCAACGTTTACGATTCATCAGATATTTTTTTTACATTCCTAGTAACCTTTGCAGGTGTAGTTGTAAAAATATGTGGTAAACTATACAGGTACCAGGAGCTATTCGAATGAATGTATAAAAAGGTCCGAAGCTAGCGCGATTCTTAGTTCGTGTGGGGCAGCTGGGTATTTTGTGAAATACGGAATGCCACACTGCCCGGATCGTGTATTTTTGTCGTATTCTCATTAACGTAGATTAAAACAAAATTAAATTAATGTAATTACCTACATGCGCGAGCCTTCTATATTTAGCGAGGCCTTTTAAGGCTCCGACCCTCTGAAATGTATGAAAATAGCAGATATCAATTTGTATGCGTACCACATGGCTAGTCACACATTTGGAGTAGGATTAAGTACTCTTAACCTGGATGCCCTAAAAACGTTGTCAGTATTAATGAGCTGTCATCTCCGAGTCTATATGTCAAAGTATGTTGGTTGTCACATTTCACGTTAAGTTCTCACGGTCTGAGGGCTCGGCTCAAATCGTTATCTACGCATCACTTTTGTTTAGCATGTGGCCGACACCGTGTGCCGTTTGTGTTTCTTACGAATGTACGAGTTGCGTTGCGTCTACGATGAGATATGTCTGCCGTAAATCATGCATGTTTGTGTTTAAGTAGCGAAGCAGTGAGACCAACTTTAAAAACACGGACTTAATTTCGTCACACTGTTTTCATTATTGCCGGGTGCCGCGTACATTTTTTGTATGTCTAGTTGGAGTGTTGGCTCATTTGAACATTTTACGAGATCCTCGGCGGGAGAAGAGAACGGTGCAAGTAAAAATCTATAGATTCCATAGTCGTTTAGCAGTGGCCACTCTGCGGTCAGTATCTAAAGTCCTAACTTATGAGTTCAGATTCATATCCCGTACACAAGCTTAAGTTAGCAAACATAAGCTATACAATAAACATAAAGAACGCGAATAAACAAATACTTTAAAAGTAATACATAAACTTAAAAGCATAAAAGACATGCCAGGACGCATTGAAGTTTGAATAGATATATAAATCAGAAGTACTAATGCTGAGACGGCATTAAAGCTGCATGGCTCGTAAGATGCCGTGAACAGCTACGATAAATATTAAATGCAACGCTGGCAAACAACATCCCCGGGGACACTCTTTTGAACGCGCTCCTATGTAAAGTAAGCTTTAGAGGCACCTAAACGTATTTGACATTAAGTAGACTTTGTTTCCTTGAACCTAATTTTCATTGACTTACAAAAGTGTGTATATTAAACATCCACCTGTACAGTCTAAGGTGGATATGTTCGGAACTAAAGTAAAAAGTATGATAATTTTATTTAGGCTATCTTCAGATAATCACAATCATGTATTTGCATTTTGATGGTTAACTTGACCGTATCTACGACACATAACTGCACCTAATCTGGGTTAAACCACAAACAAATGTGAACGACTATGATAAAACGGTGAAAGCAAAAAAGGTTAGCTATTCATAGTGTAATAAAATGCAAACGATTGTTATCAAATCGATCTCGAATTATATTATTGTATCAATTGCACTTATATCTTTGTGAAACCATCCCGCAAAATGGGCCAATCTTTCAAGTAAGTATTGAATGGCGAGCACGATAGGGTCGCAATCATTCGTACTTTTGTTGGCGTATCCCAGTCATTGTCCAGGGCATGATTAACGCGCGCAGACATGTTGGCGAGGCGTGTCCCGCAGGATGGATCGTCCCGATCTTGGGTGTCCCACCCAGTGACCCAGCAGAGATAAGCGCCATTATTCGCACTTGAATCATTGTTGCCGTATCTGAAACGCCATTTGTCGGCTCCGCCGCGCCGCAGTTTTCTTGTTCCTATGAATATTCATGGCCCGTCCACGGCCATTTGTTTTTAATGTTTGTCCACCGATCGGGGTGAAGAAGTGTTTTAATTCATTAAGCTTTATTGCAGAGGGTCGTAAAATATTGGTCGGCTAGCTTTTCAGAATCCGCTCGGTGGATTACTGTGAATGGATGCTGGCATTTGTTTTGTTTCTGATGGGAATTTACAATCGATGTCGGTGGTGCACACTGACTTGTTTGAACACAGGTCAGAGTTAACAATAAATGTAAATACAAGTGCTACGCGTGGATTTATTGTTGCAATTGTTTGTTACAAATAGCCATAGGCGGCTTTTTACGATACCTTATGTATGGCTGTTTTAAAACGAGTACATAGCAGTATTTTACAAGCTTTTATTTAACTTGCAATGTATGTATGTATGTATTAGGGTTCATGATTTCTCGAGGTTTTCAAATTCTCGGGTCTCGAGAATTCTCGAGGCTAATTTCTCGGGTCTTCTCGGGTTGTCGAGAAATTTACATTCACGTACGTTTTCTCATATTATTTGGTTCCAATAACGTCCTAGGATTAATATGTGATACACACACAACACAACTGGCAATAATCGTCTAACAAATTTGAAATCACACATTAATTAATTTCAAATTACCTACATAAGAAAAACATATCAGAATAATTTAAAACTAAGCTTGTGTGTTGTTGTTTTAGAAAAATAGGAAATATAATTAGTCTAAGTACAGTTATAGTCCAGTCATTTAAGCTTAAATTAGGTAAGAATCTCGGAATTTGAGATACCCAGCTATAAGTCTGTAAATACTTGGATATTGACACCCTAAAAGTGGTCTCAAAACCTACATAATTATGGCAGGGTGTACGCAACTATTAAATTTTTAAGGTCAAATGTCACAAATAGCAGTTTTAAGCACTTTTGAGCGAAACGGGAAGTTTTATCATAAAAGTGTGTAGGAGAAAATTACTTATCATCTATTTATCTATAAAAATTGTCTATACGTTTTAGTCCTAAGATCCACCATTTCAGAGATACAGCGATGCAAATAGTTGAAAAAGTTGTATTTTCAAAAGCTTCCAGGCCCACGTGCGATTGTGCTAGACAGTTAAAATTTTCACGACTGATGTATTTCAGTAGCTTCTATAACATCTAATACTAGAAAAAGCTTAAAACCAATGTTTAAGTGGGTTCTCATACAAAAACTATGTTTTTTTTTCTTCTCACACTTGGCCGGTTTTTAACGTAGTTACCCCAGTAAACCTATTCCAGACGACACCTTTTATACGTGAGGAACACGTTGTTTATATGGGAGGCTAGTTAAATAATTGTTTTGTCTTGTTTTCAGTATTCAGTTATTAGAAGATTTAAGATTTCTGCGTTTCATTATTTGGTTAATATGGATCTTCACGTTCATAACAGAGTTAGATGGACAGTTAACATTTTTAAAATGTTTTTTTTTTTTTCAGTTATACTTCAAACAGAAATTATAATAATTGGTTATTTCGTACTTTTTGACCCATAATAATACGAAGACAGACAATTTTTATAGATAAATAGATGATAAGTAATTTTCTCCTACACACTTTTATGATTAAACTTCCCGTTTCGCTCAAAAGTTCATAAAACTGATATTTGTGACATTTGACCTTGAAAATTTAATAGTCGCGTACACCCTACCATATGTAGGTTTTGAGACAACTTTTAGGGTGTCAATATACAAGTATTTACAGACTTACAGCTGGGTATTTCGAATTCCGAGGTGAACTTACTATAATGACTGGACTATTAGTTATTTTATGTGATAAAGTTTGACTAAAAAATAATAGAAAAGAACATGATAGGTACTCGTACCTAGTAAAATTGAAGATCATATTCAGATTATATTATTGATAAAAATAATATGAATAATAAAGCCATGATGTGTCAATGAAACTTTTAAATTTCAATTTATCGCATAATATGTGAAACACTCACTAAATAAGATATACTTGGCTAGAGTCGAAACACGAATGAACGTGTAAAAATGACGCCGCAGAGCGCTTGCAGCGAGTTCAAAGGGTGCCGTTGTGCTTTGGCCCACGCCGCCACGCAACACAGCAAACGGCGATTTAATTTCTACATAGAAAAATGATTTCTCGAGTTCTCGACTTTTCTCGAGCTTGATTTCCCGGGAACAAAGCCCAACGATTTCCCGGGAATTCTCGGCTCGAGAATTCCCGGGAATGAACCCTAGTATGTATGTATGTTTGTGTGTTCGGGTGGAATTTTATAACTCAATTTTAAGGCACTTGCCCTCAACCGATTGAGCTGAAATTTTGCATGCACGTGTATATCCGATGACAATGCAATATTATTATGACATGGAGCTGATCTGATGATGAAGTCGGAAGATAGCCATAGCAACTCAGTAATTAAATAACATAACCACATCGAGTTTGGGCTCATTTCATTCGACTAGATGAGTACTTTGGTGCTAGATAGTAACCAAGGTCTGATGATGGAGCCGGAAGACAGCCAAAGGAACTCAGTACTTAAACGACACAACCAAATCGAGTTTGGGCTCGTTTGATTCGCCTAGATGAGTACTTAGATGCTAGATGGTAACCAGGGTCTGATGATGGAGCCGGAAGACAAGAAAACTAAAAAGTATAAAATAAATTAAGGTAAAAAAATCTTTAAAAACAAGCTTTTATTTAAATGCGCTAAAAAGAAAAAAATAAACTTTTACACTATAACTTTACTGTCAACTTATAACATTTCAAATTCAACATATTTGACACAATTTATATGTTTTAAAAGCTTGTCGCGAGATTTAAGTACTCGTATTTACTTTCTTAGTTTAAAATTTTTAATAGGCAGGTATTTTAAAACTTGCTTTTATTTGTTTTATTTATTCACTTTTTCACGTCAAATAACTTACAGCTTGTGATAGCGACGAAACGGTACTGTCATTATTTTATTGGAATTACTAGACTTTAGAAACTTTTTTTCCGTGATCTTTCGTCACACGAATAGTTTTTTTTATCTGTCAACCAGATTTGGTTGATATAAGCCAGTCGAACAAATAACCTTTTTAATTTTGGAGGTGAGTGCCATCCGCTCCTCCGCTAGTCCGGTAATGATGACGAGGTTACTCCAATCCGTCATCGTATACCTTCGTATAACGCATCGTTGGTATGTCAGATAGAAAAAAAATTGACGTGACATTGAAAAACATGTCAATATTCACCAATCATGCTGCAGTTGGACCTCACACCTACAGATTACCATCTAGTGAATTTCTCATACGCGTTAACCCTCATTCACGGATTTCACGGATGAAACGTCATTGCTACTGTCTTTATCGTGTTAAGTTAGTAATTTTTTTTTCCATCAACCGCCAATTGCCAGTATTAACTCCAGATATTGCTCCACGGATTTCACGGTTGAAACGTCAACTCAACCACGCTGGCCAAGTGCGGGTTGGTTGACTACACAACCTAAGAATTTCTTCGCAGGCGTGCTTCGTTTATCTGCCACCGTCTTTATTGTGTTAGTAACATGTTTTTGTTTTATTGAACGTCAATTGCCAGTATTAACACCAGACATTGATCCACAGATATCCCAATACGTGTTCGAGGAGACGTTCAACCTGCGCTTCGCGGTGCCGTTCACGCAGCACAACGCGACGGTGTCGGGCGCCACGCTCGCCGCGCTGTCGCCCTCGCAGGTCTCGCGCGTCAAGCGCCTCAACTCGCTCGACCTCGAGCTCTACGAGTTCGCCAAGAACCTCATGTTTAAGAGGTGAGCCTACCGATAGGCGTCCAGTATTTAACTTTAGGAATGAGAGCCAACCGCTTCCCCGCAACTACAGTGATGGTGACGAGGCTTCTTAGGAGTGAGAGCTATCCGCTCCCCCGCAAGTCCGGTGATGATGACGAGGCTTCTAAGGGGTGAGAGCCATCTGCTCCCCCGCAAGTCCGGTGATGATGACGAGGCTTCTAAGGGGTGAGAGCCATCCGCTCCCCCGCAAGTCCGGTGATGATGACGAGGCTTCTAAGGGGTGAGAGCCATCCGCTCCCCGCAAGTCCGGTGATGATGACGAGGCTTCTAAGGGGTGAGAGCCATCCGCTCGGCCGCAAGTCCGGTGATGATGACGAGGCTTCTAAGGGGTGAGAGCCATCTGCTCCCCCGCAAGTCCGGTGATGATGACGAGGCTTCTAAGGGGTGAGAGCCATCCGCTCCCCCGCAAGTCCGGTGATGATGACGAGGCTTCTAAGGGGTGAGAGCCATCTGCTCCCCCGCAAGTCCGGTGATGATGACGAGGCTTCTAAGGGGTGAGAGCCATCCGCTCCCCCGCAAGTCCGGTGATGATGACGAGGCTTCTAAGGGGTGAGAGCCATCCGCTCCCCCGCAAGTCCGGTGATGATGACGAGGCTTCTAAGGGGTGAGAGCCATCCGCTCCCCCGCAAGTCCGGTGATGATGACGAGGCTTCTAAGGGGTGAGAGCCATCTGCTCCCCCGCAAGTCCGGTGATGATGACGAGGCTTCTAAGGGGTGAGAGCCATCTGCTCCCCCGCAAGTCCGGTGATGATGACGAGGCTTCTAAGGGGTGAGAGCCATCCGCTCCCCCGCAAGTCCGGTGATGATGACGAGGCTTCTAAGGGGTGAGAGCCATCTGCTCCCCCGCAAGTCCGGTGATGATGACGAGGCTTCTAAGGGGTGAGAGCCATCCGCTCCCCGCAAGTCCGGTGATGATGACGAGGCTTCTAAGGGGTGAGAGCCATCCGCTCCCCGCAAGTCCGGTGATGATGACGAGGCTTCTAAGGGGTGAGAGCCATCCGCTCCCCGCAAGTCCGGTGATGATGACGAGGCTTCTAAGGGGTGAGAGCCATCTGCTCCCCGCAAGTCCGGTGATGATGACGAGGCTTCTAAGGGGTGAGAGCCATCTGCTCCCCCGCAAGTCCGGTGATGATGACGAGGCTTCTAAGGGGTGAGAGCCATCCGCTCCCCCGCAAGTCCGGTGATGATGACGAGGCTTCTAAGGGGTGAGAGCCATCCGCTCCCCCGCAAGTCCGGTGATGATGACGAGGCTTCTAAGGGGTGAGAGCCATCTGCTCCCCCGCAAGTCCGGTGATGATGACGAGGCTTCTAAGGGGTGAGAGCCATCCGCTCCCCCGCAAGTCCGGTGATGATGACGAGGCTTCTAAGGGGTGAGAGCCATCTGCTCCCCCGCAAGTCCGGTGATGATGACGAGGCTTCTAAGGGGTGAGAGCCATCCGCTCCCCCGCAAGTCCGGTGATGATGACGAGGCTTTTAAGGGGTGAGAGCCATCTGCTCCCCCGCAAGTCCGGTGATGATGACGAGGCTTTTAAGGGGTGAGAGCCATCTGCTCCCCCGCAAGTCCGGTGATGATGACGAGGCTACTCACACTCACACTACTGTTTTTACTCGAGAGTACCATTGAACATGTTGTTTTGCTCATGAATCAGGAAAGATATTAACGATTCTTAGAAGAATATTACTGACTAGCTTTCCGCCCGCGACTTCGTCTGCGTAGAGACGTCTAACGGGTAAAAAATTACTTCCTTATAGCGCAGTCGGTTAAAAAGTAGCCTATAGTCTTTTCTAGGCTCTGGACTATATTTGTACCAAATTTCATTTAAATCGGTCCAGTACTCTATGCGTGAAAGCGTAACAGACTGACAGACAGACAGAGTTACTTTTGGATTTATATATTACTTTCCGCCCGCGACTTCGTCCGCGTAGAGACGTTTAACGGGTAAAACATTACTTCCTTATAGCGCAGTCGGTTAAAAAGTTGCCTATAACCTTTTCTAGGCTCTAGACTATATCTGTACCAAATTTCATTTAAATCGGTCCAGTACTCTATGCGTGAAAGCGTAACAGACAGACAGACAGACAGACAGAGTTACTTTCGGATTTATAATATTAGTAAGGACTAGTAAGGATGATGGTTTTGAGGAAAAGCGGGGAAAGTTGGTGTAATAAATAATATAAATAAATATCTGGGACAATTCCACACGGTCATCTGTTCTCAAACTAAGCAGAGCTTTTACTATGGGGTCAGAGACTGATATACATACATAGATATTTATAAACACAAACTTAAATACATAATCACACCCAGACACGAAACAAACACCGATGTTCATCACTCAAATAATTGTCCCGAGTGGGAATCGAACCCACGACTCTTGGAACCGCCAGCCAGGGTCACTAGCCACTGTTATGTTAATAACCAAATAACTAAATCGTCTGAGCTGTATTGCGGACTATTTTGCAATGTCGATTAATCTTAGGTAAAATATTCTACTCCGTAGGAAGGTATTGTGCAAATAAAGTGAGATTTCTCGTGATTGATACTGCAATGATCGGTGTTCTAGAGCCAATGCTGACTATTGATTTGTATTAACTTGGGTTGTTTACAAATTAAACAGAAATTTGGCACTCAAATTAAGTTGAAATTGTCTGTATTGGGTACTTTACAATAAAATCGATCATTTGAAAAAAAAAACGGTTTTAGCATTGTCACAAACACCAAAGAGTCAATTAACTACTTGAAAGTACCTGGGCGGTGATTAAATACGCGATGACGCGCGAGTGCGCACGACGGCGGATATCTCTTAAGTCCAGCCCATTCAACTCTTAGCAATAAAATAGGCGGCTCGATAGAAGCCCTCCGTGGCGTGACTAGGGCTTGTAATGAGGCTAGTCTAGTTAGGCTAGCAACTGGCTTTTCATTAGCCGCCACGGCGAGAGCTGTCTAATTGCCATTTGTCATTATTTGTTCTGAGAACTGTTATGTTCCTGTCATAAGAGCTACTAATTATGTGTCTGGGTAATAGTATTGATTCACATGGACTTGGTTACCGCGTATATGTGAAGCAATGAGTAGAATCCTATAGGAGATGTTTATTTTTAGATATATCACTTTAATAAGTGGTCAGTCGGAGTTTAATATTAATCTTAACTTTGGTAGAATTATACAAATTTGTATAAGTAACCTATTTAATAATTTACTAAATGTCTTGCATTAATAAAAAAGTGACGTTTTCAAAATAGGTTACGGGGCACCCTCAGGCTTAAATATTAAGGGGTGAGAGCCAACCGCTCCTTCGCAAGTCTGGTGACGATGACAAAACCCCCAAACCATTATCGTAGTCGGTTAGAGAAAAAAAACTTCAAGTGTCAAACCAATCCCGTTGTGATCGAAGTAAAAGTAAACCGTGACATTTGACCGACCGCAGCCGAACGCAAATAGCGCGACCCGGCCCTGCCCCGGGTCTCGGGATAACTAGCATCCCATTTAATGTCAGCGATTTCGTTAAAATAATACGTCCGTTCGTCTTTTACGAGAGAACGCGGAATAGACTTGTTTTGTTCTTGTTGCTAAAACACCGTGAATAGGGCAAGTTTTTCTTGTTTTCAGTGTCTGGACCTAATGCTATAAGACGGGGAGAGATGACAAAAGGTTGTGTGCCAACCGAATAAGAAAGACTCGACATTATGATGGGAAGAATTACTAGATAAGAATTTTTTTAGTAAAGGTCTGAAAAAAATATACCAAAAATGTAAAGATAAAGAATGTGGAAAGATTAAGTTAGAATTGTGAAATATTTTCATTAAGTTATTTTAATTTAACACACCAGCAATACTAACGTTTTTTATCTTTTTATTTAAATGAAAACGATGTAAAAAATACACTATAATTAGCTATGAACCATTTTTATAGCTTGTTATGTAACTGTGTTATAAACCTTTTTATTGCTTGTTCCGATTACGTAGGGACCGGCCGATAGAGCACAAAACACATTTGACGACAACGTCGTTATAATAAAATGATAGTTCCTATTATGCAGCGCAACATTCAGATAAAGTGGCTTATCTCTATCTCTATAATCACCGGGACATCCCATAAACGCGAGAGTTCGGTGGAACGAGCCAGTTCGGGACCGACAGTTATTTTCTCGCCGGAATAAAACAAGAGATGGGAATCTCTACTTGTGTACTATTTTAGCCTAGCCCGGACTTTACAGTTTAGTAGTATTATTTCCAGAAAGTACGAGCGGCTATTAGCGCATGTATTTTCAGAATTTGCAAAGTATTTAGTACTAGTTTTAGCGATTACGGCTTGTTTAAGTTTGAACTACTCGTTTCTCTAATAGTTGCATTTAAAAAAAAACATTTTTAAAGTGTGAGGTCAATAATCCCGCGATGGTAAATATTTGTGCCGTCATAAAACAGTAAGAGTATATTGATCATTTCCACGAACAAGACTTTAAATAATTGGTACTACAGTTCATCCGTCTAGATTATGTGAGAATAAAAGATGGAAACGTGTACATATGATGTAAGGAAAACGATGTACAGGTTTTAAATTTCTTACGTCCCTACTTAGATAGGTATTGGTCGAGTTTGCAGTGAAGGAAGGTTCGTTCAATCTCTCCTTTTGTGAGACCTACAACAACAGCCCGTACTTAAGGACTCGCCTGGCTGTGACGTCAGTTCGTCCCACGCACCCGGACCGGTCATAATTGCATCTTGTCACAGCCATCGGTTGCGCCCTAGATTCAGTTCTCAGGAAACCGCATCTTGGAATCCGTCGGTAACTGCATACACACCTCCGTGTTCTGATTGCGATCGTTAATAATTTTGATATGTATTTCCAAAGCGTATGCTAGGCTTGATTACTTCCTACTCCTACTTCTTACGTTGCAAATATTTAAATTGGTTTTGGTTTTAGTGGTTTGATTTCGAGTTTGATCAAAGACTTGATCATTATAAGGTTTGTTTCGATTACGTGTCCAATTTATAAATTTCCAAAAAGAAACATCTGGCTCGGTGGAACAGTGGTTAGTGACCCTGGCTACGCTTGTAAGGGTCGTGAGTTCGATTCCCATTCGGTACAAATATGTATTTATATGACATCGGTGTTTGTTCCTCGTCTGGGAGTGATTATGTATTATAGATGTCTCTGATACCCATAGTACAAGCACTGCTTAGTTTGGGGTCAGATGGCTGTGGAGTAGTGTGGTGCCCCAAATATTTATTATTTATATTTAATTATAAAAAAATCTCACAATGCAATACTTTCAGCTGCCCAACATGCTGTATTGGATGATTCGTAAACTTAAATGAGACGAATATACTAAAATCGAAACATTTACGATCCGACGATCACTAATTCACCTCCCCAACACCTCGCGACCGCACCAACTAACCGACACCTTTTGTCCCAGGTTCGAAGCGCTCAAGAAACGGGACACCGACTTCGAGTACCGGTGGCGGCACCTCGGCGAGGTGTCCCGCACCGGCGTCACCGAGTTCGACTGGGACAGCAACCTGGAGGACGCCACCACTGAGAAGTACAGGGGCAAGTAACCGCCCAGACTGCCAACAGTCTAGACTACCCGCACAGTTGGCCGGGAAGTGTGAAAGAACATGCCACTGAGGTATTACGTTTTTCTTGGCAACCTTTTTTATAGGACCCTGTCTATAACTGGCGCTATTCAGTACATGAAACTTTCAGCTCTTCGTTAAGATAAAATTAGAAAGGACGTTCCGTGAAAATAGGGAACAGTTGTTCAACAAACAATCGGACCAACACGGGTCACAGATGCAGTCGAAGTTTTCACTGAAAATCGTTTTTAACACACATATTCCACGTTAATGTGGTCGACAATAATGCGGTTCCCTTTGTGCGCTGGCTTAACTGAAGTCATGCCTCCATGCGATAAGAAATGGTTATAGGTTTTTGCTCTCAAAATCTCTGGAATAATATCTAATGTAATATTTTTTCTTAACCCTCACTTGTGGCATCTTTACGGGGGTGTCGCAGTATATTCCGATAAAACTGATCTAATGTAATAACAGCATTTGCATTTTTACAAATGTAGAGAAATATAAAATAGAAGCTGTATCTAATTGGAGCTGAATGTGAATTGCGTGATTTACAACAAACTTAGTGACATATTCTTTACGAATACCCTATCAATGTGTGG
The DNA here is from genome assembly GCA_039566165.1 of Maruca vitrata. Taxonomy (NCBI): domain Eukaryota; kingdom Metazoa; phylum Arthropoda; class Insecta; order Lepidoptera; family Crambidae; genus Maruca; species Maruca vitrata. Next base: position 11,548,035 of record CM076912.1, on the reverse strand, counting down.
TCGAAACCCTAGTGCATACACTAGTCAAATTATCAAGAATCAAAAGCACAGACTGTCGCGTCTAACGTAGCACCTAACATGTCACACTCCAGATGTTCTCGTCTAAGACGTGATATTAATATTGTTAATAATAATAGAAATGTACAAATAGGTAAAGTCTACGCTAGTAACTAATCGTCTATATGTGTGTTCGTCAGTTCCCAGTTCCCACGCGTTATAAATAGCCGGTTACCCAATACATACTACACATTGAACCACCAACTATTTCAAAGTGATTTAATTGTGGATGCTAATTGCAATGTGCTACAGAATATCCATCCCTTGTATAATGTACCTAATCTATATTTTTTATTACAATAATGTATTGTAAGTAGAAAGTTGTTGATTAAATGAATGTTGATGTTTGATAGAAACAGGGTAGGTAATGCATCTAGGATGAGCCCAACGAAACTTAGAGTTTAGTTCGATTCTTTATACGTATAAAATGCCAGTGAGTCGCCAAAAAACGGCAGTGGAATAAATACGCTGGTATTTTTTTTGATGCCGACAATATAAATAACCTACCTACACTAAATTTGAATGTAATAAATTACTTATGAAAGTATGTCGTGTTCATTATGTAGATAGTATTATTTGTACATCGGTCCCCGACTTGCTGGCCAAACAATTACTCACACATTAGTAAGTGTATCAAGCTACATATGTAAATAGTGAGATGTATTATATTATTGTCGCATTTAGGTTATACTGAACATTAGGGCGTTAATAGAAGTATAACATATATTTTTGTCGTAGAAACGTATTGTTCTTTTATATTACACATTTATAAAATGTACGCGTTTTCATTGGAGTTCAATAGATATTCGTCTCAGTTTAAATTTGCCAAAGAACAAAATGACTTGTGCTATAAATAACTTTTATTATTCATGATGTATGATTTATATTTAAGTCTTATTTCTCAAAGGATATGACAATCCACTTTGGTACACTTTTCTGAATTAAGTTAAAAACAAATATACGTGGTCACCGCAGAGAAGATGACGGCTGTTTGAAGTATATGTAAATAAATATTGTATCTGACTGGCTCAGTGGAACAGTGGTTAGTGACTCAGGTTCAAAACCTACGGTTCCAAGAGTCGTGGGTTCGATTCCCACTCGGGACAAATATTTGTGTGACGAACATCGGTGTTTGTTCCGTGTCTGGGTGTATTATTAAATATATTTAAGTTTATTTGTGTATCCACTGTTGATCCTGATTTCCGTAACACAAGTGCTTAAGCTACTTACCACGGGATCAGATCAATGTATGTGATGTTGTGTAATATTTATTTATTTATTTTATTTATTTACATTAGAAAATATAACATGGTATTTATTACATACTTGTTAAATACTCCTGTTTGTTATTTTAGAGTCATCAAATTCAACAAAAGAATATATAATACACTCGTACTTATTATCAATGTTTTAAGTGAAAATGATAATTTTCTGTGAAATCTTCTTGTATTAACAACCTTTCAATTAAAATAATGAACGAAATTACTGTTTATTTATAAGAAATGTAATATTTAAGCGGCCATTAACAAACATTACGACTCGCTTTATTTGTTAAATGTAGTAACGCACGAAATAAATAGAACTTAATGACCACTTAATCTTAGCTCCCATGCTCCCGGCTGTCATATACAGTTTAAAATGTAATATACGCCGGATTCAATTACATATTCAATTCACATGGGAATGGCTATAACATTACACAGATAAACTCGACTAAACACCACATTTCAGGAATTAGAAAAAATACCAAAGTGAATTGCCAATGTGGGGCTTATAAAATTCGATTCCATCTATGTACAATTTTAGGTCACGATAAAAACAGCTTTTATAAAATTACCTAATCAGAATTATATTGCAGAAAATTTTACCCAAATTAGATTTATAATACAATTGCTGCTGGTTGTATCGTGTTCTAAAATTAAAATACTCATTTGCTATATGATGTCGAACGGGAAAATTAATAACCTTTGATTGGTCATAATTCTATCAATGTTCATATCCCATCGGGATTTTTCTACGGAATATTAATTTTCTGTGGAAGCACGACTTCAATCAAAGTATTAATTTCTCGCATGTCAATAGCCTTATTACTATAATACGTGTTGTTTGATCATATATTATTTTATTATCATATACTTGCTATTATTTGGAGAGTGTATCTAGTGACGCAAATGAATTTGTATTTATCAAGAGTTGGATCGTGACATTTGAGGTATTTTTACCAGATTTAGTTATTAAGTTTAATATTTAGCTGTATTTTTATATTTAGCGAAAAAACTTGTAAATAGGGCTGGATAAACAGCCGCTCAGAAGTTAACTCAGTTTTACACAAATTTGCATACATATGAAATAATATTATTTAAGTTAATGTCTTCAGGACAGAGATGCAGTAATCGTTATGAATTGTTTGTAAACATTTCTATTTCTGTGTCGTTCTGTACACGAGTTTGCTCAATTTCAGAGACATAATAGTAACTACAAACAGTGTCCCAAGAATGTGCACGTAAGATTGGTCGGTACACACGATGCTGGGCGCCAGCCCCGCCACTCAAGTTACTACTCTAATCGTATACATTTAACGTCCAGTTTCCTAAGATCTCAGTATTCTCAACGTTGAGTAGGATTCTGCATTTTAATTACACATTACTTTCTGCAGTATAAGCATTTGCCACAGGGCTACTGTTTGTGTTAGTAATGTGCCAATAGCATTTATGTTAATTGTGCCCAGTTCCATGATGCATTTATACGTTTATTATGCATTTCCTTCGATCGCAGCAGTGTATATCAAAATCAAAATCAAAATCAAAATCAAAAATGTCTTTATTCATATAGGCAATTACATGCACTTATAAATCGTCATAATACTAATAATAAGATTCTACCACCGGTTCGGAACGCCGATTCTACCGAGAAGACTCCGGCAAGAATATGTTGTCATGTATACGGGATGTTTGAACAAAGATTTTATGTGGCAGAATTGTAATCTACCGTCCCAAAAATCTATCTCAGGTGCAAATATATAAGTAACTTATTTCTGGCTGCTAATTTTGTTAGTCATTGATAGTGGATTGTAATCCACATACGTTCAGGATATTTCGAATGAGGAGAGTAGATATATCTAGTGGATTAAGATAATATTGTTCTGAGTACGCAATGGTTACCTATAATGTCGGGTGGTTTGTCTGGGCAGCCCTCGCTCGGGCGGTGGTGAACAAATAAATGTAGGCGGTGCGTGCGCCCTCGACAATAAGATTGATAGCGCAGTTTCTGTTGCTCCGCACACGCTGATGTCTGATCGTGTACGAACTTAGTTTTTATTGTCTATCGGGCCAGACATTGATTAATTTATTTCTTTCTTTTGCTTCTCCTTACGTCTCTACAATGATGAAAACAAATTATGTCCTATATTCTACAATATATGTAATGCAAATATTTTCATTTTAGTAAGAAACATTCGGAAAATCTCACTTTTATATTTTTTTATTGCTGGTAAGATATATTTTTGTAAGTGTCCTGTTGTACAGCTGATTTAGTTTATTATTAAACCACAGTAAATCCTTTTAGATGTAAGAATCAATTTGTATTGTAAGTATATTTTTCTGTGTGTTATAATATTCTAAGCCCTGTGATAAATACATGTTTGCACCCAATGTTTTACTTCGCTACCCACTTCGAGTGTGGTGACTTCGATATGTTTTGCGATCCGAATTGAACGCCGTTCGATTCCAATTTCACGCTTGATGGTTGTAAATATGAAAGATAGCAGCTGAATTAAGTATTGTGGTAAACTAAACGATGGGTGCATGAGCCATAATCATAAGCTAGCCATAGCCACGTGGTCGTCGTGGTCACATGACATAGAACTAGAATACTAATTAGTGCGTATCGTATATCATAAAGTACATCGCCGCACCGCGAGATCGCGTCGTCTTAGTACCAAAATTTAGTGTTTAGTTTTTTAAGTTCCCGACTGAACCAAAATATAGTAATGTTATGTTGTGTTACGATCACTGAGAAATAAAACAAGCAAAACTACTTCCTTGGTTTTATTTTACGAACCGTTACGCAAGCCGTGGCGCCGAGGGCTTGGCGTTAAACATACTAAGCACCTAATTAAAGTCGTTATATCTGGAAAAATAACGACGGAAATACCTAAAGGCCAATTAAGACTTGGTCTCACGCACAAAAACCAATATGGCACCGGCGAGTGGCCTACCAGCCTTTTTATTTTGTAAACGATGGTTTCGATAGAGCGAGTGCGGTTTAATAAACGGCGCGGCGCGAGCGTGTGCGCAGGAAGCTCAAATGGTCAAATTTGCATTTATGTCATTAGGACGCATCCGTTAGGCCGGCGGAGGGAGCGGTGCCCCGTCCATAGTAGATGACAGGAAAGTAGTTTGTCGGTCATTACGTTTCATTCCCTCTAATAACGAAAATTCTTGGCGTGGTATTGTTATATTAAGGGAAAGTTCTAAAAAGAAAAATGCTCTTTTCATTTTCATTCCATCTCTGGCCGAGCGACCGAAATACACGCCGGAGGGCTCGCGAACTCCGAATCTCAAGACACTCAAGAGCGGTAAGTGTGCCGGATATTTTTTTCTTCTTCATTCAAATACAGACTTGCAAAAAAGATTTTTGACTAGTAAATTACTTTTTTACGAGAATAAAGATGACATAGACAATAACAAAAGTCTACAGGAACTTTTAAAAGTTGGCTTTTGACCGGAAGTGGGATTTAATGGGAACCTTTTGTTGCATTTTGGTAAGTATAACCGACAGACTATTGCGAAATATCAAGTATTTTTTACCAGTACATAGCATTTTTGCTTCAATTATAGTACTACATACATACTTAGCTTTATTGGATATCAATTATTTTAAAACTAACAAACGTGATAGTTGTCAACTCAAAGGCCATTAAAGGCTTAACCGGAAGATCACGTACTGGGGTTCGTGGAACGCGCTTCAAAACGATCAGCTGTTAAAGTGTCAGATAACATACTCTCCACGCTGCACTGTGACCAGTCGTCGTCGCCGCTCGTCGGCCGATGCACCCGTGATGTAACCGCATCTGCTGATTGATAAATGATACGCAGCATTCGGTCACAGGCTCAATTACTGAAACCCGAACGGCCGCTGCCAGCGGCGTCTACAGGAATATGAGAAGACTTTGTAGATGTGTAGGTACAGGAGTAGTGTCAAAACGGTAAGTTAAGCTAAGAGCCAACGCCGCAGTAGCGGGGCGCGGGTTGTTTCAAAATTGAACCCGTCTAGCGAGGAATTTTGTAACCTGAGTCCGCATTACGCAGCGTTGCCCTTATGTAGGTAAATTTTAGTCAAAAACACCATTATAAAAATTTACAGATTTGGGAGAGCGGTAGGCAGGTATAGAGTAGTGAGTGACTAAAAAAATTTTCTAAAATTGGTTCTGTGGCCGTTCCTTTAACAAGTAATGTTAGATAATTCAGTTTTTTGATATAACAGAACAAGTTTTCCACCCAATTAGAGACTAAACGAGAAGAGACTAGATGTTTTCAATGTTTTATAAGCGAGCTAAACAACATATTCGTTAGTTAAAGACATCCTTTCTCGGTTCAATTTAAACGAAAAGTATCAAGGGGCGGCAGGACTCTTTCGGTCGCTCCTATAATACTCTAACGCACTATGCAAACAAAATTCGTCGCAAAATATTTTCCTATTTCTTTTCCTGCCTACATAGCTATTCGTTTCATATTTTATGATAGATTAAGAAAAGAATTTCGATTAGGAAGTTCCGTTCCCCGTGCTATAAATACGCTTATTTATTAAAGGCCAAATCCCGGCGGGTTGAACCACAAAAGTGGTAACAGTAAAGAAGAATAAAGTAGTACGCATACATATTGTAATAGGTTTGCAGGCGCGTCCTGTGCCGAACCGATCGCCCAAGATACCGCACCGTGACGTTACCATGAATAAAGAACTGGTGGATGTGGGTCAAATGCATCTGCATTCGAATGAAGTGACGTGTGACGGGGACACTGCAACGGGAGACCGGAGCTACTGATCGGGTACCTACAAGTATAAAAACAAATAATTTGCCTCAATGTAACTTAACTTTAGTTTACCAACAAAATTAGAAAAGTAATCGAAGTTATAAGAGATTAAAAAAGTAATATATCTTTTTATCGACAACTATTGCAATCCGATCCACATAGAATCAGTTGTAATGATACAGTCGTCAACAACAGCTTCAAAAATTTATAACTAGACTACAGGCCCGTACGGCATTTACCATCGATAGATCCATGAAAAATAATAAGACAACGCGTAGTGCCGTAAAAAAATGGTGCGCCAAAAAGTCGGAACTATTTTTGATTTTCCGACAATTTTTATTTAATTTTCCGTGAATCTGGTCATTTAATTTTGTACGGCATCAGTTTCATACTATATCAATAATGCTTCTAATACATTATTCCACAACGCCGTACAAAAATATATGACCAACCAAAATATACTAACTCTACCTGTACTTTTGAATTTTCTCATCTGCACTCAGTTGGACAGCTTACAAGTGACGGAATAATGCTGAATCTTATTATTTTATGCTCTTATATCGTTCTACATAGGTCATCTGGTGGTTCAAATGACCCAATTTTTTTTCAACACGGGCCTGTAGTCTAAACGTTTATAGAAATACAGAATAAGTAGTTTTGACTTTATAAATTAAATCAAGGAAGAAATAAAACTGTACCATTAATTTTGTTCTTATCTATTATATCTTAAAAATAAAAATCCGAAGTACTCAACTGGCAGCAACAACGTGAACTTTCGTATCACAAAGGTTCCCTTACCTCGGTCCGGTCCGTTACCTGACGTATCCCACCTATAAATTACTTATCTACTTGCCGATTTTCTCCTAACTTCAAAAAGCTGAGTCTGCGGGAATATACTGGCAAGAAGCTTGAGTTATCCTTTTATACATTTGGGTTTCCGGATTAAGTAGTGATTTCAGTTTTGAAAGTTAGATATTTGGTCTGTTTTTTTTTTACCTATTTATTCGCGAGTGCGAGTATTTATGTTTTTATTTAAGATATTGCTACAATTAGATTTTCCTGTATAACAATTGTAGTAATATTAAAACCTAATTAACTAAACCTAATCATTACTAAAGCTAAAATTAGTTTCAGTATCCTGCACTTTAATTTCTACTATAAAGTCAGTACCAAATCGCATAAGTGTAACAAATGGTATCACGCACAGTAAATAAAGCCATTGTTATCTGGCGAGCTAAATTTCCAGTGTTCATAAAATACCTACTCCCATGTAAATTAGCGCCGTAATAATTAACATGTCATGACAATGCTCGACTTAGCTAATACGCTAACTGCAGTTTATCGATCTGTCGCCTAGGGCCGGCAAAATGGAGCATACGTTTTATAATCCCCTGTCCAAATATGGCTTATCTAACTGCGAGTAATTACAGCTGCATAAATGTTTGCGCCTCAGAAATAATATCCTACGCAATGTAACTAATACTCAGTATAATTGAATAGCACAAGTGTGCCCGTTTTGGCTAACAAGGTAATGGCTAGGTAACTCAAAAAGTTATTACAATTCTGACCTATTTGTGATTCATTAATTCGCTCATAACTAAGATAATTGTAGGTATTGCAACAGCCACATGTTTTGTGTACACTAGGACTTACTTAGCAAGTCAAAATCGTTTGTGAACGTTATTGTGATGGGATCATTGTCATTTAAAATCATAAATAAGTAGTCCGCAAGGCAGCTTTAATGACCGTCAGAGCCTCCAATATTAATAGCAATCTAAGAATAGAATAATCGTCTGTCCGCCAGAGTCCCCTTCCGCCATATAGAGCCGCAGCTTGCATAATAAAACGATCAAATTTCCTGGTAAGTGGTGCGCGGTGAGTCCGTTGCATTAAGATGCGCTGTGTCACAAACACGTCTCAAATTACCCGAACTTACGAATGGGAAGTTTCTATGAAAACGGTGTTAGCGACTATGGATTCGGCCATTCTCGGAACTTCCGACTAGCTGCCGAATTCTCGTGAATCCCTATTTCGGGAGTTTAGATGGGGTTTTTATTTAGATTTAATTGTACTTTTCTCACTTTTAAAACGGTTGGCACTTTTATATCCCGTAATAAAATAGGACGGTGAAGATAAAATGTAGATTCTACATTCGGCTTAAGTTTAATCAGAAAAAGTCTATTACATTGAAAACCCTGTAATAGTTTATGAAGATGCACTGGTTTAGGCTCAATATTAGCGGTATTGTGAAATTTAACAAATGGCGCTTTTCGACTACGAAAACAAACATCCCTATGTTTATTCACCTTTTAACATATTTCATTCCATTTTTTTACAAAAACCCCACTCACCACAGTTAATCGCTAAGCCGCAAATAAATTTCGTAGCGAATATTTCGTAGTCCATAAAGCTCATAGTTTATGCATACAACTTGTTATAATTTGGTTAAACCAGTGTGTTGGCGGCCGGAACAGTGAGTGTTGATCCACCCTGTCTTTGTGCCTCTTTTAAATTTGTTGCTTGAAGACTGAATTACTCCAGAAAGAGACTCAGTCGAAGTAATTAAGACAATGGATGGTCCCAAAACTTCGCAACAAGCGCAAAACATAATACGGATTTATCAAAACGATCCATTGTTTAGGGCAAATTGAAGGAATCGCGTTTAAGATAAAGGGGTTTTATTTCAGCGCGAATGAGGCATGTTGCTTCCAAAGAGACACTTCAGTGTTCGAGCGTTTGAAGTTTCACAAAAGGGGCGGTAGGTAAGTAGGTACGTCTAAAAAGCTTTCAGAACAAGTTGCGTTTGAGAGTCCGCCGTACTCTTTGTCTTTCCGTTTCGTTTCTTGTAATCGCTATTGTGTTTCTTATCGGCGGGGTGGTTATCATCCGGGAGCACCAATTTATAGTTATTATGCGGGCCCGGGCACCACATTATCGAGGCACGCCTTCGTTTGTCGCGATAATGGAGCCGATAGGATTGGAGGTTGTGCAACTTTACACAGAAGACGCATGGAATACAAATCGACCAACAGATTGATGGCTTGAGATTTTATGGATCAAGTGAGTACATAAAGCTTCGCGCGTGTGTAGTAGAAAATAATTTATGTAGTCGTTAATTCGTTACCTAGTCTGCTGGAAACAAAGGGGCATTGTTTTGAGCGGGAAGGGAAGACTGTCGAACCCTAATACCCGTGGCAGTAGGCTGTAACACGAATCCTGTTACCCGCTCGTCGGCCATAATCCCTATTTAATCCAATATAATCAGGCTCTTCAATGTAGCTTCATTTCGACCGACAACAGTGCACTTGTTTCAACTGCAGAAACAGAAATAGCTGGACAGATCAACATTCCCGTTGATTTGAATCTGCATTAGTAACGCCATTTTAAGTGTGCTGTTTAAATATTTGGAATGTTAATTATCTTCGTGATGGACCGTCGATAAATTTATAGATTAGGTTCTAAAAGCCAGTAGTAAAGTGTGTATGCGTCAAAGTATGTTTCGATTCGTTAGTGCATTTTTAGAAGATGTGATATTGAGATAATTTTGAGGAGATGTGATTTGTTAAAATTGTTATAACTACTTACTGCTACTGGGTCATTGATAAGTAGACAGCGTCTCGTAAGAACCTAGAAGTATGGGACTTGAGTTCCAGGTTGAATTTTTGTGTTTGTTTTTCTGTTAAGAAGTTACTTTTATATAGGTGAACCTGCGCCTGACCTCTCATCCGTCATGTTGGATTGCTGTCTCACCGAACTATGAGAATAAGGGAACAGAGAACACTTCTATATGTCACTATAATATGTCTTATCTCCGTTGAGATTGGCCGTGGCCTGAATCGGTCGGACACATTTTTTTTTGCACTTGTCTACTGTGTTTCATAATATAAGGAAGAATCCTGGAAGGAAAAAACAGTAATCCAAGTCCGCTTTACTTTGTAGCTTTGTGGGTAGAGTCAGGTCATTAGCACGCGCGCAAGCACGTGACGAACGCAGAACTTCAGTTCAACGGGACAGGCATATTATGGGAACAATACGCCAGATATTTACCATAAATAATCATGGAATGATAAAAATTGGGTCATGTAATACACGTTGTTGAGCTAAATATAAATTCTTAACTGCGAAAATACACAGTAATTAGCTCAACAATTTGATAAAAATGTGTGGGAACATCGTCGCGTACGAGAATAGTTATACCAACTAACAACATTTTATCCCAGTTCGATTTTAAAATATGTTGCTATTCCTTTGGCATGGGCTATAAAAACGGAGCCGACCGGATTAGTGGTAATCCAAGGCTGATGTTAGTGCACAGACAAAAACTAGTCTCAGCTTTGTATTAGCTAGAAGTGCGCTCAGTGGCCCATAGTGAAGTATTGCAGGCAATAAACGTTGATAAAATCGGTGACTTGTAATTAGCTACATTCCTGAGGCCAGCTCCTCATAATGAGAGACCCCACATGGAGCCCGCTTATGGCCCCCGTTTTAATGTTCCTGGCAAACGTCTTATCGACACGAATTCTTTTACTACGAGTGTTAATTTTTAACGTGTTAACTTTCTTCCGAGATTGTGTCTGGGACCACACGGGCTTTGTTCGTGATCATCTTGTGTTAGTACATTTATTGTAATACACCTAGATAATAATTGCGATTACATGTTGTGTTTTAAGTAGCTTGCTAATGGACGTAGATTTTTGGCAATTGAGATGTTTTTTTTTTCCGAAATCCAATCGCACCATTGTTAGGACATCTATATTGTATTCTTTAGAAATTCTGTATGAGGACACAATGACACAATTCAGCTTTGTACCTGACAAAGCTGAATTGACAAAACAAGCTTACAACGTAATACCTATCTGGGACGTGGATAGGCTGTTCGGATTTTTTTTTTTTGTATTTTCCTTTGAGCTTGTTACTGTAAATATATGTTATCACATGAATGTCGTATCGTATATCATCTCGTATCGTTTATATCATCTAGACGTAAAATGTTCCATAGAAATAAGTAAAAATGAAGATATTTTACAGAATAATCTTGAATCTCTCAAAATTGCATCTACTCTCGTTTTATTACTGTTATGTTTGCATATGAGCGTACTTCTAATAATATTGTAGGTACACGTTCCGGAAAGCCCATTTCTTTTCATAGCGCTGTATAGGAAGGAAATAGGATACATTATTTTCCTGCATCTCTCCCGGTTTCGTCTAATTCAGTATCTATTACAAGTTTCCTCTTGGTACAGAATTGTATTTTTGCACATAAAAATAATAACAATATCGCACCGAATTTATGAGACAACTAAAACTGATATTGAAAATGTAAGTAGGTAGTTTGTATTGAGTTCGGTTGTTTAAAAGGAAAATTGTAATTAATGTATTGGGAGCGTGCACGACGGTGCTGCCCTCATTTTGTGGGTGTTTCTTTCGTTAAATCTTATGGAGTGAAATTAGTACCAACGGCCGCCCCTAGCAATAACAACATCTCATAAGATTAGGTACATGCGTTTTTGACAATCAGCGCCATTTCTTCCTCTACCCACTCCGGACGGTCCCAATAGGTAGCTTATATTTTATAATGATGTTTATCGCTAGTGAAACATCATTCTCGTTTTGTGTTTACCGAGCGGCCCCGGTGTGCAAGGCGTTTAGGCAGGCTCGGCAGGTGTCCACGGAGGGAATCCAGTTTTATTCGCTAATCGCGTTACCGGAAATGAGATTCAGCATCCTATTTGGAAAGCGAGATTAATCCGACGATCTTTAAATACTTTTCGTTCTAATTTTGGCATAAAATAAATGATATGCAAAATTATTAGTGAATTATCACTTACTTACTTTCAACAAAGTAGACTTACCCGTTTTCAGTTTCATTGAACATTATACCCGTACCTACTGATTCTTTATTTTACACACTTGTATTTTTTATTCACCTACCTACAGTAGATATTAAATAAGCATAATTACCTTTATTATTTCAAGTACTAAGAAAACCATGCACTTTCATTTCCTTGATATATTGTTCACATGCGAGTAAGTACGTAATAAAATTCATTACAACGTAATAACGTAATAAATAATGGATAAAACATAAAACTCCCCATTTACTTTCATATCATTTAAGTATAAGATATAGTTTCTGCCCACAACTACGCCCGTATGAAGTCCTAATCTGTATCGTACAAAACTTTACTCTATTTTAGCGCAGTAGGTTAAAAAGGAATATCATTTATATCTCTTTCTCAGGCTCTAACTAGGATATAATATAACTACATTCCAAATTCCCTTTAAATCGCGTCGTACGTAACAGACAGGCAGACGCATTGATATTATGTTATGTTAGTAGGAATTGCGAGTTCACTGACTAAAGTATTTCCTTAGTATATCTTGGTTAATGGATGAAAAGAATAAAACAGGTCGATAGTTCAGTAGTAAAAGCGAAAGTTAATAACACAATGGAAACATAGCCGTGGTTCGTGTCCGCAAAGTTCTGAGAAAACTTTTCTTTCTGGATTCACCATCAAGTTTTATTGGGCAAACGGGACAGTAACTGAATGGCACTTGACTAAATCTTTATGGACGATGAAATACTTAAACCATTTATTTATTTATCTGCAAATTGGTCGTTTTTCATTCTTTAAACCGTCGATGAGGTCAGTATATATATTTAAGGGATCATTATGGGCTATAAAACTTTGCACTCTATGCGAAACAATCATGATTCATTAACGATTAAGAGATTCTACCACAGATTATAAAATAATCCTACATTCAGGTACCAGATTGAGAAAATAGGAAAAAGCTGCATGTTGCGTTATGTTATCAGCGGTTAGTATGTGATTGAAATACTTACCCGTACATTCATAATAGGTACTTATATTTTTATGAATTCGATCGGACATTTATTATACGATATGATTTTTTTTATGATTTCGAAAAAAACGTTATGTTAAATCACCATCAGTAAAAAGCAACCAAAAAATTTATGAATTAATATTACCTAACCACAATATTAAATACCTACTTATCACAAACTAATGCAGAGTCGGTGCAACGTCGATGAAGGTAAGTACGTTTGTATGCGAAGTCGGTACGTTAGCTAAAGAGGAAAAGACGTTTGTTAAACGAAATATTTGACTTTTTAAAATTGCTTCCGGCTGGGTCCGTGGTGCGCATAAGAAATTTTGGAATTATTTGTCCATGAAGTATGTGCATAGATTCCTAATTATTTTGCGAGTATTCAGACAGAGATTACCTATCTATTTGTTTGATTGGAACAACTGTTACGCTAGTGGTAATGTTCTAAATGATTGGGATAATTCGCAAGCTGTATAAATAATATACGGCACCTTTTATACATGCTAATCGTAGATAGATAAATTATATGAAGTACAAACAATGATGACAGCTGTATTCTGTCCGCGATGTATTTGTGGATTAATCATGTATGTGTCGTGGCCACATCGTAGAATTGGCCATTTCATGAAATGATTGGCCATTTCATGAAATGGTTGCATTTCATGAAATATTTCACTGTCCATTGGCCATATCATGATGTGGCCAGGTCAGATCAATGATAAGAAATCGTTTGACGATTGGGCCAACTAGATGCACTGCCATTTCATGAAACGATCAATCTCAATCGATCATATCGTGGAATTGTTTCGTTGACTTTACCGGTAGAGTGCCAGAGTTGCCACACTAGTTAAGCACTTTGTGCAAATATGCTAAATTTGCACAATGTGCTAAATTTTCTTCCTGTTTATCATATTATTTTATCTTTTATTTTAGAATAGCATATGTTTAGCAAAACATTTTTTTTAATAAATCATTTTATTTTTAAAGTTACACAAACATTTAATTTTAATTTGGACAAAATTGTCGGAAGTTTGCCTATTTTAGGCAGTAAATACACTTATTTGGCAACACTGGTTGTTTTTGTGCAGTTTGTGTGAAAATAATAAATAATTATTTTTTTTATTCTTTACGTGACTTTTATACTGCTTGTACTTTAGTACAAGCAGTATAAAAGTTTAGTAGTATTGTAATACTTGCAAATTTCACTAAATGTACATTTTTTATAATAATAAAAAAACATTAAATGCACCTTTTTATTTTGAAAGTATGTAACAACTAAAAATAAACAAATACGTATCAAAATTGATCCTATATTTTATAGTCGCCCTTTTTTTACGATATGGTCAAACGTGGTTGGCCAAATCGTTAAACGTTTATCGTTTAATGATTTGGCCACCATTGATCAATTCATCGATTTGGCCACGACATATGTACTTAACCTTTTTCACATACCTACCATTATGCAAAATTACTAATTACTGCAAAATTAGCCAACTACTAGGTACTTACTACTATTATTTTATATCTTAAGTTATATAAATCGAATATAATAACAAAGGCCAAAGGTATAGAAGTTTAATATTTTAATTCGATAAACGACTCAGGTAAACGGAGTCGCGGGCAGAAATTAGTGTAGGTACTTATTAAAAACTAGTGGTCCCGGCGAATTTCATACCGCCAATACTGATTCTTTTTCTATATTTTCTCATTGAAACCTTCCCTATGACGAACATTTTAAAACCAAAATTACCTAAATCGGTCCGGGCGTTCTCGAGTTTTAGTCAGACTAACGAACAGCAATTCATTTTTATTTATAAGAAGAAGAAGAAGAAGAAGAAGAAGATAAGTATCGATCATTTGTTCTACGGGTCTTTCTTTCAGGTGCGTAAACGTGACTGATATTATTCTAGACTAGCTGTGCCCGCGACTTCGTTCACGTGAACTACAGGATTCTGATATTTTTAACTTAGAAGTTGTCTTAGTTACTCCTTAACATCAGCTACCTGCCAATAAGAGTCCCGTCAAAATCTTTTCTGCCATTCAAGAAGTTAGTCAACGGGAAGAAAAATTTAAAACAAAATTATTTTGGTTTGTATCATCATCATCTGTCGTTTATCTTGCAATAAATAAGTGCGAGGGTAAAAAATTGGCAGCATAAATGGCTGTTTCTTATGATTGTGTTGGCTGAGAGGAAGGGACAGTAGACCTGAGTATTTTATGTAACTTTCAGTTTGATATTTCCTCCTTAGCATAAATTGACGAAGATAAACTGATCCTATGTAGGGGTCCGGTCATTCTTTTCGACGTACGAAATCCTAAAATCTACGTTTATTTATAAGATGAACAGATCATCTTCAAGTAATCCTAATTGTTCATCGATCAAACTGAAATATAGGACGTCCAATTCCAAAGTCAGTTTTTAATGCCTGAAAATCTCTGGGCTACTTTGGGCTAAAAGTAAGCGAAGATGGTATCAGTCTTAATAGTCGGAGAGAAAAAAAGCGTCTATGGCCGAGTGGTTTAGGTCGTTGCTTGCTATGCAAGAGGTCGCCAGTTCAAACCCCACCACGAACCACAGTGTTTTTCAAATTTTAAATTCATACGTAGGTACGATTATTTGACGCTTGTGAAGATAAACATCGTGAGGAAACCTGCACACCTACGAAGACATTCTAAGGTTGTATAGTCTACCAACCCGCACTTGGCCAGCATGGTTGACTTAGGCCTTATCGCCCCAGTTTAGGATAGGCCCGTGCCCCAGCAGTGGGGACGTATATGGGCTGATATTGATAATGATGATGTTGGTTATACTGTGTGCTTGAATCATTTTCTTTCTTAATCCCCGACAAACCCCTCATTTTCTCCTTTCGTATTTAATGCTTTTCCAAGTAAAATATGCTGATGCTATACTTTTATAATCATTTACATATTTTTTTGGACTCGATAAAGAATTTGTTTAATTTGATTGAATATTTAATAACCAGTTTGTACATACAATGTATTTGTCGTATTGTGATCATATCATCCCTTTTTCTGATACCAAACCCTTGAGGATTATATCAATATTGTATTTTTTGACAACCAACCTTCTTCAATTCGGTAATAATGGAAATTTGAATGATCTCGTAAATATTGACAGTATGTCTGAAAAACGTCAATTAGATGATAGTATTTTGTTAAATTATAAACTAGAAAAAGGCTACAATTCGAATATTGTCACCACATGTTGTCTATTCAGTGCTCTTCTGGTATTTTTCGTAATTTAGTGGCACTCGTAATTTATCAATTTCAAAAAACAAACTTCAAATATTTGAACATACAAACTTTCCTATAGTATAATATCAAAGTAACACGTAGAGCACAGTGCCATCTTTTGAACTACCAAAAAACTTATCACGTACTCATGTTATATCAAACTTGACAGCATTTATGGCATGCTGTACAAAGCACAATGCCATCTATGTGTAATTATATGAACAATCATGCCTCAATTTTAATGGTACAATTTTATACGAGCTAAAAATATTGAAAAAAAACGGTTTCATTTAGTACCTACCTAGTTCTTTTTAAATTAACCTGCATCGCATGATTTCATGATTTTCAAATAAAAAAGGGTGACGCAAAAAATATCAATTCAAAAATGTGGTCTCACCAAGGTTTGAACTAACGACACTGACTTCATGTCGATGAACCAACTTTCCATAGCAATAGGCCATACAGTCCAATACATTTAGCTTGAAAATATCTAATCACTTGATCGCTGATAACGTGATCATTTCATCAATTAAGTAGTTCTTATTACCTTAAACAGAAGGTTTATTTTGGTGACCATTTTGTCTACTTATAAGCCTCCATATTTTATATTACCTTTCGTAGCTCCTGATCCCGTAGGAATTTGGAGATGCTTAATAGCTCAAACGGTTTTTCAGTAAAATAATTTACCTATAATGAAAGAATTTTTTGAAATCCGATTAGTAATTCCTGAGATATTGCATGTACTATTTACAACGGCTGGACCGATTTTGATAAAATAGCCTGTGTTACCTAAAATAATTAGCTCTATATAAGTGAAAGTTCCGTCTCATTCGATCCAGCCGTTCCGGAGATTAGCGATAACAAACAGTCAGACAGAAAAAAATTTTTTTAGTTGTATTTTTGGTATTGGTATCCGATATACATTCATACCAATATAGTAAAAAAAATGTATTTTAACATTACAAAAAGACACTTCAATTTTATTTATCTGTATAGATTCAAACAATCGAATTCAACACTTGAGCTTATTTAGATTTTGTCTTAAGCTACTATCTATTTTTTTTTATTTTACTTTACTATATTTTTCGTTTTTCATCGAGAGCCTGTTACCGATGGTTCCTGAAACAATTTCCTAGCTTGAAAGCCTTTATTAATAGAAGAGAAAATACACCCAGTGCCGTTACACAATCCGAGACTCTAACAGGTAGAGTGCACTATAAGTGCAGTGTTGAATTATTAAATACATGAAATGTAATAAATGCACTTGCTTTTATACCACCCTACAATGAAACTAGCGTTACAGGAGATAATATATATATATTATGTGTCAACTTCGTTAACGGGTATGGCATATATGTAATTATTATTAGTAAAGCGAAATTTATATTTCTACAATAAAATTATATTTCAAGAGATTGGGTTGCTAACTGGATTTCCAGATTGCTGCGAAATACATAGAAAAATGCATGCACGAAAAACAACTTATTTTTATTGTGATCAAATCCATCATGCTACTCGCCAGACTAAACAATACTCACTCCGTCCAAAAATGTATTAACACAAAAGCGAAATAAGGTCACCAAATATAGTAAATGTCAGCAATTTAATGTTTCCCTTAAGTATTAAATATTTTCAACGTTTGCATTTAACAAAAGGCTATTCCGGCGCCATTCAAGGCGTACTTAATTGAATAATTTGTCGTGAGTGAAGTCTGCGGTGGCGCAGTGGAATATTATAACAGTGAAGCCCGGGGGGTTTTAAAAGGTCTAACGCTATTCAGCTACATGCATACAATATGCGGGTGCGCTCGAGCTTTTGCAACACCGAATTTAAACCTTTAGCTGTGTTAGAATCTGCAGCTATGAAGATGTTTAAGCAGATATGTATTGAGAGTGCAATTCGCTATAATTATGTACAAATGAATCCGTAGGAGATCTGTATCTTTTAATATGTTATCAAGTGCTACAGTAACTTTTTCTACGAGTACCTCAGATTGTGTGAAATTAAACATATCTATACTAATATTATAAAGCTGAAGAGTTTGTTTGTTTGATTGATTGTTTGTTTGTTTGTTTGTTTGTTTGTTTGTTTGTTTGTTTGTTTGAACGCGCTAATCTCAGGAACTACTGGTTCGATTAGAAAAAATACTTCTGCGTTGTATAGACCATTTATCGAGGAAGGCTTTAGGCTATATAATGTCACGCTGCGACCAATAGGAGCAAAGATACAATGGAAAATGTGTAATAAACGGGGGAAACGCGAACGAAGTCGCTGGCACAGCTAGTCTATACTAATATTATAAAGCTGAAGAGTTTGTTTGTTTGATTGATTGTTTGTTTGTTTGTTTGTTTGTTTGTTTGTTTGTTTGTTTGTTTGAACGCGCTAATCTCAGGAACTACTGGTTCGATTTGAAAAAATCTTTCTGCGTTGTATAGACCATTTATCGAGGAAGGCTTTAGGCTATATAATGTCACGCTGCGACCAATAGGAGCAAAGATACAATGGAAAATGTGTAATAAACGGGGGAAACGCGAACGAAGTCGCTGGCACAGCTAGTTACAAATAAATTCATACTCACACTAAAAGTCTTCTTCTTATCGTATGGTTGATGAACAAACTGGTGTCAGAGTTCTACACCGCCCATAGGCCTCTGACATGGTTTCACACACCGTTGAAAAATCTCTCAGGTGTGCTGGTTTCCTCACGATGTTTTCCTTCACCGTTAAAGCGTCGCATGATGGTACAGTCGCCTTCAGATATATCGTAGCAGACAAGGTGACCATATACATCTGAACAATTTAAAATGTCAATAAGTTCGACACTACAAGTAACCATAAATATCTGAACATTCAATACTACATTAAGATCTGAGCAGATGCTTGTCATTAACTTCTAAACATACAACTAGCCAATAATATCTGAACACTCATCACGTCAAGTGTCAATCTGAGCACTTGAGGAAACATTGCAGTTGGAAGTGCCTTTACTATAAATACTACATATTTAAATAGGAACTCTTTGATAATTTATGTAACAAAATTACTCTGACAGTTTAGAAATGTCTAGTCTTGTCATCACAGTCGAGTGTGAACCTGGGTTTGTATGTGTGTGTGTGCATGTGTGTGTGCTAGTTAAAATTAGTAAAACTCATGAAATTTAATATTTGGCCGTATGATTTTTATTAATCAAAGCCGTTATTGACTACTACTGTCATCACAGTAATCTGAAGTGTGTCAATGCAAATCCTGCAATGAATCGACGAATGAATTCAACAAAACCCAACAATTAAAGTATACATTTGTGATACCACTGTTGATTCTGATATCCGTAACACAAGTGCTTTAGCTACTTACAACAGAGTTAGATCAATGTATTATGCGATGTTGTTAGATAATGTTAAGTTAGGTATTCGTTAAAGAAATATTGTAATAATTAAATAATTTTTAAATATTAGGCTAACTGTTTAGTTTATTCTACTATAGTGCTAGTCAGAAAAAAAAGTGTTCGGCAAAATAATTATTAAATGCTTTGACTTTGAATTAGCTAAGTATTTGCTAAAGATAAAGATATTTTTATTTTTAAACGGACTAAATATTTTTTTTCAAATACATTATTATTATAGTCTGCGGTGACCCTAATAGTTATTCCCAAAACCCAAAGATTCACAAAAATCATTCTTCTGGTTTCTCAAACGATTGGCAACCTCGCATTGGTACTTCCAAGTCAGTGATTTGACATAATGATTTAAAAAAACAATGAGCTTATCTGCATAGATTCTCTTGACGTGATGAGTGTTCAGATATTATTGGCTAGTTGTATGTTTAGAAGTTAATGACAAGCATCTGCTCAGATCTTAATGTAGTATTGAATGTTCAGATATTTATGGTTACTTGTTGTGTATCGAACTTATTGACATTTTAAATTGTTCAGATGTATTTGGTCACCTTGTCTGCTACGATATATCTGACGGCTACTGTACATATGAATTTCAAATTGAAAAACATATTGGTAACTGGCGGGGTTTGAACTGGCGACCTCTGGCATGGCAAGCAACGACCTTAACCACACTAAAAGTTAATTCCATTTAGAATTATCAAGTAGGTACAACATTGCTCATAAGTCAACCCAAAAATAGGAGATAGATATGTAGAAGATTTTAGACTTTCGCGTTCCATTACACTAAATTTAGTCTTTATGGGTCTACACGCGATATTCGGAGTAGCAAATTACATAGCTACTTACCTCCCGACGTTTCGACTGGGTTACACGAATCGTAGTCGCTCGCGACCACGATTGGTGTAAACGGGCAGTAAGTAGCTATGTAATTTGCTACTCCTAATATCGAATTCGTTTGTAGTCATAAAGACTAATTTTAGTAGATATGTAGATATTATAAATACCGTTTACATGTGCGTACCTTCAAATGGAAGCATACTGTTTCATCTTTATGTACTGTGAATAATGTTATTATTATTGACTGATGTGAACTGGATATTGAAATGAAGCCTTTGTTGATATCGTGGCGATATATAGCCCTATTATTGAGAAAATTCGTATACATTTCCATTTAATTAATGAAATGAGGGTGTTTCAGAGCAAACCCAACGCCAGATGTCGCTGCGAAAGCGATCAGGTGCCGTAGACAAAGTATCAATATCGAAACGATAACGCAGTTCGAAAAGAATAAAATGTATGGGATTGACATTAGACGCGACAAATCCCGTGGTCAATCCCATACATTTTATTCTTTTCGAACTTCGTTAATGTTTCGATATTGTTACTTTGTCTAAGCCCCCAGTCAGGCTAAACTGTTACAGTGTTTATTGGTTGTACGACATTTCTTGTCAAAATTACCCAACGACTGTTTATTTAGTGTTAGGACTACGCCATCTGGTGGATGGTTCAATCTAAACCTGTTTCATTATCTCATTCGCAGGCCTACTTGATATCGCAATATACATATAGAATTAGATAAATATAATAAGCAAAGACAATATGAAGATGAAGAAGAAGAAGCCTGAAAGAGACTAACTTTCGCATTGTATGTAATTAATATTAGTTTAGGTAATGTGCTTACATACGGAAGTTGACCAGTAAAGTTTTAAAAGCCAATCTCAGGATACCAAAGTAAAAAAAACACCACACGGAAGTTTGTTCAGTTCAGGCGCACTTCACTGCCGTCATTATCAGGCATGTGACGTTTGCTCAGTTTCAATTCATTGTTGCTATTCGGGGGCTCGACTCTGCCGATTGACATCCCGAATGATGTTAATTGAAATGTCCAGCGAACTAAACTTTAATCAATCAACTGGACCCTTTTCAATCAGTGAACATCAGTGGTTGTGCATCTGCGGTCTAATTCGTTTGTTATTGTAGCAAATTATAATGGATCCTACTTATATTATAAAAGTCTATTAAAGATATTACACTAACAAAAGAAATCTGCTTTATTGAACAAGATATTCAAAAAATACGAAACCAACCAAATAGGTCAAATCTTAAAGAGAGTTCAAATCAAAGGTACCCGTAATCGACGAGCATGCATGATGAGGTTAATGGATGTGGAAGAAGCGAAAGTTGTGTGCCAGGACCGTAGCACATGGCAGGATGTGATCTCTGCCTACCCCTCTGGGAAAAAGGCGTGATTTTATGTATACTTTTAACGCTATTGTTACAGCCTGAATACCTACTATGTGATTTCGGACTTGGTATGTAGACCATATCAAGTTGACGAAAGCAGTTTTATAAAAACCAATAAATTTTTTATTCGACTTTAAGTCAAGGACCGTAACCGTTACCCCCACCTCTTCTTCAACGTCCTTCATTGGAAAGCTCTTCAAGCCGTGATGAGGCCGTATCATTTGTATCTCCGAATAAAACATGCCTCGGTCCCACGATGCTAATCCGCTGTGAATATGCAGGCGGAGTGCAGCGCGCGTGCGCCGGCTGCGAACGACTCCGGCGCATCCCGCACGCATTGTGGCCACGTGGTTTACGACCGGCCGCTGTCAACGGCCATTGTTGGTGAATTGGTACTTGGGAGCTGGGAATGAGAAGTGATTGCCTGAATGCATAGCCTGATTTAATAGCAGTAGGTAAGGACATGGGTGATGTAAGTCTATATGTGCATGATAAGTTGTTAACTTCCTGTGAATAGCTCGCTAAACGTAATACTTTGGACTTTGGCTAATATATAGTATAGTTATGTTATCTGTGCATAAGGGTTGATTTGAAACTGTCAGTGCTAGTTACATACAAAAATCTTTATATTGCCTTATTTGCCTTTCAATATAGGCATTACATCACAGGCATTGAACTTTTTCTGACCTGATTGACGAATTTCAAATGATGCTTTGATGCTAAGTGCAAGAAGCTATTTACTTATACTACTCAAAGTACTCAATAAGTATAAAATGTGAAATCGGTTGATTGCATAAACTACCTATGTCAGAGAGTCAAAATACCTAGTCATACAAAACATAACACTTACCTACATTTGCTTTGTCCAGTAAGTACTTAACGAAGTCACTCAATACTTTAGTGCTTTAATACTTTTAGAGTAAGTGCGCACTTTATTACTTAAGAGTTAGTGATGCGAATCGAAATAGTGCTTGCTCTGAAGTTTAGAGATTGTAAACCCACTTTTATAAGTTGTCCATAAATTAAAGATTTTTCAATTTCCAAATAGATTTAAAATATTAGCTACGCTCCAACTTTTCCAGTAAATTGGCTGGTAAATCTAGCTAATAAATATACTTTAAGAGTGTAATCCCATTGGAGGTTTAATTATTTTTATATTCCGTCTTCCAGAATGCCCTCCCTCATCCTCATTTCACCTGATTTTCAGCGGTTGTTTTGTGGTCCACATATTTTATTGGTGCCAAGGTATAGAATAGAATAAAAGACTTCATTTCAATCATGCAATGTATGCAAACTCCTATAAAATACTTTTATTAATAAATTAGTTTTGGTTTTACGACACACGACACGTGTCTTCGCCGCTCCAGCGCAGATGTCGCTAGATGACGGCTGAAGTGCCTCCACTTCTAATAAAACTATTCAAACATGAGCAAGGACGAATTTATATGATATTTTATTACTACCCTCCGCATCTAGCTTGCAGAAACAATAAATACAGCTGTCGCAGAAACATGTTAGTTACGACTAGTCGTTTATTTTATCTAGTTCATGAAAAAGTGTCTTATGAGTTCGGACTTTAGAGTAGCTTGTGACAAATGCAAATAAAAGATTGAGCATAAGTAATTTGGGAAAAGGTATTCTGTTAACTCTGACAGTCTCTTTCAAGGAGAGACAACCGATCGATAGAACGGCTTGTTGTCCAGGGTAAAGTGGAAGGTTCTCGACCGCGCGGGAGGTCACCCATGCGATGGACCGGCCAGATAAAGTCCGTGATTGGCGGTTCACTTAACGAGTGCAGCAGGATGACTACCAGCAGGGAGAAATGGCGCGTAAGGCGCACGTTGGCGCCCGTCTCCAACACTACATGATGACTACGACCACACTGTTAAGAGTGATACGACTAAGAAGAAGAACTCTGACAGTGACTATCCTAGAACTTTTTCGTCGTCTGATTGTTGGTATCTGGTTGTTTATACGGCTTTTGAAGATAGAAAATGTCCTTTGGTTAATATTTCACAAACGTCAATCCACACAATGATAACTATCAAGGGAATTTCACATTCACTCTTATATCGTTGGCTGCTTATAGAGTTACCAATTTAATTACAGACAATAATTATGTAGATGTTGCCATCGTACCATTAGGTATACAGGCTGGCTTGTAATCGGCTTGACGCTGCCTACCCCACTCGGCACAACTCACAACTGCCCCACGACCTGATTACCCCTTACACCTTACGATTGCGTGGAGATCAAGATCGGTACACGAAGACACTTTACAAAAATGCAAAGTATTTTAATAATATTAATCTATTTTTGGCGCAGATTGAATGTTTTAAACAAAATGTTATGCACCTGAAGAATCAAATGTGATAGTAACCGACTATAATCGAAATGTTGTTTATTTACAAATGCATATATGTTACAATTAACTATATAACTTTATGGTCTAATATATAATTCTAAATGTACAGATTTACACTCGTTTTGATGATATTTTCTGTTGTATTCTCCCTCTACTCGTATATCGATAAGTTACAATCAAGTGTCATTACACGCTTATTATCAAACATTTATTCATCATTTATAAAGTTCAGTGTTATTTGTTCGTTGGTTTTTTTAGATTGGAGGATAATTTTGGAGAGACATTCCAAGTTCGTCAATCAATTCAGCAACTGGTGCCCATCAGTAAACATCGTGGAATCTAAAAGGAGCTGGTAAAGGGCTGCGATCCCCGCTCACTAATGCGATTACGTGCCAGTTCGTTCCTCCCCGTAACGAGATTTACTTCTTAGAACGCTGTCAGGGCTTGTTAGTTGCACATTGTATCTCCACTGTTTGAGTTTTTATGAAGCTCCGATGAACGTATTATATTAGCCAATCACTGGACTACAAAGGCCTTTGAAATATTCACCGTAAAATGGAAGATCGCGTTTTATAAACATAACAAGTAGTAGCTAACATCAGTAGTCATCTAGAAATAATGTAATAATTTATTAGTTTTACTGCTTCATTATATCCGAAAAGTTTTACTTTTAAAATATTTTTGTAACATTTTCAGGTTTATTGACAACTCATTCAATGAACAAGATCCCATTTACTTACTACATATAATATAAGCTCGTAGCAAATATGCACTCTACTGATTTCATACCACATGTGCCCAACTGGATGTCAGACGTATTTCCGAAAAAATACAGACGTATTTACGGAGAGTAAACCTCAAAAAACCGAATTTCATTCGTTTGAAAGACCACATCTCATTGGGAATGCATGGTATTGCATAAAATCATAGTGCAGTGGTAACTCATTCGGTAGAATGGCTTCTGATCCAGAATTATTGGTTTAATCCCGTGAATGTGCCTGCAAATTTTCAAAATGTGTCTTTAGAGCTGGAAATATGGATTTTGCTAATAAAAAAAATGGAAAATCTTTACATTTGCTAATCAAGACTGCTGTTGCCTGTCAATCATTGTCATGGTTAAGTATACATATACAGATCGTATTCTCTGTTCACCTCGTGGGAAATAACTCAATGGACGCACAATGAGAAGTGCATCAGGCTAGCGTGCACCTATTAAGGGCTACCGGTACACGACATGACATTTTATTGATTTACCGGTGTGCTTCGTTTGACGGAGATTGAAAACGGTGTGCGTGAAATCCAATTTAAGGCAAATACTACCTGCATAGCGCCGAAGGCCGACACCGGTATCGAACCAATGTTATTCGATGTCACGAATACATATGCAAGCCGATTCGGAAACCTGCTCATTAAGTGTGGTTTGCCCATTTATCGGAAGGTCTCTGGATGAGACTAGCGCGGGACCGAAGTGCATTGCGTTTTAAAAAGGCTAATTTGCAGTGGGATTTATGGAAAGGTGATGATAATGATGTTCCATTCATATCTGTGCTCTTTTTTTGCGCTTTGGCAATTGAAAAAAGTATTGTATAGAAGTATCAGAGTTCCTTGTCTGATTTGCACTTAGCAAATATTTAACTAAGCATAACGCAAACATAGGCGCGTAGTGTCCATCTTTAAGAGGTAATTCATGTAGTTCCAGTAAGCAAGATAATGGACTCATGGCATTTTAAAGTAATGACCATTTTTGGCTAACTCATTATCGCTTAATTGCATATGCCTATAAACAAATCTCGCAGAAGGGTCAACATCAATTTGGTCAATCATTTAAGCTTATTTAAGAGCTTTGCTCTTAACTTTCCATTGCTCAAAATTGGGATTATTTGTGTAGCGCTTTCCCTCTTTTTCTCTACACTTGACCATTGATTTCTGGACCGAAACCTCTCTAAAAACCTTTTCTTCGGCTTCCAACCAGTACTACCACTATTGCCCGGGCTAGGGCTATAAAATAACATATTTTATCAAGCTGGTAGTACATTTAAACCAAGAGTGTATTCAAAGTCAAGTTTTTGCGAGCTTCGCTCAACCCTTCCATGGCGTGCAGCGGCTTACTCACTGGAAATCCCGCAGACATTTTTATGGCGAGTGCGGCCTTATCGGGACAAAGGGGAGGTCTGCAATTTCTTGATTTAATTACTGTCGTCGCGTTGCGTGCGCCCTTCCGCCAATGCTACGAGTAACTTGCCCTCGAATCGTTTTCAGCGATTTAGTTCAGAATAAAAGCCGATGGGGGTACTTTAAAACAAGTTTAAAAAGAGATTATGGATTTTTGCGAGATTTAAGGGAGCTATTCTAACGACGCAACCGATAGCCTTAACTAAGTTTTTATGTAATTTATTTTCCGTTACGAGGAAATTGGAGAAATCAAATTATAAAGTAGAAAAAGTAAATATTTACATTTTCTAGTACCTATTATCATGGATGTTCTTAATTTTTAACCGAGTTCAAAAAAAGGAGGAGGTTCTAAATTCGTCTGTATTTTTATATTTGGATAATTGGACATCCCTATAGCAGTTTGTTTTTATTTTGATTAAAGATACCGGTTTTAGATGATATGTGCATTAAGTTTCGTGGGTAGGTACCACATTACTTAATCGTTGTTCTAATAAGCTACATTTTGTACAAGATTTTACGACACCCTCGTGAAAGTCGGTTAATTTATCAGTCGTTTAACGTATTTTATGTATGGTGACATTAATTTATTTTATGGCGTATTATCAGGAGCGGTCTTTGTTTTAATTAGTGGGACTTTATGGGTGGCTCGATGACTTCAGCCGTCAAAGAGCTAATTAATAACAGAACCGGCAGCATAGACACATAGACCATTAGAGACTGGCAGTTGAATTTGCGATAGCAGGATTTTGCCTGCAACTTCTTACGCGTGAATCACTTTTTACAGCGCAGTGAAAGAGTGTTAACGTAATATCTAATATATATCAAAGAGTATCTAAATGTAATCAAAGTAAAAACTCAATTTCAATAAATAAAACAGACTACTAATTGAATTAAAATTTAATTTACATTAGAGCTCAAATAGCATTAAAACAACAAATAAAAAACACTACTAATCATTATTATCTATGGTACTTTGTTTTGAATTTAAATTAAAAACGAATTCAATAAAATTACTCCGTCTATCCACCCGTGCACTTCTAAGCTGAAAGCGCGATGCCTATCGCGATTTCATGTCAAAACTACTGAACCGATTTAACTCAGATTTTCCATACAGATAGTTAAGACTCTAGATACTGCGATCGGACATAGGCTACTATTTAACTGACTTCGCTATAATGGGGAATATTTCACGCGATTGTTAGTTGACTGCCTTGATGGTCTATTGGTAGCAAAATGCTGCGTTAGGACCGAGAGTCGAGAGGTCCGCGGTTCGATTCTGGGGTCAGGCAAAATGTTGTGTGAGCTTTTCTATTAAGAAATTCCTCAGCCCGGATTCAGATGGATGCCTCGGAAAGCACGTCTAGCCGGTGGTCCTGCGCCTGATCTCTCATCGGTCATGTCTGATTGCCGTCTCACCGAACTATGAGGGCAAGGGGACAGAGAGTGCACTTGTGTTTACGCGTACATTTGTGCACTACTTAAATGTCCTGCGCAGTTGGCTGATCTCCTTTGAGATTGGCTGCCATGGGCGAAATCTGTCGGACTATCTTATTATTTCACGCTATAAACGTCTTTACGCGGACAATACCGCGGGCAGAAAGCTAATTGAAACGAATAACCCTTCTGTACGCCCGCGATCGTTTCTTCCACGTCAAGATTTGTCTCATCGCGGTTCATTAGCACAATAAATGCTTCCATCACGGAGCAATTCGTCTTCACTCGCGGAAGAGCATGAGTTATGGGGGTGTTAACTCGTTGCCGCTTAAATTCGCAGCCAGGGCCTCGGAATGTACAAGTGAGATTAAGAAGACTGCCTCTCGTTTATGTGTGGACATACTTATTAGGCTCCGTTCACGTGACAGTACAGTCGGTTAAAAAGTAGTTTACATCCTTCACAGTCTAGGGACTATCTGTATACCAAATTTCATTGTAGCCCGTTCTATAATTTAACTTGATAGTACGATATATTATTAGGTAGTAGGTATAGTAGGTAAGTATAGTAGTATTTTAATATTAGTAGAGATACGATTCTGAATAAAGAACGACTTTATTTTTTTAGATCTACAAAATTTGTTTTCCTTCATTTGTGGCTTAGTGATAATAGAGTCGACTTACTTATTTCTTATTGCATTGTTTTAAATTATATTCAATAAGGAACATATTAGTATATCTATTAACAATTACTTGTTTACCGATTCATATCGCGGGGTCAGTCCAAGATGCATCCGAATCCGATGGCCCGGCCGACCTCCGGAAACGACAGTTAGCGGTGTCGCAACGAATATCGGGCCCATGATCTATGAATCCGAATCGACGCTTTCCCGTGAGAATACCCGCTTTATTAACTGCCGGTAATTCTTGATTGCCACCATATATCATAAGCAGAATAAATTACTATTTTATTAGGCTCAAAATGATCAAGTTTAATGATTTGAGTGCATCATCTGTTTGTTTCATGGTTGGATTTGTTGACGCACAATGGTGAAGTTAGATTGTTATTGGCGACTCGTGAAGAACAACATAGAAAGAGCTGTTCAGTATATTATAGAATGCTGTTTATTTGAGTACGAGTAGTATTGCTTCCGAACTTTTGTTTTACTTACGTAGGAAGGTACATAGTATGTTTGCAGCTTAGAATTGCGGCATCTTGAGGTTTCCATAAAAAATATGAGGTGTGGGTGTGGATAAACCAAAGTCAGCAAATTAATTATTAATACCTCTTTCTATAAAACATGTTTCAAATCACATTCGTAGAGATTTGCGGCAAGAAGGCTCCAATCAGTTGCTGTAAACGATAGTTTTTATGATGTAACCCGAATGTAAATTCCTGGGTAATTCTCCGGCAGTTAGAGCTGCGATTAGGATTGCGATCCCGCAAAACAATTCCGGGATCGGACGTCATTCCTGCATTCCGCACAGATACGCGTGGCGCCGCGAATTTGTAGATTGTCTAATGGAGCGGGATCCCGACCCGCAGTGCTGGGGAATATTGATTTACAAAATTAAGGCAATCTACCACCTACTAAGTGGGGATTTCACTACACAGGTTAGGGGTGAGAGCTACCCGCTCCCCTGAAAGTCC
This sequence comes from Maruca vitrata, assembly GCA_039566165.1. Lineage (NCBI taxonomy): Eukaryota > Metazoa > Arthropoda > Insecta > Lepidoptera > Crambidae > Maruca > Maruca vitrata. Next base: position 11,518,580 of record CM076912.1, on the reverse strand, counting down.
GGTGATGATGACGAGGCTACTCCAAACCATCATCGTATGTCAGTAAGGGAAAAAAAATTACACCGGATTACACTTATTTTGTATGCCAACATAAGTGTATCCGGCAACATACGTGTAATTAAATCCGTGAGTACCTACAAAAGTCACGGCTTTAAAACTCAAAAAGAAATAAGCATCTGTATATTATTAAAAACATTTCGGTAATGCATAAGTACTTTTCACAGCACTTTACACAGCGAAACACTTTGCACAGGAAAGAAGACGTTTAATTGAAATTATTAATTAGCACCGAGTATTTTTTATGCAGTATAAAATAAGTTTTAAAAAATACTTTCATCTTTGTATCAAAAATTTTTACGTCCACTGCATTAATAATATGAAATAATTATCATTAATATTATATTTATTTCCACTGATCCTTGGAAACTCGACAACGGAGCTATTTTCAATAAAATCGAAACGCCGTTTGTCTGTTTGAAGACACCACTTACGGGAGTGGTTTGTGTGAGTAATACTACAGGCGCTTTACAGATTGTACGAACTGCGAAGTCGATTCGTTTGATCAGGCACTCGCTAGTATTTCATATAAGACGTTGCTATCTAATTTCGCTACTTTATGTATCTTACTGTACTTTATGTAGCAGGGAGAAATGGCGGGACATCGTAAGGCGCACGTTGGCGCCCGTCTCCAACACTACATGATGACCACGACCACTCTGTCAAGAGTGATACGACTAAGAAGAATGTATCTTAGACTAAAATATTTCTCACACTGGAATCCTATACTACAAAACCTATAGTCTTTTTCAGGTAAGATGATCCCTGTGACACTTCATTGTGTTCTGAATCACGCATTTTACGTTTGCGTGATTCAGAACACAATGAAGTGTCACAGGGATCATCTTAGGTGAAAAATACTTTAGCAAGTTCTAATGTGTGCCCGATTTCGGCCCTGGCGACCAGTCTTAATGGAGGTCATTTGCGCAGTCACCTCTTGTAGTCTGACAGCAATCCAACATGATAGATGAGATAGAGATCAGGAGCAGGATCACCAACTGATAGAGCCTTCCGAGGTAGGGGCGTGCACCCGCCAACTTCCTGAATCTGAGTTTTGTCTTAAATACGGCGGAAAAGTTCGATTTTGACCAGTAAAATTCACACGGGCTCGAACTTTAGCCGCCAGTGGACTAATAAAGCAGCTAATTTTAACTGTCTAATCGGACTCAAACTGTACAACACTAAAACGACAACTAAATCACTTTTGATATGTGGATTGTTGTCAACAATCGATGCTAATGTGAAAAGAACACATAGATTTCTAAGTATCAAAAGGATCGCATCAGTGGTGTTACAAAACATAGCGAAATAAAACCAACTTGCAAAGAACCAATCCGAAACCACCTGGTGTACTCGTACGATTCTGGGCGGGTGATTAACTGCGTATAGGTAACTAACTTTCCGCCCGCGACTCCGTCCGCGTAGAGATGTTTAACGGGTAAAACATTACTTCTTTATAGCGCAGTCGGTTAAAAAGTAGCCTATATCCTTTTCTAGGCTCTGGACTATATCTGTACCAAATTTCGTTTAAATCGGTTCAGTACCTACTCTATGCGTGAAAGCGTAACAGACAGACAGACAGACAGACTAGAGATTACATTCGCATTTATAATATTAGTAAGGAATAGTAAGGATGATCTCTCTGACGAACCCTCGTGTGACACAGACAGGGGAATGCTGAGTGGATGCCTATTAGGCGGCCCCTAGACGATCAATTTTATTGCGCAATATTCCGAATTGTGCAATATAATTGACTGTTTAGGCTAATTATTGAAGATTGTGCAATGATTGATCAAAAGTTTGAGCGACTTTAATTTTTATTGTGCCATATTTTTTTATTGCATTGTGTAGGGCCAGGGTTGCGCAATATTTTTTAGTCTCGGTTTCAACCTGACGAGGATAACACACACTTTGCGCGCAAAATGGCGGGAAAATATAACCTAAAAGTTAAGAAGAGAGAGAGAGAGTTTATAGTGGAATGTATCGAATTATACAGAAAATTACCATCTCTGTGGAATGTCAGGAGCAAAGAATATCATGACCGCGATTTAAAAAAAATGTTGCTTACGAAATAAAATTGGCATAAGCAACAACTCCAGAGCTACATCTTGTTCGCACATGATGCTGCAATTGAACACGAAAACATTGAGCAGTTCGTATTTTTGTGCAATATATTGATCGTCTGGATGCAAAGCACCATTCAATCTTATTGCACAATAAAATGTATTGTACAATGTTATTGTAGGTCTAGGGGCCGCCTTAGGCATGTGTGACTCTCTAAATGTATTTTCCTTTTTTATTTTAATTTCTGTGTTATACTTAACCCTTGTGCTTAATTTGTATACAATGTGATCTACACTCTACAGTATATGTCACTAAATAAATGATTTTAATTCTTTTTAATTTTTCTATTTAGTATTAATAATGACTTTATTCAAATTTTGGGCGAACACAGATGCAGCCATTACTGGTGCACCTTATCACGGGCAAAAAAGGAAAGATGGGGAGGTCCTTATCTATTCTTTTTTATTCAAGGTCCTATCCCAGAGTTCGTGTTGTTTAACCGTCGTTCTAGGTACTCCGTTTCAAATATATTGCTGCGAGATCTACTGTTTTCGATAATATTCATTTCTCATACACAAGTACTTTCTGAAATTCGGATTATGAAAATAGTATGCTTCGTTTACGCCTTCTGTCAATATTAGAAAGCATGAAAAATTTAGTTTCCTCGAATCTGTCGGGGTCCAACACTTTTGGAAGGGTGAGGTGGTAAAATGATATTATAGTCATAGAAGACCTTCCTACACAGGAGCGTACCGTCACGTTCTGGGGCCCTGGGCTGAAACGTACGGGGACCAACCTAATTAATCACTCGGTCAAGATACATTGTACGCATATTTCCAATACAAACCTATTGATGATGGAGGGTGGACATCGGCACTTTACGGGCTCTGGGCTGCAGCCCATAAAGCCCATATGGACGAACCGCCCCTGTTCCTGCATTTAATTAGAACCATTTTAATCGATTAAAGCTATCATCAAATTATTTTTAATCGTTTCAGCATTCGGAAGTCAGCATTAATAGAAAAATAAATTGTGATAACTTTTCTGCAACCTCATTCACGTTATCACACCATTCGATATTTACGTTTACTTAATTCTCATATTCATGATGCCAACCAATAAATTGATAAATCATCATGAATAGTTGAGAAAACATTTTTTATATTGTTTTATCTTTTCGTAGTGATTAAAATGTACCACTTCAGTAATCATCATGATCAAGCAATATTTTTCTTGTGTTACTGCTGCTGACAATACAAAAAAAATCTCGTTTACTTGCAGTCAGCTAAAGCCTGCATAAACCGGGATAATTCCTTATTAGGTATCTATTAATTATTAATATATCTCGTGGTATGTTTATAGAAACTTATTGGTGTGTGTGTGTGTACCTAGTTCACAGTTGGCCGGACGTCCGGACTGACAAAAGTTCTTTCATTACTCACAATAGCCCCACGAAGACGACTTAATATCTTCCTTGGCGGATTGCTGAGGAACGGAGGGGAAATGTTTATGTACAAAACATATATAATTTCCAATACAAACATACTTAGATCTTTACGGTGTCGTATTAATTGGATTGGCTATCTATGTTATTACTAAAATAGTTTATTATTGATTTAAGATTGGCTATTGATATAGCATCAAAAACTACATAATTGTATTAGGTTAGCCTGTAAGGATTATGTATGTATGTTTTTAAATAAATAAATAAATAAATTATTGTTTTTGTTTAACACTGAAACATAAAATGTGCGTTATTAATCTTCTTCTTCTTCTTCTTCTTCTTCTTCTTATCGTGAGGTTGATGAACAACCTGGTGTCAGAGTTCAAGCCGCCCGTAGGCCTCTGACTAGGGCATCAAGCCCGGGTTTATCCGGTCCGAAAAAACCCGGGTTTTAAGAGTCACAAAAAAACCCGGGTTTGAAAATGGGCGGGTGACCATTTTACTGTACGAAACAACAGCGCTACCGCGAGCACACTCTCAGTTCGACTGTTGTATGACAAGAACGGAACCAAACAAGATCGACAATGTATTATTTGATTTTTTAACCCTTCCTTTTTCTTTATTGTAATATAGTCAATACTCATTGCTGAGCCAGCTATTGCGGCGACAGACCCAAGAGCTAACTAAGCTAACCCAACACTATACCGATGGCATCCCGGACATCAGCCTGTACGATATAAGGATGGCTCTCAAGGCACCGGGTAAGAATGGAATCACTACAGAGCTCCTGAACGTGGGTGGAACACCAGTACTAAAAGTCCTTCATAAACTGTTTAATTCCTACCTGCTCGATGGCAAAACGCCAGAAGCATGGAACAGGGGTGTTGTTGACCTGTTCTACAAAAAAGACCAAACCTGTTCTCCAGAGTCATCACGAATTGTCCTGAACGCAGGCTTGATAACTTCCAGCCTTCCGAACAATCCGGTTTCCGAAAAGGCTTTAGAACCATAGACCACTTACGATGTGGTCTATGGTTCTAAAGCCTTTGGTGCTTTGTGGTGCTTTATGGTGGAAAAGCGCAGAGTGGGAGAGTGGGAGAGGACCGACGACCTGGTGAAAATCACTGGGTTCTGTTGGATGCAAGGGGCCGTAGACCGATCGCGCTGGAAAGTTTTGGAAGAGGCCTATGCTCAGCTGTGGGCAGCAATAGGCTGTGATGAAAAAATCCAAGTTTTAAACAGTTTTTTGCCTTTTTTGTGTCTATAACAAAATAGACCGAAAAGCTCGAAAAAAGCTCGAAAACCAGGGCTTTAGTTACATTGGAACCCGAAAACCCGGGTTTTGAAAATTGAACGGGTTTTCGATGCCCTACCTCTGACATGGCTTCACACACCGTTGAACAATTTCTCAGGTGTGCTGGTTTCCTCACAATGTTTTCCTTCACCGTTAAAGCGTCGAATGATGGTACATATGAATTTCAAATTTGAAAAACACATTGGTACCTGGCGGGGTTTGAACTGGCGACCTCTCGCATGGCAAGCAACGACCTTAACCACTCGGCCATCGACGCTTTAATTACATAAAAACACATAAAGACTTAATAGATTGTATATGTATATAGGTAGTGCCTGTCCCATCCCATGTAGAGGATAATTGGTCAAAGGTTCAATATTCCTCACGAACTCCAGTGAGTAATAAAAGCTACGAAAGGCAAGCACGCTGTTTTTTCGCATCGCAAACGCTGTGCTCTCATTTCGCGCGTTTTCTTTTCTCATCACATACACAACAAGGGTACAATACGCAAGTTGATCAGTGTGTAGGTATGAAAGTAATTCAAATTCCTGTCATATTCTTGTTCATAATAATTTGTGGCCCCACCGGCGCGCCGCGTGGCCCGACGGCGCCGAGTCGTCGAGGGCTTAATGACGTCCTCTAGGGACAATCGCAGCCCTTAATAGGGTAACCATGTGTCCCTTCTACGGTACTCTGCCGTATGAGGGCCCGTAAATGAATTTTGGTCACGACGATTACATAGTCTTAGATAAACTAAAAAAAACCTGTTTATATATGGAGGTAAACTTGCTTTTGGGTTCGCACTTGCGTTTAAAACACTGCTCAGTGACTCACTAGGAAATTCAAATTAATTATTTGCTTTCTAAGTGTAGATCATGATTCTCATAGTAGTTACGAAAGAAAATATTTGGCATTATCATAATATAATAATACATGTATCTCTCGTTTTATAACAGAAGACTAATCATTGAACTTGCAACATGTTTGCATACATTTTACTCCTATTTTTTACCCATCTTTATGGGACGTCAAACTTATTTCACAAATAATTTTACAAGAAAATAACAATTTGCCTTATTAAGTTGGTTGCCCTATCGTTAATGAACGCCCGAAGGGCCCGTCTAGACGCCTCGCGGACTCTGGGCTGAGGGTAGGTAGTTACTTTTGATAAAAAGGACCTCCGCTTTGTTCTGTGGCATATCTTTGTGTAAAATATTATTGACGATGTTTTGTAACTGTCATAATTAACAGGAGTCTACTTGTCTTTTTTCCTACGTGTAATGAACTTACATAACCTATTTTTTTTTTATATCATAAAATAAAATCTCTTGTTGCCGGTCGACGAATATGAAGTGAATTGGGGGAGGCCTTTGTCCAGCAGTGGGACATCACGGGCTAAATAAAAAAAATACCTCAGTTCAGCATATATTTTTTTCAATAGGCATGACGACTGGGTCAAAATCTTATTATTCTATTTAGTCCGTAAGTTAGTTTATACAAAAATATGACACATATTTTTTGTTTTTCAATTGATTGAAAAATGACAAAATTATAGCTTATCAAACTTCTGGAGTGGGGGCTTGTGACGTCACGGCTAGGTAAAAATTGTACCATAACGTGACGTCATACGAAACTTTTAAGCTAATCTATAAATATCTTCATAATTTCTTGTTTGTGAAACAAAATAAAAAATACGAGTACAATATTTTTAAAGAATCTAATTAACGGACTAATTATATTTTTTTAGTCGTCTCGCCTATTCAACAGCCTGCATTCGACGAGACCCATCTTCCCTACAGCTCCATGTTATTTTTACTCGGAGGAGCCGGCGGAGGCGCCGGGGCACGGTAGTGGCGCTGGTATATGTCGTCCCAGAAGCGCATGCGCTGGTCATGCAGCGCGCCGTCCCGCAGCGCCATCTCGCGCCCGAGGGACATGTGCGGAGCGGCGCCTGCGCCGGCCGCGGGCCACGCAGGCAGTGGCGACCCCGCCGGGACAGGCGACCTACAACCACATCATAGTTATATGACGCAATATAATTAATTGTAGAATAACACGTTGATGCGAAGTACATTGGTTATATATATTGGATACATATAATTATGTTGGTTCAATAAAACCTAAAATCACGATGAATATGTTAAAGATTATGTGTGATAGCGATTGATTAACATCAGTGATATTTACTATTTTGGTTTGGATTTGACAATTTTTTAAAGTAGTAATATGATAGAATTTTAAAGTCCTCCACTGCTGCATTAAAATTTTACTATATTATTATCATTTCAGTTTTTTGGCAGGATATTTATTCAATCTTCTCTCAACTACTGTCATACTCATACTCGAGACCTATTTATTATCTATGTTGCAAGACACAGTATGAGAGTACAAATATGCAAATTTAAAATTAATAGCTTACCCTGTTACAATGAAGTTAGTCCACAGCTTTCTCATACGAGCTTTTATTTTCAGATATTCTTCCGCTATGTCCGCTTCATTTGGACGAGAAAAGCCATGTCCGTCAAATAACGCCATAGTTTGAGCGCAATGCGTGGCTCCATGCACGTTTTCAGTGTGTGGCACTACTGACGAATTTGTAGGATCATTTTCGTCAACGTACGAATATTCGTACAAATATATTTTATCGTTGCCAGCTTTCAAGTGTAATTTAATAGCTTGTATGGTAGGGTAGATAAAAGTTATATCCGAGAAATAGTCAATATAAGCCAAGATATTATCCTCAACATTAGTATCTTTGAAATAAAATTCCTTGACTTCTTTTCCTACATTTTCTTTTTCATCGTTATTTTCAAATTGGAGGTTTGGAGGTAAAAAATCCGAAAACTTAGCATTCATGTTATCTTTCCAAGCGTCAAATAAAGGTGCATATAATACCCCTTCCATGTTAGAAAATCCGTACAGCATGGGTACTTTTTTATAATATCCACTTTTTAAAATATTGTATGGTGAGTCTTCAAGGAATGTTTCTACGCTCTTTTTTCTTTCTATACATGGCGAAAAGGTATCATAATCGGAAAGATGATTATTTACGTTCGCAAACACATCAGTGAACAATGTTTCAAACGGAGTAGTGAGATAAAATTCTTCAAGTGCATAAATATCATCGACGTTAGTGAAATTGAGTTGTCTTGCATATTTTCTTGCAAGTTCTATAGGATTAGTTTGCACATTGAATGCTCCTAGGTTAGGGCCACTCTCGGGTATCACTTTGTCAAACAAGCCTTTCGCTAAGGGTGATAGCATTAACAGATCAACCGAAGCAGCTCCTGCACTGTAGCCAGCGATGGTGACGTCCCTGGGATTTCCTCCAAAGCCTGCGATATTTAGTATAACCCACCGTAGCAAAGCTACCTGGTCCTTCATGCCAGCATTTCCGGGTACATCATTTGTACCCAGGCATAAAAAGCCGTGAGCGCCGAGACGATAGTTAAACGTGACCAAAATAAACTGCTTTCTCTTTAGCCAGTTCTTTGCTGTGAAGAATTCGCCGTAACCCATCCGAAAGCCCCCTCCGTGGACGTAGACGACTACCGGCAGATCCTTGTCGTTATTATAGGGTATAAATACATTAGCGACCAAACAATTTTCTTGGACTATTTTGGTTTCGCCAATAAACACAGGGTCAATAATTTGCGGACAAATTATATTCTTTGTATTTGCTTCAAATGTTGTTAACCATGTTGGTGGAGGTAAAGGTGCCTACAAAAATGTCATTCTATTAATTCATATTGCGAAACATATACATACAATAATTATTATAGGGAAAATATGAAGTGTGTCACTAGGTATCTTATCATTACTTTTAAAATTACCTATTGATTTCAAGTAGTAACTGATAATATTGATAAGATAGTTTAAAAGTGTTTCAAAACAAAAACAAATAAACCTAAGTCATATTGCAAATTGCAGCCATATCCTCTGTGGTGATACTGTATTGCTTTTCCTTAGTAGTAATGTTCTTTTAATTACCTTATACCTGTGTTTTCCTGTCGGGGCCGTAGCGTAAGGAATACCATAGAAAGCGTAAACATCGCCTTCCTTGTATCCTCGCACTGGCCCCTGCGCTGTGCGCACGAGTCGCTCCCGTGGCTCCTCACATTGCACTGACACGATGCTCAGTATCGCTAGACACAGCACTATACTTAACTGCATCGCCACAAACACTGAGCCAACACTCATACCTGGGGTAGGTACATTAGCTAGCTAGCGCGAATATTCGTGCAACTATCCTGCTCATCATAACGTAGACTGAGTGAGATAAAAATCTTCAATACAAATATAGCTTATTTTTATATAATAATTTGTCGCCAAATGAATGGGTACCTAAAATTATAATCTATCATTATGTTGGTACGACTATAGCAACATGACAGACAGTACACAAACACATTGTCGAGTAATCATAGAATTACGTAACCTTGAGTTTATTTTTGTTTAGACACGGAAGAGTCGACTAAAAAAGCGAAGATTGAGGTTTGGTATCATTAAGGTACCACAAGGAGGATGATTATTCTTAATCTGTATGAGCGTGCACCATCTTTATGTTTATTAACTAGCAATGTTTGTTTATAGCATCCACATTGACTTGTTTATCGATTTTTTTAATAATAGCTCAAATTAGTAGTAAAATACTATCACACACAACATTGTGTAGGAAAATTAATTAGAAAGCTAAAAATCCTACATATCTTTAAAAATTCTACACTTTGACACTTAAAATAAGACACAAATAAATATAAAAACAATGTCTATTTTAATTGGCAAATTTGAATTCATACATACTATATCTTAGCTTGCTAGCTATAGCGATTTTAATTAGTAGTTGTACACATCACAAACTTAGAATATCGACTCTATTAAGTAATATAATATTAAAGCTCGGTATGTTTGTCAGTGTGCGAAGTCTGAGGCGGCTGCGGCGCGCGATAGTGCCGCTCGTAGATCCCGTCCCAGAAGCGCGCGCGCCGCTCGAGCAGCGCTTCGCGGCGCAGCGCCGGCGCGCGCCCGAGCGACATGTGCGGCGCGCCGGCCGACGACACCGCCGGCCACGCCGGCAGGCCGGAGCCTTCCGGCACTGGCGTGCTGCAATCAGAACGATCATTAGTTATCGACCTAACGAAATAGACTACTGTGCGTCTGGACCCAAGATCACTTCGCCCCAATACTAGTTAAGAAATACAGTTTTATCTATATTAACGAAAAGCTGACAAGCGCTAGAAGAGATAACCGCGGGCCTGATCCGTGCCATGTAAGGAGACAGTGTGATAGATCAGTGAACAAAACATTATTGATTTCAGCCAATTATTAGTAAATATGATAAAACCTGACTAATATTACACAGTACATAGCCACCTTTCATGTAATGACCTCAATGCATTCGGAAAAAATACTACAAAACGGCCCTATTAATCAGTTTTCAAATTTAAGAATAAGAATACATTTATTGTCTCATATTACAAGTTTTAACATAAATAACATACCAAAAAATACAGGATGCATGCATGTGACAAAATGTTACTTACCCGTGAACTATGAAGTTAGACCACAATTCTCTCATGTATGCTTTCACTTCTTGTATTTCTGTTGAAAGAGTATCTTCGGAAACTCTCATGAGGCCGAGCCCATCAAATATTGCTGCAGATTGAGCGCAATGGTTGGCGCCGCGTACATTGTTCGTGTGTGGTATGACTGGATTATTTTCGTTCACATAATTATATTCGTATAGATAAATTTCCCTGTGACCAGCAGCAAGATGCATTTTGACAGATCGTAGAGTAGAATAAGCAAATATTACGTCAGTAAAGTAATCAATGTATGCTAAAACTTGGTCGTTTGTTATTTTTCCATCGGCGAAATAAAATTGTTTGATTTGTTCTACAACTTCTAACTTTTCATGTTCATCTTGGAACTGCAAGTCCGGTAGTAAAAAGTCCGAAAACTTTTCATTCATCATATTTTTCCATGAATCAAAGAAATCTAGACGAAAAAGACCTTCCATTTCCGAAAATCCATATAACATTGGTACTTTTTCGTAATTGCCACTTTTCAAGATATCAAATGGCGATTCTTCTAAAAACGTTTCTTGTCCAATGTTTCTTTCTACGCATGGAGCAAACAGGAACGTAGAGTCTTTTCTATCTAAGAAAGCATCTTTGTATAACGTCTGTAGCGTAGAAGTCTTATAAAATTCTTCCAAGGCAAAAATGTTGTCTATGTCACTAAAATTTTGTGACTTTGCATATTCTTTTGCATTAGCAATAGGATCTGTTTGCACCGAAAATGCGCCGAGATTCGAACCGCTTTCAGGTATCACTTTATTGAACAGGCCTTTCGTAGCCGGTGACAGCATCAGCAGGTCAACCGATGAGGATCCAGCGCTCGAGCCCCAGATAGTTACATCATTAGGGTTACCGCCAAAACTCGCTATGTTTTCTTTCACCCATCGCAGTAGTGCTACTTGGTCTTTCATACCGGCGTTTCCAGGTACATCTTCAGTGCCGAGACATAAGAACCCATGAACACCAAGGCGATAATTGAAAGACACCATTATAAATTTATTTTGCCCAACTATATTTTTTGCTGTAAGAAACAAACCAGACCCAATTTGGAAAGCTCCTCCATGGACATAAACGGCGACAGGGAGGTTAGTTTCAGTTGTATCGGGTACGAAAATGTTCGCTACTAAGCAATTTTCCTGCACCTCTGCCTCTTCGCCTATTAATCCAGGAACTACTACTTGAAGACAAGCTATATTCTTATTGACTGCTTCAAGAGGAGTCAACCATGTCGGTCCTGGTAGTGGAGCCTGAAAATATAAAATAATTACTGTTTAGTTTAATATTTTCAAACTTTAAAAAAACAATACATCTCAACTGTGATTTAATTTGAAGCATAATAATTACTTTGACCAACTTTGAGTGCTGATCATATGATAATACTAATAGTTTGGGTATAATAAATACTCGTGTACAATATTTTTGTGACCAAATCTTAGAATGCGGGTCTGCTCTTAACACAACAATACGATTTTACAAAAGAGTTGAAGCTCTAATTAAATATTTGCAAGGAGGGCATGACTTTCCAAAATGATAAGATTGGATTGTTAATATAGATAACCACACTGAACTTACTGAAAGTTGAAAATAACATAAATAGAGCATTTAGTAATGTGTAAGCAGAGTTGCTCCTCAAACACATGTTAAAACTACCAAAAAATATATATATTTTAACAACATGCATATTATAGAAAAAATAAAAGGAAATTCTATAGTCGCGATTTCTATAAGTACACATAATAACATTAATTTGGTATGAAATCTTAAGATTAACAACTGAGTGAAATTAAAATTTTAATAAAACCAACCACCTACTACAAGGTAGTTACCCCAATACAATTCAATTACACGACACTTAACTTATACATGAGAATATATCTACACATGAAACATCACATGTATAGGTTTAATAATTGTAAATAATAAAAAATTAACACAATAAATAGTACCTATAAGCAGTAAATAACAGTATCTTATTGCAATTCTTTATTCTCTATCTCTATTGCAATTCAAAGAAACTTAGTCACTTCCATTTGCTCATTACCTGTATTTTTTTTTCCTTTTGTAATTGTGCCATATTATGTAAAATGTCTATGTGAGCAATGAACTATTCTTATTCTTATTATTCTTATTGAATTTTAATTTAAAGGTTTTAATGGAAATACTTCCTGATTGCTGGGGGGATGTTTTTTCAACATTTAGTTGCTAAGTAACAAAAGCTTCCGCGAAACGCCGTAGTGTCATACGGGAGACATGTGAGCCGAGGTGATTCGGGATGTGCGTTGCGTGAACACAAGTTAAATCAAAAGGTAGGGTGGACTATTGTTCTTTATATAACACCAAAGAGTAAACAGCAAGCCTGAATGTGTTGCAAAGGCAATCGATTTCGGATCGCATTTGTAAAGCTTCAGATATCGCGTATTGCACAAAAACAAAGTGGACCGACTTGTTAATAGAACACACTAAAAATTTTCTGATAATAAAAACAACACACAAATATTTGTCCCGAATGAAAATTGTACCCACGACTCTTGAGTGACTAAAGAGGCAACTAAAGGACATAGGTAATAACTTGTTACGGGTCGCCTACCTTGAATCGATGCTCTCCGGTGGGCGCCGTCGCGTACGGGATCCCGTAGAACGCGAACAGCTGCCCGTCCTCCTTGTAGCCCCTGACCGGGCCCTGCGCGGTGCGCACGAGCCGCTCCTCGCGAACGCCCCGCGCCAGCGCCGCGCACGCGCACACCAGCAACGCGACTGACCACGCACGCATCGCTGCCGTTACTGATTTAAGCTTCAGTTATCATGATTATATAGTATTTATACATACCTAAAATCTGACTCTCGTTAGGGATCCGTATGCCCATAATAGAATTCATATTATCAGTAGGTACCTAGAGTATAGAGTCCCGACAGTAATAGCGCTATCTAAAGCCTCTACTGTCTGTCTCTATACCAGACTTATTTATCTTGGAACCTTTTCACAATAAAATAATGTATACCAACCAACTAAGAAAAAAAGTATTCAGGAGATACTCGCAAACAATTTTTTTTCTTGATTTAATAACAATAACATTTGCTTGAAATATTCACAGAATAGAATTAGTGGTATGTTAACTTCAAAATGTATTTTAATTTGATTATTTCTAATCAATTTAAAATACATTGCTACGGAACCTGTCATGCACGAGACCAACTTGGACTTGACCATTTTGTTTTAATTTTAGTACCACTTATCAAAGGGTGATTAAAATCTGAATTGTCATTTAAAATGTTTCTTTGTTATAGGTAAGCACTAGACTAGGTACCTACCGATAAATCAGAAACTCTCAGGCTTCAGGCATGCAAGTACTGACTAATGGGTAATGTAGTTTTATTATCACAACATGATCTTAAGCAAATAAACTAAACATATGTACTGTAACATCGGACACGTTGGAGTTAAACAAACTTTAATTCCGTTGTCTGTGTCTACGTTGCGGATAGAAGGATGCACTTGTATGACTCCCGATACTCTTGTATGACAAGAGCTAGGTAAAGTAAATGCAGTAGTAGTTACGAGTATAGGTAGTATTAGATGCTATATGTGGTATCTTTTGCGTTAGATACTAAATAATCAAATTAAAATATTATTATAAATTATTGCTTGAAATACTTTTTACTGACTTCAGGGATATTAAAAAATTGTATTCGGGCATAAAATTGTAAATGAATAAGTACTTAGGTGTCTTCTTCATTCGGCAAATTTTCTGACCAACTTACTCGATGTAGGAAAATAATTTTATGTAAAATAATTTTATCACTCCTTCCTTCATTCTCTCCTATATTATTTTATTAGACTTTCAAATGAATATTACAAGATCCACTCACCATTTATTTTAATAAAAAGCATGTTTATTTTAAAAAACGCCATTTAATGCATATTGTCAAAATACTAGTGAGTTCTCTCTCGTAGTTTTGTAGCGCATATCACATAATCAGGTCTTATCAATCATAATAGTATATTAAAGCTCAGTGTGTTTGTCTGTCTGCGGCGGCTGCGGTGGCTGCGGCGGCTGCGGCGCGCGATAGTGCCGCTCGTAGATCCCGTCCCAGAAGCGCGCGCGCCGCTCGAGCAGCGCTTCGCGGCGCAGCGCCGGCGCGCGCCCGAGCGACATGTGCGGCGCGCCGGCCGACGACACCGCCGGCCACGCGGGCATGCCGTAGCCTTCCGGCACTGGCGTGCTGCAATCAGAACGATCAGTAGTTATCAACATAACGAAACAGACAAATGTACGTCTGGACCCAAGATCTATTCTTAACTGGCTTATCAGTAAGTGTAAAGCTGATTGAGATAAAGCGAGGACTTTCAGGAAGTACTTGGCAAGAACTACGAGTAGGTACAGAACCTAATCAGTTACTTGCCAAGAAAGCTTACAACTCTTTGCATCATTCAGTGGGCAAATGTGGGTTGACCTGATCCTGCTTGTTTGTCTATAACCTCTGTTTTTACACTAGACACTAGAGAATATAAATATACGAGCACGATATGTACCTATTTCATATTGTTACGACTACGAGAGACCGTGCAAGCGGAATTAGTCTTATCGTCGTATGGATAAGGTCTATATACGCTTGCACGATACTACGCTACACACTCTGGTAGGTTGTAGCGAGCTCTAGAGTGTTCTAAAGTAATAATAATAGTACGACCTTGAGAGACCGTGCAAGCGAAATTAGTCTTATCGTCGTATGGATAAGGTCTATATTCGCTTGCACGATACTACGTCACACACTCTGGTCGGTCGGAGCGAGCTCCAGCGAGTTCTAGAAATTTCGATCCCCGCGAGAAGATTCTCGACGCCACGCGAAGAGCTGCGTCCTCACTGGGTATAAAAGCGGGATGTACGACGCGACGGGACAGTTCCGATTTGGAAAGCGAAGCGAATCAGTCTCCTGCGAACTAAGAGTGATCGAGTGCGTTACCTGCGAATAGTCAGTGAAATTCAGTGTTTTAGTGTGATTCAGTGCTTTAGTGTAATTTAGTGTTCCGTGTTTAGTGTTGTAATTAAGTGTTTTTAATTGTGTTTTTAAGTGTTTAATTGTGTAATTGTTAGTCGATAAATAAATTAATTGTCTTTTGGTGACTTTTGGCGTATCTTGAATTTAACGTACTCCGTTCCCGCAACAATTGGTGTCAGAAGTGGGATTCAAGATGCCTCTTACACCACGAGAAGACAGTGAGGGTCGAGTAACAAGGAGTCAAACCGCGGCCCTGCAAGAGGGTGAAGGCACTTCAACGGAGGGATCAATCCAAACATCAATTGGGCCTGTGGAGCTTGCAGACTTATTTAAAATGCTGCAGACACAAGCCAGCCGCCAGGAAGAGCAAGCCCGACGCCAGGAGGAGCAAGCCCGCCGCCAGGAGGAGCAAGCCCGTGAGCAAGCCCGCCGCCAGGAGGAGCAAGCCCGCCGCCAGGAGGAGCAAGCCCGTGAGCAAGCCCGCCGCCAGGAGGAGCAAGCCCGTGAGCAAGCCCGCCGCCAGGAGGAGCTAGCCCGACTTCAGGAAGCACAATTTGCTAAACTGAGGGAAGAACAAGCCCTTCGCCAGGAAAAGCAAGACCTTCGCCAGGAGGAGCAAGCCCGCCATCTGGAGGAGCTAGCCCGCCGCCAGGAAGAGCTAAGCAAGAGTTTGTTGGGGGCTTTTGAGAAGAAGCACGAAGTATTAGAAAAGCAGATTGATGCTCTCAAGGATGATGTGCTAAGCGTCAAGACCCAACACGAAGATCGCCTCACCCAACACGAAGATCGACTCACCCAACATGAAGATCGATTCACCCAACATGAAGATCGATTCACCCAACACGAGGATCGATTGAGCCAGGTGGATGCTGAGATGCGACAGCTGCATACCAAAATGGCAAGAGTGGGGACCCGGGGTGCTACGGTAGTGTCGGATTCCCCGAAAATCGAAGTACCCCACTTCGATGGAACGACGTCTTGGGCAGCATTTTGGTACCAGTTCGAGACGGTGGCTAAAGGAAAGGGGTGGAACGAGGAAGAGTCCATGATAGCTCTGACTCTGGCTCTTCGTGGAGATGCCCTGCTCACGTTGGAAAACCTGCCTTCGGATAACAGAACTTTAGGTGCTCTCCAAAGAGCACTAGAGGGCAGGTATAGCGACAAACACCTGGAACACGCGTATAGAGCACAACTCCGCGATCGACAGCAGAAGCCTGGTGAGAGTCTGCAGCAATGGGCAACGGAAATCGAAAGGCTAGTCAGACGTGCGTACGTGTCATGCCCGACAATGGTGGAATCAATGATCCCGCAAGCCTTTTGTGATGGAATCAGAGACGCAGACGTCAGGCATACCGTGAAACTGAGCCATCATCAGACCTTACAGGAAGCTCTAGCCCATGCTTTGGAGGTGGAAGCCGTGCGTCAAGACGCTAGAACTCAACGACTTCGGGAGGTTGTGGTGAAGGAAAAACCTTCTTTGGGTCCGATGTGCTATGGCTGCGGCGAGAGGGGCCATATTCAGTAGTTGCCCCAAGCGAAGATGGCCGCCTAGAACGACAGTAGCGTCCTCTACACAAGTGGATGCAGAAGAGCTGTCGTTAAAAGAAGGAGCCAGGGCTGTGGGGCGGGCGCTGGCTGGTCAACATCAAGCCCCTACCGTCACTGTTTCACAGATTGGTAATGGGAACAACCTTACAGTGGTTGGACAGCTGAACAGCGTAACGTGTCATTTTACTATTGACACCGGTGCTTCAAGAACAATAGTGCGTCCGGAGCTATTGCAAAGGACTATTATGTGGAATCAGAGACCATCCGTTCAGCTTCAAACTGCAACAGGCCAGCCAGTTACCGTCTTCGGTGAGACGATGGCGAAGATAACCATTGGAGAACAAACCTTTGAATACGGTGTACTCATAGCAGACATCACGGACGACTGCATCATCGGATTGGACTTTTTAAGAGACCAGAAGTGTGTGGTAGACGTCGCTAAAGGAGTTCTTAGTTTCCCCGAACAAGAAGTATTCCTAGAGGGAGCGAGATCATGCGCAGTTTACTGCCTGAAAAATACGACCCTACCGCCGAGATCTGAAACTCTGGTCAAAGTTAGGTTCCCTTACACTGCGTGTCAAGGGCGAAGCGTCATCATAGAAAACTGCGGCGACCATCCGAGTTGGATCACAGCAAGAACTCTGGCAATGACCGGAAAAGGAGCGCTGGTGCGAGTCATCAATCTTAGCGGAGATGAAGTGCAGCTACAAAGAAACTGTGTTATCGGACGGTGCGAGGCAGGTCAATTCATCAGAAGGCTGAAAAGGGCCCGGGAACCGGAATCCTGTCAACGAGATGACGTTACGCCGCTCCTAGCAAATTGTAAGGACAAACTCTCTGAGCGGGAACTTCAGCAAGCTAAAAGGTTGTTGCTAGATTTCAACGACATATTTTCGAAGGGTGACCATGATTTGGGAAGGACAGGTCTCGTTAAACACAGAATAGACACGGGGACGCGCCACCAATAAAGCAGCGGCCTAGACGCCTTCCATTTGCCAAAGAGAAGGAGGTAGCAGACATGGTTGCTGAGATGCAGAAGAACCGCATCATAGAACCTTCAACAAGCCCGTGGTCTTCGCCAGTAGTCCTGGTAAAGAAGAAGGACGGCAGCACCAGGTTTTGTGTGGACTACCGGTTGTTGAATAATGCAACCAAGAAGGACAGCTACCCTCTGCCCCGTATAGACGACACACTGGACATGTTGAGCGGCATGAAGTGGTTCTCAACAGTGGACCTTAAGAGTGGGTACTGGCAAGTTGACATCCATCCAGAAGACAAAGAGAAGACGGCATTTACGACCGGAACTAGGAATGGATTATGGCAGTTCAACGTCATGCCCTTTGGTCTTTGCAACGCTCCGGCGACATTCGAGCGGTTGATGGAAAGGGTACTGGTTGGACTTCTGGGTGATGCATGCCTGGTCTATCTGGATGACATCATTGTCATGGGTCGAAATTTCACAGAGCATGTCAGTAACCTTAGGAAGGTTTTCACTAGAATACGAGAAGCCAACTTGAAACTCAGCCCAAAGAAATGCACGTTTTTCAAGGAAGAAGTTGCCTACTTAGGCCACATTATTTCATCGAACGGTGTAAGGACCGACCCAGAGAAGATAAAAGCTGTCCAAGAATGGCCTGTACCAGCTAACAAGACCGACGTGAGATCATTTTTGGGTTTATGCGCATACTACCGGCGCTTTGTAAAGAACTTCTCTGATATAGCGAAACCTCTTCATCGGCTCACGGAAGATAAACGAGTATTCGCTTGGGACTTGGAATGTGATCAAGCCTTCGTCAGATTAAAAGAATACCTCTGCACTAGTCCTATACTTGGCTACCCGAACAGAGAAGGAAGGTTTATCGTGGACACCGATGCTAGCAATACTGGCATAGGCGGAGTTCTGTCGCAAGAGCAAGGTGAACGGGAAGTGGTGATCGCCTATTTCAGTAAGTCACTTTCAAAACCTGAAAGGAACTACTGTGTGACTCGTAAGGAACTGTTGGCAGTAGTAAAGACTCTACAGCATTTCAACAAGTACCTCGTTGGAAGACAGTTTACCCTGCGGACAGATCATGCTGCGTTAAAATGGCTCTTGCAGTTTAAGAACCCTGAAGGACAAGTGGCGCGGTGGATAGAGCAACTACAGGAGTACAACTTCACAACAGAACATCGGAGTGGTAGAACGCATTTGAATGCCGATGCCCTATCAAGGAGACCTTGTCCTGTGGCCTGCAGTCATTGTTCTAAGACGGAGACTAAAGAAGAAGTCCGGATGATTACCACCCAGGGACTTGATAATGAATGGAGCGAAGACGCTATCAAAAAGGCTCAAAAAGAGGATAGTGACCTGAGGAAAATATTTGAATGGACAGAAGTAGGTCAAAAACCTTCTTGGAGCCATGTAGCATCATCAAGCCCCATCACGAAAAGTTACTGGGCACAATGGGACAGTTTGGAGATTAAGGATGGAGTACTCTTCAGGAAATGGGAAACACCAAAAGGGGATCAAACGACACTACAGCTGATTGTACCCCGTAAACAGGTTGCTTCTCTACTGAGGTACATACACGATGGGGTATCCGGGGGACATTTAGGCGTGAAGAAGACCCTAGAGAAGCTGAGACAGAGGTTCTACTGGATACACTGTCGGGAGGACGTCGAAGACTGGTGCAAGAAATGTACGACTTGCGCATCAGTAAAGGGCCCACAAACCAGAAGTAAGGGCAAACTCAAGCTGTACAACGTCGGCGCTCCTTGGGAAAGAATTGCAGTAGATGTAGCTGGCCCCTTTCCAGAATCCGACGAGGGAAACAAGTACATCATTGTGGTCCAAGATTACTTCACTAAGTGGCCTGAAGTCTTCGCTACGCCTAATCAAGAAGCAAAGACGGTCGCCAAGAAGTTAGTCCACGAGGTAATTTGCCGATTTGGTGTGCCTCTTGAAATACATTCAGACCAAGGAAGAAACTTTGAGTCAGCACTGTTCCAGGAGGTCTGTCAACTGTTGGGTATGCATAAGACCCGTACTACACCAGCACACCCGCAATCCGATGGCATGGTCGAGAGATTCAACCAAACGTTGGAAAACCACTTGGCCAAAGTTGTGGACGAGCATCAACGAGACTGGGACCAGTACATACCGCTTTTCTTGCTGTCCTACCGGTCTGCGATCCACGATAGCACCAGCGCAACCCCAGCAATGGTAAACTTCGGTCGAGAAATGCGGCTTCCGGTAGACGCGTTGACTGGGACACCGCCAGAAGCTCCGAAACCAGTAACCGAATATGCAGCTGACCTACAGAAGCGCCTGGATGAAGTACATGCTCTCGTTAGAGACTGCAGTCTAAAATCCAGCGAAAGAATGAAAACCCGTTACGACCGCAAAGCCAACACCGACGGTTTCGATGAAGGGAGTCTGGTTTGGTTACACAACCCACTCAGGAAGAAGGGCAAATCACCGAAGTTCCAGCCAAGGTGGGAAGGACCATACAAGATCATCACTAGGCTGAACGACTTAACCTATCGGATCAAACAAGGGACAAGAGGCAAGCCGAAAATTGTTCACATTGATCGATTGGCTCGTTACCATGGGTCAAATGATGCTCGGGACGAGCATGACTAAGAGGGGGATAATGTTACGACTACGAGAGACCGTGCAAGCGGAATTAGTCTTATCGTCGTATGGATAAGGTCTATATACGCTTGCACGATACTACGCTACACACTCTGGTAGGTTGTAGCGAGCTCTAGAGTGTTCTAAAGTAATAATAATAGTACGACCTTGAGAGACCGTGCAAGCGAAATTAGTCTTATCGTCGTATGGATAAGGTCTATATTCGCTTGCACGATACTACGTCACACACTCTGGTCGGTCGGAGCGAGCTCCAGCGAGTTCTAGAAATTTCGATCCCCGCGAGAAGATTCTCGACGCCACGCGAAGAGCTGCGTCCTCACTGGGTATAAAAGCGGGATGTACGACGCGACGGGACAGTTCCGATTTGGAAAGCGAAGCGAATCAGTCTCCTGCGAACTAAGAGTGATCGAGTGCGTTACCTGCGAATAGTCAGTGAAATTCAGTGTTTTAGTGTGATTCAGTGCTTTAGTGTAATTTAGTGTTCCGTGTTTAGTGTTGTAATTAAGTGTTTTTAATTGTGTTTTTAAGTGTTTAATTGTGTAATTGTTAGTCGATAAATAAATTAATTGTCTTTTGGTGACTTTTGGCGTATCTTGAATTTAACGTACCCCGTTCCCGCAACAATATTAATACAGCCCTATTTATACTTCAAAACTTACCCGTGAACAATGAAGTTAGACCACAACTCTCTCATGTACGCTTTCACTTCTTTCATTTCTGCTGGAAGAGTATCTTCGGGCACTTTGATTAGGCCGAGACCATCAAATACAGCTGCAGTTTGAGCACAGTGGTTGGCTCCGCGAACATTGTTCGTATGCGGTATGGCTGGAGAATTAGCCGCATCATACCCATTTACATAACTAAATTCGTACAGATATATTTCACTGTGGCCTGCCGCAAGGTGCATTTTGATAGATCGTAGAGTGGAATAAGTAAAGATTACGTCAGAAAAGTAATCAATGTATGCCAAAACTTGCTCCTCGCTTATTTTTCCGTCACCAAAATAAAATTGTTTGATTTTTTCTGCAACCTCTGACTTTTCGTGTTCATTTTGAAATTGCAAATCCGGTAGTAAGAAGTCCGAAAACTTTTTATTCATACTATCTTTCCACAAATCAAATAAACCAATACGTATGAGACCCTCCATTTCCGCAAACCCATATAACATGGGGACTTTTTCGTAATTGCCACTTTTCAAGATATCATATGGCGATTCTTCTAAAAACGTTTCTTCTCCCATGTTTCTTTCTATGCACGGAGCAAACACGAATGTAGAGTCTTTTCTATCTAAGAAAGCATCGTTGTATAATGTTGGCAACGAAGCAGACTTATAAAACTCTTCCAAGGCAGAAATGTTATCTATGTCGCTAAAATTTTGCGACTTCGCATATTCTTTTGCATTAGCAATAGGATCTGTTTGCACCGAAAATGCGCCGAGATTCGAACCGCTTTCAGGTATCACTTTATTGAACAGGCCTTTCGTAGCCGGTGACAGCATCAGCAGGTCAACCGATGAGGATCCAGCGCTCGAGCCCCAGATAGTTACATCATTAGGGTTACCGCCAAAACTCGCTATGTTTTCTTTCACCCATCGCAGTAGTGCTACTTGGTCTTTCATACCGGCGTTTCCAGGTACATCTTCAGTGCCGAGACATAAGAACCCATGAACGCCAAGGCGATAATTGAAAGACACCATTATAAATTTATTTTGGCCTACTATATTCTTCGCTGTAAAGGAAAGACCAGACCCAACTTGGAAAGCTCCTCCATGAACATAAACAGCCACAGGGAGGTTAGTTTCAGTTGTATCGGGTACGAAAATGTTCGCTACTAAGCAATTTTCCTGCAACTCTGCATCTTCGCCTATTAATCCAGGAACTTGAACTTGAACCTGAAGACAAGCTATATTCTTATTGACTGCTTCTAGAGGAGTCAACCACTTCGGCCCTGGTAGCGGAGCCTGAAAATATAAAATAATTACTATTTAATATTTTTCTACTCAAAAAAAAACCAGTTAATCTCTACTTTGTGTAAATTCGGTTATGTATCAAAATAACTAAAGTTGTTTCAACTACTGCCGATTCAACTATGCTCGACTCACCTAAAATCATTATGCCTAATGAACGACTCGCCTAATGCTTAACTCATATAATTTTGTTTCAACTAAAATTGTTTGCACTAAGGACCAATTAATCTAATGATTTTTTAATCTAATGCTTTTTTAACATAATACATGTTTTGAATATGTTTGAAATACCTAATCAACAACTCGCCTACTATTTATCATTACTGCGCCCCGCCGGTTTGGGCTCTATCACGGCTCTGGCGTTGCGGGGCTCCGGCGGTTCCACGCAAGCATATCGTCGCTGAATGGTTTCGCTCACCATCGCAGCTTCAATATAGATCAGCCAAGTGCGCAGGCCATATTATAGTGCACTAGTGTGCGCGCAAACACAAGTGCACTCTCTATTCCCTTACTCTCATAATTCGGAGAGACGGCAATCCGACATGACCGATGAGAGATCGGATGCAGGACCATCGGCTTAACTTGCTTTCCGGCACGGGCGTTAGACCGCCAACTTCTGAACTTCAGGCTGAGTAATTTCATTGCAGGAAAACTTAACACAAATTTTGCCTGACCCCGGACTCGAACCAGGGACCTCTCGGTCCTTACGCAGTGCTTGCTACCAATAGATCAACGTGGCAGATACCAAATACCAAAGTATAGGCCGTAGGTGAATTCGCTCTTAGGTGAGTAAAGCGTTAGGGGAATAAAGCGTAGATGAATAAAGCGTAGACGAAAAAAGGTTAGGTGAGTCGAGCGTAGGCGAATTGTCCATTAGGGATTACGTGCATTAGTTATTATGAAATTATGTGAAACGATCATTAGGTATTTCAAACATTAGGTGAGTCGAGCATAGTTGAATTGGCAGTAGTCGAAACAACTTTAGTTATTTTGATACGTAACCGTAAATTCGAAGCATAATAATTAATTTGACTAAATGCTGATCATATGATAATAGATTTGGGTAAAATAAATACTCGTGTACGATATTATTGTGACAAAATATTAGAATGCGGGTCTGCCAATAACACAACAATACTTTTATAAAAAAAATGTGTTGAAGCTCTAATTTAATATTTGCAAAGAGAGCACGACTTTCCAAAATGATGAGATTGCATTACGAACATAAATAAAGTTAAAAATAACACAAATAGAGCATTTAGTTAAAGCAGAGTTATAAATATGTTAAAACCTCAATAAATATATTATAACATGCATATTTCATTTATAATAGAATTACTTTCTTGTTTTTCATTAAAAACAGTTTCTATCGGGCGATTTCTATGCACATAATAATTTAAGTAAGAAAGAAATAAATATTTTTTTTATTTGGTATGAAATTAAACATAGAAAATAACTCAGTACGAATTTAAATAATATAGAAATTAAAACAAAACAAAATATATGTACACTATTTTTTTGCGATTTCAAAAGAAACATTTTTAATTTTAATTTAAAGGTTTTAATGTAGAGACTATTCTTGATTGCCCCACCAATGATGTTAATCCAACATTTAGTTGCTAAGTACCTAACAGAACTTCCGCTAAACGCAGTGTCATACGGGAGACATGTAAGCCGGTCGGTGATTCGGGATGTGCGTTGTGTGACTACAAGAGGCAGTGGTACCATGAAATGCACTAACCACCGCACCGGTCAAAATAAGCTAATTTTATTACGTACTAGCTGTGCCAGCGACTTCGTTCGCGTTTCCCCCGTTTTTTACACATTTTCCACTGTATCTTTGCTCCTATTGGTTGCAGCGTGATGTTATATAGCCTAAAGCCTTCCTCGATAAATGGTCTATACAACGCAAAAAGATTTTTTCAAATCGAACCAGTAGTTCCTGAGATTAGCGCGTTCAAACAAACAAACAAACTCTTCAGCTTTATAATATTAGTATAGATTATTTAAAATAATACTAAAGGACGTAGATAATACTTGTTACGGGTCGCCTACCTTGAATCGATGATCTCCGGTGGGCGCCGTCGCGTACGGGATGCCGTAGAACGCGAACAGCTGCCCGTCCTCCTTGTAGCCCCTGACCGGGCCCTGCGCGGTGCGCACGAGCCGCTCCTCGCGCGCGCCCCGCGCCAGCGCCGCGCACGCGCACACCAGCAACACAACTGACCACAGCCGCATCGCTTGGCTTACTGACAGGCTGAGCAATCAAACTATCACCCAATGCCTGTAATTACGTATATTTGACTCACTTGTTTTTGTAAGTACTTAATTATCAACGCGTGATAAAAAGCGTGCATTACCTACATTATTTTTTGTAAACACTTCGTACAGACAAAGTACCGGTAATCAGACTGTCCCAGCCATTCAAGTTCTCAACAACAAAGTGTGTTCAGTACTACACGGTGAGTCTTATCGGAAGTTTCAAGAACAGTTTGCACGACAATTTGTTGTTGTGCATTTCTAACAAACACATCGTCTCTTAGTCCGTGGCATAATTGTATGTTGGTTGGTACCAACCTTCTAACTTAAAAGGAGGGCTTCGAGAGTGTTTTTGGGTATATACCTACTTATGTATGTAATTTAACACAAAAATTCTTAGTGATCACTAATTGAAGTTATAAAGTGTAGTATCTACTTACTCTACTTCACTTTAAACTCTTTCTAACCTAAGATGATTAACAAAAGATACCTACATGGAAATATTAAACTAAGCAGTGATCTTTTCAGGTTGTACAAAATAATCGTATAGTCTATAAAATAGAATTTAATAAACAACTGACTTTAAAAAAACCTGCCAAACGAAGGGTTCCGGGTTTATGTTATATGTCTGTTACACGATGGCTCCGATTAACCGATTTTAATAATTATTTTTTTAGTTTGAAAGGGTATAGTAGGTATCTATTTGGTCCCATTAATAGCATGTCATAAGTCTGATGATGGGATCCCAGATAAATCAAGGCCAACTCTCATATTTTATAGGCATGTAAAGTTTTTTGTGTATTCTTCAAAGCAACATTAGTATTTACATCTGGTCATAATAATTTTATCAAGCTGAGCTGATGATGGAAGGTCAGCTCCTTAATAGTTAGGAGTTAAACGATAATTATTTCAATACTGTATGCACATTCAGACTACTAGTTATAATATCAATAGTATTTCAGGTAACCTGATGACGGAAAATCGTGACCCTTACAAGTCAGGAGTTGAGATTGAATTCTTTAACTATAAGATCGTTGTGGTTTTTGATAATTTGGTGGTTGTATTCAAAGCTACACCAGTATTTACAGCCGATTGTAATCATTTTATGTGGCTAAGCTGAAGATGGAAGGGCAGCTCCTTAATGATCAGGAGTTAAACATAATTATTTATGTACTGTACGCATATTTGGACAGATAGTTACAATATCAATAGTTAGTCATGTGAGCCAACGAAGAAAGGTAAGGAGTTAGTTACAAAATCAGTAGAAAAGAAAAAGCATAAAAAGTATGAAATATATATTTTTTAAACAAAAAAATAACCGCCTTCTAAAACCTGACACAGAATCGATTAGTTTTTGAATGTGGTGCCATTTGATTTCATGCAGAAACAGTGTGCTTCGTTGTTCTAAAAATGTGTTGTTTGGCACCGCCTTCAAAAACGAATGAAATACCTACCCTGGTCAATATTAATGCTCTTATTTATTTATTTTGTAATTTTTAGTGTGTCGGGTTTTTGAAAGTTTTTTTTACCCACTTTCACATTTTCACACAGTTTCACTCTACATGGCACCAACAACACTCTTCTGATCAAGTCCAAATAAATTGGTTTTGTAATAAAATTCATCGATACTTTCACCAAGTTTGATGTTTGTTATTTAAAGAATTTGTAGTTACAAAATGTTGATTGATCATCCAGTTTAAGTTTAATTTAAAGTATTTCTTACTTATCATACAATGTAATATGTAGATACCTTAATGAGTAAAGTTTCTTCAAGGTTAAGTTTTTCTACTGCCGATTTCATGTCTTTTGTTGCGCGTGTACTCGTACCTAGTGCCTACAACGTAACTTCATGGTTACATTAGCGGACTTCAGCGAAAATGTTTATATGTATCTCTTTCAGTCTACGTCTTGTGGCGTAGCATTGCATGTATATTTGCCGTAGCCTACTAATCCTTACTAATATCATAGATGCGAAAATAATTTTCACGCCAATACTACTGAAGTGACATAAATGTTTGGCACACAAATGGTTTAGGGACCAAATAATCAGAAGGCTGAAAAATAACATGGGCTACTTTTTAACCGACTTTGCTTTAAAGGAGTAATATATACGCGACAAAAGTTCTCGCGGCCGAAAAGCTAGTACAACATAAGGATCATAGTTCGGTGTGTCTGGTGGGCGGCGCCGGCGGCGGCTGCGGAGCGCTGTAGTGCCGCTCGTATATCTCGTCCAAGAAACGGACGCGCTCGTTGACCAGCGAGCCACGCAGTTCCGGTGTCAGGTTCAGGGACATGTGTGGGGAGCAATCAGCCCCCGCCGGCGGCCACGCCGGGACAGAAGAACCTTCTGGCGATGGAGTCCTGAAATATATGAAGTTGTGTCAATGAGAATCGCTTCGCGCGCATGCAATTTGCAAAATCGAGGGTAGTAAATGGCGTCTGAAACATAGGCCCGTACGTTTACTCTGCAGTTAATGTATTTATTTTTTGTATTAGCGCCCGCAATATAAATCCTTTAACAGTCGTTGATATCTCACTCTACTGTAGCGACACCTGAGGGCCTACCATGAGTTGGCTATCGAAAACTTACTTACGTTAAAAACCTATCGAGTTGTTTTTTTCATACGGCCGATTTTAATTCTTCGCGTATCCACCAGCGGCGCTGTACAAGTTTTTCATAGACATATTTACGTAGGCGATATCGAGTGCGTATGTTTTAAACTCATGGTAGCCCCACTGATAGTGACATAGTCAAGATAACCAAAGAAATTGTCTCGTTAAGTTATGATTGTAAATAACTTTCCTGGCAAAATAAATATTTGACACACTTACCCAGTTGTTATAAAATTGAGCCATATATCTCTAGTTATAGATTTCATTTTCTTGTAATCTTCTGCTATGTTGACCTCGTCTCTATTATCGTCGTGCATCCAATCTGTTCCATCAAACACGGCTAAAGTCTGGGCACAGTGATCAGCCCCCCTGTCATTCCCTACGTGGGGCAAGGGTGCAGCAGACTTATCGACATAGTTATATTGGTACAAAAACAATTTTTCATTACCACTTTTTACGTATAACTGCGCCGTCTTCACAACAGAGTAATCAAAGTATAAATCTGACATGTAGTCGAGGTACAAATGTATATTTTTCTCATCTACAGGTTTGTCATCAAAGTAAAACTTCTTGATTTTTTTGCTTATTTCTTCTCTCTCTTTTTCATTTTCAAATTTCAAGTCTGCAGGTAGGAATTTTGAAAAATTTGCATTCATTTCGTCTTTCCACTGACCGAATTCATTTATACGCATCAAGCCCTCCATGTCAGCCATTCCATATAACATCGGAACCTTGTTGTATTTTCCGCTCTTTAAAATATTATAGGGACTGTCTGTGAGAAAAGCATGCTCCTCGGTGCTACGCTCAACACATGGTGAAAACAGAAAGCTAAAATCAGTTCTGTCGAGAAAAGGATCGCTTATCAACAGGTCATATGAAGCAGACTTGTAAAACTCTTCCAGAGCGTAAATATCATCTACATCTTCAAATCCCACCGATCTAGCGAAAGACTTGGCGTTTTCAACAGGATCAATTTGAACTGACCATGCTGCCAAGCTGGCACCGCTCTCTGGAATAGCTTTGTGGAACAAGTCCTTTGCGGATGGCGACAGTATCAAAAGGTCTATGGAAGAGGAGCCAGCACTGTAGCCTGCAATTGTGACGTCATTGGGATTTCCTCCGTAGCTAGCTATGTTCCTTTTGACCCAGCGCAAGAGTTCTACTTGGTCTTTCATTCCAGCATTGCCAGGAACGTCTTTTGTTCCTAAGCACAGAAATCCGTGTATTCCTAAACGGTAGTTGAAGGTAACCATGATAACTTTTTTACTCCGTACCAGATGTTTTGCTTCCATGAACACACCACAGCCGACTTGGTAGGCTCCCCCGTGGACGTACACAACCACTGGCAAGTTCTTTTGCTCTGTGTCCGGGACATACACGTTTGCGATAAGACAGTCTTCCTTCTTGGTCGCATTGGGAGTTATCACTAAGTCACCAATCGCTGCTTGTGGACAAACTATTGTATTATCCACGGCATCCAGCACAGAAAACCATAAAGGTGCCGGCAGTGGGGCCTGGAAGAAAACATTAAAATCCTTGATATAATTATCTTTAATATACACTGAAACTTATTATATGTATACAGTACTTACTTATGTTTATACTGATTTAAATGTAAATATGTATTGATAAAATAATATCGATCAATGTTACGGACCAAGTCCAGCCATTGCAATACCTAAAGTAGATAAACCTGTTGTTGCTAACACCGCTTTATGATAAACATAATTAACTAAGCTATTAGATTATTATTTCGCATAATTCTGCAACATGAACTTTACCTACAAAATATGTAGTATTGAAATAGGTACGTTGCGGAAAACAACATACAATAAAACTAGATATGTAATAATAAATATACTTTTGGTAACTTACATCCAACACTCGATAGACTTTAAGAAATTTAATTTTGATGTAATATGTTTTTCCTGCTTATGGGTATTTTTAAGTCTCACGTCTACTAGGATAAGTACATATATTAAAAACCTCAAACTAACTTAAGATAAGATTGTTACAAATCTGTTTGCTCGCGAATATTTGATCTCTCAGCAAGATATACGATTGATTACCTGGAACTTGTGGGGTCCCGTTGGCGCATTAGCGTAAGGGATACCGTAAAATGTATAAAAATTGTCCCCTGGCTGTTTGTAGCCCCTCACGGGACCTTGGGGGCTGCGCACAATGCGCTCAGTGGGGGCCTCAGCGACCACCAAAGCCAATAAGGCACACACCCATAACACTGCACCGCTCCGCATGATCGCACAACTATCACTAATACACACAACAAAATACTAGTCGAATTCCTTATCACAACAATGGATATTTATCGCAATTTATTTATCTTCCTCCTTATGACTAACGACCGAATAGGTATTAACATCATAATCAATCTAGCTGCAAAAAGACTAGTCTAGAACCCAAAGCGACTACTATGTGCTCATGATGTTCTTTGCCAATTGTACGAGTAATTTAACAAAATGAAGTATCTACATAGATAGCTACTTATTTATAAGCGTATCATTATCACCAGAGCAAACCAATCATATATGTACTACATAGGCACAGGTCTATTATCATAGTAGGTAGATATGGTTGAGTGCAAACGCTCAATACCTAATTCTAGCATAGATAACGATGAAGGACAATTAAATGCTAAAGACTACTTAGACAACAGTGCTAATATGTATTAGGGGCAGGCAGAGCGGATCCAATGTAAAAAAAACCTCCACGTAGGTAACTGTACTAAGAGAGTTGTCTAATAGAACTAATCTAAACAATAACTTCAAACAGAAGCTTCTGAACATCACATTTCGTTTTATTTACAAGTATCTAGTCTGTATTAGTATACCTATATCTTGCGTTTTTAGAATCTAATAATCGCCAACATTTCTGAACAAAGCATGGGCATTTAAATTTTTTATTATTGTTAATCTCCGTCCTTCAGATTTTTCAGTGGAATCTTCGAAGTAAAAACCTACCGGCACTTTGATATTACCTCGGAAACAGGTGGAAGCTCGTGGTTAGAAAGACAATTTTTAATAATATGTGCAATCGATTACCAACACGAATTAAACACATTTTTAACTAGCATGGAACATGGACTTATTGGTAATGTGTGTTTATAAATGTGTGTACACTGACCCTTACCTATGTGTCACATAGATTTTTTTTTTAGCTACATACAAGGCCGTGAGTAGTGAAGTGGCGTGACGCAACACGCGTCATGCGTCATGTCTGACGCGGCAAGGCAATATCGCGAGTCTATCTAATGCCCCGACCCCTTTCTACCGGTGATCTTTGCTGAGACGTCATATTCGAAAACGACGAACGAAAATAATTCACATGAAGATAGGAAAACTATTTATATACAATGTATAATTATAAAATTTACTCTTAGTTCAGAAAACAGTATGTCTTATAATTTTACTGACCATTGTTTTATTTAAGTTTGATTAATGAGTAAACAGATCCAATGCCAACATGCAACGCAAAATCACATGTTTTAAAATCGATAAATTACGTATTTAATAATTAGTATCGTTTATATTGTAATACCTATATGTATATGTTAATGTTTTACCCTTGTTTTAGATGATCTACCTACAGTAATTTCAGTAATCACTTGGTGCACACACAATTGTGCGAGCTTTGGTGGCTTATTCTATTCTATATATCGGTGTTTGATTTTACTGGTGTTCTCCCTAATCTCCAGGGCCGATTCAAGTGAGCCTTATAAAGAGCCAGGTTAAAAGGTTTTAATCAACTGTATCTCATTACTGTACAAACCAATTATATAAAATATACGTACCGTACCAGACTGACAAGCGCATCTGACGGTAAGCTTTCAACAGGGTAATCCAATTCCATGTCGCCCTTCAAAAATGTAATGCAATAATCGCTGGAGGTGTAGACCGGACATAATTCCGAGTCACGTAAAAAATCAAGGAATATTTGACGCGAGGTTTTTTGGGAAATATCGTCCTCTTGAGAGACGCGACCCTCGTCATGACTGTGGCCCCGCGCTGCGAACTGGCTTTCACGATTATTATGTTTCATACTGTACCTAAATTATACAATAAATATTTTTCGCGTATTTTACATACATTTTGTATGCCATATACACACATTTGCCATATACGTGATTGTTATAAATATCTCCCTTGACAATCTTAATCACCATCAGCTATGCCGGTCTGACAGGGTACAGACTCATTGTTCCACCAAGCCAGATATATCCTTGCTAACTCTAAGCCATGAGGTAAAGATTGGCATCTAATAACATTGTTACTCATCGGTAATTTTTTCCCAATTTGTAGGTACACAAAGTCATCATCAGCCCATACGTCCCCACTGCAGGGGCACGGGCCTACCCTAAAATAGGGCGATCAGGCCTTACTTAACCACCCTGGCAAAGTGCGGGTTGGTCAGTTACACAACCTAAGAATTTCTTCAAAGGTTTCCTCACGATGTTTTCCTTCACAGTTACACAAAGTGTTGCGACTCAACGGGAATAAAGGGTTAATCAAATCCGTATTCTGAACACATTACGTGTACAAAAACTCATAATGTTTTTCAATAACATTTTATAACTCTTTTAGTTCTAGCTATAATACCTGGGCCTAGGCCTAAACCTATGACATATACTGTTATTATTTGACGATTTCTTCCTAACAAAGTTACAAGAAGAGGCAAAGCGATATTAAACAATGAGTTACCATCAAATAAACCTCCCCAGCTCTACGCTTTAACAATATTCATAACACTTCCATATAAGATAAAAAAGATACAGATAAGCGTCGGAGCGGAGCCCCGCTGTACTTTTCAGCATCAAATTCAGATTTATACCGTGAAATGGTATGGAAGCGCGCGCTCGAGAGCCCTCAGCGACGGCCGGCCCAGGAGACCGGCCACAGTGCAACAGCGGGCAGAGAAGCTACATACCATTAAGGCGAGTATCTAGTCTAACGAGCTTGGTTAGGGGTGAGAGCCATCCGCTCCCCCGCTTGTCCGGTGATAATGACAAGGCTACTCTAAGCAATCATCGTAAGTCAGTTAGGTAAAAAAAACGAGCTAAGGCGCGGGCGACGGGGTAGCTACTCACCTCGCGCGGTGGTTTTGTAGTTTGTAGGTTAAAATTAAAAAATCTTTACACTGAATAATTCTTTATTTACGAAAAATGCCCACTTTTAAGAAAATTTGTATAGCTACGATTTATATTACAAATTGAACTGAAACTGAGCCCACTGCAGTTCACTCCTGGACACAGCCCTCCCTAAATGCTCGTCCCTCCACTCTGTTCTGGTACAATTGCCCCGATCAAATTACTTAATGGTCACATTACCTCACTGCTTTTCCGTTTCGTTATCCCCGATTTTATCCACTCTGCTATGAAACACGCGAGTGATCGCGACTCTATTTGGGCTGGAATGATCGCAAAATATCATGATGGGGAATCATTTCATTAAACTTGAATTTAAGGCTAGCCGTGATGCAATACTTGTTACATTTCCTTGTTTATTTAGAAGTTATATTTATTATATTTTCGTGAAATTATTTCAGTAAGCATTTGCTTATCGTCATTAGCATTGAAACCAGAAATAGGTTCTCAAAGTCAATAATCCATATCTTCATATAAATACTGATTTTCCTACTTACCCGTAATTAAGGAGAACTTTAGAAGAAACAATTTTCATTTACCTGAATTATAAATAAAGTGATCATAATTAAATTTATCTTATCTTATTTACTAAGCCATTAACTCTGAATCCCTGTTTATTAAAGATAAAGATTTTCTTTAACAAAAGGCCCCGTACGTCGCGTAGATACCCATCGACGCGGCCTGACTTGCACAATGACCTGTGAAATTACTTTTCAATTCTTGCCTCTGTTTCATTCAACTTTTATTTCCATCTAGTTCCTAGTATAAGTCAAGAAAAAGAGGATTTGTTTTTATAAAGTCGGCCACTACAACATTATGTGACACTTGCCGAATCATCATCATCATCTCAGCGTTCTCCCGGTTGCATCCTTGCGGAGCCCGGGGTCCGCTTTCCTGCTCCTAACTCTCCACCTCGCACGGTCTTCAGCATCCTTCGCGGAGAGTTTGTTGGCACGCATGTCATCCACTACGACGTCAAGCCAGGCCTTCTTGGGCCTTCCCCTTCTGCCGGGACCCGGCGGTAGCGACATTGCGAGACACTTGTTCCCTACGTAGTTTGCCGGTTTTCGTAAAACATGTCCGTACCAACGTAGGCGGCACTCTTGCAATTTATCAGCGATGTCTCGGACATGAAGGCTGCCGCGAATACGGGAGTTTTTTACGCGATCTGCTCGCGTAACTCCCGACATCCAGCGCAGCATCTTCATCTCCGTGACCCGCAGTTCTTGCTTGTGCCGCTCAAGTACTGGCCATGCTTCACTGCCATATAAGAGAACAGGCCTAATGATGGATTTATAGACCTGTCCCTTCAGCTTAACCGGCATTTTAGGGTCGCAAATGACGCCGCTCACCTCCCGCCATTTATCCCACGCAGCAGCAATGCGTGCCTTGACGTCGGAGTCGATGTCGCCGTTCGCGTGGAGTACAGATCCCAGATACTTGAACCGGTCCGTGCGCTCGACCGTGTCTTCGCCTATGCGGACGGACATGGGATCTGTAGTGTTGCAGGCCAAGTACTCTGTCTTCGCCACGTTGAGTTTCAGACCCCCGTTCGCAAGGGATTCCTGCCATGTGTTACCACGCCTCACCAGCCGCCCCCCGTCCGCGGCCGCCAGCGCGATATCATCAGCATACATAAGTAGCCATGGTGGCTGCTCATGTTGGTCTCTGATGCTGTCTGACAATACGTCTAATATCAGGCTGAAGAGAAACGGACTCAGGACGGAGCCTTGGTGTACTCCGACGGTTATACGGAAGGGCAAAGTGTCGCCAACAGCGGTCCTAACTACAGAATCGGAATCACAGTACATGTCTCTAATGATGTCAACATACGTTTCTGGCACTCCCTTGGACCTCAGGGCCCACCAAATCATCTCACGCGGAACACAGTCGAAGGCCTTCTCCATGTCCAGAAATAGGAAGTGGAGAGGCGTGTTCTTCGTCCTGTATTTCTCCATGATGATTCTTAGGGCAAAAACGGGGTCCATAGTCCCGTGACCGGGGCGGAAACCATATTGACATCCAGAGACAGTGCACTCCTGACGGATTCGAGAGTCCACTATCCGCTCGAATAGTTTCATGGTGTGGGACATGACCTTTATACCGCGATAACTACCGCACTCCTGCACTGATCCTTGCCCTTGAAGACTGGGGTGATAACACTCAGTCTCCATTGGCGAGGAATCCCGCCGGTGCTTAGTATGCGGTTATAAAGGTTAGTTAGGATGCCCACACCACGCCCACCCATTGCCTTCCAGGCTTCGATGGGGACTCCATCGGCTCCGACAGCTTTCCGATTCTTCATGCGGCGAAGAGCCTTCTCTACTTCTTCAGGCGTTACCGGTGGCACAAGTCCAAGATTCGGAGGGAGGTCCGGTGGCTGCACTTCTCTATGCTGTTTGTTTAACAGCTCGTGGAAGTAAGAGCGCCATCTCTCCTTCACCGCGAGGTCCTCGCATAGTAGGTTACCGTGAGAGTCTTTAACACAGCGGCACTTGGAGATATCCTGTGCCGCTTTGACCCTCGAACGTGCCAATCTATAGATAAGCTTCTGCCCCTCAGACGATTCCAGCCTATCGTAGAGCGGTTGTAGGTGGGCTCGCCTGGCTCTGGCAACAGCTTTCTTAGTAGCACGTTTTGCGGACCTGTATGCGTCGCGATCTTCGAGAGAGTTGGACGCTTGCCACTTTTTAAAGAGGGTTTTCTTCACCCTCGTCTCCCTCTGGACTGTGTCGTTCCACCACCAAGTCTCCTTGTCAAATTTGCGTCCACCCTTAGACGTGCCAAGCACTGACTTCGCCGCTTCGGTTATGGTTGCCTGAATCCTGTCCCAGTGGTTCTGAACTGGTTCGTTCTCAGACTCAGCGCACTTGTCGCCGATAGCTGAGACGAACACCTGGGATTTGTCATCGTCAAGCCGCCACCACCTTATTTGACGCCGACAGCGCTCAAAGCTCTTGGCTTTGGGCTTCACGCAGAGATCCATGACAAGTAGACGGTGTTGTGCAGTGAGACTCTCTCCGGGTATGACCTTGCAGTTGACTACTTTGCCGATGTGGTGCCTCCTAGTGAGTAGGAAGTCGATCTGGGTAGCGTGCCGCCCACTCCTGTAGGTGATTAAATGTTCAGGCCTCTTCTGGAAAAACGTGTTCACAATAGCCAGGTCGGCAGCCGAACACAACTGGAGGATGATGTTCTCCCCTTCAGCGTTGCGTCTGCCGAACCCATAGCCACCATGAACACGCTCGAACTCCTCAGGCTCCTCACCCACATGACCGTTCAGATCGCCCCCCAGAACGACTCCCTGAGATGGTGGGATTCCACGCAGCACCTCTCCAAGTCTATCCCAGAATGAAGTTTTTTCGGTGTCGCTGCAACCAGCCTGTGGAGCGTATGCGCTTATCAAGTGGGTCGTAACCCCTTCGATAAGCACCGTTACGTCCATTAAGCGGTCGCTGTAGCGTTTCACCTCCAACACGTCATCCTGCAACTCCCCGGACAGCACTACCGCAACCCCGTTCTCTCCACTAGGTGCTCCTGTGTAGATCAGCTTGTAGTCATTCCCAATGGCCCGGGATCTGCTGCCTTTCCACCGAGTCTCCTGCAGGAACGCCACTGCCACCCTCCGCCTGGTGAGTACGTCGGCCAGCTCTCTCGCGCGACCGGTAAGCGTGCCCACGTTCCACGTCGCGAAGCGGAGTTTCCGTAGGGTTGGGGCTAACTTCTGAATATCTTGCTGAATATCATAAAATAAGTAATTGAAGAACATAGTATTGTCTATTATTTGCGTGAACACTACACATTTTAAATAAAAGAGATTTTACGGATTTAACTCGCGTGTACTGTTTTTTTTAAACAGTCCAGTCGGAGTCTTTCTCGTGACCACCTGCGCTGTAAAGAGCTCGAACATCGGGTCTCTAAAATATGTTCAGAATAACAATACACGCGAGGACAATCAACAAATATTTTACAAACGTACTGATCTAACGTATTGATCTAAAAATACAAGCCTAATAAAAATTACAAAGAGTTTAAAATACTGGTATCCCCATCTAGTCAAGCTTGTCACGTAAGTCCCCCTAATCAAACTCGACAACATCCACCCGGATATTTATCCTGACGGGATAACAGTTTCCAAGTCACATTATGTTTAATGTCACGAATGAAATCCTCGCTGACGCTAGCGAAAGCTATGCGCTGCAATAAAATCAAATAAGTAGTTAAACTGCTCACGACAAATATGTGCTACGTAACTTTGTCTCTCAATAAACTTCGGGGAACTCTCGGCGGCGAACGGCGTCCCAGGGATTACCGGGACAGAGAAACTTAGATCAGACGAGCAATATACGGCTCGGCCGCGATTCCACTCAATAACCAATTATTGTTGGAGGCACCGCTACCAACTTCCATGGCTAATTTATGTGATCCGCTGCGTTAACTAAGCCTCTTATCCTGGGCTTTCGTCAGAGGCTCTCTATTCCGTTCAACTTGCTCTGTACAATGATCAACGTATTCTTAGTTTGGGTCGGATTGTTTTCATTAATTAAAATCTAGGTTTAGTGATTAATTTCAGCCTAATTGGGATTCTTGCCAGACCACCTGCGGTGTTCCGTAACGTACTTATTATCTTCTCGCAATAATAAACAGTCTTGATACCTCTTTGGCTTGTTTACCTAAAGCGTAATATTTTTAAAAGGTTTTATAGTTTCTCATATCGCTTATAACGAATGCATTCTTCATAAATCACCCGCGCCGAGACCACCGCCTTAGAGGCGTAAGCAGTAGGTGATGTATGGTATGCAGCCCGACTGTGTTGAAATCGAAGCGATTTCAATTTATAAAGTATATCGGTAATATTTCTTCCAACATCTACTGAAAACATTATCTTCCTAAACTTGTATTCAGTAGTTTAAACGAAACACATTCATAAAATAAACACTTATCAACCCTCAGTCCGACTCTAGAGCCAAGTTCAAGAGTAATTGCTTAGGTATATCAGTAAACCTTAACAAACTTCGTGGAATGGTGACCCAGGGATTACCTACCGTGGCAGAGATTCACATCTTAGATAAATAGGTAGCTTATATAGTTGTAGCAAAAATAGTGGTAATTTTAGCTTTACTAAATTTTCATAAACTGTGGATCATTTTTTTAAAAACATAGCTAGTGTAGCTGTGTACCAAACGTAAACTGTAAAATATTTAGATGTAAGAGCCATCATCTCCCCCTTGTCAGCTACTCCAAGCCATTATCGTAGTCAGTAACGAAAAAAAAAGGGAGCTATAAGTACCTACATAATAGGTATTTAAGTTTCTATCCGTCATTATTCAATGCCCAATTATCGTTACCCTGTTATTATCCCGGCTAATGTGTGTACTACAACAGCTACTCCGTAGCAAGTACCTACAGCTATATACATTGAGCTCGGTAAACCTACTATTATTTTGTGACTAGAGGCGGTTTGGTTTACCTCTGGGATGGATCGAAGTCTTAAGGGCGAGGACAGATAAACCAAATAGATTTAATACAAACAGTTCGACTAAAAATTTTATGAATAAAACACTTGAAAATTCTACTACATGTTCAAAATTATTCGCCCGTTTTTATGACTGACTCGATAGAGGCTTTAGTGATTTCTTTAGATTATTAGGCATGTTTCTTTATACGTTTTAGTACAGTCTGTGGGGACATATAAAAGCCTCTGGTCTGCAAAAGGTGGAGTAGAAAATGTTTTGGCGTTATATTGCTTACGTATGGCAGTTTAATAGAAATCCAAGTTT
Organism: Maruca vitrata; assembly: GCA_039566165.1. NCBI lineage: Eukaryota > Metazoa > Arthropoda > Insecta > Lepidoptera > Crambidae > Maruca > Maruca vitrata. The sequence continues at coordinate 11,480,186 of CM076912.1, read as the reverse complement.
TCGACCTCGGGGGGCGCATGCGCGAGCCGCCATTCTGAATTAAAGGTGCCGAAATTCGTTTTTTTCTAAATAACGTCTAAACAGTTTACTTTATGACTAAAGTGTCCATGAAAAGCATAAAGAAGACAAAATTACTTACATTTCCTTCATACATATTTATTCTGTAAGTCTTATAGGTAAAAGTTTACAAGCGATGGAAAAAAACGAAAATATTATTTAAATCTAGTATGAATTTGTTACTACGTGTTTGGTCTGGGATAAAAAAAAACCCAGAAGACTGGGGCTGGAGATATAACACCAATGGGCTCAGTCCAATAAAAACAACTGAGAAAGCTGCACCCCCAACGATTTTAAAAGTAATTTCTTGCCACTGTAAAAAAGGATGCAGTAGAGCATGTAGTTGCAGAAAAGCTGGATTACAATGCTCTATTGTATGTGGGTTCTGTAGTGGACAGTCCTGCGGAAATGCATTAGAGATTCGGATAGATAACGAGGACAAAGATGACGATGAAATGGAAACCCATTTTTATTTTAGCGAGATTAATGAAGATGTCGACATTCACCTACCTGGGCCATCAAAAAGGTTTAAAAAATAATTAGTAAAATTTTTAAGCAACATTTTCATTAAATTGATGATTTTCGTAACTTTTTATTTTTCAACTGCTTTTATGTTTTTACCTATAAGACTTACAGAATAAATATGTATGAAGGAAATGTAAGTAATTTTGTCTTCTTTATGCTTTTCATAGACACTTTAGTCATAAAGTAAACTGTTTAGACGTTATTTAGAAAAAAACGAATTTCGGCACCTTTAATTCAGGATGGCGGCTCGCGCATGCGCCCCCCGAGGTCGAAAACTTGGATTTCTATTAAACTGCCATACGTAAGCAATATAACGCCAAAACATTTTCTACTCCACCTTTTGCAGAGCAAAAATACCTGCGGACTGGATAGTTATTGTGATGATTTGATTGAATTAAGGACATCAAAGGAGGTGTAGTACCTACTAGCTTATCACTAATAGTAAAAACGTTTCCCGCGTCTGTCTACATGTATCTATGCTTAAATTTTATTAGTTTTAAACTACGCAACGGATTTTGATGGGCTATTTTTAATAGATAGAGGAAAGTATTTATGTATAATATACCTGAATTTAAAATAAACTAAATATAAAAAAAAAATCAGAAGCCATTGGTCAGACAAGGAGAAAATGTATTACACAGCAATTTGTGTTGGTTCATCCGTCCCCATAGTACCTTTAAACCCACAGACACCCTGGTTCACCGTCGTCTACCTAGATAATTTTATACCTCGGAGAATCGATTAGGTAATGTAAAGTCCATTTGATGGTTGTAGTGGGGCAGAAAAGCGCTATATTGCCCGCTGTAGACCCACTTACCCACTCGGCGTAATGGCTGAATGAAGACTTAAACGCGGCAGCGGCTGGAATAAGTGGCTCCCGGCTAGCCCCGAAATACGAATTGTGCTCTACAATTATGATGTTTTTTTGTTTTTCAGACGGAACGTTACGTTCTTACCCAAATAGGTACTGAATTTATAACAGTGAAGTTGTAGTGCTGAGTAAAAATATACCTAGAAGTACAGGGTTAAAGTATTCCTCATAAATTAAAAAAAATAATTTTAGAAAACAGCTAACAGGTTTATTTTAATATTTAAACAAATATTAAAGCACCACATAAATATAATCCTTATGTAGATAATTATGTACAAAGAAATTCTAAAGGCACTTACCTATTACTCAACAAAGAATGTTAACTATCATTCAAACTGTATAACTGAGAAAGGCGTAGTTTAAGTTTTGCAATAATAGACACTCGACATCATTGTAAAAGCCTCTCATAGCGTTAAACGAAAAAAAAATAGGAACCGTAGAGTATATTTAACGGAATTCATGCCACAACGCTAATATTAGGCGTACGGAGTCAAAGCTTTTATGTGAATTAAAAATATTTCGGTAAAAACCTGAGCTCTCTGTGTTTAACGACGCGGCTGACTGGGAAAGGCGAATGCTGGTGAATGGAAGGAAAATAGAGCAGGAGAGCCTGTGGAACAAACGCACAAATTCCAATCAAACGCTGTTGGCCCGCTCCATTATATTAAATTGATGGTGGCAGCATCAGGGCTGCCGAACCGCGCGAAGAAATCCTCAGCAAAACACTAACAATTGCATAACTATCACTAATAAATACCTAAGGCAATAGTTAAGGCATGGAATGCCCTTCCAGCTCATGTTTTCCCTCCCTCCTATGTTCCTGGGCTCTTCAGGCGGGGCGTGAAACGGCATTTAAGCAGGCCTTCAGGGTGAGTGCGACAGGCTCAATATGATCTATTGTGCCTGTTGACCTCATATTTGGATCTCACTACCGCTTACCATCAGATGGAGTGAGGTCATCTTGTTAGCCTAGTATAAAAAAAATCCTAACATCCTTGATTGCAACTCTTGTCTGTCACATTTTGACACCTACAGAACTACTGAACCAATTTCCGATCTAAAAGATAGTTTTTAAGCCTCCCCAAAAAAATGGCTTCTTTCGAAGCGCGTGTCTATTTTTATAACTTTTTACCTTTTTTATTGCTTAGTAATATTCTGAAACCAAATTGTTATGTGTATCTTCTACCAATAATAACGACCTAACAATAATATTTGCAGTTAGAACCACCTGCTTATCCTAAAATAACCTTGGAATATTTACGATTTATGTACGAGCACAAAGAGGAATATACTTATTGGCCTAGAAATTTGCCTTCTTGGAAATCTGATTGCTTGCTATCTATAGGTATGTTTACTCTTTCACAGATATTTAGTTTTAAATTATGATATAAAATATCAACTATTTTTAATGACAATGACATTTATTTGACATGAGAAATATACACCGACTTTCATAACGAGTTAAATTAATAAATAATAACACATTGGTTGACTCCTCAATCCTCATACTGATTCTGTATTTAAAAAAAACTACATATTTACAACGAAATGATATCAGGATATACATATGAGATAAAACGGCCTATTTGACAACCAGCTCAGTTTATAACTTTAGGGGCTTTATATACTCCTCGTCCGTAACTACAAAACTGCCTAGCTGTACTCTCAGAAGCCTGACATTTTGCAAATGTCGCATTATACCTAGCCGCAGCTAATTGAAACTCAACTAGCGGCAAGCAAACAGCGGCAGCCCTGCGCGGCTGCATGTGACCGCCGGCGCTTTTCCAATTTTCCGCATGTCCGCCGCATTCGTCACGAGCGCTTTCATTGCCGACGTCACTGTAACGGATTGGCGTAATAACACGCCGGAACAATATTCCGCCACCACGGTTTGAAGGTAAACAAGCCTAAATGACGATTATAACCAAACACAGATGGCTAATGTCGACAAAACACGGATGGCGATAGTCAGCTGTTCGGTTTGGAGGCATGAAAAGCCCGCTCACCTATCAAAGTAGTTTTGTCATTGCCATTAACTAAAAAAAAAAATTTGCACTCGGCATATCACTTTACTATGAATAACGTCGACTTGTAAATATTCAGCAAACGACATGAAATGACGTTTCTGCTCTACTGCTACGAACTGCTACGACACATCTACGAAACTATTAATGAACGAAAAAGTGAGAACTAATTTTATTCATATATATATTTTATTTTCAATTAAATTATGATTTATTTATATGTTTTCCCAGTGAAATGAAAAAAAAAATCAAACATCATTCCTCTGAAACTTTGATTAACTACAGCCATCCAAAATCTTTCCCACATCCTACTATCCAATTAATGTCTCGAATACGGAAGGATCAAAACCGCAGCTCCTGCCACGCAAAACTAATAATGAACTTGGCGTGTAACCATTATTGACATGCCAGTGAACGATGCTCAGTGCGCGGCATCTCGAGCACAAGTCGCTCAAAGGGCGCGTCCATGCGGCAACGCCCTCACAGGCCGCTGCGCATGTGGGCCGCCTGCTGCCCTTCTAAACTGCATTAGCCATTCCGCACTTACCTTACCCATACATGCTTATATTGGGAATGTCAAACAGTAACCGCCTGTCCGGTACATTATTACTGACTGGCTCGGTGGAACAGTGGTTTACTACCTACGGTTCCAAGAGTCGTGGGTTCGATTCCCACCCGGGACAAATATTTGTGTGATGAACATCGGTGTTTGTTCCGTGTCTGGGTGTGTTATTAAATATATTTAAGTATATAGTGTTTCCACTGTTGATTCTGATATCTGTAACACAAGTGCTTAAGTTACTTACCACGGGATCAGATCAATGTATGTGATTTTGTGTAATATTTATTTATAATATTATTTGTTCCTACTTTGTTATTTTTTATTATTTGTTCCTACAAAAATGTCCTAAACCGCTTAAACTCATTTTGTTGGTTTTATTAGAGCTTTAATGGACCCACCAGTTTCCGTCAACGCGTGCCTACCCATCATGTTATTTTTCGACTTTTAATTTTACATGTCACGTTATTTGGTTGCAGATTTTTATACACCCTGAAATTTTAGTGGTTGTTTCTCACAGTTAAATGTTTTTATCTTAGTAGTTAAGTTGATTTGTACAGATTTTTCATATTCTAATCAATAAATACTGGTTTTACGAAAGGGATAAACGAATCTCGAAAGCGCGCTTCTTTAGCTTTAATCGTCAATTTCATATGGCAAGCAGTACCTGATTACGAACTATCTTAAAAGAACTATCGCTTCTCACGCTTTCAGGTTGGATGATTATTTTTTTTAAATAGATTTTTTTTTTCACAAAATTAAGTCGATTAAACGGTAAATACTTTGTTTGACGAATTAACATTTTTAACTATTGAAAAACGTGTCCTTTAAAATGTTTTTTTATTAGATATTACTTATAAAATTATATTATCAATCGCTTAAAAACCTACCTCATGTTAATAAATTTTCGAAACAAAACATTTAACTTTTTAACAAGGGATTAGCATCTTAACAAGGTTAATTACTTAATCAGATCAGCTTGGAGGATAATAGGGTACATAAGTTGAGTAGGTACTTCAATCTTTTTACCCGAAAACGGATTGAAGTTTGAGAAAGCTTTCTCACATTTCATAATAAATTATGGATGTCTCCTCAGTAGGTACGAAAAATAAGACATAGATATATAATTCAATACATCTTCGCAAAGCCAAAGGATTTCATGTTATATAATTTTCTAAAAATACCTAAAACCACGTTGCATTGCACTTAAAACCTATTTACTTTCATATTACATAGACAGGCTAGATAAGAATACTTGAAAATGTAATATTGCGATGGATAAATTATTTTAGCCGAGCCATAATGAATGTTAATTAAAGCGCTCGCCGGGATGAAGGCTTTGATGAATAAAACACCTAAACCTCAGTAACCTATTTCTTTGCACTTCAACGAAGAAGGATTGTACTTGGGTTTCTAATTAAATTCACTGCATTTAAGTACGTCTAAATTGCAATTAATTTAATGTACCTGCCTTTTTTTACCTACGCAGAGTTAAGGAATAAATACCCTAATTATAAGGAACATGCATATAAAATATTTATATTAAGCAGATAAAGCAGTAAAGATACTTTCAAATAAATAATAACTTCCTAAAAGAAGAAGTCATGTATGTAAGATTTTAGACTTTCGCGTTCCATTACACTAAATATTTGTCTTTATGGGTCTACACGCGTTATTAGGAGTAGCAAATTACATAGCTACTTACTGCCCGACGTTTCGACTGGGTTACACCAATCGTGGTCGCGAGCGAAGAGCGAAGAGTTCGCTATGTATTTTGCTACTCCTAATAACGCGTGTAGACCCATAAAGACAAATATGAAGAAGTCATGTAGTTAAGACAAGAAGTTGTAAGGTACACACAAGTGTACAAACTATATAACAAGAAAAAATATGTAAATCCAGTTTGCCTATTATCTCATTTTCAGGCTGTCTTCTAAATATATAACTCAAAGGTGACCGTCTGACTGACATAGTGATCTATCAACGTACAGCCCTAATCACTGAACGAATCGGGCTGAAATTTGGCATGCAGGTAGATGTTATGACGTAGGCATCCGCTAAGAAAGGAATTCCCTAAATTCCCACGGGAACGGGAATTAGCCAGAAAAAACTTTTGTATAAAAAAATCGAAACCGCGTAAAATTGTTGATTGAAATTTGGCATGCATGAAGGTACCTTAATAAACGTAAAGCTTAAACGGAACGGGAGTTATTGGGAAAATACTTTTGTATGCTAGCTAGTATCCATATAAAGTTGTCCAATCCGTGTTTTGGTTATACTCGTATTTATTCGAAGTACTAAATCTCTATCTACATGTTGTACCAATTGTTGCAATTATTCTCCAGCTATCCAGCCGCATTCAGACTCGTACTATACTGCACCAGGCTTCCACCAGTCGATAGTGTCCAATAGAACAAAAGCGCCGCATATTTCAGCCGCGAATGGCCGGGGCAATGCCGGCTCACAAAAAGCGCGGACGCGCGCGCGGCCGATATTGCAATTTCGGTTTCCAATAGGCAGTTTTTGTATCGTTACCGCTTCTGCTGCGTGAAAACGAAATAGGCTTCGGCGGACACAACATGCGGTCATAAAAGAATCATCTGATCGGGTTGGCGCGAGCCCGATTCCACGCTTTTTGCTTCACGGGGGCAGACAGTGTAAAATTCAAATATTGGTACACATGCACAGTTTGCGTCCGATGTTCAATTTTGGGTTTAACTTTTTTGTATGTAAACCGGTCAATCAGCTATTCTATGTTGCATGCTAATGTTCACCAAAGTTTAGAAAAATAATTTGATGATTTCAGACAAAATTATTGTAACTAAACCAGACTACCTACTTATACTTACAAGTAGGTGAAGAACGATGAAGAAGATTAATTGAATATTTTCTTTATATACATAATTACTAAATTTCATAACAAATGAGTTCTCATCTTCTAAATATCGCTCTCCCACTATCCAAAATAGATTACTTGGCATGTGTCGTAAGGTATTTAAAATTTTACAAACTACTTACGTAGTTTCAATTATTGAAATAGATATGTTTTACTTATTAAGCTAACTGTATATACAGTAAACATCTACATATACCTACTGTTCTATAGTTGTAATGTGTCAATCATTCTTTGTGCGTGAAGACATAGTTAGTAGGTAGGTGGTAGGTACCGAATTACTAACGCGCAGAAATCATAAATGAACGCCAAATCACTGATTTATGCAGTTGTAACGAACAGGCATCCCGTAGGAGCGGCGTCTGCTCACCTTTAGTCAAATGGGCTGTGAAAGCTGATAATGCAGTCGCTCGCTGCAGTTTTAGCTTTCATCACTGCGTAATGGCCTCCATTATCTTGCAAAGCTTTTCAATTGTAGTTAGGTAGAGCAATAATAGACGTTGTGATAAGAAATGGAGCGTTGAGTTAAAAGTATCATACTTACTTGATACTTATATACATACATGTACAATAGGGTTCCAGGGGTCAATATCTAGTTCGAATCGTCGTGGCAGCATAGTAAGTAAATAAATTAAGGCATACAGGCAAAAAAGTGTGGTGGAGTTAACTTGATTAGAAAATCAGAATAGAAGATAGGTATCTACTATTTTTGCTTTAAAGTTTTTGTAAATTTAGTCAGGTCCTATTATTGGTTACCAGTTAACAAGAGATCTCCCTGATTCGGTCAAGAACAAAGTACCTTTAAGTAACAATGAGGCGCGCTAGAATGCGAATAGCGACCCCATTATGCTCGAACCAAACGCCGAGTGGAGCCCTTTCAGTTGTTTCGCGTTTTATCTTGTTCGGTAATTTCCTTCAGACAAAGCCCCCGGGACGGCCAGTGTTTAGACCTGCTATCGAGATGTCCCTGCCCGTTATTAATCGACAATCCACTGTATACAAAAGACCCGCTGGGCGTGGAAACGAATTTGCATCGGATTTATAAACACCCTAGAAAGTTGGAAACAATTTGTGATCAAAGGGCAGCGTCGGACTGGCCATACAGTCGGGGTGGCATTTGCCAGCCGGGCCCCAGCCTGCGCGGGCCCCCCCACAGGCCTGTGTCGCCCGCTTGCATTTCCCGGAAACTATGCTTCTCACAAAAATATTGCTTATGCTATTATCAAATTGCCTTGCCAACAAATATGTTTAAAATGACTTTTTGTCCTAAATTGAAGATTAAAGAAGTCAGTAGCAAAATAAAGAGATCGTCCCTTATTTTTTTTTATTTATAGCAAAAAAGACGCATTGTTTCCGTGATATCGTGAAAAAAGTGTTTTCTCATTCCTTTTTCAAGATAGGCGGCCGGGGGACAAGGGCCCCCACAAACATGAAGTTCTATTGACTAATGGCCACTACAAACATGTTCTAAAAATAAAATTGCGTCCTCTCATCTCTCCATAAATGCAATACTCGGTCCTTAAATTGTAACAATTCAATGTAATGGGCTAAGATTGCACTCGAGAGCAATGAATCCGGGTCACTTACAGAATCCGAAAAATCTCGGAAACTAAAAATTCTAGTTTAATGCAATAAATTGTATTTAATACTCCTTAAATGAAAGTAAAAAAATATGAGTCACCATACATTTTATTTTCACAAAATCGTGCGATTTTTATCTTCGAAATTTAAAATACCGGTATTTTGACGGATGGTTCCCGGCCTAAGCCAAGTGCCGTATCAGATTAATCTGGCTGTCAAACCAGCCAGGAATCGTCCTGTAGGAACCTCCGGACGATACACCACCTTTTATGTTGTATATTATGTAATTATCACAATGTAATAATACCACAATAAATATCACGGAAGTGACTTGTGAGAGAAGATTTTCAGCATTTAAACGAGACTTTGTTCTCTACTGGAGCAAGAACTGTTGGATTCCGTTGCTGGAACTGTTGAATACAGAATCGAATCTAATCAAGGATGACGAAAACAGCAGCTTTTACGATCGAGTCATTAAGTACAAAGCTGAAACTTCTCTTTTTTAAACAAAAATTTTAGCTAGGTTTATACAGGATGTCCCAAAAAATTATGTCAAGCGAATGTCCTGAGATAGAACACCTGTGGGGCTTTGAAACACCCCCATTTATGTTCCGCGATTTTTTGAGTTATTATTTTTTTTTTTACTTTTGAGAATATTTGACATAACCGATTAAAACATTCTAAAAAAAGTATTTAACTTTTTTAGAAATTCTTTTTGTAAATCAATTTTCATGAGTTCTTCTTTAATGCCTTAAATATTTGTCTCCATAACTTAAATGGAAGTTTTCAAAATGGTGGTACAAACTGAAAAATTATGTTCTGTAAATAATGTCTTATATTTCAACTTCAAATTTAAAATATCAGGATGTAGCTCAGCTTTCATAATCAATTAATCATTAATAAAAACTAGTACTTAATGGGCTACTTTTGGTGGAAAAATCATAAAATTTGTCATTTGATTACGAAGCATTATTTGGACATTTTATTATTTCTAAAGTTAATAAGATTATGAACAATCGAAATTATTACAGAAATGCTAAGATTTAACCATTTGAGAGTTTAATTTGTGATACTTTAAAAATAAATTAAGTTTTGAAATGGGCCTGAAATAAAAAAAGGAGTGTATTTGATTATTAAAAAAATATTAGTGATCGCACTCAAAGTGATTTTTGGATGTTATGTTTATTCATGTATTGTTGGTGTGTCATATATAAATAAATAAATAAATACAGTCCGTAAATAAAGCAAAGTTCGTAAAGTTCGTCGTAACAACAGGATTCGTCATGCAAAAACAGTGTTAACGCAATGAAACCTAAATTAAACAAAAAATATATGACATCCAATGTTTGCATCTTAGTGTTCCTGTATTAACTTTAGGTTTTACAAACTAATTCACTTTAGGAATGATAAAATGTCCAAAATAATAGTTCGTAATCAAATGGCTAATTTATGATTTTTCCACATCTCTGTCTTTGAAGTCCGATTTCAGCAAAAGTAGCCCATTAGGTACTAGTTTTTATTAATGATTATGAAAGCTGAGAGTCTGGCGCAGTTCTTAAGGTTACTAAAGAGCTATGCAGCTACCTCCTAATATTTTAAATTTAAAGTTGAAATTTTAAGACATTATTTACAGATCGTAATTTTTCAGTTTGTACCATCATTGTGAAAACTTCCAATTATAGTTTTTGAGTTATGATTTTTTAAAACTTTTGAGAATATTTAACATAATTGATTAAAAATTTCTAAATAAAAAGTATTTGACTTTTTTAGAAATTCTTTTTGCAAATCAATTTTGATGAAAAAATATCACAATTTTAATGAAAATTTATTTGCAAAAAGAAAAAAGTATGAATTTTTTTTTGAGAAAAAGAAAACTCGGGCCCCGTTGTGTTTTGCCACCCGGGCCCTTGCGGCTCAGTCCGACCCTGTCAAAGGGTGTCGTAGTTTATTGAAATAAACATGAATAATGTAGTGGGCACACAATTAGTAGTATTTCTGTGTTACAATAATGGATAATAATTTATATTTATATAAATCGCAACATCACGGATTCCAAATGATATACCTATTTATTTCTTTGATTCTCCGAAAAAGAGTTACAAAGCAAATTTGTAGATAATTAGCAACAATTTTTTTTTATATTTTTATTATGAGATGAATATTTTAAGAAATTATTCGTAGAATGGCAAGATGGCGGCCGGGAGAATAGAGTGGCGACCGTACAGACCGAACGTAAACTGATGCCCCTACACATCTCTAAAAAAATTATGTCCTCTCAAAAACGCATGGTACCTAAGGATCAAAAAATAACATTTCAATGGACTAACTCCATAATATTATTGAATTTTGAAGAACTGGATTCCAAGTTAGAGTATGTGTGTATAAATTAAATCAGGGTTTTTATAAAAATCTGCTGAAACACTTCTTATGATACTCTTAAGTAAAAGTTAAAGATAAATAATTAGTTAGTTTCAGTAGATAAATAGGTGCCTAATAGGCCGTGAAATGGTGCCGATCAATATGCGGCCATAATATAATTATGTTTATAGAATAGGAAATTTCATGGTGGAGTAGGGAATAGGGTACATAATTGAAAGATATTATGCTTAGTATCTTTGTTTATTCACATTCTTGATAATCATAAATTACTATGCTTACGATATAGCACATTATCAAATATAATATAATATTTAGTTTTGAAACTAATTACTTAGTATTTTTTAGAAAACATACGTCTTTACTGGGGTGTCATATTAAACATAATTACATATATAACTAACTAGGTGTTAGATTGATCTGCCGAACACGTTTATTCCATTTATTGGTCAACTATTTGGCTTGTATTAAAATAGACTTGGTATATGTATAAACTAATGTTACCCCATGTTGATTTATTATATAAATATTACACATTGATATTCCTTATTTTTAGACAATGAAAATTGTACGTTTAGTTCGATATAGAAATTATCTACCAGACCTGTACTTCAGTAACAAACATGAATAAGTAGAAAATTGTATGAGATTTTATTAAAATAAACGAACTAAATGATGAAGTTTTCTACGAATGATCCCAGCATTGGAAATACTTATAACGCTTACCTAAGATCCCTTCTTTCATTATTGTACTTAGTTTGTGATAATATATCAATCTCAAAAAGGAGGGCGTATTACCGTAATAATAGATACAGCACATGGTAAGAAAAGCCCTGTTACAGACTAATAAGAACATATATAGGCCTATTACATACAGGCTATGACGTAATACATTGTTTTCAAAACAATAATTAGGTATACAGTAGTATAATCTGGATCACTAGAAATTAGTTAAATAAGCTGTTATTATGTATTATATTCAACTTAATTGTTACATAGACGCTTTTGCGACACAATGCAATTAATGCATGGAGTTTACCAATACAATGCCGATTCAAAAATTGTATACACGCGCGCTGTAGATATAAAAATAGTTCAATCTATCTCCCACTTCAATAATCGTGAATTTTGTACCCAGATTTTAAAAACAAATTAAAGAGATCAAAACGTCCCCTCACTAGACATAAAACAATATAATTTTGTACAAACAGCGACACAATTGTCTTAATTCTTCGGTTGATATCAGGCGATCTAAATTGCATACCTTCAAAACTGAAATATCTACGGTCGAACACTGGAACGAGAAATAAATATTTGTCAGTTTAAGAATAACTTAAATTCCTAAGTGTACCTATAGTTGAAAAATATTTATCAATAGTTTCAGTTTCCGGACGTTAGCCGAATAAAATTATATGAAGTTGTGCCACTGACCATGACTTTGAGCCAATTTTGAATAATAAATAAAGTTAATATACACGAATACACATTTTCTTTACCCAGGAACACACAATCTTATATATTTGTAATTCCTTTTTTGTACATACTACATAAAAAAGCATAATTTTAATTCATCATTTATCATCCGTATGACGACGAAGCTTCAGCTAGCGACTGCTATTGTTACAAATGTTTATAGATAATAAAAAGACTGCAGATAAGTTCAAATGATTTTGTAAAGTATTGTGTATCATACAAATTATACATATTTATCACACACATTACAAGTTAAAAATACCTTAAGTACAATTCATTTGATACATAAAAATAAATTTACTTGCTGTTATTTCATAAAAAAGATACATAATACATCGCTAGTAAGTATCATAATACTGACATTCAATAAACATAACTCTACCACTCCATTACCAAATCCTATAGGATTGCGCAGACACGCGTTTTCTCACAAGATACTATGTTCATATTGTATGTATGTATTTATAAACATTTATGAACATAAGAATGAATAAAGTTCTCTAAAGGAATCATGTAAAATGCATCTATTTTTACTACATTAGAATAGTTTGAAAAATGAAGATAAGTTACATCAATTTGAATTATGTTTGAATCTTTGAGATACGATGTCTGCAATCGGTCTCACCTCTCACTGGATTTGATAATCAAATGATAAAATAATCCAGACATATAATCACAAATATAATCTTCAAGATACACTAAGCAATCCCAATTTCAAATCGAGACGTCACATTTTTACCGAGTGATATGCTTCGGAAACATACAATCGCATTGAGACGGAAACCTAGCGCCAAACGACAGCTTTGAAGTAGAAATGCACCTCCAATGTTTGTTCAAAGGTTTTATATACTGCGACTGTACGGGATTTCAATAATAAACAGACTGTCCAGTGGAGCAAGAAGTGGGGGGAGCGGGTCGAAGCAAGGTAGGTCTCACACAAAGCACCCATTACTAACGTAACGTGCTGACTAGTAAATATTGCAGTGCTATCGTTTTGTATAGATACGTAACATACATTTCGAGATAAATAAACCCTTGAATTTCATAAAATGACGAATATATGAAACAAAACAAATTTTACGGATTAAATTCTTAACAATACATGCGAGTTTAATCCGTAAAATTTGTTTTATTCCAAATGTGTAGTTTTCGCGCAAATAATAGACATGTCGCAGTCATCTGGTTAAATCAGCGATTTGATTGGATCACTAGCGCGTTCATTGAATGACGACGTTTAATTGAATGACTAAAGGACAACTCGTGAATTTGTTGAATATAACGTTCAACATCTTTACTGAACGTCATTTAGCGTAGTCGTTGAATGGGCTATAGCTGACTTTGTAATGTTTGATTAGGGTGACCATAAGCTCGCAACTTAAACGATAAGTAACTTTAGATTAAAAAATGAGGACATGACATAACACACCTTAATAACCAGCCAGTTTTGACAGATTTTTTTCTTTCAAAGTAGCCGGCGATAGCGTATTAATCGGTACATCCATGCTGTCTCATTTTTTTTACGAATAAGTCACTTTAAATCTCAATTTCACTCAAATAAATATCAACACAGTGCTATTCGATTGGATCTGTAGGTACCAGCTGTTTGACGCCATCTTTGTTTTGATGAGCACTAACGCCGCAGTGGAAAAAAAATGAACTAAATCACAATCACCTGACTGATTTTACGTCCGCTATGTTCAAAGGGCTATGTTTCAATCCGCTAACTTGTTGGACGTTGAGTGAGGATTGTTCATTCAACGTTCGACCTAGTCATTCAATTGAACGTCGTCATTTAATAAACGCGCTAGTGATACAATCAAATCGCTGATTCAACCCGATGACTGCGACAGACATACTATGACGAATATGTATTCAGTATTTACATGTTTGAAGGAAAGTTGGTGTACACTCAATAAAATAGCGTTTTGGCTAAAATTCATATCACTGGCAAAAAGATTCTTACAAATTAACAGCAACTGCAGTATACAACACCTAGATTAAGCAGTCTCATACACAGACATCGGCGAAGCGCGGTCCGGAGTCCATAGCACTGTATCTCTTAACGCACTGGTGTTTGTTAGAGTAGACTTTGTTCCACCATTATCTTCTCGTAGCCGGGCGGCGGGGGGTACAGGAAATTGTCCAAATTTATATCTAAGATGGCACCGTCGTCCACTGAAATGATACAACAGAAAGGTTAATTATAACTCTGTCAAATTTCAAAAGTATGCAATAATTATGAATTTGTATCAGTAACGACAATTCTTTAATACATTTTTTTTTTCAATTTTAAATTTAAAACTTGGTGTTGATCACATTTTCGTTTTTTTTATTTTTGTTGTTTTTAATGCTATTAAAGCTCAATGTCAATTTAAAATTTGAAAAAAAACGCTTATGACCCTCCATGACCCTTCCTTACCAGGGAAATTTTAAATTTACACAATTTTGTTGCTAATTCTGTCTTCATGTATTGTATGATTGGTATTATCATAGGAAAAAACAACACAATGAATATAATAATAAATCTCGTAATAAAATGGATTACCTATGGATTATATTATCAATTATCGGTATACATACGCCCCTGGTCGATCTAGTATCGGTTGCTTAAGTCCAAGAACGACACAAAAAATATTTGACAGTATTTAACTATCGTTGTAGTATTCGACAGTTAAGGTACCTTATAATTTTCGATGATGACAATCGTAAATAATGATGACTGGAAAGCACTACACTCACCGTACAGCGCCGGATACACGGTCCCCTTGACATTCGTCACGGGGATCTCCATATTCTTCCCGTTGAGGAAGAAGTTGAGTTCGACGTGGTCGTACGCGACGCCGATGGTGTCGCCCTCTAGCGGCATGACGGCGGCGGGCGAAGGCGAGTCGGGCGGAGGGTACACGGGCGGCGGGTCGGGCGCGGTAGACACGAGCGAGTCGGGCGCGGTGGACACGAGCGCGTCGGTGCACACGAGCAGCGCGGGCGAGCGCGGCGCCGGCGCCAGCACGTGCAGCTCGGCGTTGTTGTGGCGCACCGTGCCGTCGCTGTTCAGGCACCACGAGTCCTTATCCACTCCGCCTGAGATTAGTGACCGGAACATTTTTTATTTTTATTTTATTTTTATTCTTATTTATTAACTCTTATTTTATTCTTACTAACTAACTATTACTTACTAACTATCTATGGACTATGGTCTGAAAATAAATGATTTTTATTTTTTTATTATTTTTATTAAGAATAACAAACAGATACACAATACATGTAAGTGACTACATATTAACATATTTAAAAAAATCTTATATGTGTAACCAACACCATTATCTGCAGATTGATATAAACACATTTTGAGCTGTTAACATTGAAGACAGTGTATAATAAAATAATTTATTTTTCTCTCCTCAATAATAACAGGTCCAGTAGACACAAGTGGTCTTAGTGCTAATTTATACTAAGAAATTTAGTGGCCTATATCCTTATGAGAGACTGGTGCCTGTAGGAGGTTTCAGAAGAACCTGTAGTACTGGTCACCAGGGCTTCCCGCGGAAATTGGACAATTGACATTGTAAAAGTAATTGAAAGTGTATTTGCGATCAGACTTCCAATACTTTACTGACATATTGTATGTTAAAAAAAATTTAGTGACAGAATACCATGGAAATGGGGAGTGGGGGGTCACACGCAATCCTCACCCTTCTGAATGGAAACAAACAAAATTTCACTTTTCACACTTCGCTTCGCACGCGTCTATACACAATAGTAACCTTATTTTAAAGATGTTGAAATGTAGGTACTAGCATCTAAAGCGGCAGCATGTATTTATTTCCAGGTTACTGAAAAAATTATAAACACATATCTACCTTTGATTTAACGGAAAGCTTGTTGGTATATATTCAAAATGCTAAAAATGTTTTAGTAATGTCCAGTAAATAGGTATAATAATATGTTAAATATCAGAAGGCCCAGTTTTAAAAAACTGTCTTATCTAGAAATTAAGTCTTAACTAGTACTCAATACTTTGTTTGCATTGTAATCTACAAAAGTTCAATGTCAAAAGGAATGTCATCATCAATGCAGTCTTGATTACTTATTCATAAAAAAATTCTCATGTCTGCCCCAATTACTGTTTAGGCTAACTGAAATCAAACAAGCCATATTTGTGTGGGTTACTAACATCCTTTGTGAAGGTTAGGAAAACAGTTACATAAGATGACTCACATGACCGCAGCAGTGACCCAGAGAACAGCACTACCAATGAATATTAATTGATTTTCAAGTCATAAGACCCGTGGCCTTTAATCAATATGATTATGTCATCAATGAACATTATTAAGTTAGCATTTAACAGATAGATCTTACCAACATAATACTAGATCAAGTTTGTACATTGAAAATATTGAAGTGTGTTATCTATTTTGTATTAAATTAAAATGTTGTGTAGGTGCCAATCATAAGACTGATATATGTATTTATTTTTAAAATATTATCAGTTTGTATCTGTGAAATTAACAAACTTTATGGTGTCAAATTTTATCTGTATATTTCCAAGTTCAAAGGAAGGATGTTATCAATTTGTCTGATATTTTGGTGTTGGTAACTGGCATAGATAATAACTATATGTGTATTGATATATATCAAATGTTAGAAAACTGAATATGCTTGTTTTACTTTAATGAGCTCCTGACATTTCTGCTCTGTTGCAAGTGCAATGATCTTGGGTCAACTTCTATTATCGGGTGAGAGCCATCCGCTCCCTCACAAGTCCGGTGATGCTGACATGGCTACTCAAAGCCATCATCATGTCAGTTAGAAAAAAAATATTATGGATAATCTGGTCTTTCTGGGTTTTCTTATACTAAGTTATACATATCAAATGTTTTATGTTACCATGGACCCGATTGACATCGGTGTCGCGCGTGGCGAGCCCCACGGCCCAGACGCCGCCCTGCTGCAGCTTCACCTCGAAGTAGGCCTTGTTCTGCACCAGCGGCGCCGAGCCCAGCGCGCAGCCCGAGCCGCACACGCGCTGCCCGCCCTTCACCACCACCACCTCATGCCCTGCAACAAGTAGCATTACCCATAAAGTTGGCTTACTGAAAATTGAAGAAGACTGTTCATGGATGGAAAGTATTTTTACCAACCAGTACAACAGCTAAACTTAACCAAGTTGAGCTGTTTCAGCTTAAGATTGAATAAGGTGGTGATTCATGGATAGGCAAATTTACCCCCTAGGGCTAAAGCAGATCATGATTTTCATAGATTCACCTATGGAGGAGGAATGACCAAAAGTCAAACTGAGCATTTGCCTAGCAGGAGGTTTCAAAATGGAGGTCACAAGTTTTGTAATAGAGTACTATTAACACGTTATACTTGCCTACATGTCATTCGTAAAATCTGTCAGCATTATACCAGCCAGAAGATGACCACTGCTCCCATGATTTTAAGGTCAGTGCAGCACTTTATCTTTGTGATTTTGACCAGATTGT
This sequence comes from Maruca vitrata, assembly GCA_039566165.1. Lineage (NCBI taxonomy): Eukaryota > Metazoa > Arthropoda > Insecta > Lepidoptera > Crambidae > Maruca > Maruca vitrata. The sequence continues at coordinate 11,462,341 of CM076912.1, read as the reverse complement.
TAGCCCACCTGGGAAGGGACCTTCCTATTATCTACCCTATTAGCTACGGCTTTTTCTTTTGCGTTAAAACCTACCAAATATTATAATCATCATTTGTAAATACAGGCTAGCTTATGGTTCTATCTGGCCTCAAATTTATTGTATTTTATAAAACATGGATCTTACTGGTTTTACAGGGATATCGGCTGAAAAGTATGTTTGTGCATCAGTTAGGTGTGGGAATAGAAATTAATTTAGAATTTACTACCAAACTATATTTTTTCTTTGTGTGAACCAGAATAAATAAGTCAAATATTACCTTGAATACCTAATTACCATACATATTTTAGATACATAAATTGCTTGCATTGTTAATAGCTGATAATTGTTCACTTAGTTTTCAGACATAATACGACCATCCAGACACTTCAATGACCTACTAATATGTGTCTGAATGTTCGTAGAGCAATAAAGATACGAAAATCCTCAAGAGTTAACTATTAAAACCGAGATTCAAGTAAACGTACCCATATGCAAAGTGTCCAGTTGGACTGGATTCTCCTTGATCCGAATCGGGACGCTCGGCGTGAAACCGAACCCATTGATGCATCCTTTTAGACAACAAAACATGTTGTTTTTCAAGCAAGTAATAACACAAATCAATACAATTTCTACTTGCAATCTAATTATTGTTTATTGTATCAATTCACGTCATTTTCATTCAGTAATTTGATTGAAGAATTCTGACATATGCGTGATGACAGTGACAATTACGATTAAACAAATTTTAAAAATAAAGACATTTCAGTTTATGATATGGATAAACAAAATTCTAAAAAATATTTGATATTTCAATATTTTTATTAAATGAGAGAACAAATGAACAATAATTGAAATATGAAACATTTATTATGAAAACCCGCATTACGTAACATTTTCGAAAAATACCGGCTAACAACCCTACAAAATCGGTATTTATGCTAGCGCCATCTCGCGGCGAATAGAAGTTTCTGAGTACTGCCGTGCTTTTTATAATGATTATTCTTGACAACAGATGGAGTTATACAATGATACTGGAAGCATTAACATAGTACCATATTTTGATAATAGATGTCACTGTACCCGAGAACGTGACCCTTTTAAACCTATGTCACTTTATTAATGTATTTAGGATAACTGATTATTTTAGGTTAAGTGCGACAATTTTAATATGATTATATCAATAAAAACCAGAAAAGTATGATAAATGTTATTATTAATTTCAGTACCTACATAGGTACTTTATCTGTACCTACCCACTATAATATTAAAATTACATACCTTATACCTAATAAAAACTTGTCCCTCCAACCCTAAAATATTAAATGTGTCCTCACATAGGTACTTACGAGCTTTGTATGTTGTACTTACCTAGTTATTCTATTTAATAAAAGCTTATGTAATCCCAAAATTTAAGGCTCCGTTGTTTAGAGAACAAACTTTATTAATAGGTTTTCCGTGCCAAATAGGTCTTATGTTGACTTTTGTTAATTGATCAAACATAATGTTTGATATGAAGCCATGTTTATCCTTACCTACTAAAAATTAGGTTATTAATTATGCAATAATTTTGTACGGTAGGTAGGTACAGTAGGATTTCCTAGTCAGTACTTACCTACTAGTGTAAGTAGTAATAATTATTGATTACACATACTACCTGCGCCCGTAGGTACCTATTTGGCAGCCTTTTAGATCAAAATGAATATTTAGTGATAAATCAAACAAATTTATACTAGTAATGTGTAATGTATCGTTTGGTTTAATTTAATATAAATGAAAGGCTAGGCTGGGCTAGAATTCTCATAAATAGGGAAGTTAAACAATTTATTGTTTAGTCACATAATGTAGCATAAAAGCAAAAGATGCAACAACCTAAGTAGATAGGTAATAAGTTTTCGTAGTAAAAGTACGGTTGACACGTAAGGTCGCGGATTCCATTCCCGCATGTGCACAATACCGAGTTCACTTACCTAGTAGCTACTAGTGTGATGTACCTAAATGATATACCTAAGTATTCTTATTATTATTGTTTGTTACTTAGGTCAGCATAATAAAATTACCAAAACGTACTTTTAATACTTAAAGATTTACATATTTATAAGAAAATGAAACATTACATCTAAATACTTACAACTAATTAATTTAATGTTAATTCATAAATCATTCAAAAAGGTCACATGAAATTAAAAACACGTAAATTAGATACTTTTGCAAAAAAGATACGAAAATCCTTCCCAGCTTGAAAAAGTACTTGATCGTTAACACGTTTTGCTGTGGTCAACAAAACGTTCTTGTTTTACAAAGTGGCATAGGTGGTCGTCATCACGCAGGCTCGTCTCCGGCGCAAAGGAAAGCCGCCATTAGCAACGCCGGCACGTCGCCCGCAGAATGTTCCAGATCGAGTGATACTCCTTGTAACTGGCTGCCGTAACACGCATTGTCTCTGATAACCGTAACATTTGTCCAATACACTTTTCGTTTTCGACGAACCTTGTGTATGACAACATTTCGTTACAAGACCTAGGCCAAAACACAGATGTTCTGTCATACGACCCAATTTATTTCAACCTTGCCAAAATAGTTACAGTGCTAACTGAGTCATTAAGTGATATCCGGGAGAAATTTTAGCGCAAACTTAACTACTTTTGAGTTTTAATTGTTCAAAAACAGACGTTCAAAAAAACTGTTATTCATATGTGTGGAGAACACCGATAGTATAATAGCTGTAATTAAATTTCACGATTCTTAGCTTACTTACTCGTAAAATACAATGACATAGGCATCGGTATTGGTATTCCATCATGATTGATTGTTTAACTAAAGTCTATTACTAACTCCCATAAACTTATGTAATCAAACGTCCGTTTGCTATGTGTCATTAGCTGAGAAGCGGACGGGTAACTATTTGACAAAGAAAGACCAAGTTACGTATGATGTAGGTACCTAGCCTAGTCCTACTTCCGTAGGTTCTTAATTTTTTAAATGTTTATTAACTTATACTGTTGGAATGTTGGAAAAGTCCTCTTGGTGAGCATCGATGTCCAATGAAACGGCATGCAGCTGTTCATAAGTCACCATTTGTTACGAGACCTAATGGACTGCACTATGAGAGAAGAATTTTGTCATTAGCTGTGTTGCAAAGTGCAACTTACCGACACTTGCATTGTAACTCTGCATATGCAAAAACTGCCGAGGTAATTAGGAGTAGATAACTATCTACCAATTGGCTCGAAAAGGGGCATTCAAGTGAAGGCTGAATAAGTAAAAATTAAAAAATAAATATTTTTCATGAACATTTGACTGGCTCTACGTTGTGCTCCTGTCTCGTGCACCAGATGTCATGGGTTTGACCCCAACTCAGAAGAAATGGTTGTTATCCATTTGTACCGTATCTGGAGGTAGGTAAGTACATTTATCTAATTAAATATTTTTACACTACTGTTGTTTCTTAAAAGTATCCGTAACACAAGTTCTTAACATTTGATAATTACTTATAACCTGCAGCACCGGATCTAAGTGGGGGTAACCGAGGCACTTGCCCCGGGCGGCAGCTTCCTTTCCTACAATATCGTAGGTTTCTTTAGGGTTCTTCTGCAGAACTGATGGCTTTATTCATGGTTTTGCTCCGGTTCGAATGAATTGTAGATCCGGGGCTGAAACCTGAAACGGATGTTCATCTAGGCCCGTGAAACATCCGTCAAAAATCGCACCCAATAATATTTAGATGTTAACATAATTATTTGGAGAACCCGAGGGTGCGGGTTATTTACAGGGTTCTTGAAACATGGGCGAGCCGCGAGAAACATTTAGATTCGAGCTTTATCTGTATAATTTGTTTTGTTTCAAATGCGTACCTTGTGTTCATGCAAATAATATAAGTATAGCAAATACAAATGCTTACTTACCTCGGACTGACCGATGTAGTAGGTATGTGATGTGTGATATTTATATATAACACTATGTTTTTTGTTACTATCCCTTAGCTTGCTTGGGTTGGGTAGAAACTATACTTATTTATTTCTGTACTTAAGGCCGCTCACGACTTTGAAATGGTTTTAGCTGCAATTATTTTTTAAAATAAGTAACCTATAATGTACCTTGTTGAATAGACTATTCATTAGTGAAAGTCCCGTCAAATTGAATCCATCCGTTTCGGAGATTAGCGGGAACAAACAGACAGACATACAAAAATGTTTTATTTGTGTTTTTGTTATTGGTACCTACCCGATAGAGATTCATGTCTATTTAGAAAAAAGTAATTATTATAATATTACAAACAGCACTTCAATTTTATTTACTTGTAAGTAGGTATATAGATATCTGTTGGGTCGGGCCTGCGCGCGCGCAGTGCCGCAGCCGCAGCCGCAGCGCGCTTCCTCGATATAAGCCGCGCCCGCGCCGCACGCGCACCAGTTGTGACGGATCCACGGGACGCGCACGATTACTGTGAGTTTGTTTCCTTTTTTATTTTTCGAAAATAGATTAGGACCTCTAATCGGAAAAACTATTTGTAAATTATTTTTTGGATTCATCTTACCTAACAGTCCTAGTAGAGGACTAAGTACCTATATTAATAGGGAGTCCTTGTTCTATAATTTTAAGATACCTATCTATCCTTACTAATATTATAAATGCGAAAGTAACTCCGTCTGTCTGTCTGTCTGTCTGTCTGTCTGTCTGTTACGCTTTCACGCATAAAGTACTGAACCGATTTAAACGAAATTTGGTACAGATATAGTCCAGAGCCTAGAAACGGTTATAGGCTACTTTTTAACTGACTTCGCTATAAAGAAGTAATGTTTTAGCCGTTAAACATCTCTACGCGGACGAAGTCGTCAAAGCCACTGGACGGATCGAGATGAAATTTAGCATGCAGGTAGATGTTATGACGTAGGCATCCGTTAGGACAGGATTTCCCGAAATTCCCACGGGCACGGGAAATAACGGGAAAATCCTTTTGTATGCAATACTAACCGCATAAGTTAGACGCTTGAAATTTGACAAGCAGGTACCTTAATAAATTAAAAGCTTAGTTGCAACAGGATATTGAAAAATTCCCACGGGAACGGGACTAATAGGGAAAAAACTTTTGTATGAAAAAATCTAAACCACGATATAGATAGACGATTGAGATTTGGCATGCCCTATTTGGCATGGCAGGTACCCTAATGAACGTAAAGCTTACTTCCAACGCGATATTACAAAATTCCCATGGGAACGTGAGTTATTGGGAAATAACTTTTGTATGTAAAATCCCTTACAGGTTTGAAATATATTATATAGAGATAGAGATATACCCGAAGCAAAGCGAGGGCGATCATAGTTATTAATATAATTTCACCAAATTGTATTATTTTGATTGTAGATATATTCATTATGGCCACCGCAGCTAGCTTGCGCAAAATCTTAATTCCATGTTCAATCTAAGTAGTGCCTCTCCGGTTCAGTCGTATCTTTCTGTTCATACTGTCATGTTTTAATTTTTTGAGGGTGACTTTAACAAAATTTAATAAATAAGAAACTAGAACCATTCTGAAACGAGTTTAATCAACCTCTAAGATAAATTTCGCTGTCAAGGTATACAAGTTTTTGTCCGATTAAAATTGAGCCCACAAATTATAAATCGATTGTGTACGGGTTGTATTGTTGATCGAACCATTGGTACTGGAAGAGTGGGTGAGGTGGGAGGAATGACCCGGGTAAGGGACAAGGTCGCTTTCTATGGAGACCGGTCCTCCGCTCCGGGGGAAAGTTTGTAAACAAACCGCCAAATAATGATTCAGGCGCGCGGCCGGTATGCACAATGTACTATAGGGTTACAACTTACAAGCGAAACCCTCTATCCAATTTCATGTTCAATATTTGTAGTGTACGATAAGGTCGTTCCTTAATCATCATCATATTTATATTCAGTTGATATTATGTAGGTATACCTGCTGCAAATGTTCACTCATTGATTGATAATCACATCGACCTTACTATTTCAGAATCAATCTTTTTGATTATTGACATTGTTAAGTTAATAAATTCATAAGAATCTTCAGGTACCCTCATTTCAATAACAGGCATTTGTAAAAGTAACCGATCGCCAATGGGTATTTCCATACATTATGGGACTAGTTTGACAACAAAGGTTATTTTTATTTCTATGTAAATTAGTTGTATAAAGCCAGTAGGTAGATATTATTACGAACTATAGGTCCTACCCAGTATCGGCAACTTGTGACTTTCATTACGTAAGAATTCTCGGTAAAGGATAATTTTTTAAGTAGGCTTCATGGTGATTAAGTTTAAAGTTCATATGAGATCAATCAGCAACTCTCTCTTAAAAAGCTTGTTCAGAATAAAATGTCGTATGAAAATTGAATGAAAATGTTAAAGTATTTTATGATAGTAATGACGATGCCAAGTAAACTTGTCCTCTCTGATAATCTTTGCTGTCATAAAAGTAGCATTATTTTTTTACATTCATTCATTCGTACGTAAGGTACTTGAGAAATAAAATTATATGACTTATTGTTTAATACTTTTCCATCTGAATAGTATACTGATGACCTGATATTTCTTAGTACCTCTTTGTACCCAAACCTATTTATGTTTCTGACGTAGATAACGCACCCTAATAGACCCTATCAAGAAGTCCACCAGGTAGGTAGTAGGTACAGCCAGGTACCAACTCCAGTCAACAAAGACATTCCTTCGCAAGCCAGGGGCGCATTGAGTCACCAGGAATGTACAGCATTTTCTCCGTTGCAGATAATGAAGCACCTGAGCCTATTGTTGGTGACGCTGGCGGCGGCGCACGCGCAGTTCCAGAACGGACGCATCCTGGAGCCCCCCGTGCCCTCGCAGTGCGTGCAGAGGGTCATCCACGAGCGGTTCGCTGACAGTAAGTGACAGATATTCATATACCGTGAACTGAACAGACACTCTTTGGTAATAAGCTCAACTTGATAAGATAGCCAATGAGGTACTACGGATTCATTGAACTATATCACAAATGCCTTAAGGCTATAGAGAGCTTTCATATTATTAACATCATTAATTTGGTTCGATTTTTTTAAAGCTTAGGTACGTTTTTAATGGTTCAAAGTAATTATACCTACCTTCTTAGGGGCAATTACACCTAGGTACTCTTTCCATATACACATATGTACATTTTTATAGTAACTCATGGAACTTTATTAGTAAAGATCGTGCAAACCTGTTTCTACTTTTTCGCAAATAAAAAAAATAGACATAACTTGATATAAGTACCAGAAATTGTGGTCAACACGGAAGATCGCTAAAAACTTTAACCGCAACATGACCAAACCACATTGAAATTCACCGTCTTTTAAAGACGCACAATAATACAAGGAAACATTTAAAATGACAGCTCTCCCTCAGACCATTAGAGAGGAGCTTAACAAAACAGTTATTCACGTTCACTACATACCTACCTAAGCTTTAGGTATATGGCCTAGGTCAAGCTATTCTGCTGTATCCAAATTATTACTTGATTATTTATTATTTATAGGTAGATATGTACGTCACACTGTGGCTTAGACTTTCCTATTTAAATTATTCTAATGTTAATCGCAATAATTATACAACTTAAAATTTTAGTCACCATCAATTTTAAGGTTTCATACAGTTGTCATCATCTTTCTCCATGGATATAATCTATTCCCTAGGGAACAAGTGAGTTAGTTACATTCGTATGTGTTCATACGTGTAAATCGTGTGTATGCTTAATGGTTAGATAGCAACCGGTTGGAAAAATAAGTCCATAATTTGTGTTTCTAAAAAGCTTTATTTAATGAGTGGGTGTCTCAATACCGGAGGAACTGGTTAACGCACGTTACATAAGCAATTATCTTAAGTAGGCAATTTTCCCCGTGTGATATCCATCACAGTAGAATAAGAGGCTTTTTTATGGAAGATTCGTTTCCATATATTTTCGGATTTTTACGTAAATTACCCAAACCTAAATAATATTCAGGACGCTTAGAGAGTGGGATTTTCTTTTTTGGATTGCGCTTTAGTTTTATTTTATTTAGTTAGATTTAGTTTAGTTTATTTAATATCCGGAAGACAGTGGGTACCCAAAGATACTATACTACCCTACAAATCGAAAATAAATAGTAACAAGCATGAGACATAAAATTTAAGTTTGCACTGGGTCTTATTACATTTCTCCGATTCACGTGTTGATGCAGCTGCTGTTTACTTGCCATCGAATGCACTCGGCGAAAATGCAGCAAAACAACTGACATTTCTGGTACTATTATTGGCTTTGCTTCACATTTATATTTTTTTATGCACGTGATAAACATGAGGAAAGTTTATTTTCTGAGATCATTCGTAAGAGTAGTAGTCAGTATTGGATTATCAGCTTTGTAGCCAACACAATACTGCGCAAGTGTTACATTTTTTCATCTACTATGTACTTCTTATCTAATAACTTAACTTATTCCATATGCGATTACTTACTTATATGATTGTCAATATTAATCTCGACTCAACTAAATATATTAATGACCACTCTAAGCTGTCCGATATCAACCCAAGTGAGATAATAATAGAAGGCGGTGTCCGCAAAATTCTTGGACAAGGTTAAAAAACTCATTCAAGCAACACCATTACGATACAGTTATGTGTTTATAACGTCAAGGCGCTATCGTAAACCAGAATGCGACGTGACAAAACTATCATAAAATATTCGTTGATCCTTACGACTCTAGGCTCGCGCGAAGGAATTCGCAAAATATTTGTGACCCCCTACGAGGTATCCTGCTCCTTATCGGTACGTTCATTACCTGATAAGAAGTTATCCCCTTTCTGAGAATTAAGAACACATCATCCTATGTAATCTGCAAATATTTGGGTTCTCTTTTTCCATTTTTATCTTATCTAAAAAGGTGTAACGAATGGGAGATTTTTATTGCACTCACACATCAAGGAAGTAGTACGGCAGCAAAATAACACAATGAAACATTTTAGAATGATAACTCTCCCTCAAACCATTAGAGAGGAGCTTGACAAAACAGTCACATTCACTAGATTAGCCTAAGCTCTGGCCTAGGTCAAGTTATGCAGCTGTTACTGACTCTGAGACTTAATTATTTATTAATAGGTAGGTCCGTCATACCTATCTAACTCTAATTTAAAATTTTAGTAAATAGAATCACATTTAAACAGTCAAATTACACTGTGAGTAAATAAATATTTCACATTAAGTTACATTAAACTCAAAACTTTATGATGAACAAGATTAAACTTTGTGACCGTACGTACCTACGTATGTTTATACATTTACATAATGCTAATTTAATCAACAAAATAAATAGCTGTTAATAAGATACAAATCAATTGGAACAGCTGTAAAAACTACCATAAAAAGCGTAGTAGTATTGAATGAACGGTCTTTGTATTATATTGATTATTTTCGCCATCTTTGACGTAGCCCGGATAGCTCAGTCGGTAGAGCATTGGACTTTTAATCCAAGGGTCCAGGGTTCAAGTCCCTGTTCGGGCGGTTACTTTTTTGTATTTTTTTTTCTTAAAGTGTAATTTTATTTAATTCATTTGACTAGTTAAGGTAATAAAATAAATATAAAAATGCATATTTTTATTTTAATGCTTATTTTTATTTTTTTGTCACTGAATATTTTTCTTGACTATCTTCTTCTTCTTCTTATCGTATGGTTGATGAACAACCTGGTGTCAGAGTTTTAAGCCGCCCGTACGCCTCTGACATGGCTTCACACGCCGTTGAAAAATCTCTCAGGTGTGCTGGTTTCCTCACGATGTTTTCCTTCACCGTTAAAGCGACGAATGATGGTACATATGAATTACAAATTTGAAAAACACATTGGTACCTGGCGGGGTTTGAACTGGCGACCTCTCGCATGGCAAGCAACGACCTTAACCACTCGGCCATCGACACTTTTTAACTACATAATACAAGAGGTATTTTATGCTTTAGCTTAATTTTAACTTTTGTCTTTTGTTTTGTCACTTAACTTTTAAATGTACTTGTAATATAACCGGGTTGGTATTCATATTGATTTTAATTGAAATTAACTTTATCATGAGATTAAAGTGTCAAATAGAATTATGTAATTACAAAATTAATTATTATTTATGTATTACATATCGAATAGCTTCAGTACGAACTAATCAAAATTAAGTTTCAAAAACTTGGTACATAAGTTTATACATATTATGGCAAAACTAGTGTGTATTATTATTATTTTAGTGAGCTATCTTACTTATGTATTATTAGGCACCGTCACTAAGATAAGTGTTCAACAATGGCTGTAGCCATTTCCAGATCAACAATATCGAAAGCTGCGTTCCTTTGGTTTCTACCTGCTGCTTATTTCCCATGATGCACGTGCAATTTCACGCGATGCACCGAACCTGTGCACTTTCTGATGCGTTATGACCAGACAATTTCACACGGTCGAAACTAGAGTGTGTTTTATGAGCAAAACATTCAGAGTAAATCCCGTAGATACAGTTTCATTAAATAGGGCATTAGTACCTACCTACAGTCACTACTCTTCAAATACCTATTACACCGCTTCGATAATAACCCAGTTTACCCAGTGCTATAGTCTTTAAAGGATTTTGGTGAAGATATTGTAGTATCTTTTCTTCAATATCTTTTATTTGTTCCATATTTTGCATTCTTGTATCAAGGCGTCTCCATTATGACGATTCGTAAAACTTAACTAAGTACGAATTGCCATAATGGGGGCGAGTTAGTTATTTTATTATCTAGGTAAAATAGATAAGAGTGTACGTAATATGTAATTGTATACGTATAGTATTTTCATACTTGACTCCACAGTCTAAGTAAGAAACACCACTGTTTATTAAATCTTAATGCCGCACTAAGACCCTGTATAGATATAATGAAACAGGACTAACGTTCGAGATCGATACTGCGCTGCCTATAATCTCAGCCATGTGCGCTTTAATCAGCTGAGCTTTATTCATTCAAGAACTAACCATTTTTTTTCTCTAGAACCGGAACCTCTTTGCTTTATTTTAAGTGCTAACGCTAAATTTGTCCATAGACAAAGGCTACTTCTTCTCATGGCGGGACCCGGCGCTGCGCGGCGTGGAGGAGGACTGGCTGAGCGCCCGCAACTACTGCCGCCAGCGCTGCATGGACCTCGTCTCGCTCGAGACCAGCGACGAGAACGAGTGGGTTAAGGCTCGCATCGTGCAGGACAAGGTGAGATGCCTTACCTTCCCGTTGACTAACAGACTACTACTAGAGACGGCTACTACAAACTAATGTTGCTATTTTGCTGATGCCTGATGCTCCAATGCATAATGCTCCTATGAGCATTTTGACTGCTGGTCAGTTTGGTTTACGTAGGAAGTAACTAAGTTCAGTTCCTATTATGAAGTAATTTATCCGTTTATCTTGGCTATGGAAGTAAGTGACAAAATCTGAAAGAAAAGCATTTATTCTCATACAGGTAATGCCTTCTCCTTAATGCAGAAAGTTAAGGTAGCTACCGTTAAAGGACGTACCCCATTCACTTTAAAATTATTATTCGTGTAAAAATCGCAAGACGGTATCGTCCACTAATTCCTATATTTAAATTCATCGTTAACTGCATTGAAGCTCGTTAAGTCGTCGCCTTTTCAAGACACCGACCAGAGCATCCTTGACCCGTATGATTACTATGCAGTGTATTTTCGCTAAATTAACAAAACACTCACGAGGCTCACGACATCTTTTTTTTTTTTTTTTTTTCCCGGTGAAATGCGTTATGCACCGTCACCTGGAGAGGGGGTTCTCTCCAGGTGGTGTGTCGGACTCCCCAACGGCTGGCGAGAAGGTTGGTAAATGCCAGCCGCGGCTCCTGGGCGGTGTGCAATGCCCAGGGGGACTACCGACTAAAACACCGGGGTGTACCTCCTAGCCGAAAGGCGGCGTCATGGGACTCTGAGACCAGTCTTGTACTGCCACGACGCTGCCGGCGTTGCCCGAAACAGGCCCTGCAGACCCCACCCCCCTTAGTGGGTGGCTGACGGGGGACCCGGTACACGGGATCCTCCGTCCCTCAGCGGCGGCCGGTGATGCAATGCCGACGGGAGTGTCCCCACACCCGTCGCCGGCTGGCCACCGCTGGACTCTGGCGCTATAGCGCGGGCGTAAGCTCGCCGCGCGCGCCCGGTCCTCCTTCTTCTTCTTTGAGGGGGAGCGGAGGGATGGTTTTCCCGCTCCCGCTCGGCCGCCTCCTTCTGTGACATGACGTCTTCGCAAAAGGAGGCGACGGCTTTCCAAGCGGTTTCCCTCTCAAGCATGCCCTTTAGGATACAAGGAAGCGAGAGGTCCGCACCAACTACTTCGGCTAAAATCGTTCTAGCCGCAGTCCACGATGGGCAAGATGTTAATGTGTGCTCCACCGTGTCCTCGGCCAAACTGCACGACTGACATATTGGCGACTCCTCCTTCTGTATTCGGTGCAGGAATCGACCAAAACAACCGTGTCCGGTCAATACCTGCGCCAGGCGATAGGATAGAAAGCCGCCTGGCCTCTCCAGCCATTGTTTTAAAAGTGGACCTAGGGCGTCCAAGGTCCGCCTACCCGACGGGACTACTGCGAGCCTTGTTTGCCAAGCATCCAGCATGTCTGAGTGCGCTTCTCTCCTCATCGCCCCGAGATCTTCAGGGGCGGGGTGCAGTCCTTGAGCCCGTTGTTCGGCTCTCCACTCGTAAACTTTGGCTTGCGCATGAGCCTCTAGGTCCCAAGGAGGGGTCCCGGCAAGTGCGCAAGCCACCTCGTAGCTTACAGTGCGGTAGCACCGCGCTACTCTTTGGGCGATCGCCCGTTGCGGCCGTCGTAGGAAAGCCGCGTTCTGTCTGTGTCTGAGCGACTCCGCCCAGATCGGGGCCCCGTAGAGGGCCATGGATTTAAGGACGCCGGCATAAAGTCGCCGGCATCTGGTCCTGGGGCCTCCCAAATTGGGCAGGAGCCACCCAAACGAGTCCGCAGCCTTTAGTAGCCGTGGCGCCAGCTTCTCAAAATGCGGACCAAAGGTCCATCGACTGTCTAGCGTGAGGCCCAGATACTTTATCGTGGACCCCACTGGAACTCGGACTCCGCCTACCATTATGCTCGCGTCGGGAGGGCGGCGCTGCCGAGAGCCATGAAAAAGAACGGCCTCGGTTTTTTCTAGCGCCACCCTCAACCCTAGCATTCCGATGCGACGGGCTATTAAAGAGCCCCCAACTGAGGCCAGAGAGGCCGCCTCTCCGTACGTCTTCCCCCGGGCAGTCACCAACGTATCGTCAGCATAACAGATTACGCTCATGCCCGGAGGCTCACGACATCTGTACAACAAAGACAGCGTGAAACGTGGACTTTTTTCAAAGCAAGCTGAGAGAAAGTGGTCTTTTCTTCTAAGTTTTGTTCGACATCATTCATACATGTCTTAATTTATAATCTTATTGAAGCCATAGATACTAAAACTTTTTATAGGTATCAGGAACAACATCAAGAAGGGAATGCTCAGTAGATACCTTGTTAAACTCGAGCCCATATAATTCAGAATTTGGCAAGTGGAAACGCACCGCGATAGTTCTAGGAGCAACAATAGAATACATAATCAATTTCCCCGAGTTTCACTATTGCTACGGAATGTGTTTCTTGTTTCGTGGGAATCTTAATAGCTTTTTCTTAAGCACCATTAAGTTGCAAAATAGGTACATATATGTATACTTTTACGGCTCAAATGAATACACCTGGTAAAATACTAAGAAGGAACTTTATAACAATAGATAGGTACCTAATTTTTGACTATCGATAATATAATATCAATAAATTTCTTGCAAAATGTAGTTAGCTGTTACTGTTACCTACCCCAATAATAGGCACCTACCTACCTAATAAGTAGGACTATGTAGTCCTACATTCTACGCAGGTATTACTCTATCAATAGAGCATGACCTAACATTTCACAATTACTTATTCTTTGAATGCTTTTTCCTCGTTTACAATTGCGTAGGTAACCTGGTAGGTGAGCTAAGTACTCGTATGATTCCTATTGTGTTGGCGCCAAATCGGCCATTGCACTGGCACTAGCTCACATTATGGTAATGAAGGCGTCAAGCTAACCCCTTTACAAACACAGGGCTTGCTCGTGCCACCTAATTGAGACAAATTGTTGTATTTTTCGCGCCGTATCTCATGGCATTGTTACGATCGCTGGATTGTCTCGCCTTCTTCACTAACTAATGGGTTTCGTTTTTTTAATAAGCCACCTGTCTTCCCAGATACATATCTCTATACAACAGCAGCAAAGCAATGCTCGTTATAGGTACAAGCTAACCACATAAAGAGACAATGATTTATTTGATTACCGCATGAATAACGACCACGCTAAACGTTATCGTGAAGATTAAGATCAAAATCATCAGCAATCAACGCATGGTTTAAAAAGATTAATGGTCTTAATATTCTTAACTATAATGCCCGCTTTCTAATGTCAACTTTTGAGTGTTACCGGGCGTTACCTAATAGAATTTGAATATGTAAATGTACATTTCCCCAATTCCGTTGTAGGTGAAATACATTTGGACCTCGGGCCGCCTGTGCGACTTCAAGGGCTGCCACCGTCCCGACCTGCTGCCCAACGAGGTGAACGGCTGGTTCTGGACCGCGGAGCTGCAGAAGCTGGCGCCCACCACCAACCGCCAACAGAACGACTGGTCCGAGGGCGGCGGCATCGGCAAGCCCCAGCCTGACAACCGGGTAAGTCAACCGTGCACTTCCCAGGGACTTCCTTATTCCTATGGCGTGGTAACGAACAATAGCGACGCGTAAGCATGACATTACGAAATCGGTCATACCTGCGTCGTGACGCAACGGAACCGATTCCGTGAACAGTTAAGTAATGTTTGTCATAAACCGGCGACCCGCCCGCGCCCGTTCAGCCGTCGGATGTCGCGCAATGAAAACGAAAGCGACATCAGAATATTTATGGGCCTGCGAAATATTCGCCGAAGGGCGTACCCGCATGCATGCCGCACGCCGCTTTCTACAAACAGGCGCTCGCAAGCTGTGTAACAAAAGCTCATCGTTATTCGTCTTGCGTCTGCGCACTTCGTCACTTTCGCCGCAGCCTGCAGCCCGCCAAATACACACGTAACCCTTCGCGGTGGGTGCGTACGCCGGATCATCCACATCCGCCTCTTACGTCAAGGCGACTCGCACCATTATGATGTAATGTTGCAATTTTATCATGTTTGCTTATTCAAAGTCCATTCATGTTTTTTTTCAAATTGTTTGCGAATCCAATCAAGATGATTGAGGATTGTCGGAGACCTTGACTTTATCGCTATTGTTAGATTTTACGGTGACCCCTATTCTGTGAAAATGTGAGTCATGGGTACCAGATGACTGTCCACACTTGTTTGTATTCACATTGGGTACATTTAACAGTTTTGATAATAAAATATCTCTTTTTCAGGAGTTGATCCAGGGCGGAGCATCGGAGCACTGCATCGCCATCCTGAACAACTTCTACAACGACGGCGTGCACTGGCACGACGTGGCCTGCCACCACAAGAAGCCCTTCGTCTGCGAGGAGAACGACGCGCTGCTCAAATACGTCCGATACACGAACCCCAACCTCAGAGTATAAATAACCCAACCCTTGAACAACACAGAAGTTGCTAGAAAACCTTTTTTGGGGACCTATAAAGAAATACCCCTTCTACACACCATTCTCAACCAACCAATAAAAGATCTGAATAGTACAATAGTAAGATTGGTTCGACTGAAAAATTTAATTTTCCCCAAAAACATTTCACTAGCTACTCCTGTGTAATTTTACAATAATGAAATCTCCAAAGTCTCGAATGATTAAGATCTCCTAATTAATAACGAGCCTGAAGCATCCGACACTGCCCTAAAGTCAGTTAATATTCATTTAATCTTCGAAATTAACATGCGGTGCTAGCTTTAAGATTACCTCATCATAACATATTTATTTCAGTATTTTTTTCTATGGTAGTTATACCATTATGGTTGTATTAAGTTTAAATCTGTCAATAAAGACTGGTTTATTTAAAATGTTTATTTTATTTGTAAGTAACCTAGTAAGGAGATGCAAGTGCAAGTCCATGATACACACTTATTAGCATATAACTCCGTCCACTGCTGGACGTAGGCCTCCCCAAATGCGGTTACTCTCGCTTATCCTCGGCTACTTGCGTCCAGCGGAAAATACAAGAATCACAAGTTAATAACTTTTCGGAATATAACTAATTTAATTATTAAAATAATTATTTGCTCAGTGTAGTTAGGTACTATTTAACGGTACACTAATAGTGTACCGTTCCGGTGATATGGAAATATTACCGGAAAAAATAGTTTTAATAAATTGACACTAGTATGGAAGAGATTGGTTTGTTAGGTAGGAACCGTTTATACCGATAATGCCGGCGGCAGGCTGGCTGGGATCAGTGTATAAAAGCATGCGAGTAGATCAACCAATCAACATACACAACTTGCCTTCCTTGGATTATTTTATTGGCAAGACAGCATATTATAAATTTTCCAAAACATGTCCTAATAAATGTATTATTTTTAACATTAAACATAACACATTTCACCTAATAAATTTATCAACTAGAGTCTCGTTATTTTGCAGTGACACAACATAAGGTGCAAAAATTTAAATGTAATTAAATATAAGATTAGGTATAACTAATTAAGCAAGAAAACAACCAAATTAGAAATATTACAAACATTTTATTTCATATAACTTATTTTATAACAAATAATTTTCCTTACGCAAAAATGCATTATGATGGAATAGAAACTTTGAAGGCATATCGGAGCGTCTTGGGCGACTTTTTCTTGGTCATTATGAACCAGAGGCAGATGTTGCAGAAGTACACCAGGCTGAGCAGCATGGTGACGTGCGTGAGGCGGCAGAGGCGCAGGAAGCTCAGCTTCAGTCCGCCACTGAAATAATGTATAAGTTTAACATAATTATTTTTCTTATACTTAAATTAGGAAAAAATTGTATCAAATGTTTTTTTTTATGTGTGTTCATTATAAAATATTTGGAATAATTTTAAATGAAATGCTACAGAATTTACTTTCAGATTACTAATAAAAGATTTATCAGACATAACTAACATTAATCCAAATTGAGTAGGTACATATTGTTATCATAAAAGATAATATAAATATTTGGACATATATAATATCAACTATGACTCACTCTCTATTGGAAAACTCTTCGAGGTCAGCAGTCAGTGACTCACTGGACCTCTCGGGATCAGGCAACTTGGTGAAGTCCCGGTCAAACTGCTCCTGCAGGCAGCATATCCTTTCCATGATGAACAGCAAAAGTATCGCCCAGAAGTACTCAAATTCAAAAACCATTGCACTCATTTTTTTCCTTCTACCATTATTATATGATAGCCAAACTTCGTTTTCACTGGGGGGTCTGTGTACACGGGGTTGTTGACAGATGATATGGGCAGAGCAAATGCTGCATCCTGGAAAGGACCGACCATGGAGCCGCGCGTCATCCAGCCGAGGTCGCCACCCTGCCTTGCTTTATCTTCACTGTACGCGGCCGCTACATCCGGAAATTTTTGACCGGCTTTTATCTTTTCCAAAGCTTCCAAACATTTTGACTGCTTCTCACAAAGAATGTGTCGGACTTTGACAGCTGTACCACCTTTTTTCTCCTTTCCAGCTTCTGAATTTAAAAAGAAATAAGGTTTTAGTAGCCACCGGTCTGATTTTTCAGAATAAGTAAAAAAAACATTAACTAACTAACCTTTTTTTACGTCACTAGTTTTCACACTTGTGTTAGTTACATGCGTCCCACCTTTCGAACCGGTAAAAGCGGCAACTAATCATAAATGTTAAAATAAATAGACTAAAGTAATGTTAGTAGTTTTTGAGAAAATTCATGCTATTACAATAAGCCATGCTGGTAAAAAGTTCGACAACAAACATTTACTTAATTCTAACCTTTTGAGTCGCCACCAGATTTTGGTCCACTAGAACCTCCTTTCCCTCCCTTTTGTGGTTGATTTTTAGGTGGCATTAGTATTATTTAAATCCTAATTTAAAACAATATTTTATGTGAAACAGTCCACAAATCCAGATTAGTTCACTAAAACGTCAGTTTAGACGTTGACATACAATGCGTTGACATTCTTATCAAAACAAGTGTTGCTATTATTTTCATTTGATTTCTTGCAGTGAACATTAAATCCATCCATACGTATTTCTTATTATTTCCATTGCACACATTTTTTATTTAAAAGTTACTTTATCGATGAACCTACGTATCGTTTTCACAAACAATGATTTTTTGCTTTCTTTGCGAATCATAATTGGCGGCTACTTGTTACTATTATAACGGTTCATTGGTTCCATGCACATGAGCTTTACTCTAAAAACCGGACTTTACCGGTAATGTTTTACATGGCAACTAGTTACACAAATGTCAATAATTTATGTCAATGACATTTTTTCGTTTGTGTATGTGTTTTAGTAATTTTATTAACGTTAAATAAAGAAACAAATACATTCTAGATGCAATTTTTTACTTTGAAATAAAGAAAATCATGTATTTACTTGATATACTCTAGATGTAAGGTGAGAAATGATACGAACACTTGTTCCGAGCGTATTGTGAAGTGGATTTGTTATTGTCGTCATACCCATTTGTATCTGGTTTGGTTGGTTGATATCGTCACGATGGGGATCATGTACGAGAAGCGTCCGCTGAAGCGGTCCCGCCTGGGCCCGCCGGACGTGTACCCGCAAGAGCCGCAGCAGAAGGAGGACGAGCTCACGTCGACAAATGTGAAGCAAGGCTTCTCCACTACGCCACTGCTGCATTCTTCTACTGACGAGTTTGGAACAGCCAGGAACTTCAATTACTCCGCAGCTAAGGTATGACAATTTATTATGCTTGTTACTATGTACTATCTATTGTGGTAGGCTTGAATGAAACTGGAAGTAAGTTAAATAATTAAATAAGGTAAATGCAATCCTTCAACACCTTTTCAATTGTTATTAGAAAGTTACATTGTACTGTCCACTACTATCTTTTACTCTTCTATTCCCCAGTTCTAACAGAAGGTAGTATTTTGATGCTGACCCCGATTGTAGTACAAAAAAAGATTGCCATGTCACCTAGATGCAAACCAGTAGACATTTATTGAATAAACAAAATTTTAGTTTTGCAATCACAGACAAGTAATTTTTGTTTAGAAATTGTAAATCAGTAGTGAAATAAAGCTGAAATTTGTACTTACAGATTGGTCAATTCTTCTCATCGATTTTGTCCAAGAAGGAGGAATTAAACACTTTGCCTGACTGTGGGCGCAAGAGGCCACAGGTAAACCCTAAGGACAACTTCTGGCCAGCCACAGCTCGCACCAAACCGCAGATTGAAGCATGGTTCAAAGACCTGGCAGGTATGCTTCAGACTGTATTTTATAATTCACAGGTCTATTTATTGATAATTTATTATTTGTTTTAAATTTATTATCTACTAGTGGTCCCGGCGAATTTCACACCGCCGATACTATAAACCTTCCCTGGACTATCACGAACATTTTAAAACCAAAATTAAATAAATTGGTCCGGGCGTTCTCGAGTTTTAGTCAGACTAACGAACAGCAATTCATTTTTATTTATAAATTATTTATAAAGATATAAAAATGAATCGCAAAATGTGTTGGTAAGCTCATTACTCAACAACGCCTGAACCAATTGGGCCAGTTCTTTTTTTTAAATGTTCGTTGAAGTCCAAGGATGGTTCTTACGGCGAGAAAAAATCTAATAATTGCTGGGAAACCCCTAAAAACAGCCCTTTTCTTTTTCACATTTTTTTGACAGGACGAAGTCTGTCGGGTCAGCTAGTATAATATAGTTTTATAATATAATTTCCTGTCTATGCATTCTTTAACTGAACAATATACCCAGCAAATCTTTTTTAATTTGTCACTGGTATTAAATAAAATATTTTCATACAGGTAACAAGCCATTGTCACAATTAGCAAAGAAAGCGCCAAACTTCAACAAAAAAGAAGATATTTTTATAACACTGACAGAGTTCCAAGTGTCCATGCCCCGCGCTGCATGGTTCATAAAACTGAGCTCAGCATACACTGTGGCTGTTTCTGAAGCCAAAATCAAGAAGAGACAGCTACCAGATCCAACAACAGGTACATACTACTATAATCTTGAATAATTTTCAATGTACATTGTGTCAATAAAAACAATGGGCAAGCACTTACTTCATGTTTTTGAAGATAACCAACCAAAATTATGAAGTATTTGATTTGATATATAGAGGAAGATCCCAGAGCCGCCAGACATCACTTATTTTCTAATGGACAAAATATATACGATTGAGTAGTGGTGGGGTGTACTATCATCATATGACTAGTTGCTACCTTGACCAGACGGCCATTTTTCAGATATCAACCAATCAAGGTACATAGAAACACTGCTCACCTCACTTAAATTCTGATGGCTGATTTTAACATATATTTCACACAATATCATTAAAAATCAGGTTTCATTACTCCCAGACACATGCGGTCGGCGGTTTTACCTTACAGACGCTTTAAAGCTATGAAAAAAATTTTACTTTTACTTAATTTTACTTATTTTGTGATGCTTGATTTTTATATATGTTATTCAAACAACTATTTTAAAACGTTTTGCAAACGGACAGACCGATCCAAGGGGCCAAACATTCACCAGACCCAACTGCTTTAGATTTTTTTTTAAAATTGAATTTAGTTAAGTTTTTCTAATAAAATAGTTTGTAAGGTACAATTCTATAATTATTGCGGTCAGATGAGCACTTTTTAGTTGTTTGAATAACATATATAAAAATCAAGCATCAGAAAATAAGTAAAAAAAAATTTTTTTCCTAGCTTTAAAGCGTCTGTAAGGTAAAACCGCCGACCGCATGTGTCTGGGAGTAATGAATCCTGATTTTTAATGATATTGTGTGAAATATATTATGTTAAAATCAGCCATCAGAATTTAAGTGAGGTGAGCAGTGTTTCTATGTACCTTGATTGGTTGATATCTGAAAAATGGCCGTCTGGTCAAGGTAGCAACTAGTCATATGATGATAGTACACCCCACCACTACTCAATCGTATATATTTTGTCCATTAGAAAATAAGTGATGTCTGGCAGCTCTGGGATCTTGGACCAATAGAACTGTTATTACTACAATTTATAACTTATTTATGTTTAACTTCTTTCAGAATGGACCACCACTTTAATCAAATTCTTAAAGGACCAAATTCCTAAACTGGTAGAGTATTACCAGAATTCATCAACAGGCAATCTTTCTGACAAGACACCTCCTTCTCAGTCAGGTAAATCCTATATGGAAACCAATCTATTAGAACTAATCATATAGTTTTTACCATTCATGATTCATAATAATAATAATTCTGAATTATATTTTATTATAGGTCAAGCTACACCCAGCCACAATTCATCAGGCAATCCACCTGGGGGGTCTACTCCAAACTCAACAGTACCTAATTCTATGCATTCACCTGGCAACTCTAGTGGTATGTCTAAACTGCTTCAATTTTACTACATTACATAGCTAGCTATCATAAAATTGTTTTATAGGGTTGCTTTATGTACCTTAGTAACAATTGATCCATGTATGTATTTTAGGAATTGGTTCATCGACACCTGGTTCAGGGGATAGCACGGACTGGCGGCAAGCGCTCAAGCTCTGGAACTACTGCTGCAGGCTTGCCAAGTACTTGCTAGACGAAGGCCTTCTGGATCGACATGACTTTCTCACTTGGATTATAGAGTTGTTAGATAAAAGGGCACCAGATGATGGCATTTTGAGGTAAAACTTTTTTACTAGTCTTTAAGATAGATTTTTACTGCTGTCTCTATTTGTTAATAGAAAACAACATGGTAAATATCCTCCCGAGGGCCTACCATGAGTTGGCTATCGAAAACTTACGTACGTTAAAAACCTATCGAGTTGTTTTTTTCATACCGCCGATTTTAGTTCTTCGCGTAACCACCAGCGGCGCTGTACAAGTTTTTCATAGACATATTTACGTAGGCGATATCGGGTGCGTAAGTTTCACGTTTAAATTCACTGTTTTGTTATAAAATAACGACATCTACTTAATTACTCTAAAACTTTACACAAGTAAATTAATTTGATACATGATGTTCATCATATTTTTTTGGTCTATATAAAAAGCAAAGTATGCAGGCCCTATCGCCCTACTTTAGGGTAGGCCCAAGTAGTAGGGACGTCGTCTGATGACGATGGCCTAATGATGAAAGTTTCCAGTCTCCTATTGCAATATCGACATACAATCGAATTGAGTTAAAACCTCAATGTCCTCGCAGACTGTTCCTCCCGCTGGCGCTGCAGCACATGAGCGAGTTCGTGTGCTGCGAGGGCCTGTCGCGGCGGCTGGCGGCGTCGTGCGCGCGCAAGGCGGCCGCCGTGTGCTCCGTGCTGTCCGAGGCCACGCTGCGCACGCTCAACCAGCCCGCCGTGTTCGCTAAGGCGCCCGACAGACCTGGAGGTAAGATGATAAGAGGTATGCATTGGAAATTCTGGCATTTTCTAAGTGGGCCAAAGATTTGTCCTAGTAAAGTTAGCATATCATATTGCGACACTCATATGTAATGTCTGACCAAAAGTTTGGCTTGGGTTCATTTAATTTTCATTACAAAACAAAATTGTTACTAACACGCTAATCATGGAGACAAAAAGTCTGAAATATTATTTACTTATTACGTTATTCTGATACATGTTATAAATTGATATTAACGTTTATTTCCAAATACTTAACCTGAAAATAACTTTACAGAAAACAGCATACCAATGTCCCCGGCGCCCGAGACAAACGGCGACGTGAAACCGAACATAGCGCACATCAAGCGCTCCGCCACGCCCGCCGACCAGGGACAGGGCACGCCCAACCCCAGCCTCGGCACCCCCAACCCGACCCACTCGCTGGGGACACCCAACCCGCTCGGCACGCCCAACCCGACCCAACCCATGGATGTACAAGTCAAGGAGGAGAACGAGTCCCCGCCCCGGGACACGAAGGCCAACCTGACCACCGTCATAGCGGCGTCTCTGAACCCGGTGCAAGTCGGCTTCGGGGAGGTGCTGAACTGCCTGTACCACAGGGACGTCATCATACAGCTGGGGACCATTTTGCAGGTACAATTTGAATTGCTGAAAAATGCATACTTTTATTTGTGTTGTTCATAATGAAATGCTTATGAAACCAATACTGTTGTATGATGTGCTTGTAAAAACCATTTAAATCAGATGATATTGCATCCAATCGAACTATGTCGAAAATAAAAGTAAATATTAAAACAGCTGTCTCATATACACTTGTAGGTTGCCTAATTATGTTCTAAAATATTGGGAGCGTGCACGACGGTGCTGCCCTCATTTTGATGGCCTTTCTTTTGTTAAATCTTATGGAGTGAAATTAGTACCAACGGCCGCCGCTAGCAATAACAACGGAAATCTCATAAGATTACATGCGTTTTTGAATTCGCCATTTCTTCGCACGGTCCCAATACTAAAAAAGGTTAGAATGTGTATTCTAATAATTGATATATTTTTTAGATTATCTGCATAGAATGCCCCACCGCGATGGTGTGGTCGGGCTGCGGGTCGTCGCTGCAGGGTTCCCCTCTGGACCTGCTTCCTTTGCCGCCCTCGGCCTTGCCCATGCCAGAGATGGATTCGGCCATCACAGAGGAGCATAGGAAAGCGGTATGTGATATAATTTTCAGTAACTATTTATTCGTAATAACTTCTCCCGTTTGCCCAACATTTCCCTTCACTACTCTGCTCTTAGTGATTGTAGAGTGATGAAAAGAACCTGTCCAGGAGTATGAAGAATAATTGTACCAAGTTTCATTAAAATCCGTCGAGTAGTTTTTGTTTCCATAAGGAACATACAGACAGACAGACAAACAAAAATTTTATTGATTGCATTTTTGGCATCAGTATCGATCACTTATCACCCCCTGATAGTTATTTTGAAAATATATTTAATGTACAGAATTGACCTCTACAGATTTTGTTATAAGAAAAGAAGATTAAATTTCAATTATTTAACAACCAACCAACATAGACAAGCAAATGTTGTTGATTATCAATTTATTTTAGGTATATGAGGCAGAACAAGAAATAGCAGCCAGAAGCAAGAAAGCAGAAAGCAAGTGGTGCACAGACAAATGGCAGACGAGTTCACAAGGTATTTAAACTATAAAAGCTCCCTACTGTGTTTCATAAGTATTATTTGTGTTTGTAAACAGAAGGAAATTAACCCGAATACTTTTTTTTGCAAAGCCCGCGTCCTCGCGGTGTTGGAGGCGCTGGACAGACACTGTTTCGATCGCGTCGATCCGAACAATAATTTGGACACGCTGTATAAGGAGGTCTTCGCGAACTGCTCGCCGCCGACCAAAGACTCTAGCATCGACACCAAAGATCCGGTAAGTTTGATTTGGTGGAAAGAAATATTGGTTATAAACTTTTTCTTTTTTTGTAAATTACAAATAACCCTTTGCTTAATTACCAATTAGCGCCTTTGTATTTTGCTAAAATATATAAAAAAAACACAAAAGTTTGGACAACCTGTTCTCCTTTGTAAAAGAATATAACTATTTGAAGCTAATATTAATGTTTTCACAGACCAAATTATCATTGACATTGTTAAAATCATTTCTATCAGACATGTTATTTAGTATTAAGTTTGACATGTACGTACAATACTGGCGCTTTGGAAAAGTGCAAGTCAGTATGTGACCAATGTTTGAATAAATAAATTAATAAAATTATTAAGTTATAATAATAAAGTGACTTAACTTTACTTTAAACGACTGACTTAAGACTTTTTCCAAATTTCCACATTTCACTTTTTTTTTCCTTGCGCAGGAGTGGGCGTGCTCGTACGCGGTGGTGAAGGTCCTGTGCGAGTGGGCGGTGTGCGGCGCGCGCTGGGGCGAGCACCGCGCGCAGGCCGCCGCCGCGCTGCTCGACAAGCGCCAGCACCAGCTGCTGCACCAGCACCACGACCACCACGCCGCGGGTGAGTGGGCTCTGGATACCATACACTACACACACTATAATGCGTCCGACCGATTTCGCCCATGGCGGGCGAATCTCAACTAAGATCAGACAAGTGCTCATGACATATTATAGTGAACAAGTGTGCTCGCAAACACAAGTGCACTCTCTGTTCCCTTGCTCTCAAGGTTCGGTGAGACGGCCGTCCGACATGACCTATAAGAGATCGGGCGCAGGACTACTGGCTTAACGTGCTTGCCAAGGCACGGGCGTGCAACCGCCAACTTCCTTACTCCAGGCTGAGTACTCTCTCTCTCTCTCTCTCTTTACAGAAAAACTCACACAAATTTTCTAACCGGGGACCTCTCGGTCCTTACGTAGCGCTTGCTGCCAATAGACCAACTAGGCAGTTAAGGCAGTTGACTACTCACACTACACACTTGCCAAAGACACTTTAGGCTCGTTCCCGCAGAGCTGTCGCTCTTCTCTATAAGAGCCGGCACCAACACTACCACAACCACGCCGCTGGTGAGCCGAGCGAGTGCGAGCATTGCTTAGAACCATAGACAATGAGCCAAACCATAAACAACGTTTGTCGTTTGGATTAAGTTTATAGAAGAAGTCAATACCCATTTACCATGTTTATGTGCTTAACGTAAACAACATTTAATGTATAAGAAAGAACGCACGTCGCCATAGGCAGCATTACCGTTTAGTCGAGGTTTAGTTCAGTTCATCTGTCGATTACATTTATTATTGTACTGTGTGTATAATGAAGATAAGACGTAATTCGTTTCGTGACGTAATTAAGCTTTATTTATCATATTTTAAATTTTATCTTATTTACAGGTTCCGATGATAAAGAATCCATCAGTTCTGGCGCCGGACTTTACAATGGACCACCAATATTTCAAAATCTCCTACTCCGATTCTTGGACAACGACGCGCCTGTTTTAGGTAAAAGACTTATAAATCTTAATGCTGATCCACTTTGTAGATATCGTATCTTAGTTATTTCAATGTATACTTATGATTTTCTTTTTTCTTCATAGATGAAAGCCCTAACGCGCCGCCAGGCAATAGGCAGCAGTTTGCTAACTTGGTTCATCTCTTCGGGGAGCTGATAAGGCGTGATGTGTTTTCGCACGATGCTTATATGTGCACACTCATCTCCAGAGGTACTGTATCCAGAATTTGAAACCTACACTTCTAAAATTTCTAAACAAGTATTAAGATTATTTTTATATGTTGTATTATTTTGCTCAGGTGACCTTATATCGCCGACCGAGCCTACGTCTACGGGTAGTTCCGGCGGCGGACATACAGTGGCACCACCGGCGACCAGCGCAGGGACCAATCACAATATGGACGACGATATATTCGCGGGCATTGACCTCAAGCCGCCTAAGATGGAGGTAATGTTACATATGTACCATTGTTTCACATTGATCTAAGTAACTTTAGGTAATACTGTAACGACAACTTGAACTGCTATTTTAATTTTAATGCTTTTCCACAGGAAAATGTGCGAATGGACTTAGACGATTCTAAAATCGATGATGATTTGGACAAACTTTTGCAACATATCAAAGTGGACCAACAGAACTCTATGGATGCTCCCGACAGCCCAAAGGATCCAGGGGAACCTTCTCATAGGTACAGAAATACTTTACAATAATTTGAAGCAATGTATTTTTGTTTACATGTTTGCATCAAATAATGTAACACTACTTTTACAGTGTCAATTCTCCAATGATGGGGCCCAGTGGAATGAGTATACCAGTAATGCCACATATGGGACCAATGTCTGTACCAGGTAAGTTATCTTGAATTCGATTCACGGTGTGTATGCAGCCTTTCGATTGTTCAATGTTAATATTCGTTGAAATAAATTTCATTAAACTTTTTTGTTTTTCAAATGAACAAGTTAGTTGTCAGCCGTTAGCTAAAAAACACCTAAGCGTGGTTTTAGTGTGTGACTGACCCTATCGGTGCGGATTGCTCCGTACGGACCCATATGTAACTTCAAGGAGCGTTTCAAGGTTGTTAATTTGTGTGACACTGACTATCGCTTGCGGAACTCGTTTGTGATCTCCTCCATATAATATTTTGGTCAGTACCGACGGTCAGTGCTATACTAAAAGCAGCCTAAGTCTTGTGTAGGAACGGCCTTACATCGTCTATTTTTTTTAATCTAGGCATCCGCACGACGAGCGCGGGCCCGGCGAGCGCGGGCGGCGCGCCGGCGGTGGCGTCGCGGCACCACCACTACACGGCGCACTTCCCGCTGCCGCCCGCCGAGCCCGACCACGCGCCGCACGACGCCAACCAGCGCCACATCCTGCTGTACGGCGTCGGCCGGCAGCGCGACGACGCCAAGCACGCCGTCAAGAAGATGACTAAAGGTGAGGCTTCAGGGTCTGCGAGTACTGGTTCTTCCCATTTTTTATACACCGTGAAATTTTATTTTTATTTGTGCAGTTCTTTTTTGTTAAAATCAATAAATGCCGGTTTTACGAAAGGTTTAACCGAAACTCAAAAGCACGTTCGAGCCGCTTTATGATTTAGGGCGTCGAGCTTCTGTAGCTTTAAGCATCGATTTCATGCGGCAAGCAGTATCTGATTACGTCACATCTTATAAAAGAATGATAGCTTCTCTCGTTTTCGAGTTGGAAAATAAATATTTTGAAAATGTGAAAAAAAAAAAAATTTTTTTTTCGCGGAATTATTTGCATGATGCGATAGTATTGCTAAAGGCAAATCGTTCTGCCACGGGAAAACAACCACTAAAATTTAACGGTGTATATGGTACACACACCTCGTCGTATTGTGTCCTCTCTTCTTCTCTTCTCGAAAAAAAAGTAGCTGGCTGAATGTGAAAATTAATTTGAGGTAACAGTTCATAATACTCATCATCATCATCATTAGCCCATATACGTCCCCAATGCTGAGGCCTAACCTAACCTACCCTAAATTAAGACGATAAGGCCTTAGTCAACCACGCTGGCCGAGTACGGGTTGGTTGACTGCACAAACTAAGAATTTCTTTTTAGGTGTGGTGCGTGTGGTTTCCTCACGATGTTTTCCCAGCCATGGACGCTTTTTTTCGGCCATAGATATGTTACCTCGTCGTATTGTATCCCCGACAAAAAAAATAGCAGGCTGCAAGGGAAAAATATTTTGAGATAAAACAGTTCATAACACTAATATTTATATTTTGGACGCAGAAATTTGCAAGCTGTTCTCGAAAAAATTCTCCATTGACGTCGCTGAGGGAGGCAAAATCAAGAAGCACTCTCGTAGTGAATTTAACTTTGAGGCAGTGACACACAAATTTCAGGTAATGGGACAACTTTCTCAATATTTAATTTTTTTAGCTGCATCATCACAGTTCAGCGTCATATTGTTTAAATATATTTTTTTCTTAAAACTACAAATAAATACCTGGGACATTTCCACACACGGTCATGTGACCCCAAACTAAGCAAAACTGTACAAGTTTTTGCTTAGTTTGGGGTCGGGCGACAGATGGGCGTCAGAGACCGTATATCAGTCATGATATCCATAGATATTTATATTATTTTACACATACATTTACATACATACAAACTTATGTATTTAAGTATGCATTTAAACAATAGTTATTTTATAAATACATACTCACACCCAGATACGGAACAAACACCGATATTCATCACACAAATATATATGTTCCGAGTGGGAATCGTACCCACATCTTCTTCTTCTTATCGTGTGGTTGATGAACAACCTGGTGTCAGAGTTTTTAAGCCGCCCGTAGGCCTCTGACATGGCTTCACAAACCTTTGAAAAATTTCTCAGGTGTGCTGGTTTCCTCACGATGTTTTCCTTCACCGTTAAAGCGTCGAATAATGGTACATATGAATTTCAAATTTGAAAAACACATTGGTACCTGGCGGGGTTTGAACTGGCGACCTCTCGCATGGCAAGCAACGACCTTAACCACTCGGCCATCGACGCTTTACCCACATGGAACCGCCAGTCAATAGTGTTATTGTGTTGGCCAGGCGATGTCGATGTACGAGCAAGGCGCGGTATCTTGGGCGGTGGGCGGCGCGGTGTGCGAGGCTCTGGCGGCGTACGCGGCGGGCGCGACCACGTACCTGCCGCAGGCCGAGCACGTCGCCTTCGCGCTCGACCTCATGGAGATCGCGCTCAACGTGCACGGCCTCATCGAGACCTGCATACAGGTGAGCCGGAGCCGGGGTACCTACAGTAGCCCAGTTGATCTTTGAGGGAGTAAAGTTAATTAGGCTTTGCCCCCTCTACAAAGCAAACTTTACTCCTCAAAGATATTCAATTAACATCCTCCTTACAAAAAATTTAAAATTGGCTTGAGTCTCATAACCTATTACTAAATCTAAGCAAAATTATTCAGTTTAAACCATATCAAAAGGCTGCATCAGCCGTAGAACCGACAACCGCTGGGGTAAACGAGTTCTGGAGTGGATACCGCGTCTCGGCAAACGTAGTGTAGGACGCCCGCAGGCCAGGTGGTGTGACGATCTGCGCAGGACGGCTGGTAGGAGCTGGATGCGAGTGGCCGAGGATAGAAAGAAGTGGCGTGCATTTGGAGAGGCCTATGTCCAGCAGTGGACATTTATGGGCTGATGATGATGATGATGATGATGAAAAGGCTGCATTAGATATTTCATTTACTTTTAATGACACTAAACTAGATAATGTTAATTCTGCAACTCTTTTAGGAATAGATTTAGACACACATTTAACATGGAAACCACACATCCAAAAAATATGCAAGAGAACGTTCTCTTTCATATATGCCCTCCAGCGCCTCAAAAGAGAGCCTGATTTTAAGGTTTCTCTGACAGCGTATTATGCTTATGCACATTCCATACTATCTTACGGTATAATATTATGGGGAAATTCAAGTGAAATAGATAAAGTATTTATATTACAAAAAAAGTGTGTAAGAATATTAATGAATATGTATAGATCAAATGGAAATGTAGACCTCATTTCATTAAACAGCATATACTAACACTTACCTCCATATAATATGAATATTGTAAATTTTTCAAAAAATATATTAACTTTTATTCCCCAGTAAAGGGAATAAAAAGAAACAATAGAAATTTAAATAAATTTAAAGTACCTTTCAGTAAACTTAAGTTAGTCTCATCCAATTCCCATAGTATGCTCATAAAAAATTATAATCATTTGCCAAATAAAATTAAAAATATAGAATCTCCAATAAACTTTAACAAACATTTAAAATCATTTCTAAGTAACAAAGGTAACTATGATGTTCAAGAATTTTTTAATGAGAAATTTACTTGATTCATCTAATCTTAAGTAATATGACATAGTCATAAGTATCTATAAGATTGCCATGCCCTTGCAGGGTGTCACATGTATACCTTTTAATCTTAAGATCTTATTATCGATACTTTAAATCTCAAATGGCGTAACCACCAAAACACTACTTTTCAGGAGAGCAGAAAAACAAAAAAAAAATGTTTTTTTAATTCATAACTTTATCAATTTTAATACAATGAAAATGTTTTATACATCAAATTTCTTAGAATTTTGAGATAAAGGCTTCAGTAGGAACTCTTTGTACCTAAATCTTATATTTAAGAAACTAGAAGTCGGTTACGACTTGTGAAAATATTACAAAAAGGCGTTTACGCTCCATAAAAATCACGATTTTTAAGAGGTGAAGGTCGTATCTCCAATAAAAAAATGTTTCTTGTGCTTTAAATTCATTTAATAATAAAAGAAAACGTAAAATATTCACTCTGTATTACGCTTTTACAAAGTTACGCCGTTTGACACTTTTTCATAGTGACTCAACGCGTAATTTTTAGAATTGGATGAAAAATTTTGGAATATGGGAAACTTCACTGAGATTTTTACGTATCTAAATCGATTAATTTTGTCATTTGAAACCCCCGCTGATGTGTATTCACCATACATTTATCTATGTATTCAGCCATTTGCGTACTTGTGCGCATAGATTACGTTCCTCGGTGTATTTATTATTTTTTGTGACCGTTACGTTGACTTTGGCGCGTTATTGGTCTTTGATCCTGATTTGTGTTTGGACATTGATTTAAAATGCCGAAACAAGGAAAAGCAATAAATAGCCAATGTCTCCGCAATCTTAATCCCCCCGCGCATCAATACTAACAATAATAATGACAATCATGTGTTCAGCGATGTTGGGTGTAAACGCCTTTCTTTTGTATTGCAATTTCGAAAAATAGCGTGTCTTACGAGTTACGCCAGAAAAATTATGTCACTTACACCCTTTTTTTTTGACATTTTTTTCACGTCACAATAATTTCTAGGGGCGTAAACACCAAGTAAATTAGACTAAGCCTTTTACGACCTGTTTACCTTATGAAAAGTGTTCAAATCTATAAAAAACATTGGGTCGTAATAACCTTTTTTTTGCGAATTTGAGGATTTTAAATATACAGATCGATAGAGAAAAAAAAACTGAATAAAACTGCATTAAAAAGTCATTTTGACCAAATTGGCGGTTACGCCATTTGAGATTTAAGGTAGCGTTATGTAATGTGATAAAGTGCAATAATTTTGATTTGATTTCATTTGATTTGAAGATCAATTGAGCTTTTGCTGTGTTTTTTTTACTTAAGTCTCGTTGTTGCCGTAAAAATAAAGCGTCCGACCGATTTTAGCCAAGGCAGATCTCAATTGAGACCATAATTCGGTGAGACGGCAATCCGACATGACCGATGAAAGATCGGGCGCAGGACCACCAGCTTAACGTGCTTTCCGAGGCACGGGCGTTCAAACGCCAACTTCCGCTGAGTAATTTAATTTACAGAAAAACTCACACAAATTTTACCCGACCCCGGTTTTGAACCGGGGACCTCTCGGTCCTTACACAGCGCTTGCTACCAATAGACCAACGAGGCAGTTCATATCTTCTTGTATCCTACATGTTACGGATTTTTGTAATCCATTTTACTTAACTTTAACCCTTAAACGGGCACAGCAAGTTGGAATTTTTCGTTGGTTTTGGACCTTAAGTCAACACAACAAGGTTCAAATAATGTTGGTAATATAATTTCCAGAGCCTTATATAGGGTTAACACAAGGTTCTATTCACCTCTTTTATTTTCAGATCCTGAAGGAGCTGTCGGAAGTGGAAGGCGCGCTAGTGACGCGCGGGGCAGCCCTGTCGGGGCTGGCGGCGCCGCGCGCGTACACCTCGGCGCTGGCGCTGTACACGGTCGGCGCGCTGCGGCGGTACCACTCCTGCTTGCTGCGTAAGTATTCACTAAAGATTAGGTGTGAACTGAGCGCGATTAGGCATCGTTGCCCTAAACATGTATTAGAGTAACTAATCAAAGGATAATTATTTCAGTACTGTATACATATTCAGACTACTAGATATAATATCAGTCGTATTACAGGTGAGCTGAACTAATAGCTTGAAAAAAAATGTAACACTAAAAAAAGTATGAAAAAATATTTTTTTTTACAAAAAAGAACCGCCTTCCAAAATCCGACTCACTAAAAATTACAAAAATTTAATACGAACATTTATAATTATCTGGGTATGAATTTGATATGTTGGCTATTCATTTTTACACCTGTCGTGATTACGTGTATTGTCGTGACCACGGTAAAAATAGAGACGAATAATACATTCATCCGCTTTCCCCTGTAAATGACAATCATAGCGCCCGGCCAAACCAATAAAAAAAACAATCTCGACTTACCCCCTTTTCCTTCCAGTATGCGTAGAGCAGACGTCGGCGGTGTTCGAGCAGCTGTGCCGGCTGGTGAAGTGCGTGGTGAACCCGGGCGACTGCGGCTCGGCGGAGCGCTGCGTGCTGGCGCAGCTCCACGACTTGTACAAGGCGGCCGCGCACCTGTGCCACGCGCCGCACGCGGACACCTTCGCCAACGCCTACCCGAAGATCAAGTTAGTGGACTCACACCAATATTATTTTTAAAAAATAACTTGTTTTTCAAACTCTAGCTCCCATAAGACAGGATTACTGGTACATACATTATGCTTGTTGTTAGAAAAAGTTGAAAGAAAAGTTAAAAGTGTCCGGGATATTTACCTTGTTGTTTTGCTTAATATTGTGAACGATGGTAGTTCGTAATAAAAGACTTAAATATTCCGGACACTTTCAGTTTTCTAATGTGTGAAACCATGATAATAATGCTGCTAAAAATCGATTTTATTTATTTATAAAAGGCAAATATGTTATAAGCGCGTACTCATTGCGACACAAAGATGCCCATATGTGGGCGGGCACTTTGTGATATAGTACTCTTTAATTGGCTTGCAATTACTCTTTAATTAAAAAATGCACGGCAGACTTAAAACGCAAATTACTATGAAGGTAACACAATTTCCCCTGTTACGTTACACATTTACGAGACACTCGACAGCACCACTAAAAGTTGTCGAAGAGGAGCGCTCTAAGCAAAATATATTCAAGCGTACAGACACACACTCTAACGCCTTCATACATACCCAATCACAAACACAGATGCCCAATCCCATATACAAAAGCGATCAATTTAAGTTAGGCTGTAGGTTGAATGCCATTGTAATTATGGAATAGCTCCCTTTAATCTATATTTATTTTGTTACAGACAAGCCCTCTATTCACCTCTTCAGCCAACACCATCTAATTATCCATATAATCCACAATTTTTAAGCGAGTTTTTCACAAATCCCCGTAAAGGTAAGGTTATTAATATTCAGCATTTTACTTATTCGATTTTGTCTACTATCCAACTTGTGTGTATTCATTGCTGATTTATAATTTTTTAGGCAAAATCGAGATAGCATGGGCACGCCAAGTGGCTGAGTCGCCCG
The DNA here is from genome assembly GCA_039566165.1 of Maruca vitrata. NCBI lineage: Eukaryota > Metazoa > Arthropoda > Insecta > Lepidoptera > Crambidae > Maruca > Maruca vitrata. The sequence continues at coordinate 11,428,330 of CM076912.1, read as the reverse complement.
CTAATAGATACAGTTTTGTATGCTCTGCGATGCTCGCAGTATGCCGTGAAGTAGACAACGATCGGTAAGTTGTACATTTTATGAAATCAAATTTATTATGGATCTGTGATATACAAAGTCCACAAGATACTTGTGTAGTCTCAGCCAGTGTCGTAACTAGCCTTTTATGTGCTCGCTGCGAGCTTTCAAAACTACGCCTTTGAGAATTGAAAGAAGATACTGGTAAAATATGCGCCACTCCAGGAGCCAGCCCTCAGCCTGGGTACCGCCCTAGTCACGGCACTGGGACTCACTAAGCTCAAGCTTGCCTCCGCGTACAGAGTAGTGTTGTCTGCAGAGTGTTTTTGTAATGTTAGATTCTTTAATTTGGTGCGCCACAACAGCGTACTCTCTGGAGGCATGTCAGGAAGATCAGCGTCGTGGAGTCTGCGATTCCAAGGCATATGCTGAAGGCATACTTTTTTAGTGGCACACTTTAAAATTGTTTCTTATGTTTTACTATTGTTATTAGTATAAGTTATTTTTGTGGTCACTAAATAAACGTTTTCTTTCTTTCTTTCTTTCAGAGTGAACGAGCTGGGCGTGCTGTGCGCGGAGATGACGGCGTGGTGCAGCGGGCTGGCGGCCGAGTGGCTCGGCGCGCTCGTGGCGCTGTGCGGCGCGCAGCACTATCCACAGGTAAGCGCATACATCATACCTATTCTTACAACTGTGTATACAATATTTGATCATACCATAATGTAGGTAATGGGACATTTTATCGATATTAAACCACTATTATCAACCATTCTAATGGAACGGATTGACGTTTTTGAATGTGCATCCGAATTGATGATTTGGATGAGTAGGCCAAATCCAAATTGTATTCGTCAAGAACTTAAAACCTAAATTACTTAAAAGATTTGTGAATACACATACATACATACAATCACGCCTTTTTCCCAGAGGGGTAGGCAGAGATCACTTTCAGCGATCCACTTTTCACCTCTGTGGGAAACGTGACGTGACGGGTTGTGGACCACGTCGCCGCCATTCTGCTTTGTGCATTGTTTTAACAAGGTCATTGCGTTCCCACGAGTAGCAAGGATATATGATGGGGGAAGGAAAAGGGGAGGAAGGATACTATCGCCTCGGATGATTTGGACTGAGTCGATAGTAGCTCGAGGAGCCGGAAGATTTGTGAATGTGTTCGATTATTTCTGTTGACTATCCATCGATTCGAATTAATAAATCAAAGTAGTTTAACGCGACGATACTTAAATGCATCAATGCGATGTATCCAATAGCTTGTCTTATCTCAATATCCTCTACAACAACTCTGGTAACAGTGCTACAACTATCTAACTTCAAAAGCAATTGATATAAGTATCGTCACTATGCTTCACCTGTGTTGGTTCCCGCAGGCCGCGCCGCACGCCGCGCCGCCGCCGCTGTACCCGGACCTGCTGCACCACCGCGACCTGCACGACGCGGCCGCGCACGACGCCCTAGCCGTCTTCACCTGCATACTTGTTGGTAAGATGGTTTAATAATAAAATCTTTAAATATTAGTATAAATATTAGTATAGAAAGTCTAAAATCATAAATACAATCTTTATTAGAAAACTTAGCTCACAATATTAGATCTTAAAATCCACATTATATTTATGATTGGTTTAACTAATTACTGATCCTGATGATGATCAGCATTATTTTGCTAGTACTATCGGAGTACTTGGCGGTCGACCACCTATAAGGTGAAAATCGCTTGGCGCTTATACGTCTGTCAGAGCAAGCCCCGCCCAAATTGTGGTTCGAGAGCCTGCAAGAATTTTTCAGTAGGTATATGAGGCAAGTTGAAAACTTGTCCTATACCTTTAATATTATAACTCAACACAAAACCGCAGACCTGGCTGAGTACCGGGGCTAAACCAAACCCCCAATTATTCTTATTTTAAAATATATTTTACAATCCAAAAAAATATAATTTGTCAGTTCACCTGACAGGTAGAAGTTTCATCGAAATAATTTGTCTTACAACGTGAGTCTTATTTTTTAGTTATAAATAAAAAGATGTTAAATATTTTTGGGGGTTTGCTTTAGCCCAGCTACTCACCAGGCAGGTCAGCAGTGTCGTGCTGAGATATAATAGGAGAGGTACAGGATAAGTTTTCAGCTTGCCTCAAATACCTACCAAAAATTCTTGCTAGCTCTCCTACTATTGGAACGTTTTTGCTTGGATTTTGACAGTTTTTCTTTAAGTGCTCTTCTATTGGCCAGTGGGCGGGGCTAATGGCGTTTAAAGAAATCTATTTGAAAAGTGTACTTTTGTAATAGCACATTGAGCTCGAAGTATTTTTATTTCAAATAGTGGTCCCGGCGAATTTCATCCCGCCAATACTGATTCATATTTTCTCATTGAAACCTTCTCTGGACTACGACGAACATTTTAAAACCAATATTACCGAAATCGGTCCGGGCATTCTCGAGTTTTAGTCAGACTAACGAACAGCAATTCATTTTTATTTATAAGAAGATAAGACTAGGTGGGTGGGGAAAGCTTGGCGTCCACTGGCTGACTTCAGGTGCACTGCGAAATGCGTTTAACTATCTTTGTATAGAAATAAGACAAAGGCGTTCATAAATCTTGACGTCGCCGTACTATTGCCCGACTTCAGGCACACAAAATGCGTTCTATCCGCAGCATGCAGCGTGTCGTGTGTGTATGAATTCCGTCCGATGAGAATACGTTTAGTTCTTACCAAAATTTTAGCTAATTGCGGCTTATCGCAATTCGCACAACGCTCACTACATTCATATCAATCAGCGCCATCTCTTAACGTGTGTTGAAACTTTCTCCTCTCAACTGTCTCCTATTCCAGCTCGCCACTGCTTCTCGCTGGAGGACTTCGTGCGTCACGCGGCGCTGCCGTCGCTGGTGAAGGCGTGCGGCGGCGCGGGCGTGACCGGCAACCCGGCCAACGCGCCCTCGCCCGACACCGGCGCAAGGCTCACCTGCCATCTGCTGCTACGCCTGTTCAAGACAGTGGACACCCCGCAGCCGGGTGAGTGTAGTCTCAATGGCACATATCAAGCAGGTTTCGCTAACCCCAACCAACAGTTGGCGATCTCAAAGAAGCTCCGTACTAATTTCGGTGTCTGATATATAATTCTTTGAAGCAACAAAAAAAAGTTTGTCTGTCGTTTTGATTTAACACATTGTTTTTTGTAACCACCCAAGGGAGAATCTAGACAATGGCTGACAAAGAGGTAGTTTACCCTTGCCTTTTGCTTTTAATTCTATTACTTTACTTGTGTCTGTTATTTGTATATTTGTGTATTCCACTGTTATTTATTTATTTTATTATTATTAAAAAACCGTCAAACAGTTCTGATATACGTATCAAGTGCAGTAGGTAATTTATCTAGAAATCGGAATAATGTATTTTGATATAAGTATCCGTGACACAAGTGAAACTACTTAGCTTACCTCTAAATCCTATTTATTATTTATCCTAACCCAACCATGTCCTCTTCCGTTAGGGGTGCGTGGCATCCGCTCCCCCGCAAGTCGTCGATGACGAGGCTACTCCAAGCCATCATCGTACGTCGGTTAGGATAAAAAAATGCCCCTCTTCCTTCCAGGTCTGTACTCGGTGTCGACGTCGCCGGGCCCGGGCGGCGCGGCGGCGGGCGTGCGGCTCTCGTGCGACCGGCACCTGCTGGCCGCCGCGCACAAGAACATCGGCGTCGGGCCCGTGCTGGCCACGCTCAAGGCGATACTCAGTGAGTGGACACCAACATTAGTTATTAACAACAGAAAAAGAAGCAGTTTTTTTACATGTTAATTTTTCGTCTTGAGAGAAGAAAGAAGTTCAATTAGTAGTAAATTTAGATTAACGTGAAGTAAATACTACTAATTGAACTTAACCAAATATATGTTAAATTCTATTACTCAAAACCTAACCTAATCAAAAATGAGTTTTATTCTTAAAACGATGCTTCTTCTACAGTAGTACGCCGATTATCCGAATTAATAGGGACCGGAATATCATCGATCGGATAAACTGGTCATCAAGAAAAACGTACTACTCTCAATCTAGGATCGATTCGGACAATCGGCGTTCTTATGATTTTAATAAAATATTAGAAAGCTTAATCTTATGAGTGGATGATACCATATTACAATCCATCGCATGATATTGCAAGTCCAGAAACGTTATTCATATATTTTTAGGTTAGTATTTTTAATCCGTGTTTGTTTAAGTTAATCGTAAAACATTTTCAAATAGCTATCTTAATAAAAAACGTGTTATCGAACAGTGGTAGGAGACTCCACAGCCCGCGACGGCGGCAAGCCGGGCGGGAAGAAGTCCTGCGAGCTCTCGCACATCCTGGGCACCAGCGACGCCGTGCCCACTGATGCGCAGCTCGACCTTATGTCGTGAGTTCACCGTTATACACCTTATACCCTAGATTATAAGATACATTATAATTTGCGTAGTTTGAGTTATTTTTGCGAGATTCGATTCTGAGTAAAGATCATGTTATTTAAGAGTGACTTCTAAATTTTGATATGCAGTGCAATGTGGCGGTAACGGTGCATATGATTGTAAAATAATTATTGGTTTCATGACAATGTATTGTTTTATAGTCATGGAACAAAATTGTTTCAAAAGTTGTTTCATAATTCAAAGTTAAATGAAATTGAAATAGATAATTGTTCTAAATGTTGTATATTTGCAGGAAACCGCTGCGTTACATTCAGTTCATTATAATCAAAATTTATATTTTTAAGCCATGACAACTTATGTTTATATTTTGTGTTAAACAGCTGTTTTTTATTCTTAGGATGGTAGAATCAGAAAGTGGGGGCCATAGAACTCCTAGGTTTGTTTTTTTATTATTGAGTTTCACGGTTGCACATGTCACGGTACCCCTAGCTTCACCCGCGGACGCCATCTCACGACGTCACCCGCTTGGCTTTCCTTCATGTTGTGTTGCTAACTCCATACTTCGTGTCTGTTTAATGTGATCGTTACCAAACACACACCTGTCTATCCTTTCTCATGCTCCTCTCAATGGTTCACACTGGACACAAATACTTCTTTGGTGCCACCCTTCAATGTGTTTGCATATATCACTGATGTATAGCAGATTTCGTTCAAACTAATGTCATAACCATAATTTATACTGTAATCTTATGGAAAAGTGCAACTCTAATGGTTTCTCATTTAATCAACGGGGGTTCTTGATTGTCATTAATAACAGTTATTTGTATCTCACCACATGTTTTAATAATATATGTGTTTACTTATTTCGTGTATAATTACTTCCCCGAGCGTATAAAGGTTACCTGCGTTCTTTTGGGAAACTGCTTAAAATTTCACTGTTCAAAACTAACAAACTTGACATTGTAAAAATTAAACAATTGTGTTAATATGTATATTGGTTTGGGACATTGAAATTTTATTTTATGTCGGCTTTCTATATGTTATAGAGATTTGCTAGAGATGTTAATATATCGCTTTAATTTAATCCAAATAAATCTCACACTGTATAACATAAAGACTACTTAGTCCATATCGAAACACTTTGACATTTTAGCGACTCCTTTCGTCAAATTAAAATTTGTCATCACTTCACATAGTGCATAATACGGATATTCAATTTCGTGCTCCGTTATGCTATGAACATTGTTAGTGAAATAAAAGTGACTAAATATTCACACTGCTAAATCTAAAGTGAGAACTCATAATGAATTGTCTCTAGACTGTCAATCTTAAATCATAAAAGTCGTATAGAACTACATATTACACGCGACCACATCCACGTGTTCACATGTTAATCCTAATTGTATAACACAGAGTCATTTTCGCATTTATAAAGTGGAAATTTATGTTAAATATTAGTCTTTATCGTGGGTCTACACGCGATATTAGTAGTAGCAAATACTAGCTAAAAAGCTAAAGCTAATTACTGCCCGACGTTCCGACTGAGTTACACCAATCATGGTCGCTCGAAACCATAAAGACTTATATTTAGTGTAATAGAACGCGAATGTCTAAAATCTTACGTAGGAAAACTATGTTGACTGAGCCACTTCAGATCTAGCAGTCCAATACGTATTTTACAAAAGTCCGCTTCTTACCGTATCTCCAATACACCAGTGCTATATACTAAACTTGGTCGGGTACAGGGGCAGCGGTGGCGTCGGGTCGACGCTCCTGGACTCGTCGCAGTCCCTGTCGTCGCTCGCGCGGCGCGTGCTGGCCGAGATATGCTCCGAGGAGTGGGTGCTGCAGAAGTGCCTGCAGAACCCCGACGAGCTGTACCAGCCGGACATGCTGCTCGACTCGATGCTCACACCGAGGCAGGCACAAAGGTCGGTTGGTCACGAGATTTTTTTATTTAGCCTGTTCTGTCCCACTGCGGGGTAAAAGCCTCCCCTAACTCATTCCAAAGCTGTCGGTTTTCGGCCAAGGCCCACCAGTTCCTCTCATGGGCATGGTTTATTTTAATTTATGGGGAAACTAATATGAACGCCAGTTCTGAACATATGTAGAATAGAAATTATTTTATTTGGATAACATAATTTATGTATGTGTATTATTTTTGTTTTACAAGGTTACTGCACATGATATGCTATCCCGATTCTGCGAGCCACACACATCCAGATTTAGACCAAAAGACTATGATAACTCGCTTGTTAGAGGTAAGGATTCGCTCTTTTTTTGCATACAGATTAAGTCAAAATTCATTATTCTCATATTAAATATGTTTTAATCAATTGATATGCTTTGTCAACTATTGAAATGGATACGGTGTGGCCAGTAACAGTAACCGCTTCGTATTTTTTTTATTCAGAACTTGGAGCAATGGTCCCTGCGCATGTCGTGGCTGGACCTGCAGCTGATGTTCAAGCAGTTCCCGAACGGCTCGTCGGAGCTGAGCGCGTGGCTGGACACGGTGGCGCGCGCCGTCATCAACGTGTTCCAGCAGCCCGCGCCGCCGCCGCCCGACAAGGACAGGTATGGTGGTTTTTTTAAAGTTACGTCTTTGGCTGCTACAAGGCCATACAGCTCAAACATTACTTCATAATAAACCTTACTCTTAACCTTAAAATATATTATTTCATGGTGAGTGTACTGAACTTTACCACAATCATTAAAAATGTAAAATATAGTTCGCTCTTGCGCCCCCTGTAGTGATGTATCAAAATCATTATTATTGACAAGAGTTTGACCTTTATGTTGTGTCTAACCTTCGAAAGTAGTGAAATATTCCGACCATAAATACGTATGTTATGTTTTTCTTACATCTATTAAAACATTAAATGCTTATGGCACGCTTCAGGCGGGGTACGGGGGGGCGCATGAATACGAATTTATTCGAATTTTAAATTAACATTAGAGCTTTAAATAGCATTAATTAAAAAAATGCTTACTGTTTTTTTTTAATTTCCATTTTTATTCAATTTTTCATATTGATGACGTTTGTTTGTTTGTTTGTTCGCGTGTCCCAGAACGGGCACGGACCGCAGCGTGGTGAGCACGAGCAAGTGGTCGGAGTCGGTGTGGCTGGTGGCGCCGCTCGTGGCCAAGCTGCCGCCCGCCGTGCAGGGCCGCGTGCTCAAGCAGGCCGGACAGGTGATATACAACACTTTAACTCTTTAAATTTTTCATTTGGTTTTGGACCTTATGTCCAGTGAGTAAGGTCCACAATTTGGTTGGAATATAAATCCCTCTGCCCGGTTAACCTATATTCTATGCTTACACCTATACAATACTTTAACCCTTTCACATTCTTCATTGGTTTTGGACCTTATGTCGAGTGAGTAAGGTCCACAATTTGGTTGGAATATAAATCCCTCTGCCCGGTTAACCTATATTCTATGCTCACACCAATTTAGGTATGGCTTCCTTCGTCTAAGAATACCTTCAACATAATGTATAAAAAGCTTTAGTGATTGCCTCTGTAGAAAGACAATCACTATTAGTACAATCACCATTTATTTACATTCTTACCCAAGACATATTAATTACTTCCGAATATGTGCTGGCATTGCACAATTTTCTTAGAGAGTATCGGAGTTTACTACTACATGTTGTTTGGTAGATACTGGAGAGCGGTTGGGGCGCGGGATGCAGCGGGAACTGCTCCAGCGGCGGCGGCGGCGGCGGCGGCTCGCACCGCGACTGCAAGAGCCACCAGAGCCCGAGCTACAAGGGGTAAGTGCCCACTAACCTATAGAAAATGACCATTATAAAGTCTACACTAAATACTAACCTAGTTGCCGAATAGATTCATTGAAGTGCAGGCTTAAATGTGTAACAATATTGAGTGTGTTGTTTCGAGTTCGTATGAAGTTACTGACTTCTTCAAACATTTACTACATTTTAGCGACATTTTTCAAGGCATTCGGCCCGAGATTTTTTCAGGCTCTTCGTAGAAATTAGAATAATTTGATATCATGAAGATTATTTCATGTAAGCATTATTACAACTCTTGTTTAACCGCATGATAACTGGCTATATTATCGTAGTATTGAAATAATGTGTATGACGTCGCCGTAACTTTATCAGTGAAACAGTATTGAACGTCACGCGGTCCCGAATAGAGGCTATGGTCTGACCCAAATCAAAAGCTAAAATAGCAAAATTATTTCATTATAGTGTGTCTTTAGATTTTACAAGTAAATGAAAACGATTTAGACTGTATCGTACATTGTGTATAACAGACCTATGCTTTTCTTTTTATTATATCAGACTACTTCAATGCTTTTTACTGTTATTATTTTTGATGATTTGCTTAGAATTCCGTTTGACGAAGCATTTCTAATCTTTAGGTATTGCTGTGGAGGGAAACAAATCAAGTGAGCTAGCGCACTGACTATTTATACTTAAGTACGGTTCACGAGATGAGATTAAATACTATCACAATTTTTCATTATGTATTTTATGGTATACCAATACAATATAATGTACATAACGAATTTTATGTTCATGATCCCAAACAAAACTGAAATGTAAATCGATATTAAACATGTAAACAGTGTAGTGCGTAAAGTACTGAAGTATTGTTTCCCAAAATTTCATAAATATAATATTTTGTGAATTGGAATTTATATTTTATTAGCGTTGATTTGTTAGAACTGCTCGTACGTTTTAGATTAAACATTATTTAATATCAATTCAATTTTATTGCCAAATATTATATGCAAACGTTGGAATTAATTTACAAAAAAATAGTCATATTGTATGCCTTCAGTTCGGAATGAATAACCCCAATCAGTTCTCAGATTAGTATGCGCTGGAAGGGCTACTTTTAAATTACAAATAATTCTTACTGTGTTCGAAATACAAGCTCAAATGTATTTGACAATAACTGTTTACATGTTTACGTAGAACCAACATAATAATACACAATCCCAACACCACTCATCTCGTCTCCTGAATCGTGCGCCGCCTCGACCCAGTCTATAGTACCATCTATACATCGCAGGTCTGCCGGCGGCGGCGGCGGCGGCAAGCGCGGCGTGGGCGGCGGCGGCGCGGGCGCGTGCGGCTGCGGCGGCGGCGGCAGCGTGCGCCTAGCCAACGAGCCGCTGCTGTCCTTGGTGCTCACGTGCCTCAGGCACCAGGACGACCAGAAGGTATGCAAGGATAGGGAAGGAGGCAGGTGTGATTTGGAACGAGAAATAAACTTGCATGATTTAAAAAATGATACTTAAACATACAGTTATCTTAAAGTATGATCGGCCGGTGTCTCTTTTTAAGCTCGAGGTGGCCAGGAGACACCGCTCTTCCATATAATATCTAGTTAACAGAGTGAAAACAGTACCTCTACCAGTGAACAACAGTTTGTGTGTGATGTGTGTTTACTTTTCAAAATTCATAATTTGAAATACCTATAAAATTTTCACCAATTTTGTTTATCAGAGCCTTTGGCGTTGAGCTAAACTTATGTTTAATCTTGTATGTACGAGTATATATTCTTTATTAAGTTCAGATCCATTCTTTAATGACGTTTGACGACCGTCCTCGAAAATATATTCATTAAAAGCGAAAATATTTACTTCTTAACCCTGTTAAATTCATTTTCATCTCTATTGAAATCTCATAAGCTATGTAACATAATGTCATAACATTAGATTTTTTGATGCCACTACTACCACCTTCGGCAACGACAGTTTAAATAAATAAATAAATATGACACAACATCACATACATTGACCTGATCCCGTGGTAAGTAGCTTAAGCACTTGTGTTACGGAAATCAGGATCAACAGTGGATACACAAATAAACTTAAATATATTTAATAATACACCCAGACATGGAACAAATACCGATGTTTGTCACACAAATATTTGTCCCGAGTGGGAATCGAACCCACGACTCTTGGAACCGTAGGTTTTGAACCTGAGTCACTAACCACTGTTCCAACGAGCCAGTTAAAAGTTTAGCCTATGTATCCAATGTATCCGAATCGGTATCGAAACAAAACACCCTACCGAGTGTATCCCCACGTGTTCGCAGCAAGAGAGCCTGCTGAGCTCGATCCACGCCCAGCTGCAGCATTACCTGACCCACGCTCGGGACCACGAGCGCGCCGCGGCCGGCGACTGGCAGGACGAGGCGGCGCCCGAGGCCCTCCAGCTACGCTTCTCCCTCGCCGGCGGCATGTTCGACGCCATCCGACGGTCCTACCAACTCATCTCCGACTGGGCCGTCTTGCTGACCCAACTTGTCGCCCATCAGCTCCTCGACGCTTATAATAACAGGTATTTGCAGGCTGTTAGAGGGTGGGGAGAGTTAAGCAATAGTAAGGGGAGGGGGAAGATATAGTGTATTTTAACTGTCTCATCAATAGTTTTCATTAGTGTGATAAATCCCTTAACAAATCGCATTTACTTTTATCACATTTCCAATGAACAGTCTGATAGGTGTCGGTACATGGTATAACGAATAAATTATAAAAATAGATGAATACGTATATCATAAACTTTAGTGTGTTTTGTGTCCACGAGTTTCCACCATTATGTAAAAAGTAACAGTCTAATCCATACTATGTGTTGTTTACTATCACTAAGCCAGTTACCTACTAGCGACTTGTAATATTGGTGCACTTATGAATTATTCCTTGTTCGGTGTCTCACTATCCACAGATGCACAGATGAAGTCATACTTTATTGTACACATACATAACAATAACAACAAATTGATTCGTGTTTGTACAAGAAGTCTGTATCAAGTTCTTCTATTTTTGCATAAAGTATCTGTAACTCGCTAGTATGTATCCGGCGGTACCCATACAGCTATTTGACATCGGAGAGGCCCACTCGCCGCGCCATCGCTTCATCGGGAGGCGGACATCATCATAAGCTACCCAGCAAGTCGTCCATGCGATCATGATCATACCATACAGCTAACGGGCGAGGGTGGATCCAGGGTGGTTTCTGCTTCTCACACGCCATTTCATCAATTTGAATTATAACGCATTACCTTTTACAGTAACGTGGCTACATAACTAAACACATATCATTAGAAGCGACACTGTCAACTGATGCACTAAATAATATAGTACACTTACATGATAATATGGCTAAGTTAAATTAGATTTTGACACCCGGTTTAAGGTTTTCATTACTTTTCATCCCTTAGATCATTAGCATTTGTTTGCTACTTTGTTAGAGTGAAGTATGTTGTGTAAAATTTATTAAAAAATACACTTACACAAAATTTTGCCTCCATTTCGTCCACGGAAGGTTAAAAAAATGTAAAATAAAAAACGATCTAAGCTAGGCGGTTTACACAATTGCGAAATAGTGCAATAATTCTGTCAAAGTTAAGCGTTTCGTCAGACTTCTAGCACACAGTACACAAATCACCAGTACGCCACCTTGGATCCGCCGGCCCTGCATGGCGACGACTTGCCGCGTAGCCTGGCTGCCGGGACGGCGCACTGACCACGTGTTAACTTAGTCTGTGTCGCAGCAACCTGTTCACGACACTGATCGACATGCTCGCCACGCTCATACACTCGACGCTCGCGGACGGCGGCGACGACAACAACCGCAAGCACTACCAGAACCTGATGAAGAAGCTGAAGAAGGAGCTCGGGGACCGGCACGGGCCGTCCGTGCAAGCCGTGCGACAGCTGCTGCCGCTCTCCAAGAATACTATCATCGAGGTTCGTAGCAAACCAGCATAGAGATGTGCTCAGTAGGTACCACTAGCAAACATGTGCCTACTATATAGAGTAAATATGTTCAAACTGAACTTGCGATACGATTACCTATTATTATTCTATCCTTACTAATATTATAAATCCGAAAGTAACTCTGTCTGTCTGTTACGCTTTCACGCATTGAGTACTGGACCGATTTATAGTCCAGAGCCTAGGAAAGGTTATAGGCTACTTTTTAACCGACTGCGCTATAAGGAAGTAATGTTTTACCCGTTAAACGTCTCTACGCGGACGAAGTCGCGAGCGGAAAAACGTACTTGTTATGTGGTTGTCACAAATATTTAATAAGTTTATTCGAACTTTTATTGTATTTTAAAAGTAATATTTGTTTTAGGTCATCGCTTGTGAACCACTCGGTTGCCTGGTTGATCAGAAGGGGAACAAAATTACCGGATTTGACAGCGATAAGAAACAGGTAATTTTACTCATAACACACAATGCACACTATGCAATATCATCAGAATCCAATAGCTTAACATACATTTGCGTCTCAGGGTCTACGGCTAACGGACAAGCAGCGTGTGTCGTCGTGGGAGCTGGTGGAAGGCGGAAGAAACCCCGCTCCACTGTCGTGGGCGTGGTTTGCCGCCACTAAGATCGAGAGGAAACCGCTAACATATGAAAATGCACATAGGTATGTATTTGTTGTCATTCCTCAATTAAATTATTCATTAGGTACAGAAACTCCTTATAAAAAAACTACTTTTACATTAGATAGACATGATGAATGATGTAGACATACCATAATTCCTTTTTGCATTCTTTCTTTCAGACTTTTGAAATACCACACGCATAGTTTAGTGAAGCCTCTGAGTTACTACTTAGAGCCTCTGCCGCTGCCGCCCGAAGACCTCGAGACGAATGACAGCAAGCAAGTAAGCGTGAGTACCCCACAATTTTTGATTCTAACTCTTAGAAAAATATATTATTATAAAACTAAATACTTGTGCCTATGTCAAATGCTCACAAGTTTTTGTTATGTCCATACATTCCACAAATCTACTTGTGAATACTCTTTTGATAGTTGTTTTTTTTTTAACAGGATAACGGAAGTCTTGACTCAAGCCCCACTGGAGCGGGCAAAGGAAGGTCGCGGTCGGCTCCGTGCAAAAAGATCAAGAAACAGAAAGTCACTACTCCGGTACGTATTTCTGATTTGATGTAATGTGACTTCACGCTGACGTAATCGCGAGCGGAAAGTTATAATGGGGATGACGCCTGTGTGAAAATTATATTATTCTATTTAGTTACTAATAGAAAAATATGAGACTTGTATCTTTTGGTTTTAGAATTGATTGTAAATTTGATAATATAGCTAGCTCATCAAACTTCTGGAGTTGGGTGCTTGTGCACTCTTAGGCAAAAAAATACCACAAAGCGACGTTATCCAAAACTGCTAAGCACTATCTTCATAATTTCTTGTTAAACAAAATATAAAATACGAGTACAATATTTTGAAGTAATCTAACTAACGGACTAAAATGATATTTTTTGTCGTCTAGCTGTCATAGGTATAACATAAAACTATCTTTACGGCCGCGTGAAGTCGTTCATAGCGGAAAAAAATCCTCTCGGACTCGGTTATAATCCTATTTTCGAATGGAACATCATTGCTGCTATTATAGTCGCTAATAAATACAATATTTGTCCAGACCAATGGCAGCAGCGGGCCGGGCAGCAACGGCAGCGCGGGCGGCATGGCGGCGGCGCCGGCGCAGCAGCCGCAGTTCATGCAGCAGCAGCAGCAGCAGTGGTTCCCGCCGCCCGGGCAGAACTACTACAACCCGCCAGGTGAGACCGGCTCTGACGTCCAACGCTAGACTTATAAGCTTCCAGATAATCTAATATTTTTTAAGAGTTTTGTCAAAGCTTTAACAAAATTAAAACTTTATTTTCTTTGCATTTTACATCTTACTTTTTTGAATCTTTCAACTTACCTCGTAGAAGTACTAAAAACCATATATTTTTAAAAATATTCGTATTCCCAAAAGAAAGATAAAAAATGTGCATCGGTTATTAAAGTGAGACAAATATGACCAGTTTATATCCAGTATACCGGGGCTATCCGCGCGCGAAGCTATGACGTCATGATGAATCAATATTAAACCTATGACCTTTACAGCTGGCGTGAGTCCCCGCGGGGTGGCGCCGCCGTCCAACACACAGTCGAAGCAAGCGCTCAGCAACATGCTGCGGCAGCGGCTGCCCTTCAACCAGATGACGCAGATGCCGGTAACTACATACTTATACCAATCTTAACGAGTTGATAGTCCACCACCCACTTAGGAGCTGTAACAAAACATATACATTATGCATGAACGATCAAATTAGTAAATTCTAGATTGCTGATGTATTTCTTTTTTCTTATTCCGGTGTAACCATGTGATCATCAATGTACTTTAGTGGAGCCGAAGGCTCACCCTTAAAAAATGGGCTTCATATTTACTCACTTACAATAATTACATACAATAATATGCATACTTTTACTTATTGTAAGTATAAGATTTGAATTTGAATTGAATTATCTGGCGCCGCCCACTCACGACCATGATTGGTGTAACCCAGTCGAAACGTCGGGCTGTAAGTATCTATGTAATTACTACTCCTAATATCGCGTGTAGACCCATAAAGACTAATATTTATTGTAATTATGTCCAATTCTCTATATGTGGTTGAATTATACTTAATGTTAAATCATGTCACTTTGTCGCAATTCCACTTCCACTTTATCTGTACAGCAGGGCGGCGGGTACCCGGGCGCGCCGCACGCGCGCGGCCCGTTCCCGCGGCAGCCCATCCGCCAGATGCAGCCCAACCAGATGGGGCAGATGCAGCCCACGTGAGTCGCACATACTACATGCCTTACATAATGAAAATAAATAAATAAATATTACAGAACTTTATATATGTCACCGTAAAATTGCAAATAAGGATAGATTGCAATCTATCTCGCGAGATTGTGAACTATAGAATAATTGTGAACTATAGTTCACGGTTGACTTTAAGGCCGACCAATCAGCGACAGCCTTCGGACGACTGTCCTAAGGCTGTCCCTGATTGGTCGGCTATAGGCTATGCCTATAACTGACATCATTGACAAGTGACATATTTAAGATCGCAATTTATCAGTTTCACTTCGATAGATTGCAATCAGATGAATAATCACACGATAAATTGTAAGCATCATGTTATGGTTCACAATTATTCGACAGTTCACAATCTCGCGAGATAGATTGCAATCTATCCTTATTTGCAATTTTACGGTGACATATACATTGATCTGATCCCGTAAGTAGCTTAAGCACTTGTGTTACGGATATCAGAATCAACAGTGCATACACAAATATACTTCATGACACACCCAGACACGGAACAAACGATCGTCACACAAATATTTGTCCCGGGTGGAAATCGAACCCAGTCTCTTGAAAGCGTAAGTAGTGAACCTGGGTCACTAACCACTGTTCCCCCGAGCCTGTCAAAATCAATTAAATTTAAACTTTTCTTTCTGATATGGCGATGAAGACTCTAGAGACTCGTAAGATCTATATTTTGTAGAAATATATAGTGCTGAAATTATACACTAAATGTGCACAAACACCGTCGGGACTTTCTTGGTAAACAGACTTTTAATCTCAAAAGTTAAAAAGTGTTTACCAGACGCTCATTCTGTAAGAAAAAACACGTCAGTTGTCTTAGGTTAACTTACTAATTAAACTCCACACTTCACAGTCAAATGAATCCAATGGGTGCCATGAGCGGAATGGGTCCGATGGGCCAGATGGGCGCAGTGCAGATGCAGGGACAAATGGGCGGCGGGCAGATGGGAGCGAGCCAGATGGGCCAAGGACAGATGGGACAGGGCCAGATGAGCCAGGGCCAGATGGGAGGCATGGGTGGGCAGATGTTCAGCGGACAGTACGCCAGCATGCAGCAGGGGTACGGCGGGTACGGACAGCAGATGATGCAGGGCGGTCAGCAGCAAATGATGAACCAGGTACGTTGATATCATCAACAATCATCATTTACGATGTCTTACGAAACATTTCAGAAATAAATTCACTGATAGCAAAAACAAAGTTAGAACCAATAAAAATTAAACAATTTTTATAGGGCATGGGACAAGGCGTAAACCAAATGGGACAGCAAGTCAACCCCATGAGCCAACAAGTGAACACTATTGGCCAAAACGTCGGGCAGATGAACCAAGGCGTCGGTCAATCGGGACAGATGCCTCAGGGCATGGGCCAAATGGGACAGGGGATGGGGCAGATGGGTCAGCCGATGGGGCAGATGGGACAAATGGGCCAAAGCGCCGGTATGACCGGCATGAGCAGCCAGGGAGGATCCATGGGACCGCAAGGGGGTAACGCTATGGGTGGATTCCCTGGACAGCAGACATTCCAACAGGTAATTAATTTTTATTTACATAATACTTATAAAACATTGCAACACAAGTAATATCTGTATATTTTATTAGTGTTTATTCTTATTATACGTCATATGTTCTTTACAGAATATGATGGGTGGGCGAGCAAGTCAAGAAGCATATCTACAACAAAGGCAAAATGCCCGTCCACAATACATGCAGGTACGCCTTGTACCCATAACTAGCATTAAGATAAGTATTCATCGAAAATACAGTCCTTGTAGTTAATAGTATGATTGGTATATGTTAGCAGGCGCCGAATGTGACGATGGGCGGCATGGGCGGGCCGGCGCCGCCGTACCCGCGCGGCATGCAGCCGCAGAGCGCGCAGTACCAGCAGCAGATGAACCAGCAGCGCATGCGCCAGCAGATGCTCGCCATGCAGCAGCAGCAGCAGGGCCCGCTCGTGCAGCACCTGCAGCGGCAGCCCTACCAGCCGCCCTACTAGCGCACACCGACACCAGGTACCTCCCGCTGCCGGCAGGGAGCTGCACGCGTGCGCCAGCAGATGCTCGCCATGCAGCAGCAGCAGCAGGGCCCGCTCGTGCAGCACCTGCAGCGGCAGCCCTACCAGCCGCCCTACTAGCGCACACCGACACCAGGTACCTCCCGCTGCCGGCAGGGAGCTGCACGCGTGCGCCAGCAGATGCTCGCCATGCAGCAGCAGCAGCAGGGCCCGCTCGTGCAGCACCTGCAGCGGCAGCCCTACCAGCCGCCCTACTAGCGCACACCGACACCAGGTACCTCCCGCTGCCGGCAGGGAGCTGCACGCGTGCGCCAGCAGATGCTCGCCATGCAGCAGCAGCAGCAGGGCCCGCTCGTGCAGCACCTGCAGCGGCAGCCCTACCAGCCGCCCTACTAGCGCACGCCGACACCAGGTACCTCCCGCTGCCGGCAGGGAGCTGCACGCGTGCGCCAGCAGATGCTCGCCATGCAGCAGCAGCAGCAGGGCCCGCTCGTGCAGCACCTGCAGCGGCAGCCCTACCAGCCGCCCTACTAGCGCACACCGACACCAGGTACCTCCCGCTGCCGGCAGGGAGCTGCACGCGTGCGCCAGCAGATGCTCGCCATGCAGCAGCAGCAGCAGGGCCCGCTCGTGCAGCACCTGCAGCGGCAGCCCTACCAGCCGCCCTACTAGCGCACGCCGACACCAGGTACCTCCCGCTGCCGGCAGGGAGCTGCACGCGTGCGCCAGCAGATGCTCGCCATGCAGCAGCAGCAGCAGGGCCCGCTCGTGCAGCACCTGCAGCGGCAGCCCTACCAGCCGCCCTACTAGCGCACACCGACACCAGGTACCTCCCGCTGCCGGCAGGGAGCTGCACGCGTGCGCCAGCAGATGCTCGCCATGCAGCAGCAGCAGCAGGGCCCGCTCGTGCAGCACCTGCAGCGGCAGCCCTACCAGCCGCCCTACTAGCGCACACCGACACCAGGTACCTCCCGCTGCCGGCAGGGAGCTGCACGCGTGCGCCAGCAGATGCTCGCCATGCAGCAGCAGCAGCAGGGCCCGCTCGTGCAGCACCTGCAGCGGCAGCCCTACCAGCCGCCCTACTAGCGCACACCGACACCAGGTACCTCCCGCTGCCGGCAGGGAGCTGCACGCGTGCGCCAGCAGATGCTCGCCATGCAGCAGCAGCAGCAGGGCCCGCTCGTGCAGCACCTGCAGCGGCAGCCCTACCAGCCGCCCTACTAGCGCACGCCGACACCAGGTACCTCCCGCTGCCGGCAGGGAGCTGCACGCGTGCGCCAGCAGATGCTCGCCATGCAGCAGCAGTCTTCTACACGCTCCGTCTTTCTCCTATTGAGACAATGGAGAATATTCTGAATGTTATAATTTTAACTTTTATGTAGCTTTGATAAACTGAATCGATATGTGTAATTCGTTTCGCCATACAGCCAAAATTGTGAACGTTATACATGTTTAAAGTTTTGACTGTTTGCACTTTTCATACAAAATCAACGTTGTGATATGACGTCACACTACAACATGCAGTACATTAATAAACATTTTTTTCGCAATTTCACGTTCAAAAATATAAATTAATTTTACAAATATTTATAAAAATATTAATGAAAATATAAATTAATTTTACAAATATGTTCATCGTGCCATTATATTTACCATTATGAAATTGTGACAGAGTAACATTCTCTCATTAGATGGTGGCCTGTACAGTGGGGCGACAAGCCATCTAAAGATAAAGATTTAGTGGTAAAAGTTTAAACTGTAGTTGGGATGTAACTAGTTATTCTAAATATATTTTTTGTTCCAGATTAAATCAGCCTGCGACGCAGTTCGCTTCAAGATTAGTACACATTCGCTAAATTAAGTACAATATATCAAACATACAATATTATAACATCGTCTTAGACCCACTTGCAACAATTTCTTCAATACATACTCACAAAAAAACATGTCGACACTTAAAATAATTATGCAAGTTTGTCTAAGTTAAAAAAATAATTTAATTTCCGCGATAAACAAAGATTTATATAGATTGTAATGTATTTATCTACTACTAGTTCAAATTGACTGACCAACAGGTCACAAATGAGTGCCCATTAGTGTCTGAATTTAGGAAAAGCCTTTAGATTAGAATTTAAGAGTAATTTTATACAATTGGAAATAGTATCTGAGATAATGTTCTACATTTTAATATACACAGTATACCAATCAAGTTTTCATTTTGTATTTTTTAAGTTTTGATAATATTATTTGTAATTACAACTTATTTCTTTGAGGAACATTTAGTACTTTGATACCATACATAATGTATTTATATATTTTATATGTTCCTTTCTGTAAACGCACTTTATCGAACCATGAATTAAATAAGAATCTTGCAGTATAAATTTGGTGAATAAATAAATAGTTGAAATAATTAGTAAATAACCATCTTGGATTTACTGATTTTAATGAATATTTGAGTATTGTTTATTAGTTTAAAATCTCATTTTCATGTACTTGGTAGAGTGTGTTTATAGTACAAGAGAGTACTTAGTGTAATGTTAATAAGTAAATAATAAATGATATTAATATCTACAGATCTTTTTATTTATCTAGCCTGTTATGTTCCGCTGCTGAGCAAAGGCTTCCGCTAATTACCTCCTTTTTTATCGACATATAGCTGTAGGGCTACCATGAGTTTAAAACTTACGCACTCGATATCGCCTACGTAAATATGTCTATGAAAACCTTGTACAGCGCCGCTGGTGGTTACGCGAAGAACTAAAATCGGCCGTATGAAAAATATAACTATAGGTTTTTAACGCATGCAGGTACCCTAATGAACGTAAAGCTTACTTGCAACGCGATATTGCAAAATTCATACGGAAACTAGCTGTTTCCGCGACTACATGATTCGCGTGGACTATAGAATTTAACAAATAGTACCACGTAGTTATATATGTCAAATTTAGGCTTGCTAAAATGACGTAGTTAGCCTCTGTTTTGGGACACCTTTAGCACAGATAACATAACTATACAGATACCCCATCCCATACATTGAAACGTAGACATCATAACTCGGGCATCTCACGCGCCATGTCTGTTTTCCGTCTTGCACACCAGATGTCGCTAGAACGAGCGAGCCATTCCCATCCAGTGTAAACGCATGTCGAAAAAGCACATCAAAAGATGTCGCTGTAAAGGCTCCCAAACAGCTTTGACGTCACAGGGTCGCGGAATGACAATACGCACGCGCGAGTAACCGAACCTCACACAAGAGCAGGGTTGCCTCCTTTTAAGGAAAACGTCTCGCGCGCAAAAGGGCTGTTTACTACGACAGTGCGAAAGTGTACCAAAACAATATGTTCGTGAAGTTGATATTGCTTTGAAGCTGCGTGTCACTTGTACAAAAGGAGTTGTGAAGGCCTTTTCGATAGAACAATGATTGTTAGGTAAATTATTTATTAGAACATTTTAATCAATTATTATTATTTTTAGTTATTGTATTGAAACAGCTAAGGTAATTATTAGATATTGGATTAATAAATATTGTTATGTAAATTATTACATAACAATAATAATTTACATCACATTATTTATTAATTCAATATTGATGAGTCATTATTATTGTCGTTTTAATTTAATAAAAACGTCAATAATAAAATAGCAGAGAGCGTGCCGTTAATATGTAACAGCGCCGTGTGCGCGCGGCAGCCCTCTGAGCTTTAGAGCAAGCGCTAGTGATTATATTGTTACGACCACGAGAGACCGTGCAAGCGGAATTAGTCTTATCGTCGTATGGATAAGGTCTATATTCGCTTGCACGATACTACGCTACACACTCTGGTAGGTTGTAGCGAGCTCTAGAGTGTTCTAAAAGTAATAATAATAGTACGACCTTGAGACACCGTGCAAGCGAAATTAGTCTTATCGTCGTATGGATAAGGTCTATATTCGCTTGCACGATACTACGTCACACACTCTGGTCGGTCGGAGCGAGTTCCAGCGAGTTCTAGAAATTTCGATCCCCGCGAGAAGATTCTCGACGCCACGCGAAGAGCTGCGTCCTCACTGGGTATAAAAGCGGGATGTACGACGCGACGGGACAGTTCCGATTTGGAAAGCGAAGCGAATCAGTCTCCTGCGAACTAAGAGTGATCGAGTGCGTTACCTGCGAATAGTTTCAGTGAAATTCAGTGTTTTAGTGTGATTCAGTGCTTTAGTGTAATTTAGTGTTCCGTGTTTAGTGTTGTAATTAAGTGTTTTTAATTGTGTTTTTAAGTGTTTAATTGTGTAATTGTTAGTCGATAAATAAATTAATTGTCTTTTGGTGACTTTTGGCGTATCTTGAATTTAACGTACCCCGTTCCCGCAACAATTGGTGTCAGAAGTGGGATTCAAGATGCCTCTTACACCACGAGAAGACAGTGAGGGTCGAGTAACAAGGAGTCAAAGCGCGGCTTTGCAAGAGGGTGAAGGCACTTCAACGGAGGGATCAATTCAAACATCAATTGGGCCTGTGGAGCTTGCAGACTTATTTAAAATGCTGCAGACACAAGCCCGTCGCCAGGAGGAGCAAGCCCGTCGCCAGGAGGAGCTAAGCAAGAGTTTGTTGGGGGCTATTGAGAAGAAGCACGAAGTATTAGAAAAGCAGATTGATGCTCTCAAAGATGATGTGCTAAGCGTCAAGACCCAACACGAAGATCGACTCACCCAACACGAAGATCGACTCATCCAACATGAAGATCGATTCACCCAACATGAAGATCGATTCATCCAACATGAAGACCGATTCACCCAACACGAGGATCGTCTGAGTCAGGTGGATGCTGAGATGCGACAGCTGCATACCAAGATGGCAAGAGTGGGGACCCGGGGTGCTACGGTAGTGTCGGATTCTCCGAAAATCGAAGTACCCCACTTCGATGGAACGACGTCTTGGGCAGCATTTTGGTATCAGTTCGAGACGGTGGCTAAAGGAAAGGGGTGGAACGAGGAAGAGTCCTTGATAGCTCTGACTCTGGCTCTTCGTGGAGATGCCCTGCTCACGTTGGAAAACCTGCCTTCGGATAACAGAACTTTAGGTGCTCTCCAAAGAGCACTAGAAGGCAGGTACAGCGACAAACACCTGGAACACGCGTATAGAGCACAACTCCGCGATCGACAGCAGAAGCCTGGTGAGAGTCTGCAGCAATGGGCAACGGAAATCGAAAGGCTAGTCAGACGTGCCTACGTGTCATGCCCTACAATGGTGGAATCAATGATCCCGCAAGCTTTCTGTGATGGAATTAGAGACGCAGACGTCAGACACACCGTGAAATTGAGCCATCATCAGACCTTACAGGAAGCACTAGCCCATGCTTTGGAGGTGGAAGCCGTGCGTCAAGACGCTAGAACTCAACGACTTCGGGAGGTTGTGGTGAAGGAAAAACCTTCTTTGGGTCCGATGTGCTATGGCTGCGGCGAGAGGGGTCATATTCGGAGTAGTTGCCCCAGGCAAAGATGGCCGCATAGAACGACAGTAGCGTCCTCTACACAGGTGGACGCAGAAGAGCTGTCAGGAGCCAGGGCCGTGGGGCGGGCGCTGGCTGGCCAACATCGAGCCCCTACCGTCACTGTTTCACAGATTGGTAATGGGAACAATCTTACTGTGGTTGGACAGCTGAACAGCGTAACGTGTCATTTTACTATTGACACCGGTGCTTCAAGAACAATAGTGCGTCCGGAGCTATTGAAAAGGACTATTGTGTGGAATCAGAGACCATCCGTTCAGCTTCAAACAGCAACAGGCCAGCCAGTTACCGTCTTCGGTGAGACGATGGCGAACATAACCATTGGAGAACAAACCTTTGAATACGGCGTTCTCATAGCAGACATCACGGACGACTGCATCATCGGATTAGACTTTTTAAGAGACCAGAAGTGTGTGGTAGACGTCGCTAAAGGAGTACTTAGTTTCCCCGAACAAGAAGTATTCCTAGAGGGAGCGAGATTATGCGCAGTTTACTGCCTGCAAAATACGACCCTACCGCCGAGATCTGAAACTCTGGTCAAAGTTAGATTCCCTTACACTGCGTGTCAAGGGCGAAGCGTCGTCATAGAAAACTGCGGCGACCACCCGAGTTGGATCACAGCAAGAACTCTGGCAATGACCGGAAAAAGAGCGCTGGTGCGAGTCATCAATCTTAGCGAAGATGAAGTGCAGCTACGAAGAAACTGTGTCATCGGACGGTGCGATGCAGGTCAATCCATCAGAAGGCTGAAAAGGACCCGGGAACCGGAATCCTGTCAAGGAGATGACGTCACGCCGCTCCTAGCAAATTGTAAGGACAAACTCTCTGAGCGGGAACTTCAGCAAGCTAAAGGTTGTTGCTAGATTTCAACGACATATTTTCGAAGGGTGACCATGATTTGGGAAGGACAGGTCTCGTTAAACACAGAATAGACACGGGAGACGCGACACCAATAAAGCAGCGGCCTAGACGCCTTCCATTTGCCAAAGAGAAGGAGGTAGCCGACATGGTTGCTGAGATGCAGAAGAACCGCATCATAGAACCTTCAACAAGCCCGTGGTCTTCGCCAGTAGTCCTGGTAAAGAAGAAGGACGGCAGCACCAGGTTTTGTGTGGACTACCGGTTGTTGAATAATGCAACGAAGAAGGACAGCTACCCTCTGCCCCGTATAGACGACACACTGGACATGTTGAGCGGCATGAAGTGGTTCTCAACAGTGGACCTTAAGAGTGGGTACTGGCAAGTAGACATCCATCCAGCAGACAAGGAGAAGACGGCATTTACGACCGGAACTAGGAATGGATTGTGGCAGTTCAACGTCATGCCCTTTGGTCTTTGCAACGCTCCGGCGACATTCGAGCGGTTGATGGAAAGGGTACTGGTTGGACTTCTGGGTGATGCATGCCTGGTCTATCTGGATGACATCATTGTCATGGGTCGAAATTTCACAGAGCATGTCAGTAACCTGAGGAAGGTTTTCACTAGAATACGAGAAGCAAACTTAAAACTCAGCGCAAAGAAATGCACGTTTTTTAAGGAGGAAGTCGCCTACTTAGGCCACATTATTTCATCGAAAGGTGTAAAGACAGACCCAGAGAAGATAAAAGCTGTTCAAGAATGGCCTATACCAGTTAACAAGACCGACGTAAGATCATTTTTGGGTTTATGCGCATACTACCGGCGCTTTGTAAAGAACTTCTCTGATATAGCGAAACCTCTTCATCGGCTCACGGAAGATAAACGAGTATTCGCCTGGGACTCGGAATGTGATCAAGCCTTCGTCAGATTAAAAGAACACCTCTGCACCAGTCCTATACTTGGCTACCCGAACAGAGAAGGAAGGTTTATCGTGGACACTGATGCCAGCAACACTGGCATAGGCGGAGTTCTGTCGCAAGAGCAAGGTGAACGGGAAGTCGTGATCGCCTATTTCAGTAAGTCACTTTCAAAACCTGAAAGGAACTACTGTGTGACTCGTAAGGAACTGTTGGCGGTAGTGAAGACTCTACAGCATTTCAACAAGTACCTCGTTGGAAGACAGTTTACCCTGCGGACAGATCATGCTGCGTTAAAATGGCTCTTGCAGTTTAAGAACCCTGAAGGACAAGTGGCGCGGTGGTTAGAGCAGCTACAGGAGTACAACTTCACAACAGAACATCGGAGTGGTAGAACGCATTTGAATGCCGATGCCCTATCAAGGAGACCTTTGTCCTGTGGCCTGCAGTCATTGTTCTAAGACGGAGACTAAAGAAGAAGTCCGGATGATTACCACCCAGGGACTTGATAATGAATGGAGCGAAGACGCTATCAAAAAGGCTCAAAAGAGGATTGTGACCTGAGGAAAATATTTGAATGGAAAGAAGTAGGTCAAAACCTTCTTGGAGCCATGTAGCATCATCAAGCCCCATCACGAAAAGTTACTGGGCACAATGGGACAGTTTGGAGATTAAGGATGGAGTACTCTTCAGGAAATGGGAAACACCAAAAGGGGATCAAACGACACTACAGCTGATTGTACCCCGTAAACAGGTTGCTTCTCTACTGAGGTACATACACGATGGGGTATCCGGGGGACATTTAGGCGTGAAGAAGACCCTAGAGAAGCTGAGACAGAGGTTCTACTGGATTCACTGTCGGGAGGACGTCGAAGACTGGTGCAAGAAATGTACGACTTGCGCATCAGTAAAGGGCCCACAAACCAGAAGTAAGGGCAAACTCAAGCTGTACAACGTCGGCGCTCCTTGGGAAAGAATTGCAGTAGATGTAGCTGGCCCCTTTCCAGAATCCGACGAGGGAAACAAGTACATCATTGTGGTCCAAGATTACTTCACTAAGTGGCCTGAAGTCTTCGCTACGCCTAATCAAGAAGCAAAGACGGTCGCCAAGAAGTTAGTCCACGAGGTAATTTGCCGATTTGGTGTGCCTCTTGAAATACATTCAGACCAAGGAAGAAACTTTGAGTCAGCACTGTTCCAGGAGGTCTGTCAACTGTTGGGTATGCATAAGACCCGTACTACACCAGCACACCCGCAATCCGATGGCATGGTCGAGAGATTCAACCAAACGTTGGAAAACCACTTGGCCAAAGTTGTGGATGAGCATCAACGAGACTGGGACCAGTACATACCGCTTTTCTTGCTGTCCTACCGATCTGCGATCCACGATAGCACCAGCGCAACCCCAGCAATGGTAAACTTCGGTCGAGAAATGCGGCTTCCGGTAGACGCGTTGACTGGGACACCGCCAGAAGCTCCGAAACCAGTAACCGAATATGCAGCTGACCTACAGAAGCGCCTGGATGAAGTACATGCTCTCGTTAGAGACTGCAGTCTAAAATCCAGCGAAAGAATGAAAACCCGTTACGACCGCAAAGCCAACACCGACGGTTTCGATGAAGGGAGTCTGGTTTGGTTACACAACCCACTCAGGAAGAAGGGCAAATCACCGAAGTTCCAACCAAGGTGGGAAGGACCATACAAGATCATCACTAGGCTGAACGACTTAACCTATCGGATCAAACAAGGGACAAGAGGCAAGCCGAAAATTGTTCACATTGATCGATTGGCTCGATACCATGGGTCAAATGATGCTCGGGACGAGCATGACTAAGAGGGGGATAATGTTACGACCACGAGAGACCGTGCAAGCGGAATTAGTCTTATCGTCGTATGGATAAGGTCTATATTCGCTTGCACGATACTACGCTACACACTCTGGTAGGTTGTAGCGAGCTCTAGAGTGTTCTAAAAGTAATAATAATAGTACGACCTTGAGACACCGTGCAAGCGAAATTAGTCTTATCGTCGTATGGATAAGGTCTATATTCGCTTGCACGATACTACGTCACACACTCTGGTCGGTCGGAGCGAGTTCCAGCGAGTTCTAGAAATTTCGATCCCCGCGAGAAGATTCTCGACGCCACGCGAAGAGCTGCGTCCTCACTGGGTATAAAAGCGGGATGTACGACGCGACGGGACAGTTCCGATTTGGAAAGCGAAGCGAATCAGTCTCCTGCGAACTAAGAGTGATCGAGTGCGTTACCTGCGAATAGTTTCAGTGAAATTCAGTGTTTTAGTGTGATTCAGTGCTTTAGTGTAATTTAGTGTTCCGTGTTTAGTGTTGTAATTAAGTGTTTTTAATTGTGTTTTTAAGTGTTTAATTGTGTAATTGTTAGTCGATAAATAAATTAATTGTCTTTTGGTGACTTTTGGCGTATCTTGAATTTAACGTACCCCGTTCCCGCAACAATATTCTCTTTGGCGCGGCCCGGTTGTCGGTAGGCTATCATCGCGCGCAAGTAGGTACATCGTGCCGCGCGAGAGTCCGACAAAACTTTAGGCGTTGTTAAAATGTATTTAAAATAAAGTTGTCATTTCATTATGCGTAGTGAATAGGGTTCATTCCCGGGAATTCTCGAGCCGAGAATTCCCGGGAAATCGTTGGGCTTTGTTCCCGGGAAATCAAGCTCGAGAAAAGTCGAGAACTCGAGAAATCATTTTTCTATGTAGAAATTAAATCGCCGTTTGCTGTGTTGCGTGGCGGCGTGGGCCAAAGCACAACGGCACCCTTTGAACTCGCTGCAAGCGCTCTGCGGCATCATTTTTACCAGTCATTATAGTAAGTTCACCTCGGAATTCGAAATACCCAGCTGTAAGCCTGTAAATACTTGTATATTGACACCCTAAAAGTTGTCTCAAAACCTACATATGGTAGGGTGTACGCGACTATTACATTTTTAGGGTCAAATGTCACAAATATCAGTTTTATGAACTTTTGAGCGAAACGGGAAGTTTAATCATAAAAGTGTGTAGAAAAAAATTACTTATCATCTATTTATCTATAAAAATTGTCTCTCTTCGTATTATTATGGGTCAAAAAGTACGAAATAACCAATTATTATAATTTTAAAAATGTTAACTGTCCATCTAACTCTGTTATGAACGTGAAGATCCATATTAGCCAAATAATGAAACGCAGAAATCTTAAATCTTCGGAATACTGAAAACCAGACAAAACAATTATTTAACTAGCCTCCCATATAAACAACGTGTTCCTCACGTATAAAAGGTGTCGTCTGGAATAGGTTTACTGGGGTAACCACGTTAAAAACCGGCCAAGTGTGAGAAAAAAAAACCCATAGTTTTTGTATGAGAACCCACTTAAACATTGGTTTTAAGCTTTTTTTAGTATTATATGTTATAGAAGCTACTGAAATACTCGTGAAAATTTTAACTGTCTAGCACAATCGCATGTGGGCCTGGAAGCTTTTGAAAATACAACTTTTTCAACTATTTGCATCGCTGTATCTCTGAAATGGTGAATCTTAGGACTAAAACGTAAAGACAATTTTTATAGATAAATAGATGATAAGTAATTTTCTCCTACACACTTTTATGATAAAACTTCCCGTTTCGCTCAAAAGTGCTTAAAACTGCTATTTGTGACATTTGACCTTAAAAATTTAATAGTTGCGTACACCCTACCATATGTAGGTTTTGAGACCACTTTTAGGGTGTCAATATCCAAGTATTTACAGACTTATAGCTGGGTATCTCGAATTCCGAGATTCTTACCTAATTTAAGCTTAAATGACTGGACTATAACTGTACTCAGACTAATTATATTTCCTATTTTTCTAAAACAACAACACACAAGCTTAGTTTTAAATTATTTAAGCTTAAATGACTGGACTATAACTGTACTCAGACTAATTATATTTCCTATTTTTCTAAAACAACAACACACAAGCTTAGTTTTAAATTATTCTGATATGTTTTTCTTATGTAGGTAATTTGAAATTAATTAATGTGTGATTTCAAATTTGTTAGACGAATATTGCCAGTTGTGTTGTGTGTGTATCACATATTAATCGTAGGACGTTATTAGAACCAAATAATATGAGATAACGTACGTGAATGTCAATTTCTCGACAACCCGAGAAGACCCGAGAAATTAGCCTCGAGAATTCTCGAGACCCGAGAATTTGAAAACCTCGAGAAATCATGAACCCTAGTAGTGAACCAATTGATTTATTTCAAAATGTAATGGTGATTTATGACAATACAGCAATATCTAGAATGTACTTACGAAACGAAAACGAGAAGATACCTACTTAAAAGTTCACGATAATGTATGAGTTAAATAATTTATCTATATCATGTAATTAAAAATTATATCCTTTCTTCTCTGTATGGCTGATTGGCTCGATGGCGTATTGGATAGTGCCCCTGTCTCATGCGTCAAGAGTCGTGGGACTCGTGCGCGTAGGTTCGATTCCCACTCGGAACAAAAATTTGTATAATCGAACATCGGTGTTTGCGCCGTGTTAGTGTGTGCTATTTATATACGTACACAAATATTTGTTGTCGACACACCTCTATCGGCGATTACCTTTCTTCAATACAAGGGAGCGAGGTCGGAAATGTCGTATATTTAAGTTTATTTGTGATACAACCACTTACCACGGATCGGAACATTAAAAGTGATATTTAGAAAAACGGAAAAAATTCAACTGCCTCACCGTCAAAAAAAATATGTTTTTTCCGTTTTTCTAAATATTATTACAGCTAGTGCAAGCTTTAGCACTTAA
This sequence comes from Maruca vitrata, assembly GCA_039566165.1. Lineage (NCBI taxonomy): Eukaryota > Metazoa > Arthropoda > Insecta > Lepidoptera > Crambidae > Maruca > Maruca vitrata. Next base: position 11,399,125 of record CM076912.1, on the reverse strand, counting down.
AAATTTTAAATTTACATTAAAAGTGATGTTGTGTGATTTTATTTGAATTTATATATTTTTTGAACCAAAACTCGTAAGTAGTTAAGAGAAAAGTATTTAATATAAAGATTTTTATGCCCGAATATTAATAGTTGAATATTTTTATTTGTTGTTTTAGTGCTATTCAAAGGTCTATGTAACTTTTTACTAAAACCCCGTTGCGGAACGTGGTTTTATTATTATTTTTAAGTATTGTATTGAAACAGCCAAGGTAATTTAATTTACATAACAATATTTTATTCATTCAATATTGATGAGTCATTATTATTGTAGTTTCATTTGAAGTTAAAGTAATTCTGAATAATAAATAAGATACGTACTTGCTCAAAATACTTAATATAAAAACGTCAATTATAAATTAGCAGAGCGTGCCATTGTGTGCGTTCGCCCAGCAAAAAAGTATCTCCTTTCAAAAAAAATATGATGCAGATGTTCTGTGCCTTATCTCGAATAATTCTGCCTGAAATTTTAAATTTGTGCCTCTAAAGGGTTCGGAGTTATTTAAGATTAACTGATTCTGCTGCACGAACGTTCGTCCAGCAAAATATTTTTTGTATATTTTTAGTCTAGCTGGGTATAAAATATGCAAAAAGATTACTTACATACGGCTGTAAATGTGCCGTAAAAATGAAATTTGTGCCTCTTAAGATTTAAGAGATATTAAGTTTGGGCGAACGTTTTGGCGAATGCTATATATCGGAAACGGTTGGACCCACGTCCCACAGTGATGATTTTTTTATACAGATACAGTATGTTTGTCAAATTTTAATAATCATGACTAGCATGGTTTAGGAGGTATGATTTTTTTTCCTAGGAAATGAAAAAGACGAACATGACCAAGGACTTCGCGTTAGTGCCGACAGGTACCTATTATGACGTATTCTCACGATCCTATAAAGTTTTGCCGGCCTGCTACATATCATTGGCGAGTTATTAACAAAATTGTATTTTTTTGAGGTTATTTTGATCCAAATTACTTAGAACAGGAAAACGCTATTTTTTATTTTATTTTTATTTTTTATTTATTTATTATTAAAACAGAACGAGTAAGATAACTATTTTTACATTCTGACCCACGCAACACATTTTCTGTGAGCTGGCTTATTACATTCTTAAACAATAATTTTGCCTTATTTTAAGAATACGTATACAAAAAATCAGTTCATTATACCCATTAGATTAGACAAAAACGATAAAAAACCATCCGAAATACTTTTGGTAGATTAAACGACCAAATTCGAGTGAACATTAAAAAGCGGCCTCGCGATACTTCAAGCTTATGTTCCTTATTTGATGGTAGTACAGTCTGTGGGGACATATAAAAGCCTCTGGTCTGCAAAAGGTGGAGTAGAAAATGTTTTGGCGTTATATTGCTTACTTATGGCAGTTTAATAGAAATCCAAGTTTTCGACCTCGGGGGGCGCATGCGCGAGCCGCCATCTTGAATTAAAGGTGCCGAAATTCGTTTTTTTCTAAATAACGTCTAAACAGTTTACTTTATGACTAAAGTGTCTATGAAAAGCATAAAGAAGACAAAATTACTTACATTTTCTTCATACATATTTATTCTGTAAATCTTATATATAAAAGTTTACAAGCGATGGAAAAAAAACGAAAAAAATATTTAAATCTAGTATGAATTTGATACTACGTGTTTGGTCTGGGATAAAAAAAAAAACCATAAGACTGGGGCTGGAGATATAACACCAATGGGCTCAGTCCAATAACAACAACTGAGAAAGTTGCACCCCCAACGCTTTTAAAAGTAATTTCTTGCCACTGTAAAAAAGGATGCAGTAGTGCATGTAGTTGCAGAAAAGCTGGATTACAATGCTCTATTGTATGTGGGTTCTGTAGCGGTCAGTCCTGCGGAAATGCGGTAGAGATTCGGATAGATAACGAAGACAACGATGACGACGAAATTTCATTGCTGGAAACCCGTTTTTTTAGAAACAGCGACATTGAAACTGAAAATTCTAGCGAGATTAATGAAGATGTCGACATTCACCTGCCTGGGCCATCAAAAAGGTTTAAAAAATAATTAGTAAAATTTTTAACCAAAATTTTAATTAAATTGATGATTTTTGTAACTTTTTATTTTTCAACTGCTTTTATGTTTTTACCTATAAGACTTACAGAATAAATATGTATGAAGGAAATGTAAGTAATTTTGTCTTCTTTATGCTTTTCATAGACACTTTAGTCATAAAGTAAACTGTTTAGACGTTATTTAGAAAAAAACGAATTTCGGCACCTTTAATTCAAGATGGCGGCTCGCGCATGCGCCCCCAAAGGTCGAAAACTTGGATTCTAATTGGGCAGCCATACCCAAGCAATAGGATGCTTAAACTTTTTCTACTCCACCTTTTGCAGAGCAAAAATACCTGCGGACTGGATTATGGCGTTGTAAAGATATTTAAACAGAACAGATGCGTGATAAATTGTTAAGTTGGAACATATTCTATAATAGAGACATTAAATAACATGTGCTTTTTTTGTTAATAATAATACCTACACTATAATTTGTAGTGTATATACAGGGTGTAATTATACAGGGTGTAACAGGGGGGGTGGATCATCGTAAGTCAATCGATGGGGGACTTCAATACCTACCGATATAACCCCCATGTATGTTCAGCGATTTTCAATAGTTCTAAAGTTATTGAGATTTTTGTGAAATTTTTGTAAGAAGCCGGAATTTAGTATAAAAGTCTTCACTGTAGCTTAACTACTGGACCTGCTTGCATGATTTTTTTCCTAGAAGTAGTTCAATAGTGGGTCTTCATAATTACGATACCGATTTGAGTCATAGCCCTATCATATTTGAGTAAAAAAATAATTCTTCACAAAAGTTTTACGAATCGAATTGTGTCTACCAACTTTCAAAGCCTCCAGTGAAAAAAAAGTGCCTGTGTTTTTTTTCTAGAACTTATTTTAAAAACTACCTACATTAATGGATAGTATACCCTGAAAATTTCATACCGCTACTGCCAGAGCATCAGAACGAAAATTGAACGCGAATGGCACAGGTGCCATAAATCAGTGTTTTTATTTTTCATGAAAAACTTTAATTTAAAAAATAAATCGATGTTTCAGCAAATTTATGCTATGTTAGTAACATTGGTAGTAGTAATTTTACAGAATTGAAAATTAAAGGGGTGAAAATCAAACAAAGAAAATTTACATAATTTTTGTTAATTATTTTTTTTACAGTAGGTTTTCATAATGGGCATTGTTATTGGCTATGCATAGCTTAGACCTTCTTAAAAGCTTTTTTGGAGGTTGTGGAATGCTCCTTTTTTGTCAAATTTTTCAGGGGCCCAAATTTTGATAAGGCAAAATGTAGTTATAGCATTTTTCAACATCCGAAAAACCTTTGTAAAAAGGTGTAGTATATGCATAGCCAATAATGGTGCCCATTATGAACACTTACTGTAAAAAAAATAATTAACAAAAATAACGTAAATTTTTTTTGTTTGATTTTCACCCCTTTTAATTTAGAATTCTGTAAAATTACTGCAACTAATGTTACTAACATAGCATAAATTTGCTGAAACATATCGATTTATTTTAAAATTAAAGTTTTACATGAAAAATAAAAACACTGATTTATGGAACCTGTGCCATTCGCGTTCAATTTTCGTTCTGATGCTCTGGCAGTAGCGGTATGAAATTTTCAGGGTATACTATCCATGAATGTAGGTAGTTTTTAAAATAAGTTCTAGAAAAAAAACACAGGCACTTTTTTTTCACTGGAGGCTTTGAAAGTTGGTAGACACAATTCGATTCGTAAAACTTTTGTGAAGAATTATTTTTTTACTCCAATATGATAGGGTTATGACTCAAATCGGTATCGTAATTATGAAGACCCACTATTGAACTACTTCTAGAAAAAAAATTATGCAAGCAGGTCCAGTAGTTAAGCTACAGTGAAGACTTTTATACTGAATTTCGGCTTCTTACAAAAATTTCACAAAAATCTCAATAACTTTAGAACTATTGAAAATCGCTGAACATACATGGTGGTTATATCGGTAGGTATTGAAGTCCCCCATCGATTGACTTACGATGATCCACCCCCCCTGTTACACCCTGTATATTACAAATTAATTGTCCGTAATCAGCTATTTGATTGTATGCCTAGCGCGTTCATTAAATGACGACATTCATTGATTAATTAGACCGAACATTTAATCTTATTGAAAAAGCGTCAGTCAACGCAATAAACTAGTTAGCAGATTGAACAAAGAGGTCGCCTTTTTATGTCTACTCAAATTTTTCGGGTAATCTATAAAAAACATTTCGAATGGTTCTTCATGATTTTTGTTTTAATTAACGGGTATACACACAAACAGATTTTTTTGCGGTTGTCTAAGAACAATTAATATATCTTTAATGAAAAAATATCACATTTTAATAAAATATGTTCTAACTTAACAATTATGCAACTATCTGTAGTATTTTAATTTCATTAACACCATCAAGTACGGAAGGATAGCTTGAAGTATCCTGCGGCCGCTTTTTAATGTTCACTCGAATTTGGTCGGTTAATAAAATATTTCGAAAGGTTTTTTAGCGTTTTTGTCTAATCTAAAGGGTATATTGACCTGATTTTTTGTATACGTATTCTTAAAATATGGCACAAATTATTGTTTAAGAATGTAATTAGCCAGCTCACAGAAAACTAGCGTTTTCCTATTCTAAGTAATTTGGATCAAAATAACCTCAAAAATACAATTCCGTTAATAACTCGCCAATAATCAAAACTTTATAGGATCGTGAGAATATATAATAGGTAACTGTCGGCACCAACGCGAAGTCCCTGGTTATGTTCATTCGAGGGCTAGAGCCTTTTTTAATTTTCTAGGAAAAAAAATTAAACTCCTGAACCATGCTAGTCATGTTTATGAAAATTATACGCACAAATATACTGTATCTGTATAAAAAAAAATCATCACTGTGGGTCCAACCGTTTCCGATATATAGCATTTGCCAAAACGTTCGCCCAAACTTAATATCTCTTAAATCTTAAGAGGCTCAAATTTAATTTTTACGGCACAATTACAGCCGTATGTAAGCTATCTTTTTGCATATTTTATATCCAGCTAGACTAAAAAAATAAAAAATATTTTGCTGGACGAACGTTCGTGCAGCAGAATCAGTTTATCTTAAATAACTCCGAACCCTTGGAGGCACAAATTTAAAATTTCGGGAACAATTACTCGAGATAAGGCACAGAATATCTGCATCATTATTTTTTTGATAGCAGCGCCGTGTGCGCGCGGCAGCTCTCTGAGTTTTAGAGCAAGCGAGTTCCGGTCGCGTTGGTCGGTAGGCTATCATCGCGCGCAAGTACATCGTGCCGCGCGGGAGGCGGACGAAACCTTAGGCTTTGTTAAAATGTATTAAAAATAAAGTTGTTATTTTATTATGCGTAGTGAACCATTGACTTAAATCAAATTATAATGGTGATTTATGACAATGCAGCAATATATAGAATGTACTTAAAATGAGAATATACTTAAAAGTTCACGATAGAAGAAATTCGAGTTATTGTGTTAATAATATCTATTTCATATAAAAAATATAATATAGTATTTCTTCTCTGGATGGCTGTTGGCTCGATGGCGTATTGGATAGTGCCCCTGTCTCATGCGTCAAGAGTCGTGGGACTCGTGGGTTCGATTCCCACTCGGGTCAAATATTTGTTTAATGGAACATCGTTGTTTGCGTCGTGTTTGGTGTGCTATTTATATACGTATTTTTAAGTTTATTTGTGATTTGTGATACGACTACTTACCACTGAATGAACACAATGAAAGTGATGTTGTATGATATTTATTTTATTTGAAATATATTTTTGAAGCAAAAAGTCGAAAAATATTTTTAAAAAATTTATGACCAATTATTTACAGTTGAATATTTTTATTTGTTGTTTTAGTGCTATTCAAAGCTCTATGTAAATTTAAACATCTAATTTCTATTTAAACGGGGACCCTGTTCAGGCGGGGTCAAGAATGCGATTTTTACCAATTTTTAAACTAGATAGTTGAATCGTTTTTGTTGCGTTAGGGAATATTTATTACTACAATTCGGAGAAATGTTACCAAATATTAATCTAAGGAATAGATTAATCATTCTTGTAGTTGATAGTTAAGTAACTCTTATATTCGTGTCATATTATTTTCTTGTTTTAACAAAAGAAATTAAATAATCTAGAATTATAATTTATCCAATATAAAATATACGCGAACAACGCCATCTAGTTGATGACGGACTGTAGTCATTTTTTGAACTAGATGGCGTTCTACCAGATTAGCACTCACGAAAACTACAAATATTATTGCAAATTTAAATTTATGAAAATATTCATCTAAAAGGGTTTTAATTTAGTTGGTTATGTATTATCATATTTTTAAATACTAGCTTATATATTTTTAATGGTTGGATTTATCGTTTTCTGGGATTTGCATAATCATCATCAACAAATGAATACTCGTGTCGCCATCTGTTGTAGTTTTTGGGAATATGATTTTCAATGTATGGGATGAGACCCCATGCCTTTAGTTCGCGCTATCTGTGAGACGGCCCCGCTTTCGATCAAGTAAGTACGCGTACTCTTCTATAAGTACATACTAGACTATAAGTCATGGAAATTCTAGCTTTGCTAAAATGACGTAGGTCTGGCGGCCCTGGGATCTTACTCTACAACGGTTGTTCTTTTTAATATTTTCCAAAATAGCTCCATTGCTTGCAACGAATCGCGTATGTCAAAGTCAATGTCAAAAATGTTTTGGAAATCATGTTTACTTTTGAGGTTATGTTTACATTGAAAATGATTTGAAATCTTATGAATAATACAAATTTTAATAAGAAACATGTATCAACCCTTAAAGTTAAATAGATATCGGACCGTGACCAATATTTTAAATGTGTATAAATGCGAATGTATTCAAAGGAAAATACATAATGTTGGTTTAAATGATATTCCAAAGATAACAGTGACTGATATTCGTAAATTATTGAGACAAAAAGGTTTCGCAGTTCAAGATGGTTTTACCTCAATCTCCACGAAATGCTCTCTGTGTTCGAGTGAAGAAAAATCCAAAGATGCCAAAGTTTACATCAACAAAACCACCGGTCAGTAAATAAAAACATGCTCAAAAGTATTATACATAATTGTAATTATTCATGGTCCCAGCATCAACTTAATCAGCTGTAGTCATAACTGACCTTCAAGTTCACAGTATACAATTAACCCATTGTAAAGTAATGAATGCAGTGTCATACTGACTGCCTATTTCATCATAATTCATATTGATTAGCGATTAGCGACCTTTTACCATGATACTATTTATAACAAATTTTAGGATACTTTCTTTGCCCTAAATGCAATGTTCATGGCGACTGGAACATTATGGAAAGACTACTAAAGAAAGCGAAAATGGAGTCTTCCCTCAAAGAGTTCATAGAGAATTGCCAAAAGAGCAATGAGCAATTCCAATCAGACTGGCAAGCTGTTGTCTCCAGCACACAATCTTTATCAGAATTGAGTGAAGATGACTTGATCAATCTGTTTAGATTGTTTGAATTTCCAGTAAGTATTTGTTGTTATAAAATTTTAAACTGTCATGTTTCAGTTTTCTAAAGTGTGACCTGAAAGTGTTCAGGATATTTACTAACTCATTCACAAGTTCACCCGTGATCATGGCGCATGCAACAGTGCCGAAATATCGGGAGCTCATTAAAACAAAACAACATGGTAAATATCCTAGACACTTTCAGTTTTCTAATGTTATAAAATTGTTTACTAAAGACATAATTTTAAAAATGTAGTGTAACACTTTCCAATTTATTTACTTTACTAAACTTACTTCACCATATTTTCAGTATTATCCGGAAGTCAACAAAATTTTTTGTGATGTAAGAATATCAAGTGACCATACAGTATTATACTTCCCTCTCAAAAATACTTTAGACAATATTGTTGGCTATCGTAAGATACAAGCTGGCAGGGAAGAAGAAGTGGTGACACATGGTCTTCATACTGCTGGGCTATTCTCCTGTAGGGCTCCAAAAGTGAGCCGTGTTGACCAAGCTGTATTAGTACCCACCATACAAGATGTGCTACACCTAGCAGCCCAAAAAACTCCAGGTAGACTCAAATTAATTCATTTTAATTAATTAAAACATAAATGTGATGTGTAACATGGAAATTTTAATTCCTAAAGTAGTCCACTTATCTTTTTAATATTACTTGTTATTTATTTATATTTAATTATTATAAATATTACTAAGCCCTTCTTCAAAATTTCTGTTGCAGGAACTTTAGTTTGGCTTAGCAATTGCAGCCTACCACCAATTGTACTGCCAACTTTAGAACATTACCAAAAACTGTGTTTATGGGGTGACTGGGACAACATGCGTGCTGTAGCTGAGAAGCTGGGAGAAGATAGATGTCGATTTGTTAGGTAAATATTAAATAAAATTTAATTAAACTGACCAAGTGTGACTGGATTTTACTTTAATACATGCTACTTGCACAAGCATGTATTTAAGTGGATTCATGAACACAAATTTCGAACTTTTTCCGCATAATACTTGTTAGCCAGGTGGCGCCATCATCCGTTAGTAATACTTACAAACTGACTGTCGTAGACATTTCATTGCAGAAATGTAAACTACAGAATTGATGAAACACTGGCAATTAATGTATTCTTTTTTAAGTTCTAAGGCTAGCTAGTATTGTTTCTATTTTCAACATAGATACATTAGTCACTTTCTGGATCTTTACCTGTGTCTGGCGCAATAAACCTTAATTTTACTGAGACGGTATACTAAGTTCATATTATTAGACCCACAGATGGTCTGGTGACGGCGTCGGAGGCGGCGAACGCTCAGCTGTCCCTGAAGACGCTGGTGGCTGAGGCGAAGCCGGCCGCGCATCGCTCCATCACCACCTTTGCTGCCCTGCGCGACGACGTCTACGCTGAACTCACTAACATTGATAAGGTAACTTATAGACTTATTCGTCAAATCGAAAACAAATTAATCAGGGCCTACCATGAGTTGGCTATCGAAAACTTACTTACGTTAAAAACCTATCGAGTTGTTTTTTTTCATACGGCCGATTTTAGTTCTTCGCGTAACCACCAGCCGGCGCTGTACAAGTTTTTCATAGACATATTTACGTAGGCGATATCGAGCGCGTAAGTTTTAAACTCATGGTAGCCCCACTGGGCGCAATTTTCGTGTCCCTGAATCAGTGTTGGAGAGGTCATGGAATAGGGTGCATGTGATCCTCTACCACTCCGGGACTAGAAGTCGAAACCGGACCAATTTCAATAAATAATTGCAAGGGTCTCATTGCAGCATCTCTGTTGCCGCCGCGACTACTTCGAATGGCGAAATATTGTCGTGACTATTCCACTACGCTCTGCCGCTTTTTCAGGATACCATTGTTTGCAGCCCTCTAACTGCCCAGCGATAGTACGTGCCTTTTCAACTACCTGATTCGCAGATGTCATGATATCCTTAGATCGTTAAGTAATTTATTCTTATTAATTTTAATTTTTTTTTATGAGATTTATGTAATTATTTAGTTTAAAGCTCTTGTTTCTATATTTTTGTTTTTGTTTTTTCTTTTTGTCATCACTCAACCAAAAAGGTACGGCCAGAATATCAGTGCTGCAGGAGCTCTCATTGAGCTTCTGCAGTCTATGCTGAGGCACGTACCTTGTTGGTCACTGATGTGAAATATTCGTTTTATATATTATGTTGTGTTAATTATTATTATTTTATGTTAAATTTATATTTTCTTGTAGTATGTGTATATGTGACCAATAAATTCTTTTCTATTCTATTGTATTCTATCTCCCCAGGTCCGCGGTATGAAGTGGCGTCGCTTCCCGGCGCTGACGCGGCTGCTGGGCGGGCACCGGCGCGGCGAGCTCACCGTGCTCACGGGGCCCACGGGCTGCGGCAAGACCACGCTCTGCGCGGAGATGTCGCTCGACCTGGCGCAGCAGGGGGTACGTAGAATACATTCTACAGTGGCTGACTAAGCTATAAGCTACCTATATCGCTTTTAAAGGTGTTTGAGACCGAGATGCAGGAATGACTTAAGATATTACAGTAATGCAATTGCCGTTATCTCAATAATTTGAAAGAATAGGTATCTACTAGCCGCACAGAAATGAGCATCACATATAATAATGGTCATGTTATTCATTAATTCGAGATTATTTTTACAATTTCAAACACATCTCTGAATGATGATTGATTGTATTTTCTTTAACGCTGTGGTAGCTAGTGGCGAATATGTTAAGTACATACACACAAGACAACATTTTTAGGAACAACTCTTAAAAAGAAAGCAAAGAAGACTTGAAGACTGTATAGAATTCTCATCTGCAACACACATAAGTATTTAGTTTTCTAACTATTTTGAATTGCCAATATTAATTTCTTGTTCTTAGATACTATGTTGATTGAGTATATTCCTATCCCTTGCAACAGGTCTTCCTACTGTGATTATTCATTATGTATGTATTGGTGGCAAACTCAGCGTTAAAACCTAGGTTCTTGAGGCCAAAATTATGTGAGTTGTTCTGCCCGTAATAGATGGAATTGCACAACTTAGGCGATTAACACACGGCACCGCGCACCGCCGCAGTTGGCGGCCATACTACGATTATTTTGTATGTGTGCTAGGTAAAAACATTGTGGGGCAGCTTCGAGATCCGCAACTCGCGCCTGGCGCGCACCATGCTGCAGCAGTTCGCGGGCGTGCCGCTAGAGCAGCACCTGCCGCGCTTCCACTCCTACGCCGACGACTTCCAGAAGCTGCCCATCTACTACCTCGCCTTCCACGGACAGCAGCCCATCAACGTTGTTATGGAGGTAAGTGGAAGAAGTTCATCATCAGCCCATATACGTTGCTCGGTTACGGTCCTACCCTAATAAAAATGGTTCTGGTGTAACGGGCAGATATCCGCAACTTGACGTCAAAGCGCCTATTTTGCGTGGGGTGGGAATCACTTCAACCATCCCAGCTCATTGAGGAAGGCCAGCAGCTTCTTTACACTGCGGGCGGCCTCGCTGAGCGATCTTGGAGATCCAAGGATCTCTAAATTAGGGCGATAAGTCAACGACACTAGCCAAGTGCGGGTCTATTGACTACACAACCTAAGAATTTCTTCGTAGGTGTGCACTTGTGCAGGTTGCCTCACTAAGTTTTCCTTCACCGTTAAATTTGATAAGTCAGTGGTACGTGGAAGGGTTTGAACTGGCGATGTCTCGCACTCGACCATCGACACTTATGAAGAAGAAGCAACGCATATGTGGAAGAAGTTGCGTCAACGTAATACCTACCTATTCGTACGCTGAAGAAACCAATACCTACTATAGTTTTATTGAAGTACTAACGCTAGAATTACTATGAAGACTTTAGATTATATAGTTATCTTTGTCATTATCAACTTGTATTTTTTATCTGATGCATTTTCTTATATGTACTATTTATAAGGGCAACCAAAGAAACAACACAAACAAATCACTGATAACGTAGGGTACAATATGGAAATGAATGAAGTGCCTGAGTGTCGTTTAAATTAAAGGTCATATCATAGCTTATTATAAAGACTATTCATTTACCAATTAACTATTTCTCTTATTTTTGTACATTGTATGTTTAAACTTTCAATTCTATTGAACATCCAATACGAAACCTAGATATGCTTATAATTTGCATGCCCTATTTAGATACCAGATAAATCGATGTAATGGGTAGTACCTAATGACACGAGTTTGTTGTTTCTACTTAGATAGTAAAATTAGCTTAGAGAGAGACGTTAAAGTAAATAAATTCAATTCAATAGAATATTAATTAAGCGGGGAAGTAACTAATCGCCGCTTATTTTCTTTACCAAAATTTAATGTCCACAAATAAATAAGTGAAGAGAAAACAATTTCTACTGCTATTTTCTGAGAAACCGCGCGTTTCTCAGAAAATGGCCTAGGTTACTAGGTACATAAACACACACATAATAACTATTTACCCGCACAAAATAAAACCAAATTTCTTTCAAATCTGTGTCAGGCGGTGGAGCACGCCCGCTACATGCACGACATCGCGCACGTGGTGGTGGACAATGTGCAGTTCATGTTGGGGCTGGGCGAGGCGCGCGACGACCGCTACCAGCGCCAGGACGCCGTCATCGCCGCCTTCCGCGCCTTCGCCACCGCGCGCCACACGCACGTCACCCTCGTCATGCACCCCAGGAAGGTGGGTCGGACTTTTTTTTCTTAATTGACTTATGATAATGGCTTGGAGTAGCTTGTCATCATCACCGGACTTGCGGGGTAGTGGATGGCACTCACCCCTAATGATGTTTTGGAGTAGCCTTGTCATCACCGGACTTGCGGTGGAGCTGCTAAGTGCTAAGTAGGCATAGAGTAACGCAAACGAAAGATTTAAAGTACTTACTGCTTCAATATTGTATGTCTTGGACATTTGGCTAATTTCCATTCTGATCGGCCTCCATGACCAAAATCTTTATTATTATTTACTACTTAATGGACATCTTATGTTAATACATAATTATTTTGATTATAGGAGCGAGAATCCGAAGATTTGTCGACAAGCTCAATCTTTGGCAGTGCTAAAGCATCGCAAGAAGCTGATAATGTCCTGATCGTTCAGGTACTTTATTGATAATAATACTTCCGCCTAATAAGTGTAATCGTCTATCAAACTTGTTTGTTCATTACTTTTTTATTTCTTCCAGGACAAACGTTTGACTGCGGTTAGAGGAAAAAAATATTTGCAAGTTGCCAAAAACAGATATAGCGGTGACCTCGGCATTGTGCCTTTAGACTTCGACAAAGAATCGCTTAGTTATCAACCAAAGAAAAAGAGTAAAACGAAACAAGATGAGCCAGACAAGCTGCTGGACCAGTGCTTCGAGGAGTTCTCCGTGGACGCGCCGCCCTACCTCCACGAGGCGCGCCGGGAGCCCGGCCACAAACACAAGCAACGGACCAACAAACACACAGAAAGCTACCTCAGTGACATATTGAATTTCAATAGGACTAGATAGTTACAAGCAAAATTGTTTCATAAATTTAGAAGTGACATTCATAGAATAAGCATACTATTTTGAAGTTTGTATATACCTATGATAGGGTAATCTTATGCATTATTAAAACAAGTAAAATATATTTTATTATTTTTATTATAATAATAGACACATTATAACGATTTAGCAGCAAAACATCCCTGAATTACAGTAAAAACAAAACAATATATTAATTAACAGACTACCTTTAATTATATTTAAAAAAATAATTATAATTTGAAATATATTATATTAAATGATATATACCTTCAGAATAAACATAATATTTAGACAATTTGTTTTGAAATCCAAACAAAAGATGAAATAGGTACATCAAGTCTTTATGAGCGAAAATAGTAGGTACCTATTTGCAATTTATACTATCTATCACACTATAAAAAGGAAATTTGACACTTAAAGTGTGGGTTACAGCACACACTTCACATGATAAGAATAGCACAGATAAACTAACACATCTAACACATTTACTTAGTTTAACATATTATACTTATGCTAGAAACATATCAATATGATTTTGATATGTTTGCTACTTGCTTATTATTTCCACACATCGCCTCTTCACAATGTAAGTTGCATTTTTGACCTTAATGTTTCTATCAGATTTATTTAGCATATCACAGTTACACTCTTTAGATTTTTATCACACACGCAACCCCTCCACACGTAGCATCACGTTTATAAAGGCCGGAATCATAATCATCGTGAACTCAAAAAGTTTTCTAAATCACAATCCAAGATACCTAAACAGGCGAACTCAACTTCGGCGCTATATTGTTGTATACCCAACACAAAGACATTTTTTTTTTTATAGTATTTTGACCATGCCTTTTTGAGTGTCGTAATGCGCGGTTACACAGGATAGCCGCCACATGCCCGGAGTATGTCCTGGGTACATGTTTGAATCTAATATTAATATAGATTAATGATAACAAAAATATATTGCAAGTACATACACACTTTGTCTTAATTACTGAAGAACAATAATATTGTAGCATATAGGTACTTATTATTACTATTTAAGTTAAGTGCGTAAATATCAATTTAGACAAAGAGCATGTATGAACTGAACTAAGATAAATGCATGTCCAGATAATAAAGATATCACCAAGTAATTAATTTATTCCAGCCATTTTTTATATAATTTGAACCAATTACAAATACACAATTTTTCAATATAAAAATAAGTAGTGTGCCTATTTTCTAATGCAAATAGAAATAGGTAGCATTTTATTTATAGTTTATTATTCATAAAAAATATTCTTTACATCTAGACTACATATCAATGCTAATTTTTGTACATATTTTCTACAGATAGCTTTAAATTGTTTACTTATTGAAATGAGCATGAACAGCATCAATCAATGACGCGTCACTTGTACGATTTTGCTTCCTTTTACACTTGGGGCAAGGCAAGCTAGCATTGAGGCATTTGCTATGGAACACACTAGAGCATTCATCACACCTGTATGTGGTACTCGTCTCAAATGGGTACAATATTTTGGGGTCTCTACATACCTCACATATAAACCCTTTTTGGCTGCAAAGCCAACAATCAAGTACATGAGATTTAGCAAAATTCACCACTTTCTCAAGTTGCAACAGTAAAGAACCATTAGGTATTTGTGCCAAGTCAGATATAGTATAAGAGTGTAAATGGTCATACAAATATTCCCTAGGCCATACTCTTTTCTGCAATTCCTCAATGACTGGCTCACGACAATTAAATATGTATGCTCTGAGAAAATTTAGCTGTATTCGTAGGTCTTGCAAGTGAGCCATGTCCGAAACACCACAGTAAATTTTGGGATTCAACTTTTTCATATCTATCCAAGGATGGTGTTGAAATTCTAATAAGAACAATGCAGATTTCTTAGATACAGAATATCTCTTAAAATCCCAATTGTGTATGACCCTTGCTGGTATAATGAAAACATTAGGGTCCATACAATTGGAACAGTAATACTCGCCAGTGTAAGCACATACTTTGGCTTTAGATATGGTGCTCCCCAGCAGATCCTGGCAGCCTTTGCATTTGTAGTTCTGGTTATCCAGCCCTTGCTCCCTGGAGAGGGACCCCAACTGCTGAATCATTTTTTGCAGCTCCTGTGCAGTAAATGACCCTGACATGGAATTGGGCACTACCTCAAAGTCCAAGCCCTGAAGCATGGGGTCTTCAGGTGTCACTGGATCTACAGTTATTTCACAGGATTCCGAATCATCTGTTAGTTTTAATTCCTTTTGAATATCTCTCATGATTTCACGTAAGTTAGGTGTATTTTGTGTTTCACCATAAATATTGGAGTGGTCCACTAAAGATGACAAACTCTTCAGTTCTGGTGTTTTGATCATGCTGCTGCCATGTGAGGAGTTGGAATGTATAGATGTATTCAATTCATCATTATCATTGGACCATCCTTTACCACACAAAGAATTACCAGTCACTACTACATCTGATGGAGCCACAAACTCTCCTATATCCAATGATGATGAAGTTGGAGAAGCAAGCTCTTTTGGATCTTGACTTGTAGATGGGATCTCTATTTCCAAAGCAGCAGTTTCAGCCTTTGTTTCAGTTGGTATTTCTTGCTTCAAATCATTTATTTGCTCATGTGTATCCTTAGTACTGCGGTAGTTGATGTCTCCTGCATCCTTAGAGAGAATAAAATCAAGGGCTTCATCTTCATTCAGAGCAAGCATTCTGCCTAGCCCGGTGATAGTTGAGCTGTGTGTGGGGGTGGAGGCTAGTTTTGGCTTGACCTCTTCATCAGTGATGGTGCTGGCTACATCTAAAGCAGCACTGATTGGAGCAACTCTTATTTTAGGAATCCAGATGCCTGCTAGCATAAGTACCTGTTCAGGCCATTGATTTAACAGACTTGAATTTATTGGTAAATTGAATTGCACACATGATTCTAGGCCCTCAACAAGCTTTTGTGCCACCTCCAGTATCTCAGAGTCACAGACAAAAGCAGTTCTGTTATAAAATGGCTTCACTGCTGATATGTTTCTCAATAATGTGGACATATAAGAGGAGAGGAGACATTCATTGAGTGCAATCCGGAGCCAAGCACGACATTGACCTATTTCTGTGTTGATTTGAGGCAATGATGATATTTGATCAATATTTTGTCTGTGAGATAACACAAGGATCAGAGGCCAGAAGTTCGGCTGCGGACGTTGGTCAGAATCTCCAGTGAGAACATTCTTAGCTTTTCGTAGTAGTGTGTCTTTCAGGCCATGTAAGAACACAGCTTCTAAGGCCACACATAAGGTATTGGTCGAATCAGTTGAACCTAAAACACTATGGAAGTTTTCTTCAAACTGATTACTGTATTGTATGTCTTTTACGCACTCTGATAAATTGTTTATCAGAGACTCCTTCAAAATTGTATCTCTGCTACGTATATTAAAACCCGAAGCCACATTCTTGAAAAACGACATGATTGTTATTCTTTCTAGAATTTGGTTTTTATAAAATTGTTTGTATTCATGTAGTCGTTATCACAAAAAAAACACTTCCCACTTCTCTTGCAAGTATCCACAAAACATTACGCTCATTGACATCTTTGTTTGACATGACAATATTGACAATAATAAATACGGCCCCGTTCTACAATTCTAAAACACTATCTATTATGTAAGTGTTTAATAAATTTGAAAATACTATAAACAGAATTATTTACCTGACCATTATTAATTTAAAGAATTACTATCCCCAAATTACTGCACGGAAAACTTTGAAACCTGTGCCAAAACTAGCAAATCGAACTTTTCTTAG
Organism: Maruca vitrata; assembly: GCA_039566165.1. Lineage (NCBI taxonomy): Eukaryota > Metazoa > Arthropoda > Insecta > Lepidoptera > Crambidae > Maruca > Maruca vitrata. The sequence continues at coordinate 11,382,169 of CM076912.1, read as the reverse complement.
TCTGTGACTTGATAATTTGACAGATGTCAGTCAAATGGATTTGTTATTGTATCAGCTGAGGGAAGTCAAACTCAACTCGAACTGGGATTATTTTGATTTTAATTTGACTTTGAGGCTGGCATTTTACATTTGGCAAAAAATTATGTAGCCGGCTATGTTATTTTCATTGGTTGATAAAAAGTTAAAAGAGTTCATAATAAGTTGATAGTCTTTATGTTTTATAAGCAACAGAAATTACAGTTGCGGAATGTTTTATTTGTTTTGTTTTTTCCTAGTAACCAGTACCTTTACAAAATTACACATATCTGCCGAGTTTAATTCTAAACCTGATAAAAATGGACAAGGTGATTAGTGATAAACGAATAATGGAATTGTATAATCTGAGACAGCTTATTATGAACAAATATTTTCAGAACTGCTACTATGCCGAAAATGTGGGACTGACGTGGCCGACTCCTCTTATTTATTTAGTAAATCGAGCCCAGGAGCACAAAAGACAGTGAAACAAAACATATTTGGAAAACAAAATGTAACAGTACAAACATTGGTTAACCCTTTTGGAGTTAAATTTGAGATAGTAACAATAGAAAAAACAAGATGTAAAATTGTAGGACCTGTAAGTAAAAGGTTTTATTTATATATAATTTTAAACTGTCATGGTTACACACATTAGAAAACTGAAAGTGTCCGGGATATTTACCATGTTGTTTTGTTTTAATGAGCTCCCGATATTTCGGCACTGTTGCAAGCGCCATGATCACGGGTGAACTGAGTTCACCCGTGATCATGGCGCTTGCAACAGTGCCGAAATATCGGGAGCTCATTAAAACAAAACAACATGGTAAATATCCCGGACACTTTCAGTTTTCTAAGGTTTTATTTATTATTGATTCTTGCTGCATAATGTTATTTGCAAGGATATTTTATTTTTAACAGCCACAAGGAGCAGATTCCTGGTTTCCTGGATACACTTGGCGCATATGTGCATGTCCACACTGCGGTCAGCATTTAGGATGGGTGTTCGAGACTTCAAAAAGTGATATATCAGACAACAGCATACAATCATTTCATGGCCTTATTTTGAACAATGTGCTGGGTGAAAATTGTAAGTACATTGTTTCTACTTTATCAAATTAATTTTATGGTCTTTCCTCTCTAAATAATGTATTTTTCAGTTACAGATTCCCTGATAATGATGCCAAAAATGTATATGTGAATTGTTACATAATATTAATATACACTTATTTGAAATGGATCTTTTATTTTCAACCCAATTTAAGAAATCTTTCCTGTTAACATGAGAAACACAAGTACCTACAAAGAACTTAACACTTTCATCAGATTCAGATAAACTTGTACCTAGGCAATTCAAGGGGAGGGTATGTCACCTTGGTAGTTAAAAAAGGCATATTGGATGCTAATTCATGATAATAAATTATAGGCAGATAGACAAAATTTAAAGGATAATTTGATTGGAAAACTTCTGTCAAGTAAATAATGTCCAAATTCAGTTTTATTGTAATACCCTGATATGGAGAAGATGGCAGTTGCTAAAAAAATATAAACTTACAAAATCTGTTTCTTTTAATTGTCTTCCTAATCCAGGCACTCAGTGTGTGATGAGGCCCGTCTTTGAATGCTGCTCTAGAATAACTATGCTTATTAGGTGTAAATTATGAAACACGAGGCATTGATGGAAATAATTTTTATTTTCGTACTACTTAGGTAACAAAAACATTTTAGAAACAAAAATGAAAACTTATCACACTTATAAATTCTTGTCATATTGATACTACTATTAACTTTATGAAGTATTATTTGCACTCATAGCTGCTGTTAGTGTACAAACAAGTCATAATTTTACATTGTATTAAAATCTAAGAAAGACCATGATGCAATAGTTAGAGCATAATAAATACAAAAGTAATCATTAGTATTATTTTAAGAGTCCTTACTAATGTTCATTTTGCACTTGTCTATACTGGACATACCCTTAGGCCCAGAAGTGCATATACCGGGTATGCACATTCCACAGATAATGGACAATGGTGCACACCCAAGCACCACCACTCCAGTGCATTTGATGGCCTCAATAAAGCTGCAAACACATTTTCTCTGTTTATTCTTAAAAAATCTAAGCTAAAGCCGATGAATGCTACACTTAAAAATAATCAAATCAAAATTTTAAAGATAATATTTTACAAGATGTCAAAATCAATATAGTTTACCAATACTGTAGACTTTATATTTTAGTATTAATCCCAAAGATAATACATAACACTTTACTATATAGTTTATACCAGTACTCAGTTCTTTACATTATGTACTTGCATGGTAAATAAAAACAATATTGTATGTCACTTATGTACTAGCAAATCTTTGATGCAATGTCTGGGCAGTAGATGATGGTGTAGGAGTAAAATTGACTCCACCAGGAGCCTCTGCACTGTTGTTTCCGTAAGTTTTTCCTTGTATGGCCGCTATCTCCTTTTGTAATTTAGGATTCAAAATTTGTTTGTTGACAAAGTTTCGCCCAACACCACGATTCCCTCCACGGCCACGGCCACGGGATCTGTTTGATTTTCGGCTAGCATTAGAACGGTTCGAACGAGTGGATCTGTTGGATCCTAATGATTTTACACTTCCAGGGCCCCTTCTTGTATTATATCCACCAAACTGGTTGTCAAGCTGGGCAAGGCTTTGTTTATTCAAGTAGCCTGCATTACCAACACTGTTGCGACGCCTCTTGCCAAAGTCATTTGCTACGCTAACAGTCAACTGAGATGCTGTATTGTAAGAATTATTTCTAGATCTAGTAAATGTCTGGGATTTAATTATATTATTTTGAATAAGGAAATTCTGTCGTCTCTCTTTAAGTATCTGATCAGATCTCAATCCCACGGAACTATATCTATTCCCAGTGCTTAAACCTCTTCCACGTTTGGAGATTCCTCGTTTTGCCACAGCCAAAGGTCTACGATTATTTGCACCTCCTGTATTCAGACCAAGTCTGCTATGTATACCACCTCTTATATTAGGATTAGAATTAGAACGACGAAGTCGGTTTTGCCATCCACCTGAAAAATAATTTATTCAACATCAAAAATAACACTATAGTAAAATGTTTAAATAACATTCAATTTATGGATCAAACATGGTTATCAGGCAAGACACCAGTCTTGCCTGTAGCGCTATAAATAAATGTTGGGTCTCTAAAAAATAAATATGTTTTGTGTCATAATACATGCAAGTTTAATATACTAAGAATGACAGATTTGAATAACTAGATTATTTATTTACCTCTGCCACTCTTGACCAGTGGAGGCATATCGAATTGCTCCTCTAATCCTGCCCTGCCCTTAGGAGTCAGTCCTCTAAATTGTGACCGTGATCTTGAAGCGGACCTCGTACGAGACATGGAGCGACGTTGACGGGATCGAGATCGGGCCTGTGACTGGGAACGCGAACGCGACTGAGGGCGGCCTCCAGGCCCGCGGGAGCGGGACCGCGAGCGGCCCTGCCCGCCCGGTGTGCCGGAGCGCGAGCGCGAGCCTCCGCCTCCGCCTCCGCCGCCGCGCCCACGTCCGCGCCCTCGCCCTCGTCCTCTTCCGCCTCCGCCACGGCCTCCTCCACGTAATGTGCCGCGATTTTGAACGTTCCCACCACCTCTTCCACGAGATCTGCTCACTCTGTTATGTTGTTTATTTTGTTGAATAATTTCATCTGTAAATAAAGTGTAATCTATTATTAAAATCATACGTCACAGTTGGCGCCATATGCAACGAAATAAGCACCATTTTTACAAGCTTTTTAGCATTACTTAGTTACAATTGGTATTTTAAGAAGTAAGTAAAGATCTTATTATCTTAATAACAAATAAAGCGCACTACTCCGTGTATCAAACCTGGAAATGCTCCACACAAAATTATGGGAATAGGAACAAAATATTTTGGGATTGTTTACCTAAAGACATGTTCACCGAGTCCGCCATTTTCTTGAAAGTTGTGTTGATATGAATGCAGTAAATATTATTATATTACTTTGCCAACATTAGTTCACTCACAATAAACAAATAAATCCGAGTTTCTAACAAGATGTAGAAACCAAAATGACGCATAAATGTAAGGTTATTGTTTTACTTTTTAATATGATTCTGCTACAGACTATATTCATTTAGTGATGTATCGAGAGGAAGTATTTTCAGCTACTTACTATACATGATTAGAAAAAAGAAATATCTTTTAAGAACATTGATCATCATCAGTTACAATAACTTAAAAATAAATTATAACAAAACATGCACCGTAAAGCGCAGCTCAGCATGTCTCGAGCAGTCAGAGAAAAAAAAATAATTTGAGACACTGCGACGCTTGGTCCTCCGCTCATAAGTGATACCTACTATTACCTACCAGCCCAGTAAATTTAATTTAACTCAAATAAATATAATTTAATTAAGTTTTTTGGAGGCAGACAAAAAGAAATAGGATGCGTTGTAAATTTAAATATATATATAGAAATATACACTAAACTTAACCTTTTACCCATGTTCGATAGATATCCGAGACTTGGTCCCTTTATTTTGACGATCACATATAAACTGCCGTGGTTTCACCACATAGTATAAAGCAAAGCCTCAATTCACACACGTCTGTATGCATGTTTAAATCATTAGAACTATATACGCAACGGATTTTTTTTTGAATACATATAGAGGGAAGTGAGGAAAGATTTTTATGTAGGTATAACTAGCTGACCAAGCGACTTCATCCGCGCTTTCTCCCGTTTTTCCATTGTTTCTTTACTCCTATCAGCGCAATATTATTATTTAGCCAAAGGCCTTACTCGATAAATGGTCTAACAAAAAAAATATTGTTTAAACAACCTTAACCTAACCAGTAGTTCCTGATAGCGCGTTCAAACAAACAAACAGTTTTATAATATTAGTAAAGATATACCCGTCTTAAATATTTTAAAAAAAGTACAACTTTTTGGAATCAAAGAAATTTTAATAAAGAAATTCATTGAATGATATAGGGTAGTTGACTATTTTTTATTTCATTTCGTTATAGCTGTGTAACAAAAGATACTGATAAAATAATTAAATTGCTATGTCAGTATCTCATTACATAATTTTAATACATGTCTAGAAGACAATTTTCTGAACTTCTTTATTGACTATTTTCAGGTAATAAAATCATCATCATCATCATCATCAGCCCATACGTCCCCACTGCTGGGGCACGGGCCTATCCTAAACTAGGGCGATAAGGCTTTAGTCGACCACGCTGGCCAAGTGCGGGTTGGTCGACCAACCTACGAAGAAATTCTAAGGTTGTGTAGTCGACTTTCTAAGGTGTGCAGGTTTCCTCACGTTTTCCTTTACCGTTAAAGAGTCGAATGATGGTACATATGAATTTCAAATTTTGTAAACACTTTGGCACCTGGCGGGGTTTGACCTGGCGACCTCTTACATGGCAAGCAACGACCTTAACCACTCGGCCATTGACACTTTTATTAATAGAATTTGGAAATAAAATAATAGAGGTAATTCAAGTTTGAGCTATGTGAAACTTTTATTAACAAAATGAAAATAGGAATAAATAACATAATAATGCATATTTAAGAGATATTAATTTGTACATTATTTTTACTCTTCTTACAATTAAATCATAATATTCCTCTTTAACGAGTGAACAACGCACATAAAATACAAATTGAGTTAAACATCTACCTACATATCAGTTAAAACTATTGCAAATATTAGGTACTTATTTTTATACAATGTATACAGAATCAATTAGGTCCTGTGCGTTTTTTAAGAAAGTATTCGATATCAATTAGACATTTTTCAATTGACTGATTTACTATTTGTATATAGGTACATACATAGGTACTAGAATTAATACACTAGAAAATATGAGCTGAGTTTGTAAAGTGAATCACAGTGTATAAAACTTGAAGGCCATGCCGTCGGCGAGACGCGTCTAAGGCCATTTATATCATGCATGATACAATTTCATTTAGAATATTTTCTTAGAGCTATGAAACGATCGTGTCGTATCAATGCTATCCAATTAAGTACTTACATACATGAATACAGTCACTAATCAAATCGTGTATATTGAGAAATAGTACAATTGTATATAATTTTTGGTTTAATTGTAAGACACAATGTAATTAAAATAGGACATATACATGTCATCGTCAGAAGAGATGAGGGTATTAGTCATTATTTATATGAAAAAGTAACATGCAATTATTATTCCCTAATAAACTACATAAATAAAATATCTCAAATATATAAAAAATACGTTATCTCGTAGTTGCTACATTCAAGGTAAGTTCAAAACAACGCGACGCTTTATTTAGTACACATACAGTCCATAATAATATTTAGATTTCCACAAACATATCGTGCTACAGGAATGAGAGTTCGTCCACGGGCGGCGCGGTCGCGCAACACTTGGCACCTTTTGAGTATTTAAGCTATTTTACATTATACTTAATCATATCAGTATTTCCGTCAGAGAAGCCACTATAATCTAAAAGAGGCACACGGTTCAGGTCAACGAAAAGGAGTTCGAAAAATATAGAAATAAATACGAGGCTAACCTAAGACTTTACAATCGTATCTATACATTAAAAGGCGTCTCCGCAGGACACGCTTAAAGTAGCCGAGGTCGGACGGGGCCGGGCGCAGCGCTCAGTCGCCGGGCGCGGCGGCGAGCGCGCCCGCCCTATAGCCGCACGTCGCTCGACAGCAGCGGCGCGCGCGGCCAGCCCGCCGCGCCCTCCAGCGCCTCGCCCGCGGCCGGCGGCGGCGGCGCCGGCTCCTCCGCGCCCGTGCGCACGAACGCGCGGCACTCCACGTCCTCCTGCGCGCCGTACCGGTGCAGGCTGAAGAACTTCAGGTTGGCCACGATCGAGGAGTTGATCGGCCGCGTCGGGATGTTGACGGTGGTGGCGGAGCGCTCGATGCGCTTGCGCGCGTCCGGCGGCGCCAGCTCGAGCGACTGGCCGCGCCCGTACAGCCGCGACTGCCCGAAGCGCGGCGTCAGGCGCCCGATGAGATTGTCCTCCTTGCGCGTGCACTTCGTCGTCGCCTGCGCGTCCTCCGGGGGCTTCTTCTTCTTCAGGAAGAACGGCGTGAGCCTCTCGGTGAGCGGCCGCGACGACGTCCCCGCGTCGTGGACGTTCGACGTCGAGTTCGACGTCTTGAGCGGCTTCATCGCGCTCGTCTGAGATTTGATCGGATTCGATTTTCTCTTCATGCTTATTCTCGAGAAGGGCTCCTCGCCCTTCCCGTCGGCGGGGTCCTCTGCGGGGCTCTCGACGGACTCCTCCTCGGGCGTGTCGTCCTCGCACACCCTCAACACGCAGTAGGTGTCCCGCTGCAGCTCGTCGAGCAGGCTGTCGTCGTTGGACACGGTGTCGATCTTGCTGAGCGGGCGGGGCTCCCGGTGGTCGAGCGGCGCGGCGGGCAGGCTGCCGGTGGAGCCGGCGCGCTCGGGGCGCGGGGGCGCGCAGGCGCGGGCGCGCGGCGGCACGGCGGGCGGGGCGTCGGGCGCGCGGCGCGGGGCGGCGGCGCGTGCGTCATGAAGTTGGTCATGAGCTCGTACTCGCGGCAGCGCGGCGCGGCGGGCGCGAGGGCGCGCGCGGGCGGCGCTCGGGCGGCGCGGGCTCGACGGTCACGTACTCGCTGAGCGCGGGCGCGGGCGACGCGAGGCCGGTGGGTGAAGCGAGTCCGGCGCGCGCGGGCGAGAGGCGCGCCGGCTTGGGCGGGCGCGCGGGCCGGTCGGCGGACGCGTCGCTGTCCTCGGAGGGCTCGTGCTTCAGGCAGGACATTGTGAGGTACCCGCTCGCGGTGGACTTGTTGGACTTGCCGGAGGAGCGCTCGTCTCCGTGCCGCGCGAGCCGGACGGACTCGGTGCTGGAGCCGATGTCGAGCGACGACTGCAGCGGCAGCGTCTTGCCGTCGAGATCGACGGTGGGCGAGGCGTCGCTGCGCCACGGCCGCCAGTGGAACGGGTCCGCGTCGACGTTGCTCGCCGCGCCCGCTAGGTGGAGGTAGTTGTCGTCGCCTATAGGCGCTTGCCTGTTGACGAAGCAATGAGATAAATTAGGATTTACTATTTTGAAGATCTATGGAAATACCTGAGAAACTGTGCAGATTATCCAATAATATTAGTCACGAGTACATTAGAGTAAATATTATTGCGAAATTACTTACTTGCTGCCATATTTTGTCTCCCTATCGAGTGATCTTCTATAGATTCGATGTCGATGTTCGAGGTCGAACATCGCCTTCTGCAACTCGCGCAGTGTCGTCGCCTCCGCCTCGCGCTCTTCCACACTTCCGACATCTGGAACGAGAATCAACGGTTCAATATGTCTGTCAAAGTCTGTCTGTATAGTTAGGTAACTGTGTCGTTAGTGTAATGTATATTGGCTCGGTGGAACTCATGGTAGCGCTACAGCTCTGATTAGTTTGGGGCCAGGTGATCGCGCGTGGGAATGTTCCAGATACTGTAATTATTTTTTTACTTCTAGCATTATTCAAATAATCACAAAGGCGAAGACAAGACATTTTTGTTCGATCGAGAATAGTTTTTTTTATAATCATTATGCAGTCGGTACCTGAGGGCTTGTGCGCGCGCTCGTCGAGGCGCTGCGCGTGCGCCACGAGCAGCGCGTGCAGGCGCTGCAGGTCGCGCGCGGGGTCCAGCCGCAGCGCCAGCGCGGCCGGCGCGCGCGTCTGTCCTCCCGCCGCGTCCGCGCGCCCGCCGCAGCCCTCTGCGTCCGGCTCGACTCGCCCGCAGCTGTGATACATACACTGGTTAGTTCACTATATTACTAAAAAGTTAGGCACCAGAACCAGAGTGGTTCAAGTCCCCTATACATACTTTATTAATATTGAACAAAAATCATAAAGACACACCTTTTTATTACGACACTTGTGATTGTTTACAATCTATGAGAGACATTATGTATGTCCATTTATCATATCCTGCACTGGACTGAACTGAGTTTAGACCTGTTATATCCTAGCTGTGCATTGATTGGTTTGGAAAAGACCTTTGTTCGGAAGAGGGATGACAGGTAAAAAAAAATGGTATTCTAATGTAGAAAAAAAAAAGTAGGGCGGAAGAGGTTCGCGACAGAGGGGATAAGACGTCCTTCGCCTAGTGAACGAGCATTGGGCTCATTTAACGGTAATATTGCACATGTAGGCGGCGTCCTTACAAGTCCAGGTCGGTGTCGGCGTAGTACCCGCGGTGGCGGTAAATTTTTATTATAAAACTAAACGTCTAGTGAACGAGTAGTGGCTCATGTAACGGTAATATTAGTACATGTAGGCGGCGTCCTTACCAAGTCCAGGCGGTGTCGGCGTAGTACCCGCGGTGCCTCGGCTCGGGCGCGGCGCGGCACAGCGCGGCGAGCAGCCGCACCCACTCGGCGCGCTCCACGCAGTTGCCCGCCTGGATGAACACCACGCGCTCGCGGTGCACTGCAACACACAAACATTGTTAATGCTTTGGCCATATCCAACAATCGATTCATAGAACTTTGTCACGGAACCAAAATTTTTTTTTACTTATTATGACATCACACTCCAACAAGCAAAATTAGAATGATGCCTCTTCCCACTAACAAATAAGGTATGTACGAGAACATCATTATTACACTTGTAGAAATTCTAGTAGCTTGTTAACTGCCTCGTTGGTCTATCGGTAGCAAGCGCTACTTAAGGGTCGAGAGGTTCCCGGTTCGAGTCCAGGGTTGCGAAAAATTTGTGTGAGTTTTTTGTGAAAATAAAACTCAGCCCGTCTCACTGAACTATGAAAGTAAGAGAACAGAGAGTGCACTTGTGTTTGCGCGCATATTTGTGCACTATAATAATTTGGCTGATCCTAATTGAGATCGGCCGCCATGGCCAAAATCGGTTAGACGCCTTAGTAGCTTGTATACGAGAGCGCTGATCAATAAACGGCGTCTTCATACCGCTGTACAAACCAGCAAAAATGACACAAAAAGAAATTAAGACACAGTTATCTCAATGATGTAATAGTGTTACCTATCTGGAAGATGTTGTTGGCGCCGAGCGGCGCGCCGGCGGCGGGGCTGTCGACGGCGGCGACGGCGAGCACGCCCGCCAGCGCCAGCCGGTGCGCCGGCGTCTTCGCGCCGCACCGCGACCACGTCAGCTCGTAGCTGCGCATACAGAAACAATTTAAACCTTTAACTGGCGATGGCAACCGTAATTTGAACCTCAAAATAAGCTCCAAAAGCAATGAAATTTTCAACATAGTACACTGGTTAAAGGGTTAATATTATCACCATCAGCCCACATAATGTCTCCACCGATGCATGAGCAGATCCTACACAACCGTTGAATTTAGAGAGAAAACTCTTGGGAAGAGAGGAGGTTTTCTCACGAATACGTTGACTATTACACTACTGTATTATTATCATAACAATGCAATTTGCGTCAAAGAAGATGGACACCAATGTTCTGTGTCTGACAGACAGCAACAATGGTAATGGTGGTGGTGCGTGCAGTAAAAATGATATACACAAATATTTAGGTTGTTTCAGATATCCATGACACAAGTGCTTGAGCAAGTTACATAGGAATCAGAACATCTATGTGACGTTGATACAAATTCGAGTAATACACAGAAGAATAGCAGTACATTAGACCGCATTAGATAGTAAACCTGGGTCACTAACCACTGTTCCACCGAGCCAGTATATAAGACCGCGTGCTTACCTCGTGAGGCGGAAGTGCCGTCGCTTGGCGTGCGCGTGCGCCGCGCGCGTCCAGCGCCGTCGCGGGGACGCGCCGCCGCCGCCGCGCACTCCCTCCGACCGCTTGATCATAGTCCTGGAAGACCAACGACCAGTTAGCATGCTACCTACTATGAGGGTATTTTTGCAAACGAAATAATATGATATCTGGGCTTAGTGTGAACCAGCTTTCCTGCTATTTAATATTACTTATTATAACATGATTTTTGATAATGCTTAAATTTTTACTTGCCGATTTCCTTAATATGTCCTATCGACAATAATTACTACATAAAGTAATTTTGTCTTTGAAAATTATTAAAAATATCAAGGTACTAAAAAATTAAGGATAAGGCCATCAAATAAAATTATTTCATTACTGTTCATTCATATCAATAACACTTACCCATATCTTTATCCAATGTTGCATGAACAAAGATTTTATGACGTTAATTAACATTCCATCATCATTTCAATATATTGAAAGTATTGTTAAGTACTTTTACTATAGGATACTTGTGTTAAGGTATTTTTAGCTTAAAAAGTGATTTTTTTCCTAACCGACTTACAATGATGGCTTGGAGTAGCCTCGTCATCATCACCTTGCGGGGAAGCGGATGGCTTTCACCCAACCACTAAGTTTGAAAAGTGAGCTAACACAACATCCAATGAGTAAAACATTTTACTGTTTCATGTATGTTGGATAATGTGGAGCTTATTGTAATGATTAACTTACCCCTCCTTGAGCAAGACAGGCGTCTCCTGCACGTTGTTGTTCTGCGTGTCGGTGCTGGTGGAGATGATCTCGAGGAACTGCTTTATTGCTTGCACCTACGCAAATATAACACTCGTTAGACATCTAGTCGAACATGTTTGTCTGGACGATGGTGAAGGTACCACTACTGTGCAAAATAAGATAAAGGCACTTCCAAATAAGCCATTGAGCTAGTCACAATAGGGTAGTTGCCTATTTTTTTATTTTGATGTAGATGGATGGACCACACAACATTTAAAAAAATGCTTAAAGAATTATTGTCATAACTTTAAAACTCGCCGAGATATTACTGTTTCAATAGCATCATCATTTAGGCAAGCTCAAAACGCTCCATACAAAAAGTGACTGAATCGTGACGTCACGCTTCAGTTATTTGTATGCAACACGCCAGAAATTTGTTCGGCAAGTATACTAAATACTGCGTTTATGAAAATGGTCTCAACCAAAAGTTGTTATTAATTATGTAATTTGAATATGGTATTGTTTATTTTAATCACTTTTGATATTTTATAATGGACTCGCCCACCCAACTTCAAATGTCTATTATTGCCTCATTTTGTCAGAAATTTTAATTTCAATTTGACTTATGTTATTAATCTGCCTATATCTTACTATTAATTGTGAAATCACATGTAAAATTTGACTTAGGAAACTACTCAATTGAGCTAACAAAAACACTCAATCCTACTATGTAATAGGATGAATGAAAGTATTAGTAAGGAAGTATTGATAGATGTTTATTACTGTACACACAAACACATGAACATATTAAATAATTATATAGTTCATGGGATATTCGCTATTTCATAGATCGAGCAAAAAGAAGAATACAAGTGGGTGGAAAAAAAGAGATGGGTGTTTTGTTATTCTAAACATATTATTTGTTATATTTTTGTATTGAGACTCGAGCGTTTCGAGCTCTTTGCAGCGCTCGTGGTGACGGGCAAGACTCTTGGCTGAATTACACGCGAGTTTAATCCGTAAAATTAGTTTAGTGTGTGTTCGCGCAAATAATACACAATACCAAAGATTTTAACTCCAACATACATGTCTGGGCGTGCAGAAGCTGCGGTACAGTTCGGCCATGTACTCCTCCTTGCAGACCTGCTGCGCGGAGCGGCTGCTCACCAAGTTGCCCAGCGACTGGATCGTCTTCGAGATCAGCGTCAGCGTCCGGTTCGTTTGAGGGTCCTGGTAAGAGTACACCAATATTGTATAGTAATATTTTGATCACCAGATATTGATGTGGGTGTACAAAACTTACAAATACTGTGTCATTTACCCAATGCAATCCGCGTGACCATGACCAGACGCTTATCGTCAGATTTAAAATACCTTTAATTGCAAGTATTTTTTTATTTATTTATTAAGATGACGAAGTTTTGTTTATTTAACAACAACCATGAGTCCTGAGTCGCTCACGACCATGATTGGTGTAACTTCGGGCAAGAAACGTCGGGCAGTAAGAAGCTATGTATGTACTCCTAATATCACGTGTAGACCCATAAAGACTAATAGTGTTCATGAGTCGCTGAGAGTCAGCTTATTAGAATATTGATTGATCCAACATTCAACAACTAAACCTATAATATACAAAATACTCACAATTTGTTCAGTGGTGAGATCGAACAGCCTCGGGCCGAGTATGGCGGGCGCGAAGAACCTCAGGAATATGAACCCGGAGACGACCGAGTAGCGCACCTCCGCGTTGCGCGGGAAGTGACGCGCCGCGCACTGCCGCAGCGCGTCGAACAGCCGGCACATCGCCGCCGGGCACATCGCGTACGACGACGTGATCGCGTCGAACACCTAAGCAAATAGAGGTTACATTAACAGGGTTAGACAATGGCTCCCCGGAGTGACCGGTGATGATGACAACTATGACGAGGCTACTTTAACCTTCATCGCTGTCAGTTTAACATAACAAGGTCTACACTCATGATCTACCTAATATAGTTAGTTGGAAATGTTACAGCCTGGGAGTAGCAGTAAAAGACGTGTTTAAGTCGGTAAATAACTGTCTTCTTAATACAAAACTTACTTTTGCTCCCCCAAATACTAATGCACAGGGTTAGGTGAGTCAAATACTATACCTTCCAAATTCTTTATTGTAAAATCAATAGTTTTTAAAATATATAAAGCTAGACTCGAATATTTGTTCCTAGTGGGAATCGATCTCACGACTCTTAGCGCAAGAGATAGGGGCACTACCAAATGCGACATTAATCAAGCCTATGCTGCAATCTTTCAGCATAGCTGTTCACCAAGTACCGGGCGTCGGTCCGCCGCATCGCCTCGTCCATCACCTATACTGCGTCCTTCAGCACAGCTGTCATGAAAACATCGTGAGGAAACCAGCACCTGAGAGATTTTTCAACGGTTTGTGAAGCCATGTCAGAGGCCTACGGGCGGTTCAAAAACTTTGACACCAGGTTGTTCATCCACCATACGATAAGAAGAAGAAGCACAGCTGTTCGCTGTAGCATCGGGCGGCAGTGCGGCACGTACCCGCTCGACGTAGTCCTTCAGGTTGGCGAGGTTGGCGCTGACGGCGGCGGAGGGCTTGACGAGCGCGGGGTCGATCTCGCAGGCGCGCCGGTCCGCCGCATCGCCTCGTCCATCACCTATAGTGTGTCCGTCAGCACAGCTGTTCGCTGTAGCGTCGGGCGGCACGTACCCGCTCGACGTAGTCCTTCAGGTTGGCGAGGTTGGCGCTGACGGCGGCGGAGGGCTTGACGAGCGCGGGGTCGATCTCGCAGGCGCGCCGGTCCGCCGCATCGCCTCGTCCATCACCTATAGTGTGTCCGTCAGCACAGCTGTTCGCTGTAGCGTCGGGCGGCACGTACCCGCTCGACGTAGTCCTTCAGGTTGGCGAGGTTGGCGCTGACGGCGGCGGAGGGCTTGACGAGCGCGGGGTCGATCTCGCAGGCGCGCCGGTCCGCCGCATCGCCTCGTCCATCACCTATAGTGTGTCCGTCAGCACAGCTGTTCGCTGTAGCGTCGGGCGGCACGTACCCGCTCGACGTAGTCCTTCAGGTTGGCGAGGTTGGCGCTGACGGCGGCGGAGGGCTTGACGCGCGCGGGGTCGATCTCGCAGGCGCGCCGGTCCGCCAGCACGGCCGCCAGCGTCGGCCGCAGCACCGCGCGCAGGTACCCCGCGCCGCTCAGCCGCATCGCCTCGTCCATCATCTTGGACACTAGTGTGTTGCCGCGGAATATTGTTGTCGCGTCACTGCAATGCATGGTGACACTGGTTAGTAAAATAGTAATCAAACGACAACTAAAACAATTACAGGAGGCTATATCGCCGCCCCCCACGCCATGAACGCTTTTAGAGGTGCTTAGCAAATGTGGATTAACTTTATAATTTGTAGCTAAACAATCCTGACTAAAAAGTGTCTTTTGACGCGAAAGGAGTTACGGGTAGAAAATGCTTAGAAAATATGGATTAAAATTATAATTTGTAGCTAAATAATACTGACTAAAAAGTAACTTGACGTGAAAGGACTAACGGGTAGAAGTTAATATATTCACACAACCAAAATCTGTAGCTTAAAATCTATACTAATATTATAAAGCTGAAGAGTTTGTTTGTTTGTTTGTTTGTTTGTTTGTTTGAACGCGCTAATCTCAGGAACTACTGGTTCGATTTGAAAAAATCTTTTTGCGTTGTATAGACCATTTATCGAGGAAGGCTTTAGGCTATATAACATCACGCTGCGACCAATAGGAGCAAAGATACAATGGAAAATGTGTAAAAAACGGGGAAAACGCGAACGAAGTCGCTGGCACAGCTATGTAAAATAAGGCAACAGACTCACGTGAGCGCCGATATCTCGGCGTCGGCGAGCTCGCGCACGATGGGCACGATGAGGTCGTGGTGCGTGAACAGCCTCACCAGGGGCTGCGCCGCGTCCGTCTTGCTGCCCACGATCTCGCCCAGGATGTATACCGCCGACGCTGTGATCGGCTGCAAATACGAGGTACGCGGTTGTAACACTGATTTATAGTATTTTCACCATCTGTGTCGGCTTACTACTGTGCAAAGGTCTCCTACAAACCTATCCAGTACTTATGGCACATTTACCATTAATGACTTAAGCCTACCGAGCAACTATTACTGTGCCATGTTAGGCATATATTGCTCAAACTAATGACTTAATTCCTTGAGATAACATTGAAAACCAATGTAATATGTTTGATTATTTGTGCATTATAGGGTCAAAAACCATGGCGTCATTATTACATTACCCTAAAACGTTAATATTAGGTTGCTCGCACCATGATAGGTACTAATTTTGTTATTTGCACATTTAATCACATGTTTACACTAGATACATTATTTTAGTTTATGAGGACCTTGCCTGGAAATCGACTTTGATCGAGCTTTGAGTTGAATTAGTGCCACATGGTAAACTATACTACCTTCTGGTGAACGCTGCGCAGAAAGCACTCCTCCAGCTTCCTGTACTGTTCGAGGGGGAAGACGTGGTCGACGGTGTACTGCAGCAGCAGCCGCAGCGAGCCCAGCGCGGCCGAGCCGGCGGCCGACAGCCGCGTGCCCGGCGGCGTCGCGCCCCGCGACAGCGCGCCGCCCGCCCGCGACTTGAGGAAGAACCTGTCACAGTAATCATAGACACAGTAAGAAAAAAATAAATACTGTTCTCATCATAGGTGTATGCCTAATTAGGAGTTATTACGTGTGTTTTGTACTTATTAATGCCAAAAAAAGGAGGTTGAGAAGGAATCGGAGAAGCGCGTTAAGAGTTTTACACATTCAATTTCATTAAATATAAATAAAGATTACTTATAAAACCCAACTACGACAAAAAACGACGCTGAAAAAGTATAAAACAAGACTTTTAGAACACTGAACTGAACAAAGTTGCTTATGTAGTTCCAAGTAAATGGACACAGTAGACTCTACCAAAATGCTTATGTTGAAAATTGACAATAATGTCATACAATACTATTTTGAAGTATGCAATATTCACTATGTAGAGATAGGTTTTCATGTTTGGAAAACCGCAGTCACACGTTGTCAAAGTGCTACGGTAGGTAGGTACTTATGTATGGAACGTGTGACTACGCCTTTCCAAACATGAAAACTTATCTCTACATAGTAAATATTGCATACTTCAAAATAGTATTGTATGACATTATTGTCAATTTTCAACATAAGCATTTTGGTAGAGTCTACTGTGTCCATTTACTTGGAACTACATAAGCAACTTTGTTCAGTTCAGTGTTCTAAAAGTCTTGTTTTATACTTTTTCAGCGTCGTTTTTTGTCGTAGTTGGGTTTTAGTTTTTAACTTTTTATTATTTGTACTATTTTTGGTGTTAAAGTGTATTTGTGGCGCATAATATTATATAACTAACAGAATATCAAGGCCCTTCTAATGGTACTGCAGTGGTCTTATTCTGTTAAGTAGTAAAGAAGCTATGAACGAAAAGATGTGAACTATATGCAATCAGTCCATGAATATACGTAAAGTCACATGCAAATGCTAGTAATATATATATATATTTAAAATGTACAAGTAAAGCGCTTTCCAATGATACCAAACACGGCGTATTTATCTTAACTTTATTTTTTTACTCTGTATGTTTTGTCCGCTAGTGGGCGCCACATTAGATTTTGTGAAACCCTATATAGCCTATAACCAGCGGACAATTAAGACGCTTCTAATGATATGTCATTTGTCGAATTCTGACAAGCAATTTAGAAGTTATGTGGAAACAGATGAACATACATACATACATACATACATACATACATAGCCTGTCAAAATCATAACCCTCCTTTTGCTTTGCCGTAGTCGGGTAAAAATTGACCCTTACCATGCACGTAAGGGGGAGAGTGCGGTTTGCCGTAACTGCAACCGCACCTCACCAAGGAAGACGGGGGTAGCGGCGTCGTGCCACACTGAAACTCTTGCTTCACATGCCACGCCCGCCTGCAATGAATAGCGACCGATTACATAACCGACACACAAACAAATTAACAACAATACTATTTCTCGTCACAATGGATTCTGTAAACTCACCGTTTGCGAGCCGTCCTTATCTTTCGGATCTGCATCCATAACGAGATCAAAACAGAATATTTCATCAAATTGTGGGTTAACAGTCTTCTTTCTCGGCTTGGTACGCCTTTCCACTCTTCGCCCGTTCGAGTAGAGTAACGTGACGAGAGCGAACGGATCGCACTGTCCGTTCTTGGTGGTGAGCTCGGAGCACTCGAGCACGCGCAGGCGCAGCGTGTCGGGCCCGGCGCGCGCGGCGCAGTGCCGCTCGGGGTCGGACCAGTAGTCGGCGGCGGAGGGCGCGGGCGCGTCCTCCATGCTGTGCATGGGCGGCTTGCTGCGCGCGCCCCACGCCGCGCGGTCCTTCAGGCTCTCCGACCGCGACAGCGCCAGCGCCGGCTCCGTCGCCACCGCGCTCAGCAGCTTCTTGCTCGTCGAGCTCGAGCACGAGCCGAACCTCATGCTCTCCTTGCAATACTCCGACAGTCTGATGAGGTTGTTCGCTTTGTTCTTCGCCGCGCTGTCGGCCGCCAGGTCCGGGTCGGGCGGCTTCGGTTCCATGCGCAGTCTTTTTCTCGAATCCTCCAGCGACAGCTCGATGTACGCTTTACCCTGCACCTCCGAGTCGGCGTCGACCGGCCGCAGCACGAACCAGTGGTCCTTGTTGTTGTACCGCTGCAAGTCCTCTCGCTTGATGGCCACCTTGCCGAGCACCTTGTCCTGCTTGAGATGCTTGTCACGGTCGAACACGTAAATGGAGAGGTATCGAAATCTTCTGGGAACCTCGAACTGGAACTCCTCGCCGAAGAATGGGCTGTAACAAGAATCGACGCTGTAGTGAGTCACGACCGGGAGACAAAATAATAATACGATAACGTCAACTGTCTTGAGATATCTTGAACTAATTTATTCAGTTTGACCAGTATGTTACATTTATTTGTATTATTGTGTATAGATATGTCCTTATCGAGCTTTCGACTGGCAAGATATTTATGGCAGCGTATAGTTTACTCGCGTGGGGTGAAATGTACTTATCTGTCGCGCCCACTACCTGCAATGCAGCTTGGTACTTAATTTGAATGTTAGTGCATTTGATCTGTTCACGTGCAATCTGAGAACGTTTTTTTAAATACTCGTCAAAAGCAGGTGCAGCCATTTTACGTCTTGTTAAATTCTTTGAAAATGGTTGAATGTAGAAAATAATAATAAAATATACCATTACAAAGCGTACAGTTTCCAAGACAATTCCCATTAAATTTATACGGGCGGAATTAAAATAAATTGAGAACAAGAGCAGTGAATGCATAAAAGTTTTATGTGCCATTCTGACATTGATAACATTAAACTTCTTCGATCTTGTGAATACAATTAGCTCGAAAGATATCTATTAAAAGTTACGTTTAAGGTGATGTTTAACTGTTTTGTAAATACAAAAGATAGTTCACATATAAAACAATGAAATAATAAAATTTCTAATATGTGACCGCCGACAATAATTCCGATGAGCATTTTAGGATGGTGGGATAGCCGCCGAAGGTCGAGCGCGCGGTATGCGATAGGCGACGCGCGGTGACAGCCGCGCGTAGGCCCCACGCTGGTGAAAGTTTCTTTCCTGTTTCACCAAGTTTCTTTTGTTTCGGATAGTCTTTGCTCATACAACCTACAATGAGCGTCATGAAACAATTAAAAATAGAAAGAGGAAAAAGACAATTTTTACGATCCTAACTCCTAACGTCATAAATTCCTTCATAGAAACTTGAGCTTGAAATTGTAAGTTTATTGAACAACATGAGAATGTTGTTAGAAAGGAGCAAAATTGCATTTGCACTGTAGTATATAATTTCTTTAAAAACGTTCTCTTACAAAATATTGCATAAAAGTTATACTATTATAAAACCTATTTATTAACCTTACATTAGACAATATCTTGTACACGCCTTGTCATGTTAAAAGTTAGATTGAGCCTGGGAAAAGTTACGCGAATCTCAGGGTTTACGAATTAAAATTTTGATAGGTATCTTTTTAAATTAATCATCTCGTACAGCTTGTAAACAGTCTACAAAGGGCATGGGAATAGGGTTATCATTATCAGATCGACTAGTACGCGGTAATCCGTTAACAATTGAAACGAGTAATCGTAGTGGATTACCGTTTGGCCTTTAGTGGTGATAAAATGGAACACCAGTCGGTGCAAGGCGTTAGAACCGCGGCGAACCGACATTGCCACCGCTGCGGATCTTAAAAAAGTTAATTACAAACTTCCACGTCGTATGAATTTCAAATGGCTTAGCCGTTTGCCGGTGTTGTGAGACGGCGGCGGGCGGTGCGCGCGCGCCGCCCCCGCTCCTGGTGGCGGTTCCGCCTCCGGTTTATAAATACCGGGCGGCGCCGGATGCGCACCCACTACGTCACGTACCTAAGTACAGGGAATGTTCATTAGTTTGATACATTCACTTATTGAGTCATCCCGCCGCGAGTAGGTACGCGCCGTGTTGATAACGCTCGTGTATGTCGATGACACAGATGTCGTCTCAATACAAGTGGTCATTTTTGCTACATTTTATGTTGTGTAAAATTTAAAATACACAATATTAAAATAATTATGTGTAACGACTATGTTATTTTGTAAAAAGTACCCTGACAAAAGTATACATTTCTCCCACAACATTATTTTTCAAAACAATCTCGACAAAAACTTGATGGAAAGGAATTTTCGGTGCATCAATGCAAATTCATCTTAGTTAATTACGATTTATGCAAACATCTCATCATTCTACATACACGCTGAATACCTAACTTCGTGGAAACACCTATCACAATAGCTAAGGAAGGAAAACATGGTCAGGCGACCTGGTATGCCTAAAATAAACAATTAATCATCGCGCAACCATTATCAAATTATTCCATTGTTAACTCTAATCGGACCATTCAACAGACTTCCATCTTCATGCGAGGTGTATTTGTTTCTGTCTGTTTTAAATTTAAGACACGATTGATCGGCTGAATTGTTAGGGATTTAATGAATGCAATCATAAATAAGCAGGGTTATTAAACACACGCGAGGTATGTTGAGTCTCATCCGCGCTAACCCAGTTCGCCATTGACGGGCGTTTTTTAAAATAACTAGGACACAAACCTACACGCGGTACGTACGGCCGGCAATGAGCGCATCGAGAAACACAAAATAGCGCGCACTGCGAGAAACCAGAGCATTGCACTCGGGGCGGAGCACCCGGGGCCCGAGCGAACGTAACCTCGATAGGGACGCTTCCTCGAGTGCAATCATCAACGGCCGATTGCCGATTGTTATATTGCTATTCGAGATTAACAATATGGGGGTTTAACTTCCCTTGTGATGGTTACACGCTACCTACCTATTCTTGTAATGACAGTATTCTGTTTGTGTACCTTATCAAATAAATAAATAAGGGTTTGTTAATGAGTTTGATCAATATGGGTGTAGTACACCAATGAGTAAATAGATTTTTTTACTTAAGTACTGTGAGTACAAGACAATTCATTCGTTGTGAAACAAATAAAAATTGTGTATTATCACATATCAACCTTATTCTATATATTTCTCATTCTCACAATGAGTCATGCAATGAACAAAAGGTAATTTGCTAAATTTCATAATACAAACACGGTGCTTTATGCGGCATGGTAGCGAATGTGTCTTACGCCTACATCTCTCGGCCGCAGCCGTCCGGCATACGGGCACGGGCGATGATCATTTTACGCGCCACGAGGTTCCGGGACCAATTTATCACTTAAAAGCTTCCGCTGAATGCACCAACACTAAGGCATTATGGACCGCTTTTTATGATGTTCTTAAACAAACTTCTCGGAATAGGTCTGACGCTGCTACTGAATTGATGTAGGTAGGCATGAGCAGAATACCGATACATAATCTTATTGTTTGTGACGTTTGATTAGACTTTATAATAATGTGTAGTATGAGTTTTACTTTTCCGGCTCATTGTATGTTATTGAAGGACTATACATACTAATACTTTGAGTATACCTATATAAATAGTTTTACTTGGCTTCTAGGTTCATAAAATTCACATGTAAGTTTTTTAACGATATGCATCATTCTGCTTTCAAGTAAGTGGGTAGTATAAACTCATAAATATACAAGAAAACGGTGCACGTGAAATTAGCAGGAAACTCAACAAAGTGTGAAGTTCCTAGTTAGAAAGGCGTGTGCGTTTGGACAGCGAGTAGGCGGCTGCGGGCGCAGCGCAGTGCACTGATACTGATAACGTATCGCGAGACAAAGAACCCATTAAGTTAACTCGTCGAGTGACGTGACATTTCCTTCGATATCCGCCAATGCGCCCTCACCTCTCGGGTCACTAAATCATTATCGCTTCCGCTCATTAACAAACAAACAGTCGTACAAGATAACTTGTAGATGACCAAAGCACAAACTGTGTTTCGTTATCATTATCATACTTGAAAGGGCCTTAATAGTTATTTACCTGTCATTTATGTAGATAGCCAAAGGATACTTAAAGCATATACGGTATCGTCACCGAAATTTCATTCGTCGTCAAAATCGTACAATTGAATCGTAGTCTAACACGTGACGGTTAAATTGTCAAAACAAACAATTATTGTGAATTAATCTAATGGGAGAATGGTAAAAGGTGTTTTAGCTTGTAGTCTGTATGGCGGGTTCGTCATTAATTCCTAAAAGTGTACGTTATAATGGGGTGCAGCGGAAGGGACGTTCCGCGCGGGCGCACGCGCACCGGAAGCGCGTCCGGGACGCGGCGCCGCCCTTGCGGCAAGCGCAGCCCACTTGACGGACCGCATTCCCTCCCCAAAAACATATCGATCACATTTACAATAAGCCCAGGCATTGCATACTCAGTCATAACGAGGACGAATCAAAATTTTAACTAGATTCAGCGACCGACCTAAACCAGTAACAGTTTTGATATGACATATTTCATATTCATACTCGATTGAATAACAAGAAGCTAACAGTCCTCTTACACCGGAAGCATTACGTACATAGTGTAGTAGTAACACCACTGCGTGACTTCGCTATCACGATCGTGTTTGCCTTGCCGACACATTGAAATGCATATTATTTCAAAGAAAGTGATACATATACACACGTATTTAGATATTATAGAGAATGCTAATACGTGCTCCAACCAAATATACAACGTATTTCATCTCTCAGCAAACGCATTTACATACCACACTGGATATTAGCACGAGCGTAACGAATACACATTCGTTTATAAAACTATACACAGGTAGTTCGTCTAATTACTCGTTACTCGAGGCAAAAATAATGTGCGGGACGGACCGGTCATTCATAAACTATCCAAACCTTGACCCAATAAATTTGTTTGCCCTCCTCGAGTGCTGGCGAGCGGTTCCCAGCCGATAAGACCGGAAACTAATCCGGATGGCCGGACAATGGATCCGTTATTATGTCAATCCGTGAAACGTTTAAAAATGGGTCGACTATCTGACGAGGGGTGGTGACAGGAAACTTGAAAATAGTTACGGGGGACTTAGTCAAGGACACAGTTTGTTCGGGGGTGTTTTGGCGATAGATTTAAGTACAAGGATACACACAAGAGTATTTGTATTTATTTTAGATACATTGGAAGAGATAGAGTAGAACAGTATTCCTACTTTCCTGTTTATAATACACTGTAGTTGCTTAGATTTTAATCTACGTTTGATTACAAGCATTAGATGCATTAATAGTATGATATCAGTCCCAAGACTTCAAAGATGAGCTTAATGAGATCGAGACTTAGCTGGGTGATGATGACGACAGGACGAAACTTACTTGAGGGTCCGTTCCATGGTAGAGGTTCGGAATATCTCCTCCTGGTCGAGCGACAGCACGCAGTAGATGTCGCGGTGGCACGTCCCTCCATGGCTACGACCTGGCAAGTTTTTTGCTTCGCCTGAAACAATAGCAATAAATAATTGGCAAAAAAGTCAACCATTTGGGATTGATTCTATCACGACAAGAAAATAGTTTTTGTATCCCGAATCTTCTAATTACATAGTTTACTTTTTCGTAAATTACCAAATATAGTTCATTTATACTCTGGTATCGTATAATAAATCAAATGGTCAGAAATGCTGTTCCGTAAATAAATTAAGGACAACCTTCTAAAAGCTGAGGACAAATTAAGAAGTAAGTGGGTGGTAGGTATACGCATTACCGCGCCTCATAGACAAAGACAAATCCAAACTCGTAAATAGTCACTAAGAAGTAGTGCCATTTACAAATGTGCGACAAACTTCGTGTTGTCAAAGTAAGACACTATTTCAGAAAACAGAAACTCTTTTTTTGATGTAGTAGGTAATTAATAGTACACACTTTGTGAATTGTCGAATATTATGTTTCAGAATGAGTATTTGTGTGTATTTTTGCTCTCGATTCTTGTGACAATGAGCTGTTTTCACATTCACACGGTTGAATGAAATGCTTTAGTTACATTGTTGCGATTTTATTAGATATATCATATTTAATGGTAGGCTTACAACAAGCTTTACTGTCATGCCTGTCAATAAATCTAAAAGGCGTTATCTCAAAGGTTAATGATGCTTGACAAGTATTGGCTGGAGTACGTAACGCTAGCACGTAATACGATATTTACTATTCAAATATGCATAGACCAGCGGCTTTAGTTACGATCTTGAGACGAGCAAATTATACGCTAGGATGAAGCCATCTTCGATGAGTTAAAAGTTATTTACTTAATAGGGGCATGGCATTATTAAAATTTGCCAAGGTGTCACAGATATATTGTTATGTTTTGGCTGTGTTTTTGGTAATAAAGACTTATTATTCTTATTCTTATTCTTCTAGATACTAATAAAAATTTGTCAACAAAGCGATCATGGCAGTTTTTGAGGTCTGAAAGTTACAAATCAAGACAAATGATTATTCCAATTATCCGGAAACAACAATCAGGCTGGTAGTAAAATTAATTCACAAGTACGATAACGTTAGACAATAATAACTGAGAAACTATTGCACTACAATGCTTACGAAGAACGACCTTGAAAAATAACTAGTTTGAAAGCAATCCATGTTTATTTGCTCAAATGTTATGTACGTATTGAGAATGCGCGAGACGTTGCTCAAGTAGTACATTTAAAACAAAGGGAAAAGTAAGAAAACTATAAAGCTGATAAAAGGGCAATTATAGTGTCGTTATTGTAAATTGTAGCTATTGCGGGTAATTATGTTACTTGTACACGTAAAAAGGAAGAAGCAGTGACAAAGGTTACGCAACAGATCGCGGCCTCGTCAGATATGACTGTATACGGCGAGGCAAGGTGAAGCCATCGGCCCATACAGAGCCTCCTGCCCGGCCCGGTCCTGGCTCCCAGCCTGCGACCTTAATACCACACAATTTAAACCAATATTGGTGTTGGCGTAACGTGAATGCTTAATGATTGCACCACGCCATGCTGCCTTAAATAACCGTATACAAAGTATTTTCATGTCGTGATTTAAGCTGGATAACTAAACGATTGTTATTCTTTTGTAATAGCTATTTAACTTGTTATTGCTGCACATTGACTACAATAACGTAATGAAGAAATATTTTCTCACATCATACTTAGGTAGTGTTGAAAATCTATTGAAGCCAGTAGACAGTGATTTAATTGTCATTAAGTACTGAAGAAATACTCTACTTGATAAAATACTGTCAACGTATAATTTTCTTTAGTTCCAACAATCCTTGTATCCTAGGCCCTTTTAACTTAGATTTCAATATGTGTTACCTTTTGTTCAATTATTGTATTCTTAAAAGAAAATTGTTTCTTTATCACACTTGGGCACACTTTAGTCTAATTCATTTTATAGGCCATAAGTAGATACGGAATGCCATTATAAGTAAGTACCTTCTGGTACCAATTATGTATGAATAAAATTATTACTTAGAAACGCTATTCTACAGAGTTTATAAATGGGCCTGTATCTACCGGTGAATGACGTGTGCTTTAAGTAAACGATATTAATAGTCAATCATGTTATGAAAACAACTTCCTGCTATATGGAAACAATGCGTTTGACCGTGACCGACACTAATGTACCAACCAACTATGAAAACTTGCATGCATTCATCATTTATAATCTAAAATAAAGACCCTGCATTTAATCGCCAAATGGATTTACAAAACAAACGCATTATGGTTAACTTTCACAAAATTTCCTAACCTAAACGACTCATTATTACGTACTCGAGTAATTAGAAAGAATGTAAATTATTATCATAAGTTGAGGCAAGATTATTGCTGCGATTGTTAGGGCGTTCAAACAAAGGAGAGACCTTCCTGTGGTCGTAGGCTCCCACAAATTCGTCGTAATTGGACTGCGAGAGAAACTTGCAACAAACTGTACATAATTGCTGATGCAAAAACAACCGTCATCATCATCAACGTGACAGTAACACACGCCACCGAAGTGGATCGTGGGAGTGAAACGGGAACCTTTGATTCAGCTACCGAGGAAACGAATACCTACCTAACTACCTACTATGTGGTCACAATAGCGATTATTAAGATGTTTCCACACTGCGTAGTGCGATTGTTTTGAAATCGAGAGTACGGTGGATACCTCGAGCATGGGAACATTTTATGGTGCAAACTGCAAATAATATTGGAGCTCCACCATGATTTATCTTTACTAGGTACACTTTACTAGGTTTACCAGGTACATAGTTAAACATTATAGGTCAGGCAGTTTTTATTATTTCGCGACTTTAGTAATCTGTGAAACAAGATAAATAATACATTTAGGTATGTACCTATGTTGTTTTTACAGCCTACTACAGGAAGCACTAAATTAACTTACGCAACGCGGTGCGTATTCCTCGCATTTCCCGGGAATAAACAGCTCATCCAATTATTTAATTCCACGTATCCGATCACTCCGCTAGCTACAATGAGTAGCTTTAAATTATGAAACTTTTATAACCATGAAAAAGGTGAGTGACCGTACAACAGAAATAATATTACAATTTACATGAATACTAACTCACATGAATTACATGCTAACGATTCGAACGTTGGTTCATTTATGTTATGTTTTTTTTGGTACTTCAAATATTTAAATATTTATCACTTTCCACTAGAAATAAATACTTCTTACATTATTTCCATAAGTGCTAATCATAAAAATAAAATTCAATATAACTACCAAAGCACAAACGGACGATGTTACATAATTAAAACGAATTAACTCATTGATCTGCAAGCTACAACCTACGTAGAGTAAGCTTGAACTCGGCGTCAGTCAAATCTAGGTCCCTCACCCACATGTGACAAGCCAATTTTGCAGGTAGGCACATTGCGAAAATCAGTTAGTTCAGTTGCCTCGTTTATCCGTGATTTAAGTCTCTGGGGACACATTTTGTAATATTGGCGTGTTTAAGAAGATAGTGGGCGGCGGCTATCATGGACAGACTGATATCTTTGTGCAAAAACAAAAGTCTGAAGAGAGCTCACTGCGCAAACACATACACTGTAGCAATTTAGGCTCTATTCAGTTGAAGGCTTATCGTAGAATACCGTAGTGCAAACAAAAACGCTTCACTGTTATTTACCATAGTGGCACAGGCGCCAAGCCGCGTGTAGAAAGTACCTATGGATCGGTGCCGAACGGTAAAGGTACTTTATAGCTTTCTCATCTCGAGATAGTTGCTCGCACAATAACAGACACCGTCGCAATCGCTGCCTACCAGCCAGCCTTTGTTATGATGATCGCTCGTTCAACACAACAAAGGTAGTATGCTGCAAAGCTGCAGTTTTTGAACAATAGCTACCTATTTCTATCGTCAAATGTCAAACTGAACTTTTAATATTTTATAAGTCCTGAGTAAAATATACACAGATAATTTACGCGTTCTGGAGTATAGAAGCAAATGGAATGAAACGCGAAATCTTTTATCACAAAGGCCTCTTTATGGAAGAGGACACTGATCATAACAATGTTCTTTGTCAAATACAAAACAAACTGTTTTTCATTTTATTTCCTATTATTCAGAATTTAAAAAGTCGAGTTGCAAAGAACAAGAGGCCAAGCATCATGTCATAATCATGTAGGTAAGAGACATAAAACTTTTGTTGACTTATATTTAAGTATGGTCTACAATTAAGCAATTTACCTTTGAGAACACCATTCACATGAAAGAATATTACCTACACCTTTAATAATAATTACTCAAGTAGACATGAAATATGTTACATTTTTGTCTAATCAAGCTGGCTGTTAAGTGTAAAAAAGTTAACTTTTAAACTTGTATTTATTATTTCTTTATCGTGAATCAGTATTTATGCTATTATCAGTAGATAACACTATGATTTTCTTGATGAATAATAAAATATTTATTGAAATGTATGCTGAATCAGCCATTTCAGATTTTATGTATCTGTACTAATATTATAAAGCTGAAGAGTTAGTTTTTTTGAACGGGCTAATCTCAGGAACAACTGGTTCAAATTGAGAAAATATTTTTTGTCGGATATACCATTTATCGAGGTAGTTATCAATAGGAGGAAAGGAATAATGGAAAATGTGTAAAAAACGGGGGGAGACGCAGACGAAATCGCTGGCACAGCTAGTAATATATGAAAATTCCGAAAATTATATTCAAAAAGTGTTTCGGGTTGTTACTAAACTTACGCTAGAAAAGCAAGAAGCGATTCAATAACAATGTTATCGGTATGTTGTAATCTTATCGGTGTTGCCTGTGTGATGATTAGACACAGACAGTGTTTTGAATGGCAATATAGTGTGCAATATTCATAGCACATGTTGTGGTAACCGTCGCAACGATAACGGTGACGATAAACGAACGCGTTTTTCATTAACGGACTGGCGAGTTTCCATGAATGGGTGCGCTCAATGGAAAACGTTCGGTTTGCCCCATTCACCGCGGCCGCCCGCGCTAGCGTAGATAATGCCAGACGCGCCGCGACGCGCCTTTCGACGTCTGCCACACTATGTCACTCATCACTTGACTATCCTACAAAAATTAGCATAGGTATGAAGTCCAAACGACGCTATTGAAATAAAGCTTCATTCATAACAGAGGGAGCTAAACAATTTGTAAAACAAATGACGTTAAGTCAGTGCTACTTGTGATGTTACGCCCGTATTGTGACCCAATAGACAAACAATAACAAATTAAATATTTATAGGTACGTAATTGCCGAATACGCAAGTAATGTTGCATATGTAATGTCCAGCCACGTAAGATATATATCACTAACAAATGATTTTTTTCTGCCCTATTACAAAGTCAAAAGTATATATTTATACCTGGTCTATTGAGAGTACGTGTTTGTTATTGTACGTAGGTGTACAATAGCAGGAAATCTATTCTCGAGTAATTATTACAATTATCGCTTATTTATTAGCATTATAACAGTTTACTTTTTGAAATATAATTCAAATCGGTATTTAAATTTTTATGTACTTCTTAATAGAACGTGAAATTCATTGAAAATATTTTCATTGAGCCCTGTGCGGAATGTTTCTGCGAGGTCGGCGGTTTCGACGTCAGACAACTTTCAGTTAAGAAGAGTCAAGAAAAACAATGTTGAATATTTACGATAAAGTTATGAAATTAAAGTTTTAAGTCACCTTTAAGTGTTTTTTATGAGAAACTAGAAATGAAATGAAAATCGTGCCTTTTGAAAGAAACATTAGAGTTTCTTGAGATTGAAAATTACCATGTCTGACTATAAGAAGATTTAATTTTAATCTTCTATTAGATTTATGCAATGGCGAAGGGCTCATGAGCCCATATTGATTATAATAAGCTAGTGTGTTACGTGTTACTTGTCGTAGTAACAAAATGCATGTTTGTGCATTACATTACAATTTCATTTAGGTAGTAGGTATGGTACAAGTTTCTACACAGTACCGTATTTCCGGTTACATATACCAACATTGGATTACGAGTGTTTGAAATCATGACTTGTCGCTATATATGTACGCTATAAAAAAGTAACTTCAGGTACATTAATGTTCTCCGTGTCAGGAATGAAGGACACGAGTGACTGGTAATATCAAACAAAAGTGCGCGAAACAGGTGCCCTTAGTGAGTCACTCGATGCATAAAATAAATAATGGGATTCAATTAGTGACCACCCATTTAGGCGAGTTGACTAAGTGGCATGAACAAAGGTGTCGGTGTAGTAGATAAGGCGAGGCGACGGAAGTTGCCATAAACCGTCACATTTGCCGCCAGCCCAACGGCAAGCCGCAATGCTCGCGTCTCATAATGATATTATCATTTCAAAGCAAAACTGCACTGCAGTCTGCTGCAGACGCTATTCGCAAGTCGCATTCTGAAAACTGTATGATGCAAGATTCCAGATGTGAAATGTATGATGGTAGAATCTCTAGTACACCAGTTATATTTTGACTAGTAAAAAATCCGATACTAAGAAGCTCAAGTTGAGCGAAAGTATAAGGATTTACATATCAATTTCATGGTTCGATTTCAATAGAAGCTATATTTCAATAACCAGTCAAAAAAAAGATTTATGCTATACATAGACGAATCTGTGGAGTTTGCAGTAATATTTAGTGGACGATAGCGCCGAGGAGCCCAGCAGCCGCGGAGGCGAGGTCGCGGGTCGCGCCCCGGAAGGCGTACTGCACTCTTATCGCAGACACACTTCGCGTTATCGTGGATTTATGAGTCCGCGCCGTCATCGACACAAATCAATCATCTCTGCTCTACACAATTGTTCGCCCAAGTCAACACCATTTTATACAGTAGTTACTTAATCATTTCACCCCCAGTTAGGCATGAGTCTACCTAATGTGAAATTGGTGCTGTTAAAATTTGGTACATTTATTGGGCCATCTTTTATTAGCAATAGTACTTATAATCATTTAACATTATGCACTTTTGCTGAGTGGGAGCCATATTATTTACTGTAATTCATATTAATTTACATCTGGTGTTATATGTATATTTTATTTGCAGTCTGACACTTGACTCTTCGGTGATAGCTACCAGCGGGTCTAGACTAATAATTAAATTGTTAGAAATCTATACTCGTTATAACATTAATCTGTGTGTACCATGTCAAATAAATTAATACCTAAGTAAAATATTCAACACTCTAGTAACACAAAAAGCACTATACAGATTGACACATTGACAAGATGAACTTGTTATCAGTTGGTTCTTGATTTGTGATTGGGGACACCTGATTAGTTGAAGAACTTGCAGAAATCAAGAAAGTGGAAAATATAATTTTTTGAAAGAAAATTAAGTCAACTACCTACCATTCAGCCATAAAAAAAATTGTTATACTATTGTTTACACTCATCAATATGTGCTATCTGTAATCAAAAATATTAAAAAGTTATACCAGAGGGGGCAGAGCCTGGGATATTGTGGCTATATATAGATTTATTATTATTTTATAGAATACGGAAGAATGGTGTCTTGTGGAGTTGGAGGCCAAGATCTACTGTGGTTGCAGTGCCATTGGAGTAAGTAATTTAAAAAAATATATTGGCTTCTGATAGGTGTAGTTTTTTCTCTTAATTCCTGTGCTATAAAAGTTATTAGATTTCAAATATTTAATTGCACACAATCAAAACCAACCAAAATGTTGAAGTTACCATAAAAACAGGTTGCTAATCAATATTATGTATCTTTCTTTAAGTTAATAACTAGTTTCTTAATAAGACAAATATTGCCTAACACTGCAGATTTAAATAGGATTTGGTGGGTATGATTGGCACTGAAACAATATTGGTAATGTAAAACTGGTTAGTATCCACAACTTGATTACTTATCTTTTTGTATAGCAAATAAACATTCACAATGTACCATCTCATGTGAAAAAATATCTATAGCAATTATTATTTGAAATCACACTTGTATCACTGTAAAAATCTATTTCTTTTGTGTTGTTGTATACAAGATAGGTAATTCATTATTAATAATTATAAAGAATTGTAATAATAAAATTGCACTGTAATTATTCACAGAAATCTAGCGTTTCCTAGTAAAAAAAAATGATCAGCAAGATTGAGATGTTCTATTAAACCAATTGGAGATATCAGACATATCATGATGGGGAAGGGGTGAGGAGGATGACCACAATATTTCTATTTAGTAAATGTAAATAAATCAAGCAACTAAACTGTATCAATGGAAAAAAGAACATCATTACAATACTATTACTAGGCATTTTGAATGTCCATCTAGGACAACTCCTCCTTAACTCATACAGTTTTATATAAAAAAAAACATTAAATATCCAGGTTAAATCTTAATATAAATGATATAAACAAGGTAATGTGATGGTACGTGATGTTGGCCTACGAGGATTCGGGGGATTCAATTTCATTCATAAAACTGAGCATGAACTGAGCTGTCAAAACAGCAAACCACAAACGATAAAAACAAAGAAAACAAACTCAAAATTACCTACGGTTAAAATCTGTACAATAATTAAATCGGAACCGATCGTGTAACAAATGTTTTGTTTTACTATACTGTTGATATTCATTCATAGCGAGCTCAGAAAAGCAAGAATACTTGGGTACCACCTGTTCACGACAATGACAACAACATGGTTTATTGGAGAAATCCAATGTAAACCCCCACTGATTAATATTTCTCGGGCATCAGAAAGACGTTTCTCAAAAATAAAACCTAATAATTAGTAAGGAAGTTTACTTACCTATCTTAATTTTCAATCTTTCTTCAACTCGCACTTCACGCGTATCGTCCGCCATGTTAAATCCATTACTGTTTATCTCTTTCATCCGTTGTTATCTCTTTCGGAACGAGCTCGGCCGGCTTGCTTGTCCCGCCACTTCCGGAGTGTCGTAATGTTCTACTTCAGCCTGTTTTCGAGTTTGATTCACTTGGTCTCCAAGCACATAATATCACAAATTTTATTGGAAGCCACATTATCTTTATGTTTACAAATTACCCAGAGGCAAAATGTACGTACACTCTACATCGAACAGACAGATTCACACTGGCAGTGCGCATGTGCTCAATACCTGCACTCTATCAATGAATGAATGCACTTTTGAACAAACTACACAATGTCCATATCACTAGACGGTATCGAACATGGATAAACACAACCAAAATTTAAAAAATAATCAACGATTACAGAGTAGGCACACACAAACACAGGGAACATCTAAGCAATGTTCATTTTCATTAATGAAACAAAAAGTATGAATGGACAATTACGTCACGTCACGACTTTAGTCACGACGTTGCGCCTGCGCGGCCGCGGATATAGCTATGTTCAGTTGTGGAACAGTAGAGGAATAGTAGTATTTCACGTGATATTAAAAGTAGCAATTCTAGGTACTTATCAATAGCAGTTACAACAATAATTATTATCCACACAGATTTTTTTTTTCTTGTATATATTATAATATTGTGTATATTATATAAAGATGTTATAATTGAATTAGCTATTAGTGTTATTTTAAAATAATGTAAGGTTATAAAGCATGACAACGGGATTTATCGTTATTTATTGTGAAAAAGTTATGAATGGCTCCTTTTATGTTAAAATTATTGTCAAACTTATTGATTATTAACGGTTCTCAGTGAGGTGAGGTGTCTAGTAAAATGTGAATAAATCGATCTGACAAATCTTGAAATACGAAAATGAATTGATCATTTAAAATCCTTATAAAATTAAGGTATTAAGAAACTATTGACACATAGAATTCATAATTTGCTGACGCAACTCTTTTAACAAATAAAATGTGAAATAACATACGATTCAGATGTGTGGTAATTTCTTTTATGGATATCCTCAATCTCACCTACAACACAATCCATCCACAGATTTTTGTAGATACATTCGATTAATATAATAACCACCACACCATTAAATAAAAAATTATGTATATGAAACTGACTAAAAGCAATACTTGTGTTATAGTTTATATTGATTAGCAAAGCTTTATGAGGAACGCTTCTATGAGGAACTAACTACTCTAACTAACTAAATAAATTATAAAATAGTTGTCTATATTTTTGTTATTACATATTTCACAGTTACAAGAGTATAAGTAACAGCACATCACTCCTACTGTGCGTCAAATAGTACCTACAGACAGACATTTAGGCGGGAAATCGAATTGAATAATCCGATTTTACGGGTTTAAATGTAGTTAGCATGGAAATATAAATTATCCTTGCATTTCAATGAATAAGATGATTAATACCTAATCCACAGTTGCTACACAATCGGTAGTATCATCTCATCCTGCAATGTTGTGTGAAAATAATGATATACTGACAGTTTTATTTATCTGTATGTTCTAATAGCCAAAGTCATTGAACTTTTGTATTTAAAAAAAGTTGATATAGACACTTTGACACAAATTATGTCAAAGTAAAGTAAATGTTGTGGGAAATTGAAGAATGCTATTTTTTATAATTTCTGAAAAATTTATACGTAAATTAATTATATTTCATTGCATTTGTGTAGTAATCCTAGCCATTGAATCTTCTGGGGAAAAAATAAATTGTGATAAAAAGTTGGTTTTGTGTCTTTCGCCTTATTATGGAAGATGATTACTTACATGTTGACGACAGAACTGTTTATGTATTAGAAAATATACCAGGACCATATGAAAATACAGAAGAATATACTCACATAGTTGACAATGTTAACTCGCAGATTACAAATGCATGTGACTGTATTGTTAAATGTGACCCTGCTGTATGTAATTGTATTATAAAGTCTGGTGGTAGTAATTACTTCACAAGCTTGGATAGCTTAGACATTAAATTGAATACTGCAAAACCATGTGATATTCCAATATTAGAATGTAATGATCTATGTTCATGTGGAGCAAATTGTGGCAATCGCTTAGTACAGAAAGGTCCTATAAAACATTTGTATGTCAAAGCTCTTCAAAACAAAGGGTATGGTCTCTTTAGCAAAACAGTAATTTCAGTAAATACATTTGTTTGTGAATATGCTGGGGAAGTTATTACTAAAACTCAGGCTGAAAGTAGGCAAAAGTTTAATATTCAAAATTGCAAAATGAATTACATATTTTGCTTAAATGAGTATAGTAATAATATAATTTCACAAACATTTGTGGACCCTAGTCGTTTCGGTAATATTGGACGGTATGCCAACCACAGTTGTGATCCAAATTGTGTTATAGTCCCAGTAAGAGTTAACACACCAATACCCAAACTTGCACTGTTCAGCTGCAAAGATATCTTACCTCACACAGAAATAACGTTTGATTATGGTTCTTCATCATCAATGAATTTGCCTACAGATGGAAAAGGGACTAAATGTTTATGTAATACAAATAAATGCATTGGTTGGATGCCATATCAGATGTACTGAACTTGGAGATAAAGAAGGTAGATAATAATGATGCTCTATTGCAATAAAGTTTATTTAACAATATGTATGTACTATTTTTATTTTATGTATCTACTACCTTTTGCAATACTATTTTGGTACATATTCATTTGGATGTTATTTTAAAAACTAGATATGTTGTTTTCCCTAAATATTATAATGTTTTCATAACTTAGTATGATGTACAGTAGAATCCCGATTATCCGAATTAATTAAAACCAGGGGTATTTTGTATAATTGAATATCCGGATTTTCTGTGCATTCTTTATTTTAACTATTTTCAATGTTTTTTTGTTGTTTGGTGATGTAAAAATGAAAACAATTAATTACAAGAAACCTGACCAAATCTATAGTAAAAAGAAAAAACCAAAAAATCTGGTGGATTCTTTTTTTGCATATGGCGATTTTCTTTTATAATCAAGGTCAGTTTCTCTCATGAGGAACCAACAATGATCTCCCAGGATCCCTAGATCCCATCAACCTTGGTATTGTTGTTCTTGTTCCATAGTAAGGATGATGTCCTGATGGAACCTTTCGCCCTGTTCCCCAGTTACAGCTTCTAAGTTTTGCGAGAAAAAATTCAAATGAGAATGCAGGAAATTGTTTTGTAGCCCATATTTTGGTAGTTTATAAATAAGTCTTTATATTTTGTTCATTATTTTTTGATTTTATGTTTCCCAAAAATTGTTTACTGATACATTTCACTGAGTGCCATTTAATTCAATGTCTTGGAGTGTTTTTTCGGAATCTGAATCTTTCATGAGTTCCCGTATTTGTGGGCCCACAAACATTGGTGCCTCCTTTAATTTGGCGTCTCTTATTTTTGGAATTTTTTTTATAGATATTGAAAAATGTTTATAAAAATTAACACGAGAGTATGGCGCTTCTCTTTAATTCGATTTCTTTCATATTGATCGCTTAGGCACGGAACTGAAGGTTTTGTGTTCCCATTGTGTAACAGCACTGCTTTGAAACTTGATTTCGACGAGTCTATAAACAATCCACTCCATCAAACCATCTGTAGCGCTACCATGAGTTAAAAGTGACGGTCTCGATATCGCCTACGTAAATGTCTATGAAAAACTTGTACAGCGCCCCTGGTGGTTACGGTAAGAACTAAAATCGGTCGTATGAAAAAAACAACTCGATTGGTTTTTAACGTAGGTAAGTACGTAAGTTTTCGATATCCAACTCATGGTACGGGAACAAACGACGAAGCTGTAGGTATCTAAAGATGCCTTAGAAACGATTTCCATTGCCACTGGAGGAATTGCATCGGTAACCCTTCGCTATGTGGAAGCGGTCTTGTAACTGAAGAAGTGTCGGGTAATACAATGTTGTTTTTTTCTTTCCTTTGTTTTTCCTTGAAAAGCCCACGACATTTGTTAAGCAGAGTAATCGTCCATATCATGGCTAGTAGGCTCACGCCTGATCATTGGGACAACAAACGGCATTGAAAGTCATACAGTTACCTAAATCTGCAATACACGTTCCTCACAATAACAGTTAGGGGCCCATTCTTTGTCTTGGTGACCGATAGTAGGTAAAACCAAAATAACTCGTATAAATTCTTCTTTTTTTACTGATTAGGTACTCTTCTTTGTGTAGAAGTTGTAAACGAGCCACATATAAAACAAAATGAAACTGGAGAATTAACACAAGTACATTTAGCGATTTTTAGTTTAGATAATCACTTGTCATTTTATAAAATTAAATGACAAGTGATTATCATATTAAACGATTATCGATATTTATTAGTATCTACCCTCAACAAGAAACTAAAATGGGTCGAATTGTATTTATTTTGGGCGTAGGTATACAATATACATATCAATTGTTTACATTTTTTATAGGTGACTTGACTTGTAGGTAGGATTTTTATGATTATGATAACGATCAGGCTTTTGGTACAAAATTATATTTATGCAACAGAGTAATTGTTAAATTTATTGACATTTATATTTCGTAAACATTATATTTTAATGTTTACTTATATTCGTTATAAATAGGTAATATGGCCATTTACTTGACGAAATCTTGTAGAAAAGCAGCTACTCTGTTGCGAAATCTTGTAGAAAAAGCATGATAGTTTTGTATTGTCTGTGATTAGGTTTAATAAATCCTAAACTCATAAGACTTGGGATTTTACTGCATATTTTAAACGGCAATTTTTTTTAAAGTAGATATTGCTATTGTGATAGGTTAATTTGATAACAAAATTAAATTTTACTTATTTAACGACATGTAAGCACAAAGCGCGTGAAATTTGTGTGAATTCATGCTTCAGAACGAATAGAATAGACGATGCGAAGGAGAAATTAATATGCCGAGTGAGCTATTGCAATTGGCAATCTTCTTATTCGATTCGCCCAAGGCACCCAAGGTAATGCAATCGCTCTCTTTTCGTTCTCAACTTTTTAATATAATCTTATCTTATTTAAGTAAGTTCCTTACCATATTTCCTTAAATTATGTATGTTTGTATTCTCTCGTTATTTTCTTGACTGGCTCGATGGCGCATGGGCTTGTATGAACCCCCTATCTCGTCGTAGGTACTGCAAGAGTCGTGGGTTCACGTGATAAACGATCGGTGTTTATTCCATGTCTGGATGTGCTATTTTTTATATTTTAAGTTTTATCTGTTTAAGTATGTCTGTTGTATCTGATATTCTCTTACATAATTGCTAAAGCGACGTGGTCGACAAAGGTCTTACCGCCCTCAGCTTAGGGTAGGCCCGTATCCTTTGGCAGTGGGACGACGTCCACCTAGTACTATATATGGGGCTGATGATGACGATATCTTTATTTATTTAAAAAATTTTCCACCCGGTGAACGCGGCGG
This sequence comes from Maruca vitrata, assembly GCA_039566165.1. Lineage (NCBI taxonomy): Eukaryota > Metazoa > Arthropoda > Insecta > Lepidoptera > Crambidae > Maruca > Maruca vitrata. Next base: position 11,344,331 of record CM076912.1, on the reverse strand, counting down.
TTACGCGGTCTGCCCGACGGCTGGCGAGAAGATGGTATAGTGCCAGCAGCGGCTCCTGGGCGGAGTACAATTTCCAGGAATTCCTACCGACTAAAATACCGGGGTGTGGGTATATCATCGCATAATAGTGGTGTCGTGGTCACACTCAAGCGCCATACGACGGAGGCAACGAGGCAAAGTCTGTTGGTCTATGCCGACGAGACCCCATACCCACCGTCGGTCAGCCATCGCTGGACTACGGCATTAGCATGCGCGTATTGGCACCTGGTGCGCCCCAGCTGTTTTCTGGCAAGCTGCGGAAAGATTCCTGTTCTTCGATCCTTTCTTAACCTGACTCGTAGGAGGTGGTCAAAAAGGCCCGGAAAAGTTAGGTGAGGGAGGTCACCTGGCGGGCCACAGATACGAGTAGTAGGGCTCTCTTCAAACGGACACTGAAATAAAAATGTGGTCCACCTGTGCACCGTACTCCCTATTTTCGAAACTTATAGGTAGAATCTACCTACTTACGTACTCAAGGACGATGGTCTTTTTTTTTTATAAAGAGGCTAACAAGATGACCTCACTCCACCTGATGGTAAGCGGTAGTGAGATCCAAATATGAGGTCGACAGGCACAATAGACCATATTGAGCCTGTCGCACTCACCCTGAAAGCCGTGAAAAAGGAGACCACTGCTGCGGCAACAACGAGACAAGGCGTGGAGTCTCGCATTGGTATTGAGCTGTGCGGGTCCGAGTTGGCCAGTCCGCCGGACGGAAGGGCCCCCGTTTCTACGGGTCCTCCTGGCCGGCGGCCTGACCCGCTCCGCCCGCACAGTACCGCCGCTAAGACTCCACGGGTCCGGCGCTTGCCGCAACATTGCGCCCCCCTGGCTCCGGTTCGTGCAGTGCTGATCCCAGAACGCGACCTGACCGAGAGAGGTCAGAGTCACTTGGCGGGTTTTACACAACTGTATGGTGGTAACAGCAACCGGTCGACAAAATGTCTCCCACCTGAAAATCTTCTTAAATTAATCAAAACCTTATCAAAAATGACAAAATGTATCTAAATGTAGGTATATATTTTTAGCATTTATTTCCTTCGTTGGAACCGTTCTCGAGATTTGGAAAACCCCAAATCGTTACTCAAGCAAAAACTTAAATACTCAATAGCCATAACACAAACGGATCCTGTGATAATGTAATTTTGAAATTTAAACATGCATTTATTGCATATTCATGCGCATGCGGTTGGGTTGGGCGGAGATTTAAATCCACGTTATTGGGCTATCAATGTTGGGCCGCGACAGCCCACGATCCCAAGACTGTGGGTTCAAGTCCCCATGCGTGGATGTGAATCTTACCAATTTAAAATTTACATCACTGCTTAGTAGTACCTAACCACCTATGTACCTATTAAGGTACTACCGGCAACATTGGCGGTAGTACACTTTTCAAACAGATTTCTTTAAACGCCATTAGCCCCGCCCACTAGTTATTTCCGCCAATAGAAGAGCACTTCGACCCTTTGTTTAGTGTCCATCTGAACCACTGGACCAAACGAGATATTTGGATGAGACCATGTGCACTATTTAATACCTTTTTGCTACTATTTGATACCAATCATGAAATATTTGGTACCTGTATATTAACATCATTATTATATAAATTAAATGGCCAGTCATTCTGACGTCAGGTTGACTGACCACTTATGAGTTTTAATAGTTTTAGCTGTATATTTATCACTTTGTCAATGTAGTTATTTAGTACCTATTTGCAACTTTAACATATATTTTTAACACAATTTTGGGAAGCTTCCCTAAAAAGTTATCAATAAAATGCATTCATACGCCTGCACATAATTTTCAATTTTTTATGTCAGAATAATTGCTCGTAACTTTTGTAGGTGCTCTGTAGCTTATGAACGAGTTTTCGTTGAATAGCTATAGTGCTTCAGATATTTTGTATTTATATAATTTACTAAGAACATGAACGCAAACTGTCAATTCCTATAATCGCAATTAATAAAAATAATTTTATTAGTAAGTGGTAGGGCAGACAAGACTACGTGGAGTCGGTATTGCAGCGATTCGTTTCTGTCACGTTAGATTTGTAGCAAAATGTAAATATAAATCGCTATTTTGGACCATTTGAAAACAATCATTCAATTTATTTATACCAGGTACTTAAGGCGTACTCTCATTTTTACCTTAACCTTTTTATAATTCAGAAGAGTATGATTAGTGATATTATGAATTGCAATGATTATGATTAGAGATATTATGAATTTCAATGATTATGATTTTCAATATGTAGGATAATTTTTTTTTATGAAGAATGATCATTATGATTTTTAATTTTATGAGAAAAATTTTCGGACTTCCAATGTTATGACTAAAAAAATTATGTAAGAAAATGCGCCCCCAATAATATGTGAGTACGCAGGCACATTCTAAATTACTTGAAATTATATAAATACAAAATATCTGAAGCACTATAGCGCCTACAAAAAAGTTACTAGCAATTATTCTGACATAAAAATTTGTAAATTATGTGCAGGCGTTTGAATGATTTTTGTTGATAACTTTTTAGGGAAGCTTCCCAAAATTGTGTTAAAAATATATGTTAAGGTAGCAAATAGGTACTAAATAACTACATTGACAAAGTGATAAATATAACGCTAAAACTATGAAAACTCAAAAGTGGTCAGTCAACCTGACGTCAGAATGACTGGCCATTTAATTTATATAATAATGATATTAATATACAGGTACCAAATATTTCATGATTGGTATCAAATAGTAGCAAAAAGGTATTAAATAGTGAGCAAGGTCTCATCCAAATATCTCGTTTGGTCCAGTGGTTCAGACGGACACTTTGTTTACGAATACGTTCCAATAGTAGGAGAGCTAGCAAGAATTTTTTGGTAGGTAAGCTGGAAACTTATCCTGTACCTCTCCTATTATATCCCAGCACGAAACTGCAGACCTGGCTGGTGAGTAGCGGGGCTAAAGCAAAAAATATTTTTCATCTTTTTATTAAAATTATAACTAAAAAATAAGACTCACTATACCGGAGCCGTTCTTAGAAGACTGATTTGACACTTTTTATTTTATATTTTGCATTTATCCTTGTGAAGAGGAACATATTTAGCGAATCATATAGAACAGCTTTTAAAAATAAGACGTTATTTCAAAATGTCAAATGCACCTAATTATCTAATTATTTGTCTTGTATTACCCTAAATAATTGAATTATAAGAATAAAACGTAAAATTTCCACTCTGTATTACGCTTTTACAAGGTTACATCGTTTGACACGTTTTCATAGTGACTTAATGGGTAATACTCACCTTTTTTTTTTTTTAATAGGATGAAGGATTTAATAAGTATTGTATTTTAAAAATAAATATATTTTTAAATAAGAAACTTTAATTCAATCTTCTGCATGTGAATAAATGTTTCTAATAAAAATTTGTTATAATTAGGCCTTGCTTGGTTATAAAGTTGAAATAACTGTTAACGGTAAAATTGCCGAAGCATATAAGTATGCTTCGGCAATTTTACCGTTGTCCCTTACTAGTGCAGTCAGTCTGACATGTGTCAAATTGGTCATCTTAAAGCGGCTCTGGATAAGACAAATCATTTCGACGAACTTGTCAGGTGAACTGACAAATTACATATTTTTGGATTATAAAATATATTTTTAAAAAAACAAAATTGGGGGTTTGCTTTAGCCCCGGTTTTACCCAGCCAGGTCTGCGGTTTTGTGTTGGGATATAATAGGAGAGGTACAGGACAAGTTTTCAGCTTGCTTCAAATATCTACCCAAAAATTCTTGCCAACTCCTTGACCACAATTTGTGTTTTGGGGGCGGGGCTTGCTCTGACAGACGCGTAAGCGCCAAGCGATTTTCACTTTAAAGGTGATCGACCGCCAAGTTCTCCGATAGTACATAGGTGTCACTGTTTAGGTACTACTATAGTCCTTTTCAGCTAAGATGATCCCTGTGACACTTCATTTTGTTCTGAATCACGCATTTTTCATCACGGATTGACAAACGAAAATAATTTTATTGCACACTTTTTTATTTTATTGCGGCGTCATTAGGAAAAATATTAAAATAAAGTTAACTTATAGTCTTAAGAAAACAAAATATAGATAAGTATAGAGAGATAGGTAGTAGGTACCTACTAAAGATTTAGCTATCATTACTAACTCGCTTGCAAAAAAAATTTCATAACGTAACTATATTTATTTTTCATTCGTGCTGATTATGTTTAATTTTAAAAAAAAATTGTTTGTCATATTTTATCTTAACATTTTTGAAACTAATTCTGCTACTATATTTTAGATATTATCAAATTATCTTTGATTTATGTATCCTTGTCCGTAAGTCACATTTTTGCTGGACTAACAGTCATTATAAAGGTTCCGGTTCCGTTTATGTTTCGTTATGTTCCGTATTATGGTTCTAGAGTTCTCATAGAACAAACATGATTATTTTTACAAAATTGGTATGGAACTCTTCTTGCGTGAGTCTGGGTTCGCACTTGACTGGTTTTTGTATGTACTTACATAATAGAATATTTATTTGGTCGTAGCAGAGCAGTATGCTTTTTAGTAACGAATGACTAGAAGTCCCGGATTGTAATCCTGCGTCAGACCAATACTTTATTTATGTTCGGTCAATCAAGAAATTACCCTCGGTCCCGTTGCTGCATTCGTCACGAAGTAGCCGTTTTATTTCGATGGATTTGTCCATGTCCATGTCCACATCTACCTTTACTACTTCTCGCTCGTGACCTAAATCGGTTAGGCGAAAAAACCTTCTAGCCGTTAACCTAGGTAGATCAAATTAATGTAATTATATTTGCATACGACGTTTTATATAAACGTCGTAGACATAGATCATGTTCATTCACATTAGATATGTGTTAAGACATAATTACCATTTATGAAGCAATAAACGTTTTTTTATTTATTTTTTTACCAAAATGCTTCTAGGTCTCTATCTAAATATGTTAGTACCTACATGGGTAATTATATTTTAAGTTGATACATGTACGAACATGTAACCTTTTCCCATTCGCTGTTCATTATTTTCGTTCCGAGAAAAGTAATGTTTATTAGAGCGCTAATGTTTATTTGAGATAAACATAAATTGACCTAAAAGCCCTGAAATCGAAGCGTCCACCGAACGGTGAAAACCCGCAGTCGTCACCGCCGAGCCATTGTATTTGTACATAAACCGACCGCGCGCCGCCCCGTCACAAGTCCCGCGCCGGTAGCCGAGGAGCGCGCCACACGCTCCTTCGCCTGTTATTACTGCTTATTTTACCATCGGCCTGCGGTGAGGACGTGGAACTGATGCTGGTTGAACGATCAATTGAATTGCAATCATCTCGTTGGTGGCGTAAACAAACGGGTGAGTGTGGCTTGGTTTATGTAACAGCATCACGAATTGCCGGCGCGCGGTCCCCAGAATCAATCGTGACGTTTATCGAGATCTAATAATCATGAACCTAACATGGAACTTATTGGTGAGTGAATAAGGTGCCTCATCATTAAGCAGTCTCCGATAACTTCAACTTGTATCGCTTCCGAGGTGTGCGCGGCCCAGTACCGCAGCCTATACGCAAAGTAGCTACATACATATACACAGATACACATTCCCAGGAAGCTCTCAATTGTTGTTCTGTTGGTGCGGAATTCAATTCCATCTTACCTTCATGGCTCAAACTATATTAGGTAACACTCCGTTTGTTTGAATCAATAGATCGTTTACAATTTAGAAGTTATTGAGAAATATATTATACAGGTAAGGTACAGGTACGTATACGTTCGAATATCGACGAATTACTAATTAGTTGTGGGTAGTTACTTTTATCTTACTCAATTGAAATCACGAATGGATTGCATGTGATCTACCTGCGATGCGCATACTTAATGATGATGATAACTCTCTTACTGGGAACTTTGTTAAAAGCCGGCCAAAAGCGAGTCTCACTAAGGACGCAACTTAGGCTTCCAGACACATTTTTATGTAAATTAATATTCTATTCCAACTTTTTCATTTGATAAATAAAAATTATTAAAACTGGGTAACTACCTACCTACATTTTGACCGTATTCATACTTTATTAGCAACTGCAATCTTGCGTTAACACCCCGGGGTCATCATCACTCACACACACACAATTTCCTACATGTCTTGAAAGAAGAAATTTTAATGATAATAACTCAATACGTGAAGTATATCATATTATCACATTATTGCAATAAGTTGATTTATGTACACATATGTACCTAATTAGGTATTGTGCATATGCTTACGCCGAAATTTCGTAAACAACATAAATATCTAAGTACCAAGGACTTCCCCGATAAAATTGGATGAAAAAGATGCTAAAACTAAACAAGATCTGAGCAAACTGATTTTGATCGCCGTTTTCCTCGTATTATCGTAATTACCTACACCCATGTGTTAGTTGGTAAACAAAAACGGCTATGACCTTTTCTTGGAAACCATAATGGATTCATGATGCAGATCCATTTTTTTAATTTATATTTCTCGTATCTGCAAAATATTGTCACATCAGTAACTACCAGCAATTTGATTAACGCGTTCGTTCGTTCGATGGATAAAATATCCCAGCATCTTAGGAATATAAAGGTCGCTGATCTGTGATGGGGTCTAAAGCAGGTTTTTCTATGAACATGCAACTTGTTTATAAATGTCGTTAAACTTACAGCTACACCTGGCCGAATGACCATGTAGTTTCATTTAGCTAGAGTAATGGCAATGGGTACTCTAGACTCTAAAACAATGTAGCATGGAAATATACGACTAGGTATGTAGGCAGGTGCAGACTGCAGTCAACAGTGTATAAATATAACTACGTTTAATGACAATAATTTGTAGCCATTTGATGCAGGATAAGTTATAATTTCAGATAGATAGACAGTCCTTAATATTATTTGACCTCAGAATAACATTGGCTATGATGAGATACATATGTATGGTCAAGCCAATCCTTGCTGCTAAATGAAGTTACTTTTTAGGACTCATCATGAGGTTCAATTAACAGTAGTGCTAGGCACACTCTAAAAATGCACGCTGGACGTAGTGCTCTCAGCGGCCTGCCCACCCCAGACACCATGGTAGTAGCCAGATCCGAAAATGCACCTCAGGTAAGCGTTTACTCAACCAGATTGTACTTTCTTTTAATACCTTTAACTACCTGAAACCTGCTCTTGAAAAACAAATAAAAACAAACACTGTCCAGTCTTCTCGTGGTATTACAAAGGAACATAGTTTTTCCTTTTTGTCTTAAATTGTTGCACTGTTCCTATTGTATTATTGAGACTAATATTTTATATTAGAATTAAAAATATCAGTACATGTCATACACCCTTTATTTGGTACAACAATTGAATATTAAAAAGCGTCGATGGCCGAGTGGCTAAGATTCGTTTACTTGCCATACGAGCGCTAGAGGTCGCCAGTTCAAACCCCGCCACGTACCACTGTGTTTTTTCTAATCTGAAATTCATATGTACGATCATTCGACGCTTTAACGGTGAAGGAAAACATCGTGAGGAAACCTGCACACTTACGAAGAAATTCTTAGGTTGGGTAGTCAACCAACCCGCACTTGGCCAGCGTGGTTGACTTAGGCCTTATCGCCCTAATTGATGGTAGGCCCGTGCCCTAGCAGAGGGGACGTATATGGGCTGATGATAATGATGAATATTAAAACGCATCTATTCTAGTCTAAGAAATTGACAACTTTTAACATCCCCATCTCCATAAAAGTTTTCTAATATGGCAATGATTCCAAAATGTTAATCCCGTTATCTTTTGGTCGCTTACTGATGACTTTAGGGGTGAGAGCCATCCGCTCCGCCACAAGGCCGGTGATGATGTGAGACTACTATTATCATCATAATATGTCAGTTAGGAAAACAAAAACCCCGATGACGAATCGCTCCATATTTCAGAGCACCCCAGCGCTGGGTGAAGGCGAGCTGTCGACCGAGGGTCCGGTGCCGCCCATCAAGCTCACGGAGATGACGGTGACGTCGGACGTGGCGCTGCGGTACGCACCTGGCGGTCACGGCCACCGTGCGCAACCCGGCACGCGCGCGCGCAGCAGGCGCCGCCTGCTGTTGCCAGAGACCGCCTTCATCTCATCCTTTACCTGCATGTAATGTAGCCAAGCATTCTGTCCTCGTCCCGTTAGGGAACACCCCTTCGCCCTAATTGTTACAAGCTTTTATTTAACTTGCAATGTATGTATGTATGTATGTATGTTTGTGTGTTCGGGTGGAATTTTATAACTCAATTTTAAGGCACTTGCCCTCAACCGATTGAGCTGAAATTTTGCATGCACGTGTATATCCGATGACAATGCAATATTATTATGACATGGAGCTGATCTGATGATGAAGTCGGAAGATAGCCATAGCAACTCAGTAATTAAATAACATAACCACATCGAGTTTGGGCTCATTTCATTCGACTAGATGAGTACTTTGGTGCTAGATAGTAACCAAGGTCTGATGATGGAGCCGGAAGACAGCCAAAGGAACTCAGTACTTAAACGACACAACCAAATCGAGTTTGGGCTCGTTTGATTCGCCTAGATGAGTACTTAGATGCTAGATGGTAACCAGGGTCTGATGATGGAGCCGGAAGACAGCCAAAGGAACTCAGTACTTAAATAATGATGCGTTGAATGAGATGAACAGACTTAGGAACTTACAAGGTGAAAACTAAAAAGTATAAAATAAATTAAGGTAAAAAAATCTTTAAAAACAAGCTTTTATTTAAATGCGCTAAAAAGAAAAAAATAAACTTTTACACTATAACTTTACTGTCAACTTATAACATTTCAAATTCAACATATTTGACACAATTTATATGTTTTAAAAGCTTGTCGCGAGATTTAAGTACCTACTTGTAATTTTAAAAGCAAGTTTTAAAATACCTGCCTATTAAAAATTTTAAACTAAGAAAGTAAATACGAGTACTTAAATCTCGCGACAAGCTTTTAAAACATATAAATTGTGTCAAATATGTTGAATTTGAAATGTTATAAGTTGACAGTAAAGTTATAGTGTAAAAGTTTATTTTTTTCTTTTTAGCGCATTTAAATAAAAGCTTGTTTTTAAAGATTTTTTTACCTTAATTTATTAGGAATGAGGGCAGTGTCGTTTATTACTACGAGCAACCTGGGCGAGGTTCCTACGGCGCCCCCCCGACTGCAATTCAAATCTATAGTAAAAAGAGCAAAAGAGAACTTCCCTTTTATCTGGCATCTTGGGCGATCGCCCGATCGCCGGTAGTAGGTGGGGGCCATCAGCTCTCCTGTAAGTTCGGTGAACAAGACGAGACTCCATGCCAATATCGTAGCCAGTCAATAAAATTTACCACTCCCAACACCGATTACGATTTCGGCGACCGTTTCATGTTGGTGCTAGATTAACGCTACTGTGCAATTTTCAGGATTCTTGACGGAAAGCCTTACAGGGCGTATGTGAAGGAAAAGGAGGAAGCCAAGCAGATCTACGATCAAGCTGTGTCTCAGGGATTGGGCGCTGCGCACGTGGAAACTAAGTAAGTGTGCTCGCGGCCCACATCCGTTGTTGCAAGACTTAGACGTAAAAAAGCGTAGGTACTTACGAGTATAAAGAACTGGATTAGACCTATAAAAAATCAAATCTAATAAAATTAAGCATTATATAATACAGGAATGCACTAATGAACGCGATTCTCATAAGTGGGTTCGAATCCCCAAGCTGCACAACTTTAGTACTTTAGTAACTTCAAATAAAATTACCCTGCCCCTGGGCCCTCTACAGCGTGTGCTTGTCGCAGGGCACGCGACTCCAACCACTTCACGGTGTCGGTGAACGTTGAACCCCACACCGTTGGCGTGTTCAACCTCACCTACGAGGAGCTGCTAGTCCGTCGCGGCGGCGTCTACAACCACGCCGTAAACCTGCACCCCGGCGCGTTGGTGCCATCCCTCTCGGTGACTGTGCGAGTGCGCGAGACGCAGCCTCTGACCGCGCTGCGAGTGCCCGAGGTGCGCACTGGCAACGAGATCGACGCCACTGCTGAAGACGCGCGTGAGTTGCTACAATCTTTTAGCGTTTGCATTTGATCAGAAAAGTTACAAATGTGCTGGTCCATCGCGGCGGCTTCGACAACCACGCCGTGAACCTGCACCCCGGCGCGCTGGAGCTATCCCTCTCGGTGACTGTGCGAGTGCGCGAGACGCAGCCCCTGACCGCGCTGAGAGTGCTCAAGGTGCGCACTGGCAACGAGATCGATGCCACTGCTGAAGACGCGCGTGTGTATTTTTTTTTGGGGTGAGAACCATCCGCTCCCCCGCATGTACGGTGATGATGACGAAAGTTCCTACATCTTATAGCGTTTGCATTTGATCTGAAAAGTTACAAATATCTAACTATTATATAGATATTTGTAACTTTTGTGCAAACAATACTAATCAAAAGGTCTTGAAATAAACGTTTATTTAAATACTGAAAAGTTTTGTAATCATTCAAAACTTTTAAATACTTTTTTCTTCGCTTACATACATTTCGTTATTACTATTCTTCATATTTCGTATATTTTTTTTAGAGAATTCCCTAGCCACCATTGAAAGGGCTGAAAATGGACGTGAAGCAGTAATCACTTTCAAGCCAGACCTCGCAGAACAACAAAGATTAATTGACATTTACTTGGTATGTACCTGCTTCTTCTGTAAGGTCGTCAGTTAACTGATAGTGTCGATATTTTGATTCCTTTACTAATATCTATTTATGTTTTAGGAAAAAACAAAGGAAACTCGCACATCTTCTTACAGTTATTACGATAATTACGAAGACAAATCAAAGGAACGGGAAGCGGCACTGGGACAATTTGTGGTCCAGTATGATGTCGAACGTCCCAAAAATGGAGAAATATTGGTAAGAGTTTCTTTAATACCCACAATTTCTGTCTTAGTTCTTAAATTGTATACCTTAAAATAAAAGTTAATAAATTCCTGCTACCAGCTAGCAGATGAATCTTCGACATGTTCGACATAGGGCATTGATGATTTTTTTATTTATAAGAATTAATTTATTCAGTTAGTTCAGGTATATTTAACTTAGTTATTTTTATGATGACAAATAATAAAAATCGGCAAGGTAATAAATCCGCGCTCAGACATGACCTCTTCAGATTTCGCTCCCTATTCCCTCTGATATTTTTCATTCCCCGCCTCAGTCTTCCTAATTTAATAAAACTGTTTATCCTACCAGGTAAACGACGGGTACTTCGTCCACTTCTACGCGCCGTCCGACCTGCCGCCACTGAACAAGCACTGCGTGTTCGTGCTGGACACCTCGGGCTCCATGATGGACCGCAAGATCGTGCAGCTGCGTGAAGCCATGCAGACCATCCTCGGAGAGCTGAACAGCGGCGATTACTTCAGCATTGTTGAGTTCGCTTCTTCTGTCAAGGTGAGCTTGTTCAAATGTTCTGATTTTGCTAGGGTATTTTGTGCCTGCAATCAGGGGCGGATCGTTATTAGATATTTTTGGGTTTGAGTAATAAAAGTATTGTACATTAGCTGTGCCAGTAATTTCGTCTGCTATTCCCCCCGTTTTTTACACATTTTCAATTGTTTCTTCGCTCCTATTTGTGTGTTGGGTGATGATATTATAGACTAAAGCCTTCCTCGATAAATGTAAAAAACAAACCTACAAACTCTTCAGCTATATAATATTATAAATAAATATGAATACGTTAGTCGGTGTTCAACCCTTTAGATATAGATACTGTATATTCCATCCCAAAGGCTTTAACGTCTCTTGTGGGCACAACTAAAAGTTGACGTTCCAACAGGTTCACGAGCTCAAGGAAGCAGACCAGGAGCCGTCCCCGTCTCCGATGTCGTACTACAACTCGTTCTCGTACTCCGAGCACAGCGCGCCGGCGAAGCTCGTGCCGCCCTCCGAGGCCACGCCAGAGAACATCGCCAAGGCCAAGGTCATCGTCAGTCGGCTGCAGGCCGCCGGTGGTGAGTACTCATACATTTTTTTTTTGTTTTTTTCCTAAACATATGATGATGGCTTGGAGTAGCATTGTCATCGTCACCGGACTTGCGGGGGAGCGGATGGCTCCATAGAGTATATTATTTATCTGAGTCTCAACCCTAAAACTCAATAGCAGGATTCGAAGTCTAAGGAACAGATATAGTAGTTCTAAGTGGAACGGCAAATTTAATTAAAATTATTGTATGTTTATTGTTACAACAATAAGACAAGGTGTACTAAAATAAAAATAAGGACAAAAAAAATTTACCTTCGTATTGTTGAGAAATTATACAATGGGTTTATTGTGTGCCACTAACACTAGAAAGCTTCTGTATTTATTTATTTATTTAATAGGACTCAGTCTCGTTAATTGACTTGGGTGGGTTGGGTGGATGGTATCAATCATGCATAAGCCTTCAAATCCGCATTTAACATTAATACCTACTGCCATAAACCATTGGTACCAATCAATGGTAGGATTTAAATACAAGGTCAACCAGCAGCGGGTTACGCCGAGTGAAAACTGTGTCACTCACACCATTGTTGAAACATGTGTAGGTATGGATTGTGTTGGTTGGTCGCAAGAAAACAATGCGCGGAGTGAAAATACTAAGCGGTGTGTATGTGCCTCGATTTTTTATTAGACCGATGTTATTGATACCTAAATACAAATAGCCGTTTCACAACAACCAATTTGTTGTTAACTTACTTATGTAGATACCTACTCGTACTGCTCGTATTTAGTTTACGGGATTTTTTATCTTTTATTTTACTTTTCGGGAGGATTCTTATATTCGGTAGGTAACTGCCTAACTAATTAGTAGGTACTTAAAATGTGAGCGATACATTTCAAAAGAAAATAAGTTTTCTCTTCGTTTTGTTTTTTGCTTGAGCTCATTCTTACGATAATTTGGTCCTCATAAATGTAGATACATAGTTGATATTTTTTTCCTAACTGACATACGATGGTGGCTTGGAGTAGCCTCGTCATCATCACCGGACTTCCGGGAGAGCGGATGGCTCTTCCCCCTATAGCTGATCGACGATTATGATCTACTTACCGTCTTTACTGTCGTAAGAGGACATAGATAGATAGGTACCATTTTTTTTACAAATATAACTTATGTATTGTTATTGTTATCTCGTTACAGGAACAAACATTTACAGCGCCCTCGATGTGGCGGTGGAGCTGATCAGGAAGGGCGTGGGCTGGACGGCGCCCGCCAAGACCAACTCTACCAGCACGACGGCTGCTCCCGACGTGACGGCCGCGCCGACCGCAGAGCCCCTGCCTGAAGCCGCCGCTGCCGAGGCTGCTCCCAGTGAAACGCGTGAAGAAGGTACGCGTTACCGATTTTCGTGCCAATAGAGATGGTTTCTGGGTCAAAATCGTAAAAACAAACTAATGTGTTTAGAATGATTATTATATCATTCTATTAAACACATAAGTTTGTTTATAAAAAATATGGGACATGTGTTTTGGTTTTGGTCAAATGATCAATAATAAAGAGTGATATCAGCCGAAACTATAATCACTCTTCATCATTTGTTATTTGTCAAACGTTTGAAACAACTTTTAGTAGTAGTAAATAACGGTTTAACGGCCTTGATTTTAAAATCATACGGCCAAATCTTCATTTAATGAGTTTTACCAATTTTCACTTTCACACACACTGCACACACACTCACACCCAGATTCACACTCCCGAAACAACTTTTCAATCAACATAATAACCTGCGAAAAAAAAATTAAATTATATTTATGTGACTTCCAGAAGTGCCTCAGTTGGAGCCCATCATCATTTTCCTGACGGACGGCGACCCGACCGTGGGCGAGACGGACCCCACCCGCATCATCAACCACTTGACTGAAAAGAATTCCGGAATGAAGAAGGCCACCATCTTTTCACTTGCTTTCGGTAATTATTTATGTTATTCATTCAATTTTCGAGTTATTGACTTAATAAACATAGTACTTTTGGTAAAATTGTTAAAAGTAAGTAAGCCGTATCTTCGATTCGAAATTTATGGAAAACACTTGATTCAATTGTAAGAAATTAGACGATGAAAATCTATTTTTAACTGGCTATGTATGTGTAGGTAGATACATTACCTATCTAAGGTTTATGGTTGTGCCCACCTAAATAGATACCTCATAGAAAGAAACGGTTTAACCATAGGTAGGTTGAAGATATTGTCAATGAATTGTAAGGTTGTGTGAAGTCGACCAACCACTTTGCCAGCCTGATTCACTGAGGCCTGATGTATTCCTAGTGTAGGGTAGATCAAGATCAGTAACATATAGGAAAGGCCGAACTTCATCAATCCATAGGCCTACATCGGATGCAGCATATTACGCAGTCTGTTCTCTAACAGACTTTCTAATCCCATGCTATCATCTTTGCCATCGTAAAGGCGAGGACGCAGACCGCAAGTTCCTGCGCAAGCTGTCGCTGCGCAACGACGGCTTCATGCGGCACATCTACGAGGCGGCGGACGCGGCGCTGCAGCTGCGCGACTTCTACCGCCAGGTGGCCTCCCCGCTACTCGCCGACGTCAAGTTCGTCTACCCCAAGAAACAGGCTGGTGTTTTTTTTTTCATTATTTATTTGTCTAGATTTGTAACTGGCAGTCAAAGAAAAGTTGGGATGTGCTTTTGGGGGATCTTCTTAAGGGGTTGGTTGACGTATCAGCAATGAAGGTCTTCGCATTTCGCAAAATTCACTAGGTGGAAATACTTACGTAGGCGTGAGGTCAAACATAACATTTCTCCCTTACAGAGTAGTTCTATTTATGTTCCAATTCAGCTCCCAGCCAGATCTCTTTACCGAATTTCATTTAAATATTTTTAATAGTTTTGACGTGGAATCCTGACCGACCGACTAGAGTTATTAGCGTATATGTTCCTAACTAAGTATAATAATATTGATAGGATTTATCACATTCTGCATCTTACTGGTAAAGATTTGAGTTCCGAACTGTAACTGTGAACAGGTGAAGGCCGAGTCGCTGACCAAGCACCGGTTCCGGCGCTACTACTCGGGCTCGGAGGCGGTGGTGGCGGGGCGCGTGGAGCCGGACGCGGCCGAGCTCACGCCCACCGTCGGCGCCTTCTGCGGCGTCGGCGACCACGGACGGGTATGAGATTGACTACTAACTAGGGTTGCCAACTTATTTTACAAAAATAAAAGTATATTCAGATCGGTGAAGAATAATAAACAGTATCTCAGGAAAAAGAACAGTATTTTAATTTTGATCGAGGTTCTCGGCTGCGCTGCTCTGAGCAGTGAGTACCGTCTGACGGAATAAAAACCATTTCGATCGGAAAACAGTATTTTGTATACTTTTTTTTTGTTCAACAGTAAAAAGTATAATTGAGGGAAAAACAGTATAATACTGTTTAAAACAGTATAGTTGGCAACCCTACTACTAACATTTACCTCTATTGTCTATTAACATCCGGTCCAGGCCAGGGCCAGTTTGGCCTTGGCTTCAAGCCACTGAGTATAGGAGAAACCAAGATGGTCAATGGACCCTGGTCCCCGAGCACGACCACCCAGCTCGGCGGAAGATCTTCTCTTATAAGATCACTCGCAAGGAGGTTTAAATTTAATCCCTTTATTTTTCCGACTATCCCTACCAGTCAAAGCATTTTAGTCGTAAAATTTAAGTGGGGGTTACCCCCATGCAAAATTTCAAAATCCCGTCACGCGTTAATTTTGTAATTCGAGTGATATTTCACTTTTATGGGTATATGGAATAGATACTAAATTTATGTTTGTATAAATCGGGCATTTTTTGTCTTTGGGACTACCCAGGGCGACACAACAGGAGAAACAAAACTTCACGACATTTACTCTGTTTTCTGGAATACTGTTACGACCACGAGAGACCGTGCAAGCGGAATTAGTCTTATCGTCGTATGGATAAGGTCTATATTCGCCTGCACGATACTACGCTACATACTCTGGTAGGTTGTAGCGAGCTCTAGAGTGTTCTAAAGTAATAATAATAGTACGACCTTGAGAGACCGTGCAAGCGAAATTAGTCTTATCGTCGTATGGATAAGGTCTATATTCGCTTGCACGATAGTACGTCACACACTCTGGTTGGTCGGAGCGAGCTCCAGCGAGTTCTAGAAATTTCGATGCCCGCGAGAAGATTCTCGACGCCACGCGAAGAGCTGCGTCCTCGCTGGGTACAAAAGCGGGATGTACGACGCGACGGGACAGTTTCGATTTGGAAAGCGAAGCGAATCAGTCTCCTGCGAACTAGAAGTGATTGAGTGCGTTACCTGCGAATAGTCAGTGAAATTCAGTGTTTTAGTGTGATTCAGTGCTTTAGTGTAATTTAGTGTTCCGTATTTAGTGTTGTAATTAAGTGTTTTTAATTGTGTTTTTAAGTGTTTAATTGTGTAATTGTTAGTCGATAAATAAATTAATTGTCTTTTGGTGACTTTTGGCGTATCTTGAATTAAACGTACCCCGTTCCCGCAACAATTGGTGTCAGAAGTGGGATTCAAGATGCCTCTTACACCACGAGAAGACAGTGAGGGTCGAGTAACAAGGAGTCAAACCGCGGCCCTGCAAGAGGGTGAAGGCACTTCAACGGAGGGATCAATTCAAACATCAATTGGGCCTGTGGAGCTTGCAGACTTATTTAAAATGCTGCAGACACAAGCCAGCCGCCAGGAGGAGCAAGCCCGCCGCCAGGAGGAGCAAGCCCGCCGCCAGGAGGAGCAAGCCCGTGAGCAAGCCCGCCGCCAGGAGGAGCAAGCCCGTGAGCAAGCCCGCCGCCAGGAGGAGCTTGCCCGACTTCAGGAAGCACAATTTGCTAAGCTGAGGGAAGAACAAGCCCTTCGCCAGGAAAAGCAAGACCTTCGCCAGGAGGAGCAAGCCCGTCGCCAGGAGGAGCAACTGGTCGAACTCAAGGAAGAGCTAAGCAAGAGTTTGTTGGGGGCTATTGAAAAGAAGCACGAAGTATTAGAAAAGCAGATTGATGCTCTCAAGGATGATGTGCTAAGCGTCAAGACCCAACACGAAGATCGACTGACCCAACATGAAGATCGACTCACCCAACATGAAGATCGATTCACCCAACACGAGGATCGATTGAGCCAGGTGGATGCTGAGATGCGACAGCTGCATACCAAAATGGCAAGAGTGGGGACCCGGGGTGCTACGGTAGTGTCGGATTCTCCGAAAATCGAAGTACCCCACTTCGAACGACGTCTTGGGCAGCATTTTGGTACCAGTTCGAGACGGTGGCTAAAGGAAAGGGGTGGAACGAGGAAGAGTCATTGATAGCTCTGACTCTGGCTCTTCGTGGAGATGCCCTGCTCACGTTGGAAAACCTGCCTTCGGATAACAGAACTTTAGGTGCTCTCCAAAGAGCACTAGAGGGCAGGTACAGCGACAAACACTTGGAACACGCGTATAGAGCACAACTCCGCGACCGACAGCAGAAGCCTGGTGAGAGTCTGCAGCAATGGGCAACGGAAATCGAAAGGCTAGTCAGACGTGCGTACGTGTCATGCCCGACAATGGTGGAATCAATGATCCCGCAAGCTTTCTGTGATGGAATTAGAGACGCAGACGTCAGACACACCGTGAAATTGAGCCATCATCAGACCTTACAGGAAGCTCTAGCCCATGCTTTGGAGGTGGAAGCCGTGCGTCAAGACGCTAGAACTCAACGACTTCGGGAGGTTGTGGTTAAGGAAAAACCTTCTTTGGGTCCGATGTGCTATGGCTGCGGCGAGAGGGGTCATATTCGGAGTAGTTGCCCCAGGCAAAGATGGCCGCATAGAACGACAGTAGCGTCCTCTACACAGGTGGACGCAGAAGAGCTGTCAGGAGCCAGGGCCGTGGGGCGGGCGCTGGCTGGCCAACATCGAGCCCCTACCGTCACTGTTTCACAGATTGGTAATGGGAACAATCTTACTGTGGTTGGACAGCTGAACAGCGTAACGTGTCATTTTACTATTGACACCGGTGCTTCAAGAACAATAGTGCGTCCGGAGCTATTGAGCAGGACTATTGTGTGGAATCAGAGACCATCCGTTCAGCTTCAAACAGCAACAGGCCAGCCAGTTACCGTCTTCGGTGAGACGATGGCGAACATAACCATTGGAGAACAAACCTTTGAATACGGCGTTCTCATAGCAGACATAACGGACGACTGCATCATCGGATTAGACTTTTTAAGAGACCAGAAGTGTGTGGTAGACGTCGCTAAAGGAGTACTTAGTTTCCCCGAACAAGAAGTATTCCTAGAGGGAGCGAGATCATGCGCAGTTTACTGCCTGCAAAATACGACCCTACCGCCGAGATCTGAAACTCTGGTCAAAGTTAGATTCCCTTACACTGCGTGTCAAGGGCGAAGCGTCGTCATAGAAAACTGCGGCGACCACCCGAGTTGGATCACAGCAAGAACTCTGGCAATGACCGGAAAAGGAGCGCTGGTGCGAGTCATCAATCTTAGCGAAGATGAAGTGCAGCTACGAAGAAACTGTGTCATCGGACGGTGCGATGCAGGTGAATCCATCAGAAGGCTGAAAAGGACCCGGGAACCGGAATCCTGTCAAGGAGATGACGTCACGCCGCTCCTAGCAAATTGTAAGGACAAACTCTCTGAGCGGGAACTTCAGCAAGCTAAAGGTTGTTTGCTAGATTTCAACGACATATTTTCGAAGGGTGACCATGATTTGGGAAGGACAGGTCTCGTTAAACACAGAATAGACACGGGAGACGCGTCACCAATAAAGCAGCGGCCTAGACGCCTTCCATTTGCCAAAGAGAAGGAGGTAGCAGACATGGTTGCCGAGATGCAGAAGAACCGCATCATAAAACCTTCAACAAGCCCGTGGTCTTCGCCAGTAGTCCTGGTAAAGAAGAAGGACGGCAGCACCAGGTTTTGTGTGGACTACCGGTTGTTGAATAATGCAACGAAGAAGGACAGCTACCCTCTGCCCCGTATAGACGACACACTGGACATGTTGAGCGGCATGAAGTGGTTCTCAACAGTGGACCTTAAGAGTGGGTACTGGCAAGTAGACATCCATCCAGCAGACAAGGAGAAGACGGCATTTACGACCGGAACTAGGAATGGATTGTGGCAGTTCAACGTCATGCCCTTTGGTCTTTGCAACGCTCCGGCGACATTCGAGCGGTTGATGGAAAGGGTACTGGTTGGACTTCTGGGTGATGCATGCCTGGTCTATCTGGATGACATCATTATCATGGGTCGAAATTTCATAGAGCATGTCAGTAACCTGAGGAAGGTTTTCACTAGAATACGAGAAGCAAACTTAAAACTCAGCCCAAAGAAATGCACGTTTTTCAAGGAAGAAGTCGCCTATTTAGGCCACATTATTTCATCGAAAGGTGTAAGGACCGACCCAGAGAAGATTAAAGCTGTCCAAGAATGGCCTATTCCAGCTAACAAGACCGACGTGAGATCATTTTTGGGTTTATGCGCATACTACCGGCGCTTTGTAAAGAACTTCTCTGATATAGCGAAACCTCTTCATCGGCTCACGGAAGATAAACGAGTATTCGCCTGGGACTCGGAATGTGATCAAGCCTTCGTCAGATTAAAAGAACACCTCTGCACCAGTCCTATACTTGGCTACCCGAACAGAGAAGGAAGGTTTATTGTGGACACTGATGCCAGCAATACTGGCATAGGCGGAGTTCTGTCGCAAGAGCAAGGTGAACGGGAAGTCGTGATCGCCTATTTCAGTAAGTCACTTTCAAAACCTGAAAGGAACTACTGTGTGACTCGTAAGGAACTGTTGGCGGTAGTGAAGACTCTACAGCATTTCAACAAGTACCTCGTTGGAAGACAGTTTACCCTGCGGACAGATCATGCTGCGTTAAAATGGCTCTTGCAGTTTAAGAACCCTCAAGGACAAGTGGCGCGGTGGTTAGAGCAGCTACAGGAGTACAACTTCACAACAGAACATCGGAGTGGTAGAACACATTTGAATGCCGATGCCCTATCAAGGAGACCTTGTCCTGTGGCCTGCAGTCATTGTTCTAAGACGGAGACTAAAGAAGAAGTCCGGATGATTACCACCCAGGGACTTGATAATGAATGGAGCGAAGACGCGATCAAAAAGGCTCAAAAAGAGGATAGTGACCTGAGGAAAATATTTGAATGGAAAGAAGTAGATCAAAAACCTTCTTGGAGCCATGTAGCATCATCAAGCCCCATCACGAAAAGTTACTGGGCACAATGGGACAGTTTGGAGATTAAGGATGGAGTACTCTTCAGGAAATGGGAAACACCAAAAGGGGATCAAACGACACTACAGCTGATTGTACCCCGTAAACAAGTTGCTTCGCTACTGAGGTACATACACGATGGGGTATCCGGGGGACATTTAGGCGTGAAGAAGACCCTAGAGAAGCTGAGACAGAGGTTCTACTGGATACACTGTCGGGAGGACGTCGAAGACTGGTGCAAGAAATGTACAAATTGCGCATCAGTAAAGGGCCCTCAAACCAGAAGTAAGGGCAAACTCAAGCTATACAACGTTGGCGCTCCATGGGAAAGAATCGCAGTGGATGTAGCTGGCCCCTTTCCAGAATCCGATGAGGGAAACAAGTACATCATTGTGGTCCAAGATTACTTCACTAAGTGGCCTGAAGTCTTCGCTACGCCTAATCAAGAAGCAAAGACGGTCGCCAAGAAGTTAGTCCACGAGGTAATTTGCCGATTTGGTGTGCCTCTTGAGATACATTCTGACCAAGGAAGAAACTTTGAGTCAGCACTGTTCCAGGAGGTCTGTCAACTATTGGGTATGCATAAGACCCGTACTACACCAGCACACCCGCAATCCGATGGCATGGTCGAGAGATTCAACCAAACGTTGGAAAACCACTTGGCCAAAGTTGTGGACGAGCATCAACGAGACTGGGACCAGTACATACCGCTTTTCTTGCTGTCCTACCGATCTGCGATCCACGATAGCACCAGCGCAACCCCAGCAATGGTAAACTTCGGTCGAGAAATGCGGCTTCCGGTAGACGCGTTGACTGGGACACCGCCAGAAGCTCCGAAACCAGTAACCGAATATGCAGCTGACCTACAGAAGCGCCTGGATGAAGTACATGCTCTCGTTAGAGACTGCAGTCTAAAATCCAGCGAAAGAATGAAAACCCGTTACGACCGCAAAGCCAACACCGACGGTTTCGATGAAGGGAGTCTGGTTTGGTTACACAACCCACTCAGGAAGAAGGGCAAATCACCGAAGTTCCAGCCAAGGTGGGAAGGACCATACAAGATCATCACTAGGCTGAACGACTTAACCTATCGGATCAAACAAGGGACAAGAGGCAAGCCGAAAATTGTTCACATTGATCGATTGGCTCGTTACCATGGGTCAAATGATGCTCGGGACGAGCATGACTAAGAGGGGGATAATGTTACGACCACGAGAGACCGTGCAAGCGGAATTAGTCTTATCGTCGTATGGATAAGGTCTATATTCGCCTGCACGATACTACGCTACATACTCTGGTAGGTTGTAGCGAGCTCTAGAGTGTTCTAAAGTAATAATAATAGTACGACCTTGAGAGACCGTGCAAGCGAAATTAGTCTTATCGTCGTATGGATAAGGTCTATATTCGCTTGCACGATAGTACGTCACACACTCTGGTTGGTCGGAGCGAGCTCCAGCGAGTTCTAGAAATTTCGATGCCCGCGAGAAGATTCTCGACGCCACGCGAAGAGCTGCGTCCTCGCTGGGTACAAAAGCGGGATGTACGACGCGACGGGACAGTTTCGATTTGGAAAGCGAAGCGAATCAGTCTCCTGCGAACTAGAAGTGATTGAGTGCGTTACCTGCGAATAGTCAGTGAAATTCAGTGTTTTAGTGTGATTCAGTGCTTTAGTGTAATTTAGTGTTCCGTATTTAGTGTTGTAATTAAGTGTTTTTAATTGTGTTTTTAAGTGTTTAATTGTGTAATTGTTAGTCGATAAATAAATTAATTGTCTTTTGGTGACTTTTGGCGTATCTTGAATTAAACGTACCCCGTTCCCGCAACAATACAAAAGAAATGCGTCATAGCTCCTTGAAACAATAATGTTCAATTCCACTTAAATAACTAGTTATTTAAGTAGGTGATTATTGAGGTAGTAGGTGACTTTCTAGGGGGAATTTCCTCTGATCACCCGAAAATTTTAAAAGACCTGGAAAGTTATGTGTGACCAGGGCAAGGAATTCGGTTGTTAGTGCTACAGTTGGAAACCCTTCGATTCTGAGTATTCGGCTGTATCGGCTTAAGCTTTCACGTCCCGACAATCAAATGGCGCCCTTTCCTCAACCTACTGGTCAGCGGTATATGAGAAGTTAATCTACTAAACGTCCGTTCCAGAAATACCTAGAGATCCTCCCGAAGGCGCCCGTCCCAGTGGCGAAGGACAAGTACCTGCCGCTGGAGAGGCTGTGGGCGTACCTCACCGTGCGACAGCTGCTCGACGAGCGCGACGCGCGCGACCCGCCCGCCGACGACGCCGACGACAAACCCTCGCCCGATAAGAAGGCTTTGGATATCGCTCTCAAGGTAAATTACTGGCTCGGTGGAACAGTGGTTGGTGACACATGGTCACTATCTACGGTTCCAAGAGTCGTGGGTTCGATTCCCACCCGGGACAAATATATGTGTGACGGACATCTGTGTTTGTTCCGTGACTAAGTGTGTTATTAAACATATTTGAGTATATTTGAGTATCCACTGTTGATTCTGATATCTTTAACACAAGTGCTTTCAAATTTTAAATTTACAAGTGCTTAAGCTACTTACCACGGGATCAGATCAATGTACCTACCTATGTGATGTTTTGTAATATTTATTTATAAATGACGTATTTAATAAAAAAATCTGTAAGTCGTTTACAATAAAACGCCGAGGCTTCCCAGAAAGTAATCAGAAAATCACACTTAGTAAGCAAATAAATGATTTGATTTGAAACTTGTGTCGGAAAAGCCTCCTGATGGCCTTACCGTTTGGCCCATAAATTCCTTAGACAAGCTTTGTGATGGTCAAATTGTTTGAAACCGCGCACCACATCCCGTCCGCGAAACGCAGCGTTGGCCCTTAATATTCTGATTTCGCAAACATTTTTTGAAAACGAATCAAGTGATGTTTAAACTAGCTAGCTGTCAGGCTTCATGATGGATGAAGTAGGTAGTGTAATTAACTCTGTGATAATTTGTGCAGTATTCCTTTGTGACACCGCTGACTTCGCTGGTGGTAGTGAAGCCCAACGCCACGGACGCCGTCGATGCAGAGTCGGTCTACAAGCAAAGTGAGTTTTTAGGCTGTAGCGAACATACTATTTATCATAGTTCACTAACACCTGGAGATCTAATATACTCGTTTACTTCATAACTCGTTATAGAACCACTGAATAGAACTGACCTCAATTTCATTCTTTTATTTTCAGATCAAGCATATGGCTTTAACTCCGGTAAGTTCTTCATAAGTCAATGATATTTTTTTGTAATTGGAAAGTCGTAGTATGTACTTCTAGTTATCCTGTAAAAAGTAATAGGTAAAATTAATATGCGCTATATAAATAGTTCACCAAGCCCAAGTTCCAATTAATAAAATGATGCCAAGTCTCAATAAGGTGACATACCTACCCAATCCTGGAATTAACCTAGTAGGAAGTATTTATATGATTAATTTGATAAGCAACAATTACCCCGGAAGACCCCAAATGTAAGCATGTCAATTGTAAAGTATTTAGGAGTGGTTTTCCTGTGCGTGTGCACGCAGCTCTCCAGCCCCTGCAGTCGAACTTCGCGCGGCCCGCGGGCGGCGCGCTGTACGCGCTGGCGGCCCCGCAGGCCTTCAACCCCACCCGCCCCCAGTACCAGTACCATACCATCGGTAAGGCTTCGCAACCGCTTGCCATCATTGACATAACCATCCCACCGACAACCTGAGTGCGTAGCCATTCCATGATCTCCATCCAACTGACCGATGCGAAGCCATTGCGGTGCATGAAGCCACACTGTTGGTTTATTACGGGATCGATCTTGATAGTTTAAACTTTTTTTAGGGGCTTTCTTTGGGGTCGCTTGTGATTTTTAATTAAAAGTAGAGCTTCGAAATGGTTTAAAATATCATAAAATAATTAAAAGAAAAAGATGTAGAAATCTATCTTCTTAGGGTACTAAAAGTAGGCATGTCTATCTAAAAATTTGGGAATA
The DNA here is from genome assembly GCA_039566165.1 of Maruca vitrata. Taxonomy (NCBI): domain Eukaryota; kingdom Metazoa; phylum Arthropoda; class Insecta; order Lepidoptera; family Crambidae; genus Maruca; species Maruca vitrata. The sequence goes on along the minus strand of CM076912.1, from coordinate 11,320,033 downwards.
TAATATTAGATCCACATTTTCATTCAACTTTAGCATATTCATCCAACATGAAAAATGGGTGTATAAAAATAGTGCTAAGATTTTCAGCAGGGATTCCCTGCGAAGAGGATGGTAACTAATTGTGCTTTTGGTTAATAGCATCGTCAGCGCTGTTCAGCTCGATGAGCTCGCCCATGCACGCGCCCGCGGTCGCTCTCGACGCCGTCGACTTCGAGGAGGAAGAAGAACCAGAGGAAGAAGGTAACTATTACCGATGACTTAGTAATTAAAATATTTAATAATTACAGACAGGTATAGGCGTCCGACCGATTTCAGCCATGGCGGCCGATCTCAATTGAGATCAGCCAAGTGCGCAGGACATATTATAGTGCACAAGTGTGCGCGCTAACACAAGTGCACTCGCTATTCCCTTACTCTCATAACTCGGTGAGACGGCAATCCGACATGACCGATGAGAGATCGGGCGCAGGACCACCGGCTAAATTGTAAACAAATATCTAACAGTAGCAATACCTTACTTACTTATACGCACAAAATAATAGAAATTTTATACAATTTATTGATAAAATTAAAGAGATATAAATTGGATTATTTTTATAGCTCATTTTGAGACATCGACAATTCGCAATCCCCTCGAGGCGTACCACCTGAAGGAGTTGGACTGGCTGAAGACGTTGCTTGCTGGCGGCGGCGGCATCGAAGTCCCATCCAACACCACGGCCACCAAAACTGTCCTGAAACTTTCTGAAAGTGATGTGGTAAGTAGATACCAATTTGTGGACTATCTACTTCGAAAGTAAAATCTAAATAAGTATCCATAGTCTAAAAAAGCATAGGTTCAAATGGTTTTTACCTTCATTATTTCCGCGTTATTTTAATATTGATGTTAATTTGCCACACAAACGCTGAGGTATCCTTTAGTGGAATGAACTACATATAAGAACTACGAAAAGCGCATCTAGCTTCATTAGCGCATCAGCGTTTTGCCATGCTTTGATTACCTACGAAGTTATGTTATCTGTGCCTACGGTAATGAACACGAATTCCCATACTTCTTTAAGTTACCGCTAGGGGCGCCGTAGAACATTCTTCGTTGACATTTTTACAGTCTCTGTTAAACTCATGGTATTGCTACTGTAACAAGATGACATCGGTTTGTAATGCTTGTACCTAATACCTAAGAAACTATACTTCAGACTAGGCTGAACAAGCTGAGATTCCTTTGCCTTTCCCTAATGGGATAAACCCAAGAAGCTTAGGTATTTTTTTTTAAGCTTTTTGGATAAAAAAAGCTTGTAACTAAAACTTGTGATCTATCTCAGGCTCCCCGCAACGACGGAGCGGACGAGGAGTGCGCGCAGGCGGTCGGGGGCGCCGGCGCCGGCGCGTGCGTGTACCTGACGCGCTGCGCCGCCGCGCGGGACCTCACCGCGGCCTCCTACCCCACTTACTACTGCAGCGTTGGAGTTGACAGGTTAGTTTTTAGGAGCCATCCGCTTCCCTGCAAATCCGGTGATGATGACAAGGCTACTCCAAGCCATCATCGTAGACAGAAAAAAAAAAAAAAACAGGTTCTATTGTGTGCTAGTGGCCTATACGTAGGCATGTAGGCACCTAAATGTGATAATGATGCCATATTTTGCAACTAAGTAATAAAAACAGTTATATTTATACATTTGATGAGTATTTTACAACATAAAGTTAATAATGTCCAATTTTTTTTTTTAATTTAATGCGTAGGAAGAGGTAATCCCTTCCTACTCAATAGTATTCAGAAAACGAAAGATTTCATTGTAATAAACATGTCTTATTTTCAGGTATGCTGGCGTTTGCTGTCCAAAAGATAAAGTCGACGTGAAGAAAAAGAACTAAACGTACAAGCCCAAAGTTGTTTTTGGACTAATCATTAAATGACTTTAATTTTCCATTGTGATTGATTCCACAATGAATAACGTTAGTGTGACGAATGTGATAGGCGCTTATGTTGGTGCTACAAGAAACAATTTAATGTATAGTGCCATTTTGATTATAACATAAATGGAATTGAATGAATGACTTTATGTGGAAATACATTTTTTACATGTCTATATTCTAAAGAATTTTATGTTTTATTTCTTATCCTCTAAACTGTTGACGATTACAAAAAAATCATGGGCAGGCAGTAAAGTAACAAAAACCGGTATTCCCGCACCTATCCAACTGGGGAACCAAAATGAATGGTAAATAATTAATTAAGGAGTTTGACGTGATACTTAAAATTACGATTGACATGTACAAATACTAAGTCCTAAGTAGAGCTTAATAGAGCTTACCATAATTTATGACTAAAAACCATCGATTAGATCGGATTAGCCGTTTCTGAGATCGTGTGAGATGCGTGCCTGTTGATCTCATATATAGACCTCACGACCCCTTACCATGTGGTGGAGTGAGGTCATACTATGATATGGTATATGGAGATATACCATCGAACACAGGGCTGTTCAAACTAAATGGGATCCACCCAGGGCCAATAAGAAATACTAATTAAATTAGGGGGCGCAAAATATATGAAAATATAATATAAGTGCAATATTAGGTAGGTATTCAGTACTTTTTTATTTTGATGCAAAAGAATCAAACTTTTCCAATTTAAGCTACATAAATGTTAAAAAGATTCTGTGGACCGCATCAATTCAAGCCGAGGATTGTACAACCTTGATCTAACGTGACCGGACTGTCATCATCATCAGCCCACATGAATCGCTATTAAGACACGGATCCACTATAACGTAGGTAGGGTGACCAGGCTTTAGTCAACCACCCTAGCCAAGTGCGGGTTGGTCGGCTGCACATTATTGCACAACCTTAAAATTTCTTCGTAGGTGTGCTGGTTTTCTCAGGATGTTTTCCTACACTGTTAAAGCTCCGTACATTTGAATACACTGTTACGTGACAGGGTTTGAACTGGCGACCTCTCGCATGGCAAGCAACGACCTTAACCACTCGGCCATCGACGCTTTTTCGACTGGACTGCACCGTTTTAAAATAACTTCCCTATCCTACCGGACATTCCGTGAGACAAAAAAGCAAAATCGTCCCGTTTGAAACCGAACGGCCATTATAGAGGGTAAGATAGTCCCGTATTAGTAAAAAAATTAAAAAGTTTTAGATAAAAAAACACTTCCACCAAGCGCCAAGAGGAACTGACTTGCAGGAACCACGGTGAGAAACTCAGTGAAATAGACGAGCTTCGATTGTTTATTTCCATTAATACTACAAAGATGTCCTTTTGGTTCAGTATGACTCGGCAGCCGACGACGTTAAATATCTACTTTAAAAAAAATATTGTCAATGTCAAATTACTGTAATGTCATCCAGCCATTGATTTGTATCCGCTTGTCAAAAATTTTGTACACAGTCTAACGAAGTTGTTCTCTAAATAATTTATTTTCTAATTTCTTGCCTTTGTCGCAATTATAAAAACATAAGGTATGGTAAATTTAGTAGATACTCTTATGGTTAATACGGTGACGGATGGAGCAATGAATTTCTTACGCAATATCGTAAGTTTCAAATCAATATTCCATGTTCATTCATTGTATGATTTGCATAATATTTATCTTATCGTTTCATTATCACATCAATTTTATTTTTGGTTTCGCTAAAATTATTCTAGTTACATGCTAATATATTATAATTTCATATATTATTTGTATAAACATATTGGTGATTTCCTAGGGCGTATTCAAGTCGAAGGCTGTGACTCCAGCTCCACCTGCCCCAATCATAATGAGGATTCCGCTGTGGGAGCTCGCTCGAGAATCCGGGCCGTTCGTGAGGCTCGCGGGCGTGAGCGGGGCTAGCGCCGTAGTGATCGGTGCTATGGGCGCACATCGTACATTCCCAGAAACTGATACAAAAGAAGATCTCAGGAAAATATTTGACACTGCCAATAGATTCCACTTCCTGCATACATTAGCCTTGATGACCGTACCACTCTGCAAAAGGCCATATATTGTAAGTTTGGCAGACAACCTTATGTTTTCATTGTCATTTGTGTTTATTTATAGTTTTTGTCCTCTAGTGCATTTCTTATTGTGCATTTGAATGGTTCTTTATTTACTCAGCATTGTCAATGCTTTTTTTTTCAGGCTGGAGCATTTTTCGTGGCTGGCATGGGGTTGTTCTGTGGTACCTGTTACTACCATGCATTCACTGGCGATCGCTGCTTTAGACGCCTCACTCCGATTGGTGGTTCTTGTCTCATATTGGGGTGGATAGCAATGGTACTGTAAATGTAATGCAGCTTTCTGTCTGTGTTTAGATTTATGGGTATCTCAATATGTTAGTGTAGGATAATAGTGAATTTTATTCATTAGTCTTCTACTCAAAATGATATTTTTATCTTTACAGTTTCAATATTGAAAATAAAAAAATGAAGTTAAAGTAGTTCAATGTTATACTTGTTGTCATGTGAAGTAGTGTTTTTCTTTATTTTTATTTTATGTTACGGACATATCAACAACATGTAATGGAAAGTGGTAGATAAGTTGATTTAGGTTGAATTATTTAAATACTTCTGTGTGTTCATGATACATTAAAATGTATTTTCAGTTTTAGTCTAGCTAGTTAAGGTACATTTATTATGTTACATTGTGTCAAGTTAGTTACAATTATAAATGGGTATATTACAAAAATCATTACATTATATGCAAGATTTTGTTTCATTTGAAAAACTGCCAAAATTTTACATAGCCAAAAGTCAGATATAAATAAATATCAGAGTTGCATATCTTAAAATCTACTATCTACACAATGAGTTAACTTTTGAAATAATGATTAATCTCTTATTTACCATGTAAGGAAAATATTACTTACCATACCCACCTGGACGATCACTACATAGTATATAACAATGAAACCTTCCGACTGTATGTTTGTTTAGATCTTTGAAACTATTAAGAGATTTAGATGCATTTTTTTCAATTAAATTCAAGATGAAATTTATTATATAAAATATACCTGAAGCCTTCGCTTAACTTCAGAGGGCTGGTCATATAATATAAAACAAACAATAGATATGGAGGTGTATTTCTTCTTTTTGTGTTTGGTATATTTATTTAATTTTGTCATGCTCCTCAGCAACCCCAATGACTGATTGAAACATTTTTGATAGAATTAGTATGTACACCTAGGGTTGCCAACTATACTGTTTTGAACAGTATTATACTGTTTTTCCCTCAATTATACTTTTTACTGTTGAACAAAAAAAAAGTATACAAAATACTGTTTTCCGATCAAAATGGAAACAAGAAGGACGCTCACACAAATGTATTTTTATTCCGTCAGACGGTACTCACTGCTCAGAGCAGATAAAAATATGTACTTAGGACACAATTAAAATACTGTTCATTTTTCTAAGATACTGTTTATTATTCTTCACCGATCAGAATATACTTTATTTCTTTTAAAATAAGTTGGCAACTCTATGTACACCCTCAAAAAATAATGTACCTTTATAGATTACTATGTAGCCATTTCTATTTAGGGCTGCCTTAGAACATCTACGCAGCAAACCCATTTTGAAATTCAGGAAATGCAGCACAAAAACTAAGGATTCAGTAAGTACTTGGGTATTTACAAAATGTACTATTGCTCAAAAGGAGAAGAACTATTCTATTAACTTAGATTCGTTTAAAATTGGTATTTTATTGTAGTAACGTCAACATGTTATAAATAAATAAAGTAAATTCTAATTAAAGCCTTTCATGTCACACACAAAATACAGTACTGCTTTATTGCACTAATGAAACAACGAAGATATTTTTAATTAAATTACCTACTTTAGTTTATTTGGAAAATAAAATTATTCAGTGGATCTTTTTTATGTCGACCAGTTAGGTAGGACTTGGGATACTAGCACACATGTATTGCATACGACACCACAGTGATGTCTTACAATACATGTTATATTTTTTATGGGGATTTTTTTCAAAACCCAAGTCTATAAATATGCCAAGGGTTACAAAAGGTATACTGAATAATAAAACCTAGTGAAACTGAATATCCTGCCCTTTTTGTTTCTACAGGTGGATAGTGAGCATTGGCTGGATGCTCTTATCGTCATAAGTACAACAATAACGCCCTTATAACTATGGAAATGTTAGATAAATAAAACAAAAAAATTTGATCAATATTGTTTACATGGTTTTATTGAAATTGTTACATATTAAATTTTGCACTTTTTCTTTACTCATTAATCATACTTAAAGTTAATCAAAACATACACCGTTTGGTAATAAATGCTATTGAAGTTCATAGGACTCTTAGAAGATTTTCCGTGGTCCATCAAACAGTTTGCGTATCGTATAATGTAATATGTAACCTATATACTATAACAGTGGTAGCGGTATAGCGCGAGGCCAGGCGGGCGCGCGCGGCCGGCGCCGCCCGCGGTGATCACATCGCATATCATATCATATCATATTTATTTATATACTATTTTAATCCACAGAGAATAGACATTCCCTCTATATAGATAAAGTAATATACAAAAGCTATCACATTAAATTAACACAAAATATAATTATTAACATATTTCTGTAATCTAAAAAAGAATCCAAAGAAAAACAAAATTATAGAACGCACAGCACTTTTAGTGTCTGTCACATTAGGGAAATAAATCACTCTGATTGCACATAAACAGTAGTCCGGAGCGAGCGCGCCGCAGTAACACAATAACTATGAATATATATCACTAACCGCGTTCACACGAGTATACGAGGGCGGAGACAGGGCGCTCACGACAGGTGGAACGAGTGCTGGCCCTCGGAGGCGGCCAGCCGCAGCTTGGCGCGCATCACCTCGGCGCTGCTGTAGTCGGGCAGCTTGAGGTAGTTCACGCACGTCATCACCGACGGCAGGTACTCGTCGGGGTCCAGCGACGACTCCAGCGACTTGCGCACCACCGTCAGCGGCGGGTTCAGCGCCTTGAAACCTAATTACAAACACATTTATTTACCACATCTCATCCAATGCGATAAACAATACATACTTTTTTTCTGATACTTGAATTGAGTAAGTCTGACATTATTTGGATAAGACTTAGATGAAAGAACTTAGGAGAAAAAAAAAGTAATAACTGAAGTATGAGCAAAAAATTGTGGACCCATTGTCGCCAGTGGGAACGTAGCCAGTGGTGACGGCTGGGAATAACCGCTCACACAGAGTTTCATTCTGACTGTTAGAATACTGTGTGCCTACAAACTGTAGTTCTAGACGAAACGGCAAATCCTCGACACTGACCTCCAGTGGGAAGCCTCGGGCTCCCGGTGACGAACTGCAGGAAGAGGCGCTGCTCGTCGCGCGTGTAGGACGCGAGGATGTCCACCAGCATGCGGATGGCCCGCGACTCCGCGCTGTAGCCGTGGTCCGGCCGGATGCACTCCGACAGCATGCGCGGGTCCCAGCGCTGGTCGCGACCGCCTATAGAACAAATTGTATTAGTCATTTGTCTGGTAAAAAAGGTTGTAAGTCAGTTGTTAAGCTTTAAAGCTCTAACTAAGCTAAAATAGTAAACTAAACAGTTTATAACATTGACGAATTTTGTATCTTCTCGAAGTAAAAATGATTTTCTTAAATTGCACATCAATACCGGCACCTTTTTTTTTTTTTTCCTAACTGACTAACGATGATGGCTTGGAGGAGCCTTGTCATCATGACCGGGCTTGCGGGGGAGCGGATGGCTCTCACCCCTAAATACTGGCACCTACACTTTTTCCTAGGTTAGGCAACTGCATTAAAACAAATTTCGTAATTTCAAAGCTTACCTGATGGGCTTCCACAGAATACTTGTTCCAATTCTTCGGGGTAGAATATTTTGAGATTGGCCAGCGGGAACACTGACTCGAATCCTTCTTTGAAGGCATCCATTTGTTTACTCACACCTGAGAACAAATACGCAACTGTTTGTAATTTTTATTGTTTTGTATTTTTATTTTGCTAACTTACTAATGCTGATTTGATGGCTTTGCCAGCTTTGACATCCTCATAATCTTATTTCCGGGGAGTGAAAGGCACAATCCTAAATTGATGTCCGGTCTTCAGTACGTTATAGCAGTGGCAGTTGTAGCTACGCATTCGGAGTCTAAAAGGCTTGTAGTATTACTTATACTACTAGCCTATTTGCGGCCAGGGACTATAAGAACAATATATCTGTTGTTAAACAACCCGCACTTGGCCAGCGCCAGCGTTTAGAGTAGGCCAGTGCCCCAGCAGTCGGGACGTATAAATAGGCTGATGATGATAATCCGTTGTTTACCTTCATACAGCAGCCAGTGTGTGACGAGATCGATGTAGTTGTGCAGGTTGTGCGCGGTGACGGGCAGGTCGCGGCCGCCGCGGCGCAGCTCGGTGCAGCCGTCGCCCGGCAGGATGAAGTCCAGCCCCAGCTCCTCGATCGGACAGCCGTCCAGCTCGAGCGCGCTTATCTGGACATAGCGAGTGGAATTTTTAGTTTCAAGTGAAATATTTATATGGGCATAACCATCTTCTGGGCAAAGGGTGACATGACAGATATTTTTAAAGTCAGATGACCAGCTGTTACTTTTGTATAAGTGTGTGTTTGTACACGTCCTTGCAACCTGAAATTTGCAAGTGTCTACTGCACAGTTAATTCAAAAATTTGTACATAAGGCCCTGTTTAAGCTGCCTACTGAAGAACCAATATGGTTGTACAACATCCGAAAGCAGATTTGATAAGGCGAGTTCACAGTTCACTCATCTTCGAGATGGGACAACAACAATACCAGAGGGAAAACTGTCCTCCCGTGGGCGTGCCAGATATTTTTTTTTTTCAAAATTAGTTTGTAAGATCTTCAAATGTTTTTTTTTTATAATAGGCTAACAAAATGCCCTCACTCCACCTGATGGTAAGCGGTAGTGAGATCCAAATATGAGGTCGACAGGCACAATAGAATATTGTGCCTGTCGCACACACCATGAAGGAAATGTGTAATGTTCGCGCAAAAAAATGTTTTCTCTCTAAGCATTGCTCGCTCATTGCTCAGCATGTACATAATGTAATATATTACCATCTGCGTGCGCTGGTCGGGCGTGTGGCGCGGGTCGGCGGCGATGAGGCGCGCGCGCTCCGCCACGCGCCGCAGCCGGCACAGCGAGCGCCACAGCTCCGGCGCCACGTGCCGCACGTCGCTCAGCGTCAGCCAGCGCTGCTCGTTCACCACCCAGCGGTACATCGACACCGACAGCGGGATGTCCACCTGAGATGAAAGCCAGTGTGTTAATAAAGGGTACAAAATGCAATACCATTGGAGGATTGCTAGATAGATATTTTTATGTTCAAGCAAGGCACTAGGGCCTTTCTAGATGACAGATATATGCAAGCAGGCTTGATATAGTTGAGATTCTAGAAAAGGTGTTTACTACTCACAAATAAACATAGATGTATTAGGGACAACAATCAAATAATATTTATTATGAATTAATCGAAATATTATCCCACTTTGGTGCATTTGATTGATCGTAATTTGCCACTCACCATCCTCGAATCCATGACAGCCTTGGCCATAAACTTGCCGAGGAAGCGGAACTTGGCCTTGACGCGCGACAGGTGCGAGGCGCGCGCGTTGCGGCCCACCGCCTGCGGGAACAGGCCGCACGGCCACGACACGTAGGTGGCGTCGGGCGCCGGCGACGGGATCGACGTCTCCTTCTCCTCGGACGGCTCCGGCTCGTCCAGGCTGAGCGCGTCGCGCACCGACGAGGCGAGGCGCGCGGCCGCGTCCGCCGCGCGGTCGGTCACCACCGGCGGCTGGCTCTTCACGATCTCGCCGCCGAACGAGGTCGCCTTCTGCTTGAAGTTCTCGCTGCCGTGCCACACGTCGAGGTCGGCGCGCTGCATCTCCTGCGAGACGAGCGCGTAGAACTCCAGCGTGGGACCGAGGCCGGTGCCCACTTCGTTCTCGTATTGGATCTCCAGGAGGGCCTGTGGAAGAATGTAAGGATGTAAGCAACTATACACTTGTAAGTTTAAAACACCGCCTGAACGGGGACTTGAACCACCGGTCTTCTGATATCGGGTCATGAATGTGATCTTTTAATTTTATTTTACAGTATAGCTTTAATAGCATTAAAACAACAAATAAACATAACTTTACACCTATTACTTTAAATAAATAAATAAATAGAGGTATAGGTAAGAAGGTGGATGTAACGATCCATCTTGTCTTTTACAGTTCCTTCAAAGGCTTCTACACAACCGGTACGCATAATGCATACGCCAATCAACGCGTACCTTGGAGTGCGCGAACTCGTGCATGACATGCTCGGCCTGTCGCAGCACGTTGTGCCGCTGCACGGTGCGCTTGCGCCGGTCGAGGCGCGGCGCCACGCGCTCGGGGTCGGCGCCGGGGGCCGCGCCGGCCGCGCCGCGCTCGCCGCCCGCCTCCAGCAGCCGCTGCAGCGCGCGGTCCCGGTCGAACGACACCACGTAGAATAAGAGATGCCGGCACTCGAACGGGAACACGAACGGGCTGGACGGAAGGGGAACAACCATTATTATATACCTTTCATGACTAACATTATCGAAGATTCATAACCAGTGTTGATGTCAGTCTTGACAATATTAAATTAAAGTTCGACTTCATGCTGGTATTATGTAAAACAATCTTAAACAAGTTACATAAGTAGGTGGTAAGCACTGACACTTACCAGGCATAAGCAATCTTTTTCAACCAGGGCGGCAGGTTGCCGGTCATTATCACAAGTGGATCTTGGAGCTGACGATTCGCTTTGGCAGCCAGCTGAAATAAAAAAAAATACAGATTAATTTCAAAATCAAGATCAAAGTAAACTAATAATAGGTACAACGTTCGAATGTTCGAGTTTTACAGCTAATGTGTAAAGTAGTATTTTTTCGTGCTGCTTTTAGAGTTGGGATATTTAAATTTTTTATATTATCCAAAGCAGCTAAAGCTAAGCTCTTCATCATCTAAAATAATTGCAAAATCATATCATCTAAATAATTACAAAATCTCATCATCTAAAATAATTGCAAAATCTCATCATCTAAAATAATTGCAAGATCTCATCATCTAAAATAATAGCAAAATTTCATCATTAAAAATAACAGCAAAATCTCACCTTAGCATTGATAAACTCGGCGTTGGGCACGAGCGGGCGCGGGTCGGGCAGGCACACGGCGCGGTACAGCGTGTGCCAGTGGCGGGACAGCGCGTGCAGCGCGCGCAGCACGCCCAGCGCCGGCAGCGACGCGTCGCGCACCTCCGCGCCGCCGTGCGCCAGCACCGGCGCGCGCAGGATCACCACCAGCGGGGACGCGCGCCCGGGCACCATGCCCTCTGAGGGGGGGATACGAAGGACTGTCAGTGTGATTCGAATAGACACTAGCGCCACTTGTTCGGATCATTTAACGTGTTATTTTATCTTATCCTATAGTGGGGACCGTCTAACCGGTTCAAGACCCTCAGGGATCTTTTATGTTTCATTACCTCTATACACCTGCTCCCTAAAGATCAAATGGAATAATGTCTTTGGGTCCGAGGTGCCTCTATTCTTCTGGTATCGTATAAGCCGTACTCAGAAGACTGAGCCTGTCTAGCGTGCTTGCAAACTCTACAATCGCTGTTTGATAACTGGTTATTTACTAAAAAACTGCGCATGAGCGCGTTCTTCCGGCTTAATTAGGTATCATACACCAATCAATGTCATCGTTTTATGCAGCTAGCTAGCTATCAAACAGAACAGAAACTAAATATTAGTCTTTATGGGTCTATCCGCGTTATTAGGAGTAGCTCGCGACCACGATTGGTGTAACCCAGTCGAAACGTCGGGCAGTAAGTAGCTATGTAATTTGCTACTCCTAATAACGCGTATAGATAGATATATAAAGACTAATATTTAGTGTAATGGAACGCGAAAGTCTAAAATCTAACAGAACAGAAACTGTACGTAACTAAATATAAAGCCATCATCAGGTTAGGAAAAACAATTGAACAACTTCATACCGTTCCAGAGCTGGTCAGGCTTCCGGCGCGACGAGAGCTTGGTGGGCTGGCCCTTGCCCTTGCGCGAGGCGGCCGCGTCCGAGCGCGGCTGCTCGCCCGCCTCCACGGCGCGGTAGTAGATCGTGTGTGTCTGTATCCAGATGCCGGCGTTTGCTGAAACAGATATCATAAATTGTAAAAAAAAACCAATTTGGCGGTAGGTGGCGCCACCAACCCATTATTATTTAACTGGTATATGAGAGAAAAACAGTTTAGTGTAGGGATTTTATAGTGGGTAGATATTTTTGGCTTTTCGCTATGTTTCGCATTGTGAACCAATTGATTTATGTGATAATTACTTATAATAATTTTATTTGGCCTAATATTACTGGCCTGGTGCTATGTTTACGTCTATATATTATACACTACACTAGTGACCCGCCCCTACTTCGCTTCGGGTATAATACACAAAAATCTTCGTCTTCAATCCCTCTATCTATTAAAAAAAAACACCAAAATCCGTTTTTTGCTTTACACTATGACTGTCATAGGTTAAATTTAAAACTAAAGCAATATAACCAGTATGTCTTCTTACCCAGCGGCGTCTCAGTATCTGTGTCGGCGTCGTTCTGCTCGCCGAACTGCCGCACGGCCTGGTACACAGTCATGTTGTACGGCAGCACCGTGTCGCCGATCAGGAATTCCAGCTTATGGTCCGAACTGTGGAATTAAGTTATTACCATAAATACATGCATATTGTGTCTAGCTAGCATCATTATGCTATAATCGTGACAAGTAGCGTATAGTTTGTTATTAAATCGTCCTCAATACACGATCGTTCCAATCGGATATCACATAAAGTATGAAATGTCACATAAGTATATAAAATCCGTATAAATAAATAAATAAGAACAAACTGGTTTCATGACTACTCAATAACCAAAACATTGCGCCGACAATCTACCGATATTAACTCTACCTTCATAACAAAAAAAAAGACGCATGCGGGCTTTTGTGTGTCGCTAATATGGCGCATACGAAAGCACTAATGCAAATCCAGTCAACATTGAGATTTGACTGGCTTGGTGAAACAGTGGTTAGTGACCATAGCTCGTAGGATTGATTCCTACACATTGTGTGATGAACATTGGTATTTGTTCCGTGTCTGGGTGTGATTATGTATTTAAGTATGTATTTAGAAATATCTAGGTATGTATAAGTATCAGTCTCTGACGCCCATAGTACAAGCTCCGCTTAGTTTGAGGTCCGATGACCGTGTATGTAAATGTCCCAGATATTTATTTCATTTATTTTTAAACAAAAATGGTACGTACTCAGTGGGATGGTGATGCGGCGGGGTGGCGAGCGAGTCCTCGACGTCGTCGTCGGAGGCGGCGTCGTCGTCCGAGTGCGCGCCCGACGCCGAGCCGTCGCGCTGCCGCGTGCTGGCGTACCCGCGCTGCGCTAGGTATCTGAACGGAAGTACTTATTTTTAAAACCAGCTACTCTTTCCTGTCATCATGTAGACATGGAATACCTTTCCAGCTCATGTTTCCCCTCCCTCCTATGAACCCAGGCTATTCGGGCGGGGCGAAATGGCACACAAATATTGAAAGGACTAAAGTGACTCACACACTCAGACAGTTACTATATAAATGAGAAGCTCTGCGACTGTATTTTATCATGTATGTAATGTATCTTTAGAATAACGTCACTCAAAAATTTTATCTTACCTTTCTATGGCTTGAACTAAAGCTAAGGGGTCTATCCGGACGACACCACCTTTCCATTGTTTCAGGTTGGTGCAAGACGGATGACGTTTGAGATCACACTGCAAAAAAGAGTTTACTTATATTAACCAAGGGGGTGTAAACACAGCAGGTGTTTAGATTCGAAAATATCGTCACAAAATCGTTAACTGACAAGTGCGCGCCGTGTGCATAGGGGGTTGAGTAGGGCCCGAAAGGGCGAGCCCGGTGGTGCTACGGTAGTTTGGATTTTCATCCGTTCCCGCGGCACCACCAATGGCAGAGGCGTCGCACCGCGGAGTTTCGGTGGGTAGTCCCCCGAGACACCTTCTCATGAGCAGCTTGTCGGAAGTCCCAGTCTCCGGCAAGCCGCGGCCCAAGGTGACGGTGCATCAAGCATTTCTCCGCGAAAAAAATATATAGGCTTTTAATGATGATGACGAATCACTCAGTCGTACCATAAGCTGGTGGGTGTTGAAGAACTTGAGGGCGGAGGTGGCGGGGCGCGCGGGCAGGTCGTGCACGCGCACCGGGAACTGCTCCAGGTGCGACACGCACGCGTTCACCTTGGCCACGAGGGCCGCCAGGGCCACGGCGGCGCCCGCGCCTAGCGAGCTGAGCCCGCCGGCGGCTGCGCCGAGTGCGGAATCTTCTTCCCATTCGTTGCTGCAAGTGACAACGATTGCATGGTTAAGAATGTTATGTTCTGCCTACCTTGTATATGTTATGGACCAAGTGATTAATGCGAGCATTATTAATAATGCCCGAGCATTATATATAATGTCTAGCCCTATCGGGCCAAGTGATTAATTATTTTTTCAACTTCATTATTTGTCATTATGCGCGGTCATTATTATATGGCTATGTGATAATTGGGCAATATGATAATTGTGCGTAATTTGAGAAAAATAATTGTGTTTTGTGCTTTAAAATAATTTAACAATAAAAGAAAACGTAAAATTTCCACTCTGTATAACGCTTTTTACAAAGTTACGCTGTTTGACACGTTTTCATAGTGTCGTAATGGGTAATACTCACTGCGTAATTTTTAGAATAGGATGAATATTATTGTATATGGGAAACTTCACCTATATTTTTACGTAATTCGATTATTTTATCATTCGTAATCCCCCGCTGCTGTGTATTGACCATACATATATCTATGTATTCAGCCATTTTCGTACATGTGTGCATAGATTAAGTTCCTCCGTGTATTTATTATTTTTTGTGACCGTTACGTTTGTCGCGTTATTGGACGTTGATTTTGCTTTGTGTTTGGACTTTGATTTTAAATGACGAAACGAGGAAAAACAATAAATAGCCAATGTCTCCGTAATCTTAATCCCCCCGCGCATCTATACTAAAATAATGACACTCATGTGTTCAGCGATTTGGGGTGTAAACGCCTTTATTTATATTGCAATTTTGAATAATAGCGTGTCTTACGAGTTACGCCGCCAAATTATGTCCATTACCCCCTTTTGTTATGACATCTTTTTCATACCACATTATTTTTAGAGGCTAACTACTTTTTATATTAAACTATTGTATATCAAATGATAAGATTAATTAAAGTTTTTTCTACATAATAAGTTTGTATTACTTTGCCCAAAAGGTGATAAACATTATGTATAATGCCCGGTCAAAGTGATTATTTGAATAATTATTATTGAATTGCACTCTCATATTGGGCATTTTTCATATGGACCGGGCAGTATGAATAATGCCCAATTTATCATTTGGTCCATAACATATACAAATTCATGAATAGCTCCATTCAGCACTTCGATGAGTGCATCGAGATTGAAACTGATATTTGTTTTCTATCAGACTGTTCCCTACATCAATATTATAGTCTAATAACTACATTATTTGTAAATTGAAATTGTGTACAAGTTAGGCAAAACATTCTTAAAAAAAATTTTTATCGTCTCATTAAAATGTAAAAATATAATATTATGTAAATGTGTCTCGGCGAAATAGAGCAAGCCATCGATATAGATCATTAGGAGACCTCGTCAAATCTCAATCTATTGATCTCTGATCAAATTAGTGTGTTATAAGCGCCGAGCTCAAATTTCATTGAACTTGAATTGATATTGTTTGTCACATGTATTTTCAATATAAAAACGTTTAGTATTTAAACTAACTTTACTGATTAAACTCGTATATTGTAAACATATTATTTAGAGAGCCGACGTTTCGAGCTCTTAACAGCGCTCGTGGACGGGCAAGACGTCCAAGAGTCTTGCCTGTATGTTTAGAATAACAATACACGCGAGTTTCATCCGTAAAATTAGTTTTATTTCAAATGTGTAGTAGTATTTGCGCAAATAATAGACAATAGGTACTATGTTTTGTATTTGTTCTATACTCACTCTGGCAACAGCGGCATCTCAGCGAACACGTGGAGGAAGAGCCGCAGCCGGTCCTCGCAGGCGGAGACCAGCTCGTCGGCGTCGCGCGCCTCGGCCTCCGCGTCCGCCGCCGCCTCGCCCTCCGCCTCGCCGCCGGTCAGGAACTGCAGCAGGGCGCCGAGCACGCCCGAGTGGTTCACCTGGGGAAATAGCAAAGTATTGTATTATCTATTAGAAGATTCATTTATTTCGTTAAGCCGGTGCCTATTTGGTGCACCTTGGATTAAATTTTCGTGTAATCTATACTTATGTTATAAAGCTGTAGAGTTTGTTTGTTTATTTGAATGTGCTAACATGAGGTTCGAATTGAAAAAATATTTTTGTTTTGTATAGACCATTTATCGAGGAGCTATGTAACATCAAGTCGACAGCTAGTATTGAATATTTCTGTTTCTTCCTCTTATTTCTTTTTCTCTTTAAGATTCTCTCCCCCCCCTTGAACATCAGTATATTCCTCTCCGTCTACCCACTCATTCTCTTGTTTCTCCCTCTCCCAGCTCACGTTTTTCTGCCTCTCCCCCTTAAACTCCTGTCATTCCCTCCCCCTCTCCCTTCCCTTGAACTCCTGTCTTTCCCTCTCCCTCTCCCCACCCTTGAACATCTGTCTTTCCCTCTCCCTCTACGCCCTTATTCTCTTGCTTCACCGTATGTATCCCCACTGCTCCCCCTCACCTCGAAGGGCGACACGTCGTGCTGCAGCAGCGTGTCGCGCAGCTGCTCGAGCGCGGAGCGGTGGTGCTGCGGGTGAGGCAGCGCGGCCGCCAGCGCCGCGAGCTGCTCCAGCGGGCCCGCGCCGCCGCCCAGCGCGCCCCACTCGCGCTGCAGCCGCGCCGCGGTCCACTGGATCCATTCGCGGACCTTCTCTCTGTGGAGGACGTTTCAACATTAATATCCTACCGTGAAAGCTATTAGCAACCACACGAATAGTACTGGTCTAGACTACAAACTTAGTGTTTTTGGTGTATGTGCTACTATTCGAGTGGGTGATCTTCGTTGATTACATCAAAGCTATTCGGCAGCCCGGAACTACCCCACGCAACAGGTGCGCGCACAGCGGTACATAACGCCATAAACACCACCACTTGAGATAGAATGATGAGATATAGAAAAATGATAAGATTTTAATACTTTTGCGAGCGCTACCATGACTGATGCAATTCAGTCGGGCAGTAAGCAGCTATGTTTGTATTTGTTACTTCTAATATCGCGTATAGACCGTTAAAACCACTAATTGTTGTATAAAGCATACTCAACATCCCTTTCTATTAAGCGAAAGACATTAGTATTGGTACTATAATACAAACTGACAGACAACATTCGCTGTAAATAATCACGTCAATCCTAATTGACCACAAAAACGATGCACCATGTTGTTTTCGGTTTTTATTTTTTTTTTATGTTTGTGGTGAATAAACTTTTTCTTTCTTTCCTATCCTCAGGGATACATACTTGTTCTGCACGGACAGGTTGGCGGAGGCGTGGGGTGAGGCGAGCAGCGGCGCGTCCTTGTGCGCGTGCGGCGCGCGGCCCCAGCGCGACGGGTTCAGCGACGACAGGAACGACGACGTCTTCGACGCGCCGCCCACGCGGCTGGCCGAGCGGGCCGCGCCGCCCACGCCTGACGCTGAAGGTAAGAAGCATACTATTAGATACCATGACCAGAGACAAAATACGAACGAACACTATTACTCTCAAGTCGACCTGACATTAGGCGCGATAAAGCAATCTTATCCAAGAATATAATTTAAAAATTTCCTGGCTCCAGCCCATACATAGGCTGTAACAATAAAATTTATATTGTTTCTACTTCGGTCAGAGAGGCAAGTGGACAGTACATTGCTAAAAAAAGTTACTGACTTTTGATGATGACTTGGACTAGCCTTGACA
Organism: Maruca vitrata; assembly: GCA_039566165.1. Taxonomy (NCBI): domain Eukaryota; kingdom Metazoa; phylum Arthropoda; class Insecta; order Lepidoptera; family Crambidae; genus Maruca; species Maruca vitrata. The sequence continues at coordinate 11,301,973 of CM076912.1, read as the reverse complement.
TCATCACCAGACTTACGGTGGAGCGGATGGCTCTCACCCCTAATGCGGGGGAGCGGATGGCTCTCATGGTCGCCGCTACAAAACGCAGTATTTTTTTTTTGTGTTCACGGTTATAGTTGTTCGTATTGCGTGGAACAAGGGCACGAGAATGATGATGGTTATAGTTGTTACGTGGTCTTTATGCCTTACCGTGTGTAGTCGGCTGGTGCGCGTGCGGCGCGGGCGGGGCGTGCGGCGCGTGCGGCTCGTCGCGGCGGCGCGCGTGGCGCCCGCCCGCTCCGCCCGAGCGCTTCACCGCGCGCTTACGCTTCAGCATCTCGGCCAGCTGGAGCGGGCTGCCCGACCTGGACATGAACAATGGACGAATGTTGAACTCTTGCGGTGTACACTGAATAGATAACACTGCTATACAGTCATTTTGCGGCAGGTATACTTGAAGTCGATTTAATTAATTATATAACCTTCTCGGTAAATGGTATATCCAACACAAAAATATTTTTTCATTCAAACCAGTACTTTATGAGATTAGCGCTTTCAAACAAACAAACTCATCAGCTTTATAATATTAGTATAGATTAGTAAGACACAACCAGAATTGTTGAAGCTCTGCCTAATTTACACATATCCTTGTATTTGTTCGTTGTTGATCCGTACACATCGTGTGCTGCGCTATCGTGTGAATGGCACCATACAAATCCAAAGGGAACTAATGTATGCTAGTAAACATTCTAAGAAGTTCACAGTCCAATATTTTACTAATGTTCGAAATAATGCGTTTTGTAGTTGTGTATTCACAGAATCGCGAGCAAATGTACATGTTACCTATATTTATAAGGTACCTGTGCACAGTAGTTGAAGCCTGTTGGTGAGTCGAGGCCGAGGCGGGTCCGGGTTCGGATCCGCTACCATCACTGCCTGCTGCTGTAGAACGAAACAATACGATGTTCAAACTCCATTAAGGTACGAGCATTATAAATGACAAATTTACAAAATGTATTTACTATACTCACGAAGAGTAGTTGCTACGAATGAGCTAGAGGCGGAGAAGGCCAGAGACAGGTTGTGGTCGAGAGACGTGGCCGAAGTGGACGCGGGCGGCGACGAACCGCCGCTGGAACGGACGCTAGTGTTGCTCGGGGACTGAAACAATTAACAATTTGTTACAATTTATCAGAAAATCATCTCAGGCCGAATAGAGCATTTAATTTTTTTTACAAATGTCATTGTCTTGCCAGCCACATTCCCTTGTCAGTTACTCGTAATTAAAAACACAAAAAACAAAATGCTGTATCTACCATTTTCCTCCGATTATATTTAAATTTCGAGTATCTGTTTCATAATTTATTTTGAAATCAGCTTGAGTATAGGGTATTGTCTGCAAGCTAACTTTATACAAAGGTTTATGTCAAGAAGTACTTAGATAAATTCGAAAGCGGTTACTATTCCTCACCTTCAGCTTGGTCTGCCTGGGCGTATGCGAGGGCGGCGCGCGCTCAGCCAGCTGAGCGACCTGGTGCAGCACGCCCTCGCGGCGGAACTGCACCGCCATCTCCTCGGGCAGCCGCTGCATCAGGATCTCGGCCAGCTGCAGCGAGCCGACCACGATGCGCAGGTCGCTGGATGCCATCATGCCCGCGATGTGGGAGGATATCACCTGAGATAGATTGCGGTTGTAGTGTTTTGTTTATTGTGTTCGATTTAGAACTCCTATAGATAAGGAGACTATCTTATTGCCAATTTGTGGGACTACTTTAAATGGTGGATGCTCATTTTAATTGCACTGACTTATCGGAGTCAATTGACTGAATCGGAGTTATTTAATAATCCTTACTAATATTATAAACGCGATAGTAAATCCGTCATTGGATTGCGCAAGCATGCCTTAACTACTCAAATGATTTTAATAAATTAAATGAAATTTGGTTGTCTAGAGCATAAGAAAAGACATAGGCCATTTGACCGATTACTCTAATAGATATTATTTTTCACATAACCGAATCAACAAATGAGTAAGTCCGTGAATTCAATAATCAGCGGGGTTATTATCCTGACTAATATTATAAATGCGAAAGTAACTCTGTCGGTTACGCAATCACGCGTAGAGTACTGAACTGATTAAAATGAAATTTGGTACAGATATAGTCCATAGCCTAAGAAAGGTTTTACTGCTTACTTTTTAACCGACTGCGTTGTAAAGAAGTAATGTTTTACCCGTTAAACGTCTCTACACTTTCACTCGCACAGTTAGTCTTACTATAACGCTGTAACAGTTCTCTTACCTGCATCTTGAGCACCTGTCGCAGCAGCGGCGCGTCGGCGTAGTACACGCAGCGCAGGATGGCCTTGAGCGCCTGCGAGCGCACGGCCGGGCCCGCCGAGCTCCAGTACACCTCGTGCAGCACCGCCAGCAGCGACCGCGCCAGGAGAGGGTTGCTGCGGACCATCGCGATGCGAGGGTCTAAGGGACAAATTGGAATGGTTTGAGTAACCAAGGGGTTTTTTACTATCGCGATGCGAGGGTCTAAGAGACAAATTGGAATGGTTAGTGTAACCAAGAGATTTTTTTCCTAACTGAATATGATTACACATTATGATGACTTGGAAGAGTCTTATAATCATCTTCATCGAAAATGCAGAGGAGCTGATGGCTCTCTCATCACCCATAAATGCTAAATCAGGAATTAGCTGTTATTGTGTTGTGATGACCACGCGCGCGATTATGACAACATGACTTATAGAGTAAATACACTCTAAATAAAGGGAGAACCGCCTCAGGTTTAGATAGCTGACTTATGTCCGCTACCCAAATTGGCTAAATGAACAACGTTAGATTTGAGGAGTTTTTAATATCTGAACAGAAAAAAACAAAGATGCGTCTTACCTGGCGCCGGCGGGTCGGGCGCGGCGGGCGCGTCGCTGGCGTGCGGCGGCGGCACGCGCTGCACGGGCCGCGCGGTGCCGGTGTGGTCGTTGAGCTGCTGCATGGCGCTCAGGTCCACCGTGTACGAGCGGCCCAGCGCGCTCAGGCACACCTCCTCCTCGCCCGCCGCCGCGCCCGCCTCCAGCGCGCGGCTCTCTGCCCACGAGTAACAACGCCACACGCCTGTCGGTTTACATCGGTACAGTGGCGGTAGCGGACGAGCGAGACACATGTACTTGCGCGTCCGCCGTCCGCAGCGAGGACTCCGCCACGAGGGAATAAAACATTTACATTACAACATTTACATTAACATTTGTCTTAACCGTGACCACGAGCGCTGTAAAGAGCTCGAAACGTCGGATCTCTAAATAATGTTCAGAATACCAATACAAGCGAGTTTAATCCGTAAAATTAGTTTTATTTCAAATGTGTAGTGCTCGCGCAAATAAAAATAGACAATACTATTTACATAACAACATAATTATGTACTTTAAAAATTCACTTCTATAGAATTTTTATACCTCCTTTAACATGGCTTTGGTCTTTGCATACCAGTGTTAACTTCAAAGCTAAGGATAAATCAACCTTGTGGTGAATAACTTTTTTATCTACAATTGGTAAAATATATAGTTGTTACGTTCAAAGAAAAGGCTGGAAAGCGTTGTAGAAACCTATGTTCTGTTTCTTCAATTTGTTATATAAATACCCAAAAAAGCAGCCTACTTCTACCATCAAGTATTTTGGTGAATAACACAAGTTCAAGGACTTGTTAGCTACTTCGGAATGATATAAGTGTAATGTGTGCATGATAATATGTATGTCTCGGTCCTCACCTCTGTCGTCGCGCCACTGCCAGTGCGCCGTGCGCTCTGCGGGCGCGGACCACGGTCTGTCGAGGTGCGCGTCGACGGCGAAGATGCCGTCGGTCGGTAACCGCGGCATCAGCTCGCCGATCAGGCAAGTGATCTCGTACAGCTCTTGTGGCAGCCGCGGGAGCAGTTCCACTTGCTATACAGAGAATACAGGCTGCTGTTACATATCGGTTACATCTTTAAAAACTTACGCTTTTCACACTGCTAGGTATAAGATTTTATGAAAGGTGTACCATTGAGTTACTAATATGTAAATGGTGAAAAGCCTTGTCTTGATAATATTTGAGGCAACTGGAGCAATCTAAAAGCTGATTATTTATATCACTTATATTTGTTTACAATACTTTTTTTATCGCCGATCCGATCCCGATCTCTCATCGGTCATGTCGGATTGCTGCGTGTTTGCGCGCACACTTGTGCATTATAATATGTCCCGTACAATATATGATTTTAAACTGTCATGGTCACACACATTAGAAAACTGTAACTGTCCGGGATATTTACCATGTTGTTGTGTTTTAACGAAGCACAAAAATCGGCAATCGCTCAACATCTTTTAGAATCGGGAACGAACCACTGGATTGAGTTACATAACCCAAAAATACTTTCGACAGAACGCCATTACATACCACGACTGGTCAGGGAAGCAATTGAAATTAAAAAATTCAAAAACTTCAATCGTGAAGACGGGTTTCAACTAGCGAAAGTATGGCATCCAGTGATACGTTTATGTAAAAATAAAAATGTGTCCGTTTTCGAGGAAAAAAGAAGTGATACCGTGAGTGTAGTGTGTCTGGATCGAATTCTGAGTGACAATAATGTGAACGATGGTAGTGGTGTCGTGCGTAATAAAAGACTGAGAAAGAGGGTAGACCGATATGTCTGCCCTTAGTCCTACCGTCATTCTCGCAGTCCTACAGTTCATCCGTGATCATGGCGCTTGCAACAGTGCCGAAATATCGGGAGCTCATTAAAACACAACAACATGGTAAATATCCCGGACAGTTACAGTTTTCTAATGTCCCGTACACTTGGCTGATCTTAATTGAGATCGACCGCCATGGCTGAAATCGGTCGGTCGCCTTATTTTTTTTATTTCGGGGGAGTGACTCTACTGATGCTTACCTCTTGATGCATAGAGGATCCGGTGCCAGTGAGCAGACACAGCAGCGTGTCGGCGATGGAGCGCTGGTGCAGCGCCAGGGCCAGCTGCGGGCACGCGGCGCACATCACCCACAGCAGGCGCAGCACCGTGATGAACGTGGCGCCAGAGATCAGGGGCGGTTGGACCACCAGCTGGAAGGGACAGAGGTTCGTTCACTTGCTGCTACATGGTGATAGGGCTTATTTGAGTCAGCCAGTGGGAAGTAAAGTTTAGGTAGTAATCAGTAGATTATCTTTTGTCAATTTTCTTTCAATGATCAGTTTTACTTTTAAAATAAAAAGCACAACATTTTGTTGAGCATTGAACATAGTCACGGTAACAATCGCACTTACGCTATACCATAAAGTAAGAACGCCTTAGAAAACCCAAGAAGATATGTTTTTGGGCAGCTGGGTTTGAAAAATATATTTTTTTTAATGAGAAAGAGAGAAGAAGTAGTCTTCCATTTATTACAATATACCTTTTACAATGATCATTACTCACCAACTGTTGCAGATTAGTGAGCAACTCCGGGGTGGCGATTTCTTGGAGACGCGCCGGGTCGTGCTGGAAGCTGTCCACGAGCCGGGAGAACGCGAGGCATACGCACTCCACCGATTTCTTATCTTGTTGTGTCAGTCTAAACAAAATAACAAGTCCATTAGAATTTATTACTTACGGACTAGTTTAGTTTCTCACTTTGCCAGCCCCCACAAATTTGTTTTGTTCAAGATCTGACGATTAATTTGGAATGGCCGTAAATCAGCACTGTCATGAACTGTCTATTTTTTTCAAATATCTATAAGCAATAAAAATATTTGTGTTCCATGCTTTTATTATTATTTTCAGTAACTCACCTGTTGGCCAGTAGTTGCAGCGAGTCCCGCACGAGGTGGAACTCGTCGGGAGTGAGGTTCTGGCAGCAGTTGGCCGTGATGGAGAGCGCGGCGCGCTGCGCGTTGATGGAGAAGAAGTCCAAGTACGTGAGGCACGCCGACACACCGCGCTGCGCACACACAATATAATAATAATAATAATAATATTCATTTATTCATGAAAGGAAAGTTAGTTTATACATTTACAGACTTATACAATTAAAATTAACTAAATAAATATCTGGGACATATCCACACACGGTCATCTGATCCCAAACTAAGCAGAGCTTGTACTATGGGCGTCAGATACTGATAAACATACATAGATATTTATATTTAAACAGACAAGGAAAACACCGGTTATAAACACACAATATTTGTTCCGAGTGGGAATCTAACCCACGACTTTTAGAACCGCCAGCCAGGGTCACCAACCACTATAGTCCATAGTCGTCAAGAACTGTTATGGTTGAAATGGGAAGGCGTGGTCTATTGATGACCCGAATCATTTTTCTATAGTGGATTGAAGGAAGGAGTCTGCCAGCAATTCCAGTTTCACTCGTGTGTGGTTGCGATAGACACATTTACGTCGACATCCATGAACGTCATGGCTTATCAAAGTAGGCAGCGTCTGTAACTGTACTACACTATACACATACCGCCTGCAGGATCGCCTTGGAGTGCCGCCGGGACAGCATGTCGAGCGCGGTGAGGCTCTGCTCGGCCACGTCCATGCACGTGATGGCCTGCAGCTTGTCGAGGAAGGCGGGCACGGCCAGCGCGACCGCGCCGCTGCTGCGCGGCAGAGCCTCCAGCATGTATGTGAGAGCGCGACACGCGTGGTTCATCTGTATACAAGAATAATATTGTAGTAACGCAAAGTTCCATGTGGAGGTGTTCCATTTTAGAATTGAGTAAGCCAAGTAGTTAATGTTGATATATAACCGGAACTATCGTCGCCACTTCGCTGTTATGTGAATTATTGCGAATGTGTCTGCCTTGTAATTGACTAGATGACTAGGTGGAGATGGATGTTAAGTTTGTATGCTGCCATATAGTTGACTAGATGACTAGGAAGAGTAAACGCTCGTATTAATTTGAGAGTCAAAGTGAAACAATACAGGTCAAGATCCCAGTCATGGAATTACCACCCTGCTTAGTCTATCCGCAAAATCCGCTACAACTCACTTCTTACTACCATCCGCTTTCACCCCTCCGTGGTTGTTTGATGCATGATCATGACGACGTTACTCCAAGCTATCATCGTAAGTCAGTTGTGATGATGACTTGTTGCCACTCCAAGCCATCGTCGTAAGTCAGTTAGGAAAAAAAGAACAAAAGCTTAACCAGCCACATACCATATCGAAGTTGTGCTCAGCAGCCAGCAGGTTGACGAGCGCCGGCACGACCTGTCGCACGGGGAACCCGGCGAGCGTGTCCTCGTTGCCCATCACGAGCAGCTGGCACATCTCGATGACTGCCTGCAGCTGCTGGCCCTCGTCGCCTGTCGCCTGCAGCCCGGCGAGGAGCTGGGCGGCTTTTGAGGCGGCTGTGAAGGGAATTACATTGTTGAATTATAGGAATAAGAAACAAACAAGCTACAACTTAACCCTTAAGTAGGCACAGCATTCTGAAAATTTGCATCATATAAATGTGCTGAAAATATCTTCCACACATTTAACTCCTGCCTCTATTCAAAACTCATTGTAATCGGATTCGAACTTGAAAACTGCTGTCTCATTCTTACTTAGTCCCAGTGACAAAGCATATTTTCCACATACGAACGATGGATAGGCATCGTAAATAGGGAACTGATCAACTCGTGTACCCACATACCAAAACAGAATCTGTTTTTTGAATAACTTAAAACTATCATGGTTACACTCATTACGTCCTCCCGCAGACATGGCGCTTGCAACAGTGCCGAAATAGCGGGAACTCTTTAATATAAACGATGAACCATGATACGTTTTCTTTTATTTAATTTCTGTTTGTTTGTGGTCCATAAACTTTTTCTTTCTTTCTTTTCTATAACAAACAACGTCCACTATAGCGGTCATATTCAATTAAAAATAGAATAGGAACATATTAATTTCGTAAGTTAAATTTTATACTACTTCAGTTTTTAAACTAATCTCACCTGAATTAGCCGTGACGGTCCTGTGCAACAAATGCTGCATACGCGGCCCGAGCGCCCCGAGCAGGTGCGGGGGCAGCCCGCGCGCCTCCAGCAGCGCCTGCAGCCGGCCCACCTCGCCCTCCTCCGAGGAGGACTCCTCCGCCGGCGCGCCGCCGCCCGCCGAGCCCGCCGAGCCCGCCGCGCCCGCGCCCGCGCACTCCTCCGCTGACATCGCACCTGACGCAAACACAATGGATAATGTAAGATTTTAGACTTTCGCGTTCCATTACACTAAATATTTGTCTTTATGGGTCTACACGCCTTATTAGGAGTAGTTATTAGGAGTCGCGGTTCGCTCGCGACCACGATTGGTGTAACCCAGTCGAAACGTCGGGCAGTAAGTAGCTATGTAATTTGCTACTCCTAATAACGCGTGTAGACCCATAAAGACAAATATTTAGTACAATGGATAATGTTGATGATACATCATTTTAAACTGTTTTGGTTACACACATTAGAAAACTGAAACTGTCCGGGATATTTACCATATTGTTTTGTTTTAATGAGCTCCCGATATTTCGGCACTGTTGCAAGCGCCATGATTACGAGTGAACTCTCGCAACATGGTAAATATCCCGGACAGTTTCAGGTTTCTAATGTTGATGATTTTAGTTTATTTATTACACGACAGCTTTGAAGTCTTCGGTAAACTTAATCGATATGTGTAATTCGTTTGCTCATACAGTCCAAATTGAGATCGTTATGCATTTTTAAAAAACTTTTCATATAAAATCACCGTAGTGCTATGACGTCACACTACAACATGCAGTATCGTACATTGAAAAAAGATTTTTTCGTAATTTTTCGCTCGAAAATATAAATTAGTTTTACAAATAAATATATTCAACGTGCCAATAATGTACAATTGTGAAATTGAGACACAGTAACATTCTCAATTACACAACAACAAAGTAACATATTTACCAATGTTGTCAATGGTATAATAATATGTAGCGTAAAAAGATAAAGAGTTTGTGATGTATTTGGAAACAAGTACTAATGAAAAATTGTTGTAGTATAAATTTGGTGGGTGAAGATGGTCACAGTGATATTTATTAGTAACTTTAATGTGAAGAATGTTAACACTAGGACACTTACACGAAACTTTACAATAATAAAACAACCTTCTCAAACTGTATGATAATATAGAAGATGCATGAACCTGATATGATTGAAACAACAAGTTATTATTTTTTATTATAATTACATGGACTCTAACTAATATACTAATATTACATCCTCACTTTATTACCTACGAAATACTTCTTAGAATCAATTACTTAATATTCAATAACTGCTTAGGATTAATTATTGATCTGATTATGTTCTAAGAAGTTTTTATAATTTAATTAATCACCGTTTATGAATAATTTATATTAATAAAATCATTCTAAAGAAAGTGATTTGACACATATTCTAAGCAAAATTTGATAAAAAATTATGTAGATGTTGGTGATGTAATTGTAAAACTATTTAATAATGAATGTGCGTGTAACTATCAAGTACCTTTACCCTTGAGCTTCGCGTCGGCAGACGCGTTGTCGGGCATAGATGCGGCTGACGCTGAAGCCGGCGGTGTGGAAGACGTGGATGCCACCGCACCCTGCAAGAGGACCAAGGTGTTATATGATCATGTCACAAATACACAAGTAGCTTACAATTGAGTATTGACTATTTTTTTATTTTGATATAGTTGGATGGACCACTCGAACACAAAGACACTGTTGGAAGTATCACTTTGATATATCTTGATTTTCACAATAAAAGATGTTACTAATTTTAAATGATTTTCACACTTTTGAAATGGACTTTAAACTTTAAATGTCTCATTTCACCAAAAATGTAAGTTAATAATATTGATTTACTTACATCTTACTGCTTATCATAAAATGGCAAGCATAACAACCACAGTCAAATACCATATTCAAAGAATAGTTACCGTGGTTAAGGGCTGGGGGTGGGACCGGCTGGACGCACCGCCAGTGCTGGCGCACGAACCCAGGCTGCTTTTGCCTAAAACAAATACATAAACATATTACATACTAAATAGGTAAATCACATTTACTTTTTATTTGATTACTGGTTTCAGCCTAGACAGACTGCACCAACCAAACCAGTGGTTTTCAGTCTGGAACATGGTTGATCCTGAGAAGGGAGCCTGATGATTTCAAGATCCAGTGTAACAAATCGAACAATACAATGAATTGACCTAATCTTGGTTTTATCTGAAATCTTCATTATTCTCCACTAGCTGTGCCAGCGACTTCCTCCGCGTGGAAAGTGACTTTAGCCAGCATTTTTTAATGATCTCGCGCCTACAAAATGCCCATCAAGTGCTGAATGACGCGACCAAACTCTTCAGTTTTATAATATTAGAATAGATAAACCCCTGAAACCTGGTAGTTGTGTGGTTACCTCGTTTGTCTCGTCTCGTGGACGCCGGCTGCGGCTGCGGCATGTCGCGAGCCCGCGCCCGCCGCCCGCCCGCCGCGCTGCTGCCCGCGCCCTCGCCGCCCGACACCTGCACAATATCACATCAGACACACCGCACTATACACAAGATGTCTACACAAGTCTATGGCGTATTATTATCATTGGGAACAAATGTGTAACTAGGTAAAGTAACAAACATATAGTCACGTAATGAGCTGCAAGGCAATCAACTTGCGATGTTGATTGGTGTAACTCAGTTGAAGTGTTCATAGGGAGGGGCTGGCTATAGTTTTGATACTTTATAACTATTTTTCAATGCCATAATAAAACTTGCAACCCTGAGCTTAAAAACATCAGTTTTTAGCAAGTCTTATGTGTAAATGAGAAAGACGAATTGCTATACCTCTTCAGTGCACTACTGCCAATTTTAGCCCAGTCAAGTTATTTTGGTAAAAGTAATAACAGAATGTTTACAGCGAGTTATTTTTTGCTTTGCAATACAACCATAACGCTGTTATAAAAGTAACAAGCTCTTATTGGACAAACCGGAACATTTAGACGATCAATTGGTTTCTAATAAGGGATGGGTTACGGAGAAACCCAATAGAAAACCGCTGCCTTGTAATTATCAGACTTATTGAACCAGACAGATTAGAGTTGACAATGTGTTTGTATCGTGCGATTAAACCAAGCAATTTTAAAACGATATTGCCGTGCGACAGTCGCAGTGCTAATACGACATAATAGATGTCTAGCCGCCCACCGCTCGTACCATCATAGCAAATGCTCGTGAAACGCGATGCAAAAAGTAGCAGTGTGTACATATACTGGCTTCGAAACAGTCATTAATTAATATATTAATACCGATCGTTTGCGATGACTAACAAGCGTAATGTGCGAGCAGCTCATTGAAAATAACTTTTAGTCACTCCTACACAAGGTAATTATAAAGCAATTTACTCGATTTTATTCCCTACCTCTGCAGATCGCACTAAACATATTATATAATCGGATGCACCAATAACAATATTTATAACTCAGGATACATAGCGTTTTACAGACGACAAAATATTGGTTATTAATGTTGCGACTACATAAACATTATCAAAACACCTTGAGGCAAATGAAAAATTATACAGCTATTGTGCCAGCTACTTTATATTACGCATAATATCGAACACAGAAATCTAAAGGAATAGAGTGAAATAAATTACTTGTCTTTTAGAAGCAGAATCCTGCCTCTGACGCTGTGAAGTGCTGGCTCCCCTCGTCAGGCAAGCCCCCAGGGTCGCCCCCGTCGCAGCAGCTAGACTCTGCGCCCACCACACAACAACTATTACATTCTGCTCACTTCACACACCACACTCAACCTAACTAATTGATTCCGTACTTGAATTACTACTAGTAGGCGTCGCGACTTGTCGAGTACATTTACCTTATTAGCATAAACAAACACTACACATTATTATATACAAGTATTATCGCACAAGAGATAAACTCAATTAATAATAATGTCGTGCATCATCTCAAGCGCTGCGTGCCCTTTCGGTGCCCGGGACAATAATAATATTGCGTATTTACAAATATACGAACTACATTTTATTTACTAAGAATAATACGCAAATTGGTCTCATTAAATATTAAAAATAATTTAAATGGTTGTGAGGAATCAAAATAATATATTATCTTACCCTGCGCGCGTTAGTTTGACGTAAATAAGGAAGATCTCGAGGAACAATCAAAAGCTTGCTTGAAGAACTGTGCGCTTTTGATGAACTTGGTTCTGTAAAACAACAATCAAACGTCGTTATCATAATTGGATGAATAATCAAAGCTATCGTAATGTTGAATTATTAATGTATTCACCTTGTATATCTTTGTACGGTGGCGGCGTGGCAGTCCTTCCGTGACTGTCTGCGTTGCTCTTGCGCTCGGCTCCTGCTTGGTTATGGACCAAGTCGCTCGTAGACGGGCTCGCTGGAACACAAATACAAACACAACTGAATGCATGTGTGCATCGCATTATCTACATTGAATGACTACACTTGATATGCATGATAACACTTGATAAGAAGCGTACGGTATTCTATAAAAGATGGTATCTATTAAACTTGGAAATAATAATCTCAAGAGACTATTTTCGCACAGTGAGTTAGCAAGACCGAGGAGAAAGAATGCATAATTACCTGAATTATCACGAATAACGGTCGAGGTAGACGGCCCAAGGTCTCTGTGGTACCTATTCCGCAGCAAATACGCGCACGACGCTTGTGACGCACTCTGCTTGATCTACTTTTTTCAGTCTCTTTGTCTAGGAATATCTAGTATCCGCAAGTGTATCTTTACTTGGGTCCTCGAGATCTTTATTGTGAGAATCTATTTTAAATCTCTTTCTGCACTCGTCGAAATTCTAGCAAGCAACTACTCTTTCTATTCGACAGTGACCGATGCGACGATCGTTTCCTCTTCTTGCCTTTCCTCCTGCTTGCTGTTAGCTATAAACCGAATAATCAGAATCTAATAATTCCGTAACAGTCGATGAACTGAATGGTGAGTATGCGAAATCTCTATCTTCGAGAGGAAGCAGACCACCCTCAGAATGGTTCGGTTGCAATTGTTGCGTCGATGTAGCTGTGGCGTCCGGGTTGGCGGTCAGTTGTGTTGACGTTTGTACCTTCAAACTGTTCGGTATTGACTCACAAGCACTCTCAGTCGATTTAAGAGCAGTCCGTGAGCGTGTGCAATATGCGACGCACTCGTCAGTGCTGGCGTTTGATATGGAATGGCTTTTGCGTTTCTTCCTGTCATGCGAGGAGGTCCGGCCGCGCTTCGTGTAGAGGCTGACGTGGGCCTTGTCGGCGTCTCCGCTCTTAAAGTGTGCGGTGTCGCAGCGTGTCTCGTAGACGTCGGCGCCGTAAGACCAGCGCTCGGTGATGGAGTAGTCGGAGCGGGGCAGCGAGTTGACGAGGCGCGAGCTCCTGCGCAGCTCGGCGTGCGCCGGCGGGTCGCGGCCGCGGCCCGAGGGGCGGCTGGCGGAGCGCGGCGGGGGCGGCGAAGCGCGCGAGCGGCTCCGGCTGAGGCTCACTTGACGCACTTGACGCAACCACCGACCGCCCACCACCCTGCTAGGAGAAGACCTGTCACAATATAATAATACATTCACAGTATTTCTCAAAGCATTGTTATCATCATTATTTGTTATATAAAATTGATAAAAACCTAGCTCTGGGTTAATATTTTTTTACAGATCATAACTGTTTAATTAGGTATTAATGTTCAATGGAACTTAACACAATTTGATATAGTAGCAAGTTACATATGAAGCTACTTACTTTATAAGTTTGTACATGTTAAGTCCTATTGGACATTCATGGAATGTGAAATTTTTACATCAAATTAGGTATATCTTTAAAGTTACTTTATCTTAGATATTAGTAAACCATTTTAGTAGATCTGGTTAAATGCACATTTATTTGCAGGTGCAGGTGATAACTTGCGAAGCACACATTTTGCGAAAAGCAAGTTCTATGAAATGTGCAGTGTACATAGTAAGAAGTGCTCATTTGGCAAATCTGAGTCTGACGAAAGAGTCTGACCAAATAAGATTGGTATTAATTATGGGTATCTACATGCCTTTAAAACCCTTACTTACTATTGGGTTACACCAATCATGGTCACAAGAGTAGTAGAAACCTCAGGCAGTAAGTAGCTGTATGAGCTAATGCTTTTATTAATTACCCAGAATAGATATTATTAGAGTGATAGCATGATTTAAAATGCAAGACTTTCAAGATGAGAGTCCCTATGATTTCACTTAAAATATTTGTTAAGTAAAATTTTGAAATACCATTAAAATTATATAAATTATATAAATCAAAACATAATGAACTACTGGTGGTTCAAAGTTCATTAACATTACATACTGAAACACATTTTTACAATAATATCATCACTTGTCCAGAAATATTATGGTAAATTATAATATATTTTTTAACAAACAACTTTAGCTGAAATGGTAAGGAATTCTTTAATATTATTATGGTAAATATACTTGAAAATTATATTAAAATGCCTTAAACAATACTGTGGTAGCTATTCATTCAAATTTAATTTTCCACTTCTATTTTTAAAGGTAAACAACACTTATAATATATGGGTACTTCCTTTAAGATATATTTAATCAAATCAGGTACCTGCAGAATGGGATGGTGTGACCATATGATATTAATACTTAAATAGTAGAATATGAATAATTATTACACTACTTGACTGGCTCCATGGAACAGTGGTTAGTGACCCAGGTTCATTACCTACAGTTCCAAGAGTTGTGGGTTAGATTTCCACTCGGGACAAATATTTGTGTGACAAACATCGGTGTTTGTTCCGTGTCTGGGTGTGTATTAAGTATATTTAAGTATATTTGAGTATCCACTGTTGATTCTGATATCTGTTACACAAGTGCTAAAGCTACTTACCACGGGATCAGATCAATGTATGTAATGTTGTGTAATATTTATTTATTTATTATTTAATTATTGAGATTTAAATCATATCATATATCATACTTCATTCAATTTAGAGTTGAACTCTGAAATAAAATGACTTTAGTCTTTTAATAAAAGTTATAACAACTTAGTAGCAAACCCTGTAAAGGACTCAAGTCATTTAACATAAGATAAGCTGATTAATGTGG
The DNA here is from genome assembly GCA_039566165.1 of Maruca vitrata. Classification (NCBI taxonomy): domain Eukaryota; kingdom Metazoa; phylum Arthropoda; class Insecta; order Lepidoptera; family Crambidae; genus Maruca; species Maruca vitrata. Next base: position 11,286,857 of record CM076912.1, on the reverse strand, counting down.
GATTATAAAATTACTAGCTTTCTGCCCGCGACCTCGTTCGCGTGGAAGCTCTATTCCCGTGGGAACTCCAGGATAAAAAGTAGCCTATGCGTTATTCTGGGTCTTCAGCTACCTGCATACCACATTTCATTGTTATCGGTTCAGTAGTATATGCTTGAAACAGTAACAAACATCCATCCACATATACAAACTTCCATGTTTATAATTTGCCCAACCCAACCCCGGCACAAATCTGGTCTCCTCGGTCCTTTATCTTAGATATTAATGCAGCGCTTGCTACCAATAGACCAACAAGGCAGTCATAGAATTCATAACACCAAAATTAATGCACTAATTAGCTATAATTAGTGCAAACTAACAATCGAAAATTAAAAATGAGATAAGGGAAAAAAAACCTTAAACCCATTTAGAACCTATAAAATACCTATGCAGTTTGTATACATAGAATGGAATGTAGTAAAAAATAGTGCAATAAAATTATTTACGTTTGTCAAACGTAAAATGCGTGATTCAGAACACAATGAAGTGTCACAGGGATCATCTTAGGTGAAAAAGAGTATAGCCACTGTTCTACCAAGCCCGTCCATTATGTGAGGTGTATTATCAATTAAATTAAAAAGTCGTCATTGTCAACAGCATCTAAGGGCTGGCCGGCCGACACGGACGAGCAACATAAATGTATGTAATATCTGTAGTTTATTAAGCCTCAGATTCAAGCAGTCAGTCCTGACTGCTAGAAACTGTCTGTGTATGTCTGCCCTAAGGCATCACTGTAGTAACGTCTTGACTGTGAAGTACTATATGTAAATAGTATTGAAACCACAGGTTGAAATAACTTGATACAAGTATAGTTCAAGTAGCAAGCAAACCTTGTTGCGGAATAATAATGTGTCTATCTTAGGCTTATGGCTAAACTGCGTGTGAATTGAGGCAAAAATATACAGAGATATATGTGCTATAATAGAACAGGCAGTATTGTTAGCGGCTTCTCTTATATAGGGACAAGGCATGGTGAAATTCTGTGTAACTGCTGGTATCTATGGTATTGTTTAACAAAAGAAAAATAAAGAGGAATGTGTCTCACCGGCTGGACTCTCTCGTGAGTGCAGAGTGCGACGACGGTGTGGTGTGTTGCTCGGCCATAGACGACGCTGGGGGACACACGCAGCTGCTTGTGTGGGGCCTGCGCAGGCCGCCCGCGCGCGCTACCTGCCCGGCACCATGCCCGGGCGAGCGCTACACCGCCGCCTCAGCATCCACTGCCACCACCACTCACAAACACATCACTGTCCACTATCACCGTCGACACTCACTCGCGGTGCTCAACACTCACTCCGAAACTATCTGGAACAAAAGATGAAGCACCCGATCAGCGATCTGAACAATGCTACGTTACATAAACATTTTTAATAATCAAAACTACCTGTCACTTCCACCAAACGTAACACCAATGGCGAAAAGCAACAACTTGTTATGAACTACTAAAGGATTTCCCTAACCCAGATTGCACACTTCGTAGAAAATATTGTAATGGATGACACATCAAGGACGGGAGTTGTGCCTTTTCGATTTATTTTTCAATCCATTCCACACAGCTGGCAGACTGTCACAGACAGAAAATAATGTTGCCACCGACACGACTCTAAATACTACTATAGTAGAATTTGAAGTGGGCTACACACAAAAGGGATCAATAATTCTATAATAGTAACTCACTCGTGTAGTAAATAAACCTGTCATTGTATTCACAATATAAACGATACCTATTTTTGTTTTCTAGGAATTATATAATATTGAAAGTTACATCCACCGACATGCAGCACGTCTAGTACCAAAAATTATATTATTCTGATATAATGCAACAATAAAAAATAATATGAAATATGAAAGTAATAGTCGTAGTTATTTTAATTTCAGCATTATGTCGGCTGTCCTCATGAATGTACATATTGACACATTGTTATTGGCTCTTTAATTAGCGTAGATAAAAGTTTCTAAACACACTAGAGTTAAAAATGGTAGATATAACAATTTCTTAAATTACCATAGAGGTAATGAACTAATAGAGCTGTTATTAGACTGGGATTACGGCTAACTCGACAATTATAGGAGAGATAAATAATTTTTAATTATACTATTCATGCTAACGATCTAGCTCTTAAATAAATTATAATTAGGTAAATAAAAAATCATTATTAATATTTGTTTACAGAATGATAAAGTGATAATAATAATACGATCGATGTTAAAAACTGAAGATTAAAAGTGTATAATAATAATACAGGTATTACATGCGTAGTCATATATTAACTTATGTCTATTTAACCGAGCAGACAATTTACTAAAAGAAAGAGTAGAAAGAAATAACTGAGGGCGGGTGTGGCTTAAAATAACTACTACCCTGTAACGATACCTATACTCTAGCAACACCGCCGGACGATTCTACCAACACAACAATCAGATGATGCGATGCGACAAACATGCATGCCTTGCATTGCACCACACCTTGCAGCCATGCAACCTACTTTGTATAGCCAGTAGACTTGTTACGTTAATAATAACTACTTTTTAACTTACGATTTATAACAATGCAATTATGTAGATAGTAAAAGGCAAACAATTATGTAGGTTGGTATTTCACAAACAATACTAAGTCAAAGTATAAATTCTCGAATTTAGATATAAGGTAGGTACTTACTAAAACCATGTAGTTACATACTAGTAGACTACTACAATATAAAATCGACTATCATAGGTCGGTACTCGATCTACCCACGATTTAAAAGCCCGAACACACACGGAAAATTTAGGTAGGTATATTGATTTGCGATAGAGAGGAGTAAATTGTTACTGTGTATTGTGTACCACTGCCTAGTAAACAAAGGGATTATGTTCACTGTTTTCAGATCCCATTTAATAGGTAAAAAAAAAATGGATTAAATGTTGTTCGCTGAGAGTTCCTTTGTACTGCCCCAAGCATTTAGCCAGCTCCAACGACATCGCGGGCCTACTTGCGCAGCAGGCTTAAATCCGGACGAGTAGGTAACCCAGATTAAATCTCTATTCTTACTTGTCATCTTTAAAGATCAGATTTGATAAAGTTTGTTACCCCTAAGCCCTTATTAACGCAAAGTGCGGAGATTCACCTCTCTCGCACAAGTAAAATGCATCAACATGAATACTCGCCATAGGCCGATAAATGGGTGTAGCCATAAATATCGAACGTGCGACTGCTTACTTACATATGCAACTGTGTCGTCTCTATGATATCGTTGGTAGATACACGAGTATTATGTATATACTTCAGGTCTAAACTACAATGTTATTATACCTAGTCATTGTCTGTAGTATAATTAAAATTACATTAGGTGGATAGTTAGGTACACACGAGGGCCTTTACGTTAATTTACGTAAATAATGGTAGTACCTAGTTGTGTGATGGGCTCGTATGTCAGTGCAATGCGCGTACGCATATCAAGGGCGGTGTATCGTTCCCGTAGGCGGGGCAGAGGCCCTCCGCTGGTGAACGACCGCAGGCCTGCCCGGACCGCGCTCGGCTCGCCACTTACTACTTAGGTATAGGTATCAACGCACTAATTTACATACTTATATTTAAAAGCTGTTTATGCACTACCTGTTGACACTATTACGTATTCATGCCATCATTAACAGCTATCCTTATGATTTATTACTTCGATAATTTTATGAAAACCTTAAGTGCATTGCACCAGAGCAACCTATGTATTCGTCTTAGTAGCGTTTCAAAATGTAAATATACAGAGAGTTAAGTATATTTTGTTACATCATTGTGTTTGGTATCATTATATATTTAGAACATTTACAAACAACTGGGCCTATAGAGATAATACGATTAAAAATATTGCGATCAACTGAGTACAGATATCGATATGTCTATAAAATTACGATAAGGTATATCATCATCATTGTGACGTACCAACCAACATCATTAAAATATTACTACAATAGCTAATACTTTAATGGGAAACAATAGAACAACGAATGATCAATGTCAACCAAGTAACCTTAGCCGCAACAGGAAGTGGGACCGTTATGTAGAACTAAGGATTTGTTGGTCTGACGGTCGTCAGTCGACAATCACACGTAGTATTTACTTTATTGACTCGTTAGAACATTTATTGCCATCCAACAAATTATATGGCTTATAAAATAGTGGTATTGCCTATTTAATAGTTGTAACAGTGGCTTGATAGATATCTATCCCGTAAGTGTTAATACAATGTTAAGCCATGCCCATAACAATAGCAGATATCTTATTCAGGTTACGAAATTTAGGTCAAGAGGCAAGTCAACATTGTGTTTTAGTACGCTTTTAATTTCTGGGGAAGAGATTAGGTACGATTAGTTTACTTAACTATGCCGTATTACCAAAACATAAATTATTAAAACGTTATTCCTTTGTAGGGTAAGTTTATTTTAGTATGTACTTCATAAAGGGCATAGATTGCTAAGGGGGTTGGTCAATGTTCAACGCAAGACTTATCCTATGAAACGAAAGCTAAAGCAAACGGTACAGGCAATTCTAGCCAAGCAACAACATCAACCTGTTTAAACAAACCTGTCCAGTTACAAATTCAAACGCTCTCCCCACCTCGGGACGAACGTGAGCAGACGGCACCAGGTGCAAACGCCAGGTAGATTTTGACAAAATCTCTACACAAGAGTACGAACTTATTTACCAACAACAGTAGGTAAACAAGTCAGGTTGCTTTACACACCTATTATGGCGAAAACATCTTTCCACCAAGAAGCTTGGTTCTTTCGGTATAAATATTGCGGCCAGTCACGTGACTCGGTGTTGTTAAACTGCGCGTGAGTGGACCGGAGCGAACGCGCATAAAAAAAACAGCAAAAATCACCGCGCGCCGCCGATTTATTATTCCAACGTGACCTTCCTTGACTCCGGAATACAAACGCTTAGCCTCGTGTCATGCATATCGCATAAACTTTACAGCTTTTAGAACAATAAAATGCAATCATGGTGTAACATTGTAGTTTCTATAGAAATACTGACTCATTTTTAAAAAATCGGCCAAATCGGAACCGGTTTCGTGCACGGAGGGTTCCATATCATTAGAGTGGTATTACCGCTAAATATAATGGTACAACATCATCTGTAAACGTATTGCATTGTCCAGCAATCACAGTTCATATGACACAGCCTCTTCACAGTCCTCACAGACAGCAGTCTTAGTACTACGGTCCGGTTTCGGAATAGGGAACGATTTTTGGGGTTCTTTGGGAACAGAACCCCAAAATGGTCTTTTATCTAAAAAGCACAGTTTGTACAAAGAGTTTAACTTTATCGCCTTAGCACTGAGAGCCTACTCGAGACGATTTTTTAAATGGTCAATTATAATATCTAAAGCATAATTTATAAATAATTCTTAATCTGGATGCAAGAAGATGATAACCTTTGATGATAAGTAACAATAATAAGAAAATGTACTCACCTTCATTTTAAGACCAACAAACAACAAATTAACCTTACTACGTTTCGAGATATCAACATTCGATACAGCGGAGATTAAGTTTGGCGTTTTTGTTGAAATTTACGAAAAGCATGGCGGTGTGATGTTGGGCCGTAGGTGGTAGTGGATAAGGTGTGTTTTTGTTTGGTAGGCGGGTGTCGGATCGAGGGGCTGCGCCCCAAGGCCGCGGGTCGACAACCCGGGTGCTGCAGCGGCCACGTGCGAAACCAGCTCGCCTCGGCAACACCGTAAACACCTCGTCGCCAACCCGCCAGCCGCCGAACGAGCGCTACGGAAATGATCACCGACCACTTGGATACCGTCTATAATGTCTTTTGTGTCGTGCACACAATGACTGTAATTTTCGGTGCATGAATGTACATTTACGCCAAAGTACCGGAATAACAAAAGAGTATCAGGTTTTCCGATATTCCAGGTAGTGGTATTACTAACAAAGCAGAAGGTGGAAACTGGACCGTTTCGTACTAAAAAGGGAAGCTAGTTGTCATGGCATCTGTTCTGTTATGAAATCTGATACAAACTTCTTTGTTTGCCGTTTTTATAAAAACAACAAGGGAATGATTATTATTATTATTGAACGGTTTGGATTAACCATAGGACATTATTATTTATTATCATTGATTGCGTGTGTGTTTATTAAATAGGAAATCTGTTTGTATTATATCGGAAACCCACCATTATAATATAAATGACAAGCCATATAGCAAGCGAGACAAAATCCACAATTTTATCCTATTCCCAGCGTTGCAGCGACCCCGGAACAATATTCTATTTAAAGCTCAGGCCAGACGACTGAATAAATGCTAACCATTTGAGAAAGTTCTGCTCGAACCAGGATTGTGTATAGGATGCTTCAACTGTAGGATGCGCTTTGTACGGAGAAAAACGCATTAGATATGCCATCTGGAGTAACGAAATCAATTCGTGATTGCATCGGGGTGCACCCCAGGAGGAGTCATCGACCGGCCCAGTGCGCCCGCGCCCCCGCCGCCAAACACTGTCAGGAGCCCTAGCGGTTCAACGACCTCTCGGCGACCCTTCTACGAAACCCCCTGCAAATAATACTCGAGCCAGACAGATCAGTTCTCAATTAATGCACACACGCGTAGAAACGGTGCAGCAAAGGCTATATTTGAATGCTCTTTGTGGATAAATGCACGATTTTGGTTGAAAATAATTTGAACTGCCCGATGCGAGATTAAAAACGTTTACTCAGTTTATCTTAAAAGGTCAAGTCATGCTTACTCTGACTAAGAATAGAGAATATGTTTCTGACGAACAAAAAACAGGAACAAAGAAAGGCATAACTGGTATAAGGATGAAAGATTAAGAAATACATACATAGTTGATAAATGAATTAGGAGTACTGATTCGGTATTGATATTCATTGCCTACTTAGGTAATCGAATCATGCGATAAACGAGTAGGAGTTCTGCAAATCAAGTTCAGTTAAATTCGAGAGATAAGTTGAATTATTATTTGAACGGCAGGCATTGTGTTTTGTACATAAAACAAGAGTGGATAAATTGAAAACTGGAAACTACTGAATCGTGTATGAATTCCGAGTGCGTAGATAGACATTTTTCGCCGACAAATAGGTAGTTATTTTTTAATACCAAACTTAGTACGAGCAGTAATATCCTCGTACTATCTGATGGTGGAAATTAAACAGCAACAACACGAAGCACCATCGAATCAGTGGGCCGATGCACGATAAATATAAGCATATGTACTATTTCTGTACGAGTACAAGCGCCAGGGACACGCTAGACGAGAAATACTACCGCAGCGCGACACGACGTCCGCGGCGAACGCTCTCTAAACTCGATTTCAAGCCACATATAACCCCCGGCTCCATGGACCATGATCCAATTCCGTCTTTATTACAGTGTTAATGCATGTATTCTCTCTGCAACAAGCGAACAGAAAACACGGCGACTTTAAATGTGTGAGCACACAGCGTGCTCACAGGGACGCGCGCGCCGTATTACACCGCCTAGCCGAGCTGCATACATTTCATCGGAACTACACGCGACTGGAATACAACACGATCAATAAGTTCATTAGTCATTTTATTTCAACGCCAGCTAAATTTGATTATCTAATCACCTGCAAATAAACATTGTTTCGACAAAGTTACTGTTAATTATGTTTAGATTTTAGATACAATCATTCTACGAGGAAAACGCTATGACCTATAACTTTTGTAGCGAAATATAAATCGCAACTAGATGGTAATATGGAGCTTGACCTAATTAACTGAAATAACATGTAAGTAACGTTGCAAAAATAGTATGTCGCGAATGAGAACAAAGAACGTGCTCTCCAGCGAGCCGCGAGCGCCGCGGAGGTCAGAGCTGCTTTACATGCACGGATTTCTTTATTTTGCTTACACGAGTTAATGTTGTGCTCAATATTATTATGTTGGGTATCGCGCGATGGCGCACAAAAGCTAAAAGCATCAGCGTCGAATCCGATCGAGCGCGGTGAAAGCTATGGTGTTGCAACAACATCGACGCGGAGCCAAAAGGTTTCATGACGGGTTGCGAGCGTTGCACAACGCGGTCGGGGATACGGCCGCTGCATGTCGCAGGAAAACACGAGACCCGAACCGACTTCCTTTCGCCGTTACCGCAATTATAACATGTACGTACGTACGTTTCTTACCAAATATTGAAGGTAACGATGGTACATTATATTATCGTGCTGTATTGCACCATCATTATAATACATCCTGATATGAATTATTACGTGCAAATCAACACGCAACACAAATCGACAAATCCACGCATTTTTCACTCATAAAGAGTGCATAGTTTAAAAATGTTGCTAACAAATTGCTATTGTTTGCTGTACATTTGAAGTATGTCGGCCGATGAAAGAATGAGTTCAAGTCTACGGCCGTTTACGCAATATGCGCAACTAGGCCAATATTGTATCTCATCTGCGGGCTTACTCGCCTGTACGTGCCGTGTAATTTAGCATGTTGATGTTGAATAATACTTTTCCGATATAATGTCAGCAACTATATTATTGGAACTATTTGAGACTGCATTCGAATAACGTAATGTTATGGGGTGTTTGGGCGGCTATCCGACATACATAACATGATCTCGTTTTCCAACTAAGCACAGACAGTTTAAAGTCGATAAGATAAACATCATCTAGCTGTGGGTTCGGCTCGAGAGCGGACACGATTTCCACGTTGGTGAGAGACAGGTGGTGTGCCTATTTCTGTGCCTGCGTCGTGTTACGTAAACTGATTGCTATACCACCACGTGCCGCCGACACCCAACAAACTTAACACACGGCTTGCTTACCAACGGATAGGAAAGCGTTTGTTATTTTGACATGAATTTAAAAGAGGAATTTAATTAGGAATTCTATTTACACGAAAAGTGATTCATAAGTTTATTTGAATGCGTAGGTAGGATAAGTAAATTTGTGCTACAAATGTTTTGCAAGATATAAATAGACCACCCTAACTCTCTGGATATTTTTTATCAATAAAAGGGCGAGGGGCATATGGGACTAAATGACAGTTAAATTCAACACAATAAATGAATATCAAAAAATCCATTCAAAACGCGACGATGTTAACCTGTACCATAAACGTCTACAGAAATACACAGTGACAGTATTATTCTCTTTTGTGTACCTAACAAAAGAGATCAAGAGATCAGCTAGATCGACAGCGACAGTATTTGTAGAAATTGTTCAATAAAAATTTGAGAGCCTTTTTAAAAAGAAGTAGTAGGCTTTACAGAAGTTGATGTGTTTGTATACAATTGAATTTGAGTCCCTCAATTTATTAAAAAACTCATCAAAATCCGTTGCGTATCCTATACGTAGGTATCATTATTTATGATGGCTGGCTATATTAAAATAAATAATATATGGAATAAATAGCATAGATCTTATTGATTAGCTGAAACTACAGATAGAACTCGTCTCCGGCTAGGCAAAATCTTTAGCCAACTTGCGAAATTATGCACCTTTTCCACGAGTGCAATACTTAGCAATGATTGACTGAGAGTAGCTTTATTTTGTCCTAATTTTCTCCGCATGAGTCTGGCTGGATTGAAAGAACCGTCTAAAAAATATAGGTATGATATATTTCTTTACAACAGAACTCGACAGCAAAACACTGTGAAGTCCATTATCAAACGAACGGAACCAGAATTGAATATTAATACAGCCGATCGATCGCGACCTCGATAAGATAGAAAAGGCTCAAATTCTAAAGTAAGTCTTCCTGTGGGGAAGGAGTAAAGTCAGAATTAACATTGATGGGTATAAAATTTAGTATGTACTTTATTTTTAGTAACATGAAAGGGAACAATGATGTTGCAGTGAGGCTGAAGGTAATGAAAGGTGTCGGGCTTGCGGGCGGGCGCGACGGATCGATACAGACGCGGCCTGCCGCTGCCCTGCCACCTTGTGCCCCTGCCAATTCAACATAGATCCGCGCATCGCCGGAACCTCTTTATACACACGCAGCCAACGAGATTGTTACTCGTCGAACCAGAGGTCCCAATAAAATGGACTGCGACGTATTATTAACAGACGTATATTTCAACAACACAAACTGTGATTGATCGAATCTCGTAAACAGTTAACGTTAATGCCATAAATAGTTTAAGAATCGAAATTTTTATCAACATCTTAATGGTTTCCTCTATTAGCAAAGGAGCCATTTCCATCATTATCATTACATTTTTTTAAACGGTCGTTAATATTAGTTACTTTATTGATTGCATTGTATTAGCGGTTAACTAATAGCCTTAATGGGGATCGTAAATGTAATGTGGGTCTCTTTGCTAAGTAGCTTTAATTTAAGTAATTTAATATTTTTAAAATTTTAAAATAATGTAAGCGCGCAAGTTTAGGCAGACTGCTGCCTCTAAAGAGTTTTAGAGTAAGTTTTAATGCAACAAAATATTTGCTTACATGTTTTTTTAGTGACGATCTCTCCAAACAAAATGGCTGCAGTTGCGGCGATACGTTATCGCTGTGAGTTGTAGTAATATGTGTCACGATAAAATTCGCTAACAACACGTAAAACAGCTGGCTGATCTGAGCTGGCCTAGTCGACTCTATATTGGAGTATTTGCGATTACTTGTCGTATTTTAGATCAGTACCTACTGGAATGTTCAACAAATTGCGAACTCACTAGAATTTTACTTGTATTTTTTTACACGTAGATTCTATGTAATAAGTGTAATAACACAATCAATAGCTAAAGTTAGAAGAGATTTTTAATTTTATTTTCCTTCAAATGCCGAGGTAAAATAAAATATTAACATTATAGATGTTTAAATAGAATAATGTGAACTTAAATGGGGAAATAAGTCTTTTAATAATACTTACTATAAAAGCAATTGAGTTACTTAGGTTCAGTTGATGCAAATGCTTATTATCATCAAGGACTAGGGATCTATTTACATCATATCAGAAATTAAATCTTTTGTTAAAAAGAAATACACAACTTGGTTGTCATAAATAGCATCATGATATTTGCAGATATTTACATGTTCAGAGTGTGAAAGAAAAAATCTTTCATGAAAATACAGATAAGAACTCCAAAAGTTTTTAACTCTTGAGTAATAAATGCTAATAGGTAGTTTATTTTATCAGTTTTCTTACATATATTTTGAAAGTAATGTATGTGCATTATGCAATGAGTTAAGAAGAAATAATATTTTGGATACAGAAAGGATATACACTTCATAATTAAAGCTAGAAATGGAAACAAAAACTCTTAAGGAAATAGTTGTTTGTGTTCACAATACACTATATTCTGTAAATTTTTTTATGAAACAAATACAGGATGTCACATAGATCAAGTAATACAATCTTCATGTTTGACTAAGAAGGAACTTATTGTGTACTTGCTGTCAGCCAGCCACTTCATCCACATGGAAAAGAGACTTTAGGCATCATTTTTAATATACTTTAATTCAAACAATCTCATCAAATGTGCCAGGCGATTGTAATGCTATTCTTTAAATTGACATGGAACAAACACTAAATTCAAAGCAGGGCTTACCACAATATATTACTCAAAACTACATCTTAATTGGTTAAGATGTTCCTGAGATTAGCATGCATGTATGTACAGCCAAACAGACAAAAATTCCTAAAATCATTGTTTTGAGTAACACTATGTTAATCAATTTGTCCTATATTTTTAATCATGTAACATCCATGTATAGATAATGATCCATTACCTTTTTATCTTATGTTGATATAGATCGGACTGGCTAGGCGGAACAGTGGTTAGTGACCCAGGTGCAATGCCTATGGTTCCAAGAGTTGTGGGTTCCATTCCCACTCGGGACAAATATTTATTTGACGAACATCATTGTTTGTTCCTTATCTGGGAGTGTTATTAAATACATTTTTGTATCCACTGTTGTTTCTGATTTCCGTAACACAAGTGCTTAATCTACTTACCACGGGATCAGATCAATGAATATGATGTTGTGAAATATTTATCTAATTTATATTTATTTAGATATGTTATCTGAAGCCTTTGATCTTGTCAACAAAAAGTTATTCCAAAATATATTTCCCATGTAGTAATTATTATATTAACATTTTGTTGTGTGTTTTGTATACTGTACTTTGAGGCAATCTCAAGGATCTGGAGGTACTATATTAGGCCTGATTCTTTATATGACACATAATCTTAACATATTCAGCCTTAATACTTTACATCCTTTGTGTTCACAATGATCATGCTGCTGAGCCATTAGCACACAATAAAGGTACTTGATCGGGCATAACATTCTAGTGGCCCATGGCTACACCTTTACAATTGTTTAAAATGTTTTAAAGATTTGTTGGTATTGCCCTGTTTATTTATTTCAGTAAAATTTGTAAATTACCATTTTAACCACATCATTTCATGTAGTTTACTTTATAACCATTATTCTGATATTCTGATTACATTGTTAATTGATGAACCAGAAACAGTTTTATTTTAGCATTATGATTGTCATCTGGTGTTTTTGATTGACCACATGAAAATCTTGACTTTAAAATGATAATATTATGGTGGACCTTCCCAAGGAAACCACATGATTTAATATAATTTCACCATAGGGATGATTTTCTATATCTTTTAAAATAATATTGCTGTGACTTTTTTTAAAGTTTATTTTAAAAAGAATATGGGACAAACAATTTTTATATACCAGAATAATGTATTAATATGATAACTTAACTATTCACCACAACTCAAAAATATATAATAACAGGGTAGCTTCGAAATTATAATTAAAATCAATATTAGGTAGGTACCAAAGTGCCAATCTTTTGTTGGCTCAACAAAAGATTGGATTGATTTATGCACTGTTGTAGTTAACTTAATGTTTCCTACATAATCTAAAACAGTAAAAATATGTGTTCAATGGCTTTTAACGAGAGGAAGTCGAGAAAATTACTGTTACATCATGACCTTCTACTTGAATAGTACAAAATTTTATATTGCCACTTTTAATGTGTAGCTAGTTAGTTACCTTCAAATAAAAGGAAAAAAATATTACCAATCTACACACTTACATGTTCGAGATATCCAGCGATGGTATGCCGTGCGAAGCTTCGCCTGTTGGCCTAATTTACACACATTGCAAGTACCTCAAATAAGACGTAATAAATGGCTAAAAACGCAGTCCATTAGCGTATGTGACGTTTCACAGAAATTCAAATCGATTATTTATTCACTCTGTTTGAATTTCAAAGAAATCACGTCCAGTTCACAAAATGTCACCGTTTCAAGATGAAATGACACTATTCAATTTTGATCCATACTGATTTTCACTGATTTTCGAGCACTGCGAGGAGAACAAAAACAGCTGGTTTTACTCAAAACTCTTTTGTGTTTTTTTTTCGTAAAAGCAATAGCAAGACAAGCCAGAAAGTACAAACCGGTATTTTCCGTAATTTGGAAGTCTCCGATTCTCGTGTTTGGATAAGGTGCTTGTAGATGGCGCTTTTAGGACAAATTATGATTATTGGGATCGTGCTTATGTCGACTATTCTTGATTACAACCTAGATATATTTGTTAATATCTAGCCCTGCGCAATTCCATTCGCATGACTTCGTTAATCAAAATAATACCATATTTCCAACAAATACCCATATTTCTATTTCAAATAAAATCGCTGAAGGGTAGAGAGCAGCCTAGTAAGTGAGTAGGTAAATTTTTCAGATGTCAAAAGAATACCTACTATACCTAAATTTTAATTAAATGTAATTAATGTTTTAGGCGTGTAAACTTTCGGGTTTGTAATATAAATTAGGATAGTAAGTATAATCGCACCGCAACCCTCACATCCCGAATATAAACTAGTTGCAGTATTAAGAATGTATGGTACACCCAAATTAACAGATCACATAGGTACTTTGTATTTTTATATAGAACTCGTGAGTTAGAGTAAGTCTACGTGTTAGTTGTAACACGTAGACTTACTTATTATTGAATTCGTATGTTGAATTCAGTCTTGATTTTTTACTAAGTTACATCGAATGTGACCGTTAAATAAGATGATTTATTAATTGAATTTCCAATATAGTTAAGTTTTACCTCCCGTAAAATGGTTTTACTTTAAGTAAAATAATTTATTTTTAAAAATTGAATTTTTTTTATTTATTTAGTAGTTCAAATTATTTCAGAGTTGCTAAAGAGTACATTTTTACATGAGAGTAGTAAAATCATTGTACAAATCATAACTTTTCTCCTCCGCTTGTTCTGACATTGAACTAACATTTTCATCTTTAGATAAACATAAATTTTTAAATATTTCTGATGGGGAAGGAATATTTTTTTCCATACTGGGAATAGAATTGATTAGTTCATCAAGGTTCGTGGTGACATCATGAATATTTTCATGAACTGCCACAATACCATTACAAGGTTGAAAATGTTTGTTCAAACCACCATTGCAGTCATAATTTTCCGTTAGTAAAGTGAAATTTTCTGCTTCCATGTCTTCTAAAGATAGCTTTGCTCCTGTTCGTACCAGCTCTGCATTCGCTTCGGATACTTCTAAAAAGATGGGTGGTTGTGACGTCGTCTGTTCATTATTTGTGTTTTCTGTACTGGTTTGTTCTGAACTTATATGTTTCTTCTTAAGCTGTTCTACAAGATTTCCAGTTTGTCGCACTACAGTTCCAGGGGGCTTGGATTGGCATTTGTGAGTTCTTTGAGATACCTGAAATGCAATAGACACTATCAGTTTGTTTGAGTATAATTTAATCCAGAGTATGTATTCATAATCACTAATGATTTCATGTTAATGAATGATTTATCTTTAACTATGTATTATCACTGACAATAAAAAAACACACATAGTCGCATACCTTATACCGAAAACTTTTTTCGCACGCCGTGCACTTGTAAGGCATTACACCAGTATGTATTCGTTTGTGCACTAAATATGATACTCGTTGGCGGAAACACTTACCTGAAATCATGATAAAGAAAATAAATTACATTAATAATAATAGGTGATCCTGTTAACCAGCTAGGAACATTCTTACTCACTGTTAATGATTGAACATATTTCTGTAGGGATTAAGGAAACGTAAGGTAACTTTATTAACATACAAGGATAATTAAATTCTTACCGCAAGTTTCACAGGAAAATGGTTTTTCACCAGTGTGTATGCGCTGGTGATTATGAAGAGTTGATAGCTCCTTAAAAGCTCTGCCACAGTAACTACATGTATGAGGCTTTTCATCGTTGTGATAAAGAAGATGTTTATGATAAGACTGTTGAAATGTAAAAGTTTTGTTACATTGCGAGCAAGCGTATGGCGTTTCACCTGAAAAAAAATAATTTGTTAATATTCAAAATGCAATATTTTATCACCTAAGAGTCATAATACAATCACAATTGACAACTATTAAGCAACGAACTCGAAGCCATTTTTAATTTTAATTGCATAAGTTAATAAAGGCTGTTATTTTTTGATGATTTAAAATTAAATAAAAGTTAAGGTATTATTTTCTGTTAGTACAAATTACCTCCAAAACTAACACCAATTATTTAACCTGTATGAAGACGTTTATGTTTCTTCAGGAAATATTTCGTAGTAAAGCATTTTTTACACACGTCACATTGCCATTGTTTATTGACATTTCTTTCCATAGCTGAACATTTATCGGTATCACTAGAGTCTACAAAAGCCCCTTCTGCGCCTTCTTTATTACTTTCTGTTGCACAATTTCCAGATAAGAACCCAAAATGTGCGACCCTCAAATGTACCATTAGAGAACCCCTCATTTTAAAGTTTTTGGGGCATAGATGACATTGATATTGGGTAAAATTGTGTGGAGAGCCTTCATCTATATTATGTATCAAACATTTGTGCATCCTGAGAATATCTGTATCCACAAACTGTAAACCACAGATGTCACATATGGTATTAGTTGGTATCAATGTTGCTTCCGATTTTACGGACGGCACAGAAACAGTTAATCCACCCTCTCCAATACATCCCTGAGAGACGTCTATAATAGGCACCGAACTAGGAGTAACAGTTGGTAGTTTTGGATAAATCTTTACGTACTTCATAGGTGCCGTGGCAGTGGACGGCGATGTTTTATTTTTAGCTGTTGAAGATTTGGGTTGTTTCTGTTGAGGAATTATTTGGTTTACTTCTTTAGTTTTAACCTTCTTATCCTTATAATCTTGTTCTGTACATTTATTTGTGTTCATTATTTTTACATGACTAAACAGATGGATTGTTAGTTTGTCCAATCCTATTATTTCTTCTTGGCACACTGGACACAATATTTTGTTTGTGGAGACATGTATTAAGCGGTCTCTTAAGGAATGAACAGATTCAAAAACTCCACTATGGGCACAGATAGGACACGGTAAAAATGCAGCCGTCGCACTCATTATCACATGCGAAGAAATTAACAATATTCACTATGAGCAGCGCCTGCCTCATGTTAGCGCGATAGCGCGAAACTAAAGCTTACATGCTATTTTTGGAAGACTTCGTACATATGTTTTTGGCGGCATTTCAAGAAATTTTACAACATTAACTGATTCAAGCACATCATTCTTTAGACGCTTGTACATTTTAATTAAACAAAACAATAAAATATTTATTTATTTCTATTTTTTTAGGAATATATAATTAACTAGCGGCCCGGTACGTGCTTCGCTACGTATAAAGTGAAATAAAATAAACAAATCGGAACATCAAATTCATTTATTTAATCAAAAAAATATTTTATTTAAAATCGAAATCAATTGCTAGCTATTTACAACACACTTAATCCAAAACATTTGGATAAACAATATTTTGTTTTCCATTTTGAGCATAAATAAACAAACGGCTGGGGGTACCGACTCTGGAACAGGCAACATATAACTGGCCATGTGAAAAACAATGTTCCTCCAAATTCACACCACAAACGTGAAGTGTTTGACCTTGGGCCTTGTTGATGGACATCGCAAATGATAAACGCACAGGATATTGTAAACGTTTGAACTCAAAAGGCATATCAGTTGGAATCATAGGTATACGCGGTATCAAAACAACTTCTCCTTTTGATTTACCAGTTAAGATCGTAGCTTCAATCAAATTTGGCAATAACTTTTTCACTGCCAATCTTGTTCCGTTACACAGTTTTGGTGGATTAATATTTCGCAATAATATAATCGAAGAACCAACTTTCAGATTCAAGCAATGCGGTGGCATACCAGCCGGCTCCAATGAATTTAAAAATTCAATTGGATAATTCATTGCCTCATCTTGATTCATAACACTGTCAATTGATTTATATTTCGTGACTACGCCTGGCAGTTTCGCTTGAATTTGAAAATTAATTGCATTGACATGAATGTTTTTCGGTGCTAAAATGGCGCGTTCTGTCAACCAATCATGATTTCTGTAATTCTGAACAATATTCGGAAAAACACATTCAATCAATTCATCTATCGATTGCGCAATTGTACAAAAATTGTTCGGTACAGCGATCAATCCGTTGGTTCTGTCGATTTGTATTTTGCCGTCACCAATTTCTAACAATTGTTTTGAGAACTCATGGGCAGCTGGATCATTTTGTAGGTGAACACGCATATTAATGTTTAGTGTCAATTTTTGTAGATATCTCCAAAGAACTGATGACTTCAAGCAGGCATTTATTTCATCAGCAGGAGTTGATCGAGGAATGACAGGCAATGTTTGACGAAAATCCCCTGAAAGTAATATCAAAGCACCACCAAAAAGCTGTTGATTACCACGTAAATCTTGCATTGTTCGATTGAATGCTTCTAGTGATTTTTTATTCGCCATTGTACACTCATCCCATAAAATAATTGACGTTAATCGCAGAACTTTTGCCATAGCAGAATTTCTCGATATATTGCAAGTTGGAGTTTCAATCACCTGTACATTCAATGGCAATTTTAATGCAGAGTGTGCGGTCCGACCACCTTCTAATAATGTAGCAGCAATTGCCGATGCCATGTGAAATCATATACGGCAACTTAGAAAAGTACACATAAATTCAGGACTCACCGTTTGTATGAATGCACTGCAAATGCAATTATGTGAAAAGAAATTTATCGCTGATAATATGATTTAATCAAACCACGTCCAAAATGAATTGACGGCATGAATGACATAACAACGTGCTTGTCCTGTCAACAAAACTTCAAAAAAGTTTCTGTGAAAAAAGTTTCTATTGAATTCATTTATTACAAAAAATGTGACAAATGAGGAACGGCTCGACCGATTTTATGCAAACTTCACATAAACCATCTACTAAATATGCCGACCAAATCCTAAGCATTTGGTTTGGATAGGTGAGCCCGTTCTTGAGTTATGGAATTACAACGAAAAGTGGCATTGATTTTTATATATATAGATAAATCTTTAAACATACCTATTACATCCTATAGAAAGTTTGGGTTTCTTTTAAAATCATCCTTATCAGAACAAGTATCAATAACAAATTTGAAAATAAAGAATGTGAATATTTTGATCATTAACAAAACACAACTAGATAATGTTTTAAATTTCAGCTTAAAAATTTTACTTTTTATCTATATATATAAAAATCAATGCCACTTTTCGTTGTAATTCCATAACTCAAGAACGGGCTCACCTATCCAAACCAAATGCTTAGGATTTGGTCGGCATATTTAGTAGATGGTTTATGTGAAGTTTGCATAAAATCGGTCGAGCCGTTCCTCATTTGTCACATTTTTTGTAATAAATGAATTCAATAGAAACTTTTTTCACAGAAACTTTTTTGAAGTTTTGTTGACAGGACAAGCACGTTGTTATGTCATTCATGCCGTCAATTCATTTTGGACGTGGTTTGATTAAATCATATTATCAGCGATAAATTTCTTTTCACATAATTGCATTTGCAGTGCATTCATACAAACGGTGAGTCCTGAATTTATGTGTATTTTTCTAAGTTGCCGTATATGATTTCACATGGCATCGGCAATTGCTGCTACATTATTAGAAGGTGGTCGGACCGCACACTCTGCATTAAAATTGCCATTGAATGTACAGGTGATTGAAACTCCAACTTGCAATATATCGAGAAATTCTGCTATGGCAAAAGTTCTGCGATTAACGTCAATTATTTTATGGGATGAGTGTACAATGGCGAATAAAAAATCACTAGAAGCATTCAATCGAACAATGCAAGATTTACGTGGTAATCAACAGCTTTTTGGTGGTGCTTTGATATTACTTTCAGGGGATTTTCGTCAAACATTGCCTGTCATTCCTCGATCAACTCCTGCTGATGAAATAAATGCCTGCTTGAAGTCATCAGTTCTTTGGAGATATCTACAAAAATTGACACTAAACATTAATATGCGTGTTCACCTACAAAATGATCCAGCTGCCCATGAGTTCTCAAAACAATTGTTAGAAATTGGTGACGGCAAAATACAAATCGACAGAACCAACGGATTGATCGCTGTACCGAACAATTTTTGTACAATTGCGCAATCGATAGATGAATTGATTGAATGTGTTTTTCCGAATATTGTTCAGAATTACAGAAATCATGATTGGTTGACAGAACGCGCCATTTTAGCACCGAAAACATTCATGTCAATGCAATTAATTTTCAAATTCAAGCGAAACTGCCAGGCGTAGTCACGAAATATAAATCAATTGACAGTGTTATGAATCAAGATGAGGCAATGAATTATCCAATTGAATTTTTAAATTCATTGGAGCCGGCTGGTATGCCACCGCATTGCTTGAATCTGAAAGTTGGTTCTTCGATTATATTATTGCGAAATATTAATCCACCAAAACTGTGTAACGGAACAAGATTGGCAGTGAAAAAGTTATTGCCAAATTTGATTGAAGCTACGATCTTAACTGGTAAATCAAAAGGAGAAGTTGTTTTGATACCGCGTATACCTATGATTCCAACTGATATGCCTTTTGAGTTCAAACGTTTACAATATCCTGTGCGTTTATCATTTGCGATGTCCATCAACAAGGCCCAAGGTCAAACACTTCACGTTTGTGGTGTGAATTTGGAGGAACATTGTTTTTCACATGGCCAGTTATATGTTGCCTGTTCCAGAGTCGGTACCCCCAGCCGTTTGTTTATTTATGCTCAAAATGGAAAAACAAAAAATATTGTTTATCCAAATGTTTTGGATTAAGTGTGTTGTAAATAGCTAGCAATTGATTTCGATTTTAAATAAAATATTTTTTTGATTAAATAAATGAATTTGATGTTCCGATTTGTTTATTTTATTTCACTTTATACGTAGCGAAGCACGTACCGGGCCGCTAGTTATATGTATAACCGCATTATTCAGTCATCAAAATCATCAGGTAAAATGATTATTATAGAAAAACTATGTTGTGGTGAAGAAGTTACATAATTTCTGCTTGAGTACAATGTTGTGAGTTATTTGTTAACAAAGTTCTGCAAAGAAATATAACCCTTGAGTTTATTCTTAATCTGTTCTATTTATAAATTTGTATTTAATAAAAAATTATCCTACTTTTAATATATTTTTGAAATATCATAGTTTCCTTGAATCAGGAAAATGAAAATAAGAATGATTTAATATTGTTGATTTTTTTTTGTCATAGGAGAATTGGCCCCTTTAACCGGTTTTTCAGATTTTTCGACAGCACTACGCATCAGCTGTTATAACACAAGTTGTCACTTCTGTCAATTGTTATTTTGAAAAATGGCGGCTTATTTGTTTGTTGAGATTACTTTGTTTTTATTGATCAAACAACATTGAAAGAATTAGGATTTTTGAAGAGAGTTTATTACAATTCTAAGTTTTTCAGCTGTTTAAAATGGGGGACCAGGCAGTGGTTCCTCGCTATATGGCCCAACTACTAGAAGAGTTAGGATGGAATCAAGGAACCAGGATACCTCTTGCTAATACAGATAATCAGAATTTAGAAAGCCTTCTTATATCAAGGTAAAAATAATATTCGGGTCGCACCATAATATTCATGTTTAATCACTCTATATTATAGTTGTTGACCTGACTTACTTTTCAGACAAAATGAGATTCAGCGCTTGAAAGAAGCACTGATATTACAAAACCAGAAGCGAGATGATCTCAATAAATACAAAGAACATGTTCATACGGAATATCAGGAGAATACGGTAATTGAAGTTATTATACAAATACCTTTATTAATTTAAAACATTATTTATTTACTTGAAATTAAATTTACTATTACATCAATTTGTCTGTTTCAGCGCCTTCTATTTGCCCATAAGCAGCAGTTGGAACAAGAGGTGAAATTAAGACAATTATCATGCAATGAAGCTGATCGTCTTGACCGAGATATTGTTGACTGCAACAAAGAGAGCAAAGATATCAACACCCGCATTGATAGGCTACAAAGTAATTAATTCATGATATGTGGTTTTAAATAAATAAATAAATAAATATTACACAACATCACATACATTGATCTGATCCCGTGGTAAGTAGCTTAAGCACTTGTGTTACGGAAATCAGGATCAACAGTGGATACACAAATAAACTTAAATATATTGAATAATACACCCAGACACGGAACAAACACCGATGTTCGTCACACAAATATTTGTCCCGAGTGGGAATCGAACCCACAACTCTTGGAACCATAGGTTTTGAACCTGAGTCACTAACCACTGTTCCACCGAGCCAGTCAAAGGAAAAGGTTTTGAAATCTCTTTAATAGTTAAAAGATACGCCATTAGTTAATTTCGAAGCATAACTGATTTATTATTTAGATACCCACAATTACACTAAGTAATTATAAATGTCACTTTAACTAAATACACAATATACCTTTCCATCTTAATCAAAAGAACAAAACATCATAATAGAATAAAGGATACAATCAAAACGTTAAACTTCTAATAACAAATTATTGCTCTATTAATCAACATTTGGTATGCCAATAATATCAGGCCACTGTTCTGGTGGGGGTATTATAATAGGCGGTTCAGGGGAGGACGCGCCGTCACTTGGCGTCAACGCACGAGCTCGGGCAAAGGGTGGCGATGGTGGTGGAGCCACCGATCGACTCACGAGCTGGTCTACGTGTCGACGATGCAGCTCTCCGTCTTCCGTCCTTACCAAATAACCACTGGGACCTTCTACCATCTCTACTGTCCCTCTATGCCATTTTTCGCCGGGGCCGTACATCCGCACCAAAACTGGCTGGTTCACAGTAAATGTGCGAGCTGGAGTGCGCTGTGCAGCTGCATCCAACTGCTCCTTCGTTCCACTTGGCGCTGTTTCTGGGTGCAGACTGGACACGGCTGTCCTATACCGGCGCCCGTTCAACATTTCAGCTGGGGTCTTATTAGTACAGCTATTCGGCACTGTTCTTAGTGCATATAGGGCTTTAGGTAACTTTTTCTGCCCAAGGTCTAGACTCGCTAGCCATTTTTCTAAGTTTATTCTTAAATGTTTGGATGGCCCTCTCGATCTGCCCATTTGACGCAGGATGGTAAGGCGGTGAGTATAAGTGCTTAATCCCATTATTTTTCAGGAATATGTTAAATTCCCTTGATGTGAAATTCCGGCCATTATCACTCACTAATACATCGGGTAAGCCCTGGGAAGCAAAAATTCTTCGTAGACAGGCAATCACTGCTTCACTCGTCATAGACGGCATGATCTCAGCTTCAAACCACTTGCTATAGCAGTCAATCAAAACCAGGAATGTCTTACCCTGAAATGGGCCCGCAAAATCAACATGGAGACGACTCCAGGGCCTTTCTGGAATAATCCAAGCTTGGGGATCTCTCGGTGGGTTATTTCTCACACCTTGACACTGCTCACATGCTGACACCTGTGCTTCAATCTGTTGGTCCATACCCGGCCACCAGACGTATCCTCTTGCGTACGCCTTCGTTTGGACTATGCCTGCGTGCGGGGCGTGCAATAATCTCAGTACGTCACCTTGCAGTGACGTAGGCACGATCACTCTGTTACACCATAGTAAACAACCTTTACTATGCGAAAGAGCCTCCCTTCTTGTCCAAAACGGCTGCATGGCAGGGTCGCTGTTAGTACGCGGCCAGCCGTGAAGTACGTGAAATAACACTTTCTGCAGGAGCTTATCCTTTTTAGTCTCATTGGATATTGTGGACGCATCGATATTCCATCCTTCCGGTTGATCATCCAGCAACAGTACTTCTCTTACCGGTTTTTCGAGCACTACCGTGGTAGTGTTAGATGTCCACCTGCTTAAAGCATCTGCATTTCCCAAGGACTTGCCAGGTCTATATCTTATATCGTACTCGTACGCACTCAATTTCAACGCCCAACGTAACATTCTTGGAGAGATCTGATCAGGAATGGGTTTCCTTGGATTAAAAAGCCCTACCAATGGCTTATGGTCCGTAATGATACAAAATTTACGACCAGCTAGAAATTCGTGGAATTTCGTTAGGCCAAAAACTATAGCAAGGGCTTCTTTATCTATTTGCCCATATCTTCTCTCATGAGGCTGTAATGTCCTGGATGCCATCATTACAGGCCTTTCAGTGCCATCATTCATTATGTGTGCAATAATTGCTCCAACACCATAACTCGAAGAGTCACAGATGAGTAAAAGCTCCCTATCTAGTTCATAATTCACAAGAGTCAAGTCAGAGGACAACATTTCTTTTGCTAGTTCAAAAGCCTTATTTTCGGCTTCACCCCAAACCCATGGCCTTTTCGCTTCTAATAGTCTGTGCAATGGTTCCAAGATAGACGCTTTGCCAGGTATGAACTTTTCGTAGAAGTTATAAAGTCCCAAAAATGCTCGCAGCGATTCTTTACTGGTTGGAACCGGTTTTTCCTTGATCTCTTTGACTTTCAAGGGGGAAGGATGCAAACCCTCACCGTCAATCATATGGCCTAAAAAGTGTATTGAGTTCGTAGCAAACACACATTTTTCTGCGTTAAGGTGGAACCCTAAATCATTCAGTATAGTAAGAACTCTGGCTAAACGCTCATTATGTTCTGCCATATGTCTGCCTGACACGGCTACGTCATCAAGCAGACACGCTACACCCTCGAGGCCAGACAGAGCATTTGACATTACTCTCTGGAATATCCCCGGAGCCGCATTAACTCCAAACGCCAGGCGGTTCATCTTCATCAGCCCTAACGGCGTGTTAAGCGTCAAGAGCTTTGAAGTCTCTTCATCGACTTTCAGCTGCAAGTACGCTAATTTTAGATCTAATTTACTGAAAATGCGCCCCCCACTAAGCTTCACGAACGACTCTACTGCAGCTGGCAAGGGGATATGTATCAACTTCAATTGCTAGATTGACTGTTGAGCGATAATCCCCGCAGATCCTAAGTGACCCGTCGTCTTTCTTAACTAGCCTTAATGGTGTAGCCCACTCCGAATGCCTGACTGGACTGAGGATCCCAGAGTCAATCATGCTCTTCAACTCTGCTTCAACCTGGTGCCTCAAAGGGAACGGCACCGGTCGCGATTTCAAATATCGAGGCTTAGCGTCTGCACGAACGTGTAGTGATACCGCCGGACCATTATACTCGCCAAGTGTTTTTTTAAACAAATTCGGGAACTGGCCTACTAAATTCTCAATTTGTTGGCCATTCCAACAAATTCCAGAGATTTCTAACCCCAACGGGTCGAACCAGTTCCGGCCTAAAAGACAGGGGCCTCTGCCAGACACCACTATTAGTTCACATTGGGCCTCTTTATTACCCAACTTTACACGAACATGTGTGGCCCCCAAAACCTTCAATGGATCACGAGTCCACGTCACTAGCTTAATATCAGTCGACTTCAAAGGAGGAGGTGAAATCCAAAGCTTCTTAAAAACGTCTTCACACATGATGGTTCGCGATGCGCCGGAGTCCACTTCCATCTTGACCGCAGCACCGTCAATCGCAACGTCCACGGTTATCGGCGGTCGGTAACTATCCGAACATCTGTATACCCCCATCATCTTTTTCAGGCATAACGTCATCAGCTTCTTCCGCACCCTCCACTTGGTGCACTTTCGAATTCTTCTTTACACACGCAGATGTTATGTGTCCATATTTCTTGCAATAGAAACATCTGGCTTTTACAAAGGGACACTGCTCATTCGCTTTGTGTCGTCGCGCACAATGTCGACAGTCGTCAGACTTAATTTTTCCAATATCCATTGGCTCAGTAGACGTGGATGGAGTTAGCTTCGATTCATGGTCAACAGATGGGCACATGTACATATCATTGAAAGTCGCCTGGTAGTTAAGGCACTGCTGCACAGCCGACTCATAAGTGAGATCTTTAGCCTTTAACAGTTCACGACGCAAGCGATCGTCACGCACACCCAAAACAAGTCTATCGCGCAGCTGGCGCTTCAAATCCGTGAAATTACACTGAGCGCCCAATAAACTCATAGCCCCTACGAAGTCCTGCACGCTTTCGTCTTTGGATTGTACACGTTTATGGAACTTTCCCGCTTGTAATATTTCATTCACTTCGGGCTCATAAAATTTGTCCAAAACCGTCAAAATGTCATAAAATGGCACGTTAGTGGGACGAATCGGCACCAATAATGACACAATTAGTGAATAAGTCTCTTTGCCGCACTGCGAGAGAAACAAAGAACGCGCTTTGTTCAGGTCCGTTCTATCAATCCCTGCTACATCGAGTGCGCACAACAGTCGGTCCTTATATTCACTCCACTTGTCAGTTTTGGGGTTAAACTGCCCGGGGAACACTGCATTTCCAACATTAGTCGCCATAATTCACAACAATCACAAAATTTTTACTCAGTCGCCATTAAAAGATACGCCATTAGTTAATTTCGAAGCATAACTGATTTATTATTTAGATACCCACAATTACACTAAGTAATTATAAATGTCACTTTAACTAAATACACAATAATAGTGTTGGCAACTACATGACTTCATCCGCATAGAATAGTTATAGTTACAGAGCCCACGACCAAAACCATGTCTCATAGCAATACGGCAAAAACCCTATAAAATCGTTAGATCGTATGATTCTGAACCCGACTAGGTATATAGTAACGGTCGAAAGTGTAGCAACTGCGTGGGAGGCCATTTCTGCTGTGTCAAAAAAAAAGGCAGTCGGTATTATAGCAATACGTCTGATAGTGAAAATGTACATAGATTTTATAATTGTATGACGAAAAAGTTTGTTTTCAGACATTTTGTGCGTAGCACATAGCCTGAGCGCATTTTTGAAAATGTCAACAAATTTAGCCGACCTGTGTCATAGCAATACGGATAAAATTTTTTTTTAGCTTTTCGTATTGCTGCCATGATTACCAAAAACCTGTTTTCAGACACTTTAAGTGTAGCATATACTCCCAAAACCAAAATAACAAGTGTGCTTAAATAAAACCAAAACTATCAAATCAATCACTATTTAATTTCAACTGCCTCAGCGCTAGTTACGCCCTTGCCATTTTCTTACTTTTATTCATTGGTTTGTAACAGAGAATTCAAGATGCCTCAATACGATTCTTAAATGATATCTGAGTATCGAAAAGTTGTCTGATAGAGAAGATGCTACACTTCATTTGTCTGATATAAATTTTTTGCACACGTAGACAACTTATTCTATCATGTCTAGCAATTTTCAGACATATTGCTATGATACCGATCGGTAAAATTTGTTAACATTTTCAAAACGGTCTCAAAATTTTATGCGACCACATTTCCGTCTGAAAATTGTTTTGTTCGCATCAAATAACCAAAATTTACTAATAAAAAAGATTTTCAGACGTATTGCTATGAGACATTTTTTTTGTCTCATTTTTAATCTTTTTAAGTGATTTTACGGGTTTGCGCTACACCACTAACGTCTGAAAAATATGTTTCCGGTATCTCAGAACCATCATTCAACTACAGTCTGCAAATCAGACATATTGCTATGATGCAGTTCGGTAAAATTCTTTGACACTTTTGAAAATTCGGTCAGATCAAACGCTACGCGGAAAATGTCTGATATTGGTATTTTCGAGTTCAGAATAATCTTATCTATCGATTTGATGCGGTTTTGGCTGTATTGCTATGAGACAAAAATTTTGGTCGTGGGCTCTGTTACTATTATTTACGCAGATTAGATTTTTTCATACAAAAGTTTTTCCCTGCCAACTCTCGTTCCCGTGGAAATATGGCAATATCCTGTTGCAACTAAGCTTTAAGTTTACTAAGGTTCCTGCATGTCAAATTGGATGTGTCTAACTTAAGCGGTTGAGATTCGTCATAAAAGAGGTTTTTTACATAATTCCCGTCACTGTGGGAGAAAGGATTACCCGAATCCTTTCTTAGCGGTCATAACATATACATGCATGCCAAATTTCAGCCTGATTTGTTCAGTGGTTTGGGCTGTGCATTGATAGATCACTATGTCAGTCAGTCAGCTTTGAGTTATATTTATTTAGATTGTGGAGCTAGTCCAGCTTGCTATAGTTTTCAATTAAGTTTGCCGTCACTCCATATACATCCCCATTAAAGGGCATGTGCCCTATCCTAGGGTGACCGGGACCGGGTCAGTGGCCAGTGACCAAATGCAGAATTGTCAACTTCACACATTCACCTAAGAATTTCTTGCCAGTGTGCAAGTTTTACTATAATAAGAGTTTAAAATAAATTTTAAATTAGTAAACACATTTGTATGTGGCAGGATTTGAACTGGCTACCTCTTGCAATTAATGGTATTAACTACTTGGCCATTGAATCTCTAAGTTATTATTTATGAATTGGGAAATGTTTATTGGGGAATTTAGCAAATAAGGTGTATAGTTTCGAATATATCATAATAAGGTGTGAAGATGCTATTAAACCTCAATTTAATTTTCAGCCAGTATTGCCCGACTGCTGAAGAAGGCGGATACGATGAAGACCGAGGTGTGCGGCGAGCGCGGCGCGCTGCAGGAGTGGCGCGCGGCGCTGGAGCGCAGTGCCGGGGACATCAGCGCCATCGAGCAGTTCACCAAGCAGGACTTGTCTAAAGCCAAGGCAAGATTTTAGTTTTGTATACCCGCATTAAAATTTTTTGGTTCAATAGAACTTATAACTAAATATTAGTCTTTTATGGGTCTACACGCGTTATTAGGAGTAGCAAATTACATAGCTACTTACTAATGACAACCGATGTGGCAGACGAAGACGGGCGGCGCCAGTTCGCTCGCGACCATGATTGGTGTAACCCAGTCGAAACGTCGGGCAGTAAGTAGCTATGTAATTTGCTACTCCTAATAACGCGTGTAGACCCATAAAAGACTAATATTTAGTGTAATGGAACGCGAAAGTCTAAAATCTTACATAACAAACTTATAACTTATGTTACTTTTCAGAAAAGTTAGCACTTTATTGTATTAAGTTATCACAATTTTTTGAAGCAAAGATACAGTTGTGAATACAAGGAAGTATATGTAGCTTTGTTAATAAATATACAGCTGTATTTAATAATATGTTTTGTGTCCCATTCTATGTTATTACATTTAACATTTCATTACATTTAGCCACCCTTAAGCTATATTTTGCAATCTGGTGTCATTTTCATGATCAGGCTGGATTGATTGAATCAGAATGATTTGATCAATCGATCACCGGATCTGGCACAATGGCACCAGATGCCAAGAAACCTTTAAATGACGGATCCGCCAGATTACCGGATCCGGTGATCTGGATTACAATCCCTAGTCCCATTACGATTATATATCAGACTAGCTATCCGCCCCTGACTCCGTTCGCGTAGAGACGTTTAACGAGTTAGTATGGATACCTAACAAATGTAATTTATATTCTATGCTCAGGCTTTGGAGACAAAGCGGCAGAAATTGAAGCTAGAACATGACCGCATGCACGACCGACTGGCGCAGTTGGTGTCTAACCTCAGCGCGGAGGAGCGGGCCTGCGAAAGGATCTCTGTTCAGGTAAATTCAACAAAAAGATAATTTTTTTCAATATTTCAAAACGCGAGCTCGAAACGTCAGGTCTCTAAATAATATGTTTAGTTTAGGGGTGAGAGACATCCGCTTCCCCGCCAATCCGGTGATGATGACGAGGCTACTCCAAGCCATCATCGTAGGTCAGTTAGGAAAAAGAAAATTTACAAAGTATATTTACAGGTGATGGAAGGTATGGAGCAAAGGAAACAAATGATGACGATGTGGACCAGCGCCGTGGAGAACCTGAGACAACGAGACACTGACATCAGACACATTAGAGAGGTGTGTAAACCAAATGTCAATGTATCACTTAAGCTGTGTGTCCATACCTATTGTTGTAAACGTTTAAAGTTTAAACTTTTCAATGTTTTAACGTTGTGTCAATTAGAGAATGCTTTCTTCAAGACTTGTTCATTATGGAGTATTTATTATTACCTCATGACCGCTTACCATCAGGTGGAGAAAGGTCAGAAGTTTATCTATGTATTTTAATACCTATTTTAATGGAAGTGAATGTGCTTAGACGCTTCTTCAACAGCAAAAACTTTATTTTGCCTCCATCATTGCAGGATTACGCAGTGCTCGAGACCGAGTCTAACAACATAGCGGAGCAGTGTCGTGAGCAGCAGGCGTTCTGCGAACAGCAGCGCGGGAACAACCTGGACGCCGAGCGGGAGTGCATGGGCATGACGCAGCGCCTCAGCCAGATGCGCCTCGCCTACCACGAGCTGCTGGAGCAGACCGCCACCCTCGACAGCGAGGTGAGGGGGACCAGCTAGTACCAGGGGGGAGGGGGAGAGACAACCTGGACGCCGAGCGGGAGTGCATGGGCATGACGCAGCGCCTCAGCCAGATGCGCCTCGCCTACCACGAGCTGCTGGAGCAGACCGCCACCCTCGACAGCGAGGTGAGGGGGACCAGCTAGTACCAGGGGGGAGGGGGAGAGACAACCTGGACGCCGAGCGGGAGTGCATGGGCATGACGCAGCGCCTCAGCCAGATGCGCCTCGCCTACCACGAGCTGCTGGAGCAGACCGCCACCCTCGACAGCGAGGTGAGGGGGACCAGCTAGTACCAGGGGGGAGGGGACAGACAACCTGGACGCCGAGCGGGAGCGCGTGGGCATGACGCAGCGCCTGAGCCAGTTGCGCCGCGCCGCCCACGTGCTGCTGGTGCAGCCCCCCACCCGCGACAGCGAGGTGAGGGGACCAGCTAGTACCAGGGGGAGGGGGAGAGACAACCTGGACGCCGAGCGGGAGTGCATGGGCATGACGCAGCGCCTCAGCCAGATGCGCCTCGCCTACCACGAGCTGCTGGAGCAGACCGCCACCCTCGACAGCGAGGTGAGGGGGACCAGCTAGTACCAGGGGGGAGGGGGAGAGACAACCTGGACGCCGAGCGGGAGTGCATGGGCATGACGCAGCGCCTCAGCCAGATGCGCCTCGCCTACCACGAGCTGCTGGAGCAGACCGCCACCCTCGACAGCGAGGTGAGGGGGACCCTACTGATACCTACTATTAAGGGGGGAGGGGGGTTATTATCTAATAAAGAGGGTTCAAAGGAGTCATAACTTGTGACATAAGTTAATAATGAAATACACCCATTCTGTTAGTTACTTTTTCCCGGAATTCTACATACATACATAAAATCACGCCTTTTTCCCAGAGGGGTAGGCAGAGATCACTTTCAGCGATCCACTTTTCACTTCTGTGGGAAACGTGACGTGACGGGTTGTGGACCACGTCGCCGCCATTCTGCCTCGTGCATTGTTTTAACAAGGTCATTGCGTTCCCACGAGTAGCAAGGATATATGACGGGGGAAGGAAAAGGGGAGGAAGGATACTATCGCTTCGGATGATTTGGACTGAGTCGATAGTAGCTCGAGGAGCCGGGGTCGCTTACCCGTATACCGTTCACCAACCACCGGACAGATAGTTGTGACTGGTATCCCCTGACTTACCCGGAATTCTATCTGTTTAAAATTCTGAATTCGAGACTATTACTTAAAATAAATAAGTTGCAGTTGCAGTAAGAAACACAGTTGGATTAAACCACCGCTTGTACAATGAACCCTTTGTGTTGGCAACATTACTTTGGCTAGTATATAACTATAATAACCGTCGGTATGTCCCCAGCTGCACTGCCTGCAGCGCGAGCTGAGCAGCATGCGCGCGACCCTGGAGAAGCTGCACCTCGAGAACCGGCACATCATGGACGACCAGCACCGCAAGGACCTGGTGCTCCAGACGCTCAACAACAAGGTGGGTTCTAGTTAGGAATCGTATTGTTGGCGTAGTTAAAACTAACAGATTTCCAATGATGCTTGAACGGCAATGCGGCAGTGCTACTTGAAGTAAGCCGATGTTAACCGCGATTCTGTTATTTCACAAAGCTTGCATATAATATGAATAATATAATTTTATATTCACTTAGGATACGACACGGGATACATAACGTCTTCGACGAGTCGTTAAAACACCATACGCCTTGACGGGTATTAGATGTTTGCGTTGAGTACGGAATCGGGTATTTTCACAATTCATAAAAATATCCGAATTGATTTTGAAAGCGGATTATAATTTTTATATTTTATATCAAATCCAATGTATCGTGAAACAAAACGATTCGTGAAAATACACGATCCGGCTTGATGTGAACAAGCTCCTAGTTCTACTAAATCTCGTACGTGATCCTACGTAAGTTGATATCTTCGTACAAACGTGCGGATATTTTCCTTCACTCATGTCGCAAGATCCAGCTTGCGAAATATCATGAACGTGTATACGAAGTAGGTATCAACACTGTTGATTTTTCTTTTGATTGAAAATGTGTATTTTTTTTATTTCAGATCAAAGAGCTCAAAGAAAAACTAACCGACTCATTGGATAGATCCAAATCTTCCGAGAAAAGAGCAAGAGAGCTCGAAGACATGCTAAATGTGAGTATGATTTGATTTGTGCCTGAGGGAGTTCTTATTTCGTGTGGAGGTGTTACCATACCGTAGACTAACAGTGCCCGCGACTCCGTCCAGGGACTTTTTGGGGTAAATTAAAAGATTATTAAGGCCAGTGCCCAACATTTATATAAATACAATAAACAATCTTGTAATCAAGACAGTTCGTTACGAATTTATCTGCGATGCGACTAAGGCTGGTTAGAGTCCTGCTGACACGTTGATCTTCGGCACCGATAGATTTTTGTATCGGTTGTCGGCGCCAGCGTCAGCGTTACTTAAAACCCGGTCCCTATATCTCTATGCATACTGGACCTTCAGTCAGAGCCGATGGTAAGCGCGCGGTCAGCGTGACTCTAAAATCAGCCTAAATGCGTAAGACACTAGGTGGCGTAGAGCGTGTTTAATTGCGCGTGAATCTGTTGCCATGAAAATATAACGATAACGAAGTTGCGGGCAAAAGCTATTTACCTCAAGTTCTAAGATAGCGTCTGTTATGCTTTCAAAGATGCACAGCTTATTTCACCATACGTCCCTCTGTAGGAGGAAGAGCGTTACGCGTCCCAGCTGACGGTGAACCAACAGCGCGCCATGCACTGCTCCTTCGTGGAGCAGCAGAAGCTGCTCGCGCTCACCAACGAGGAGAAACTGTTCCACATGCAGTTAAAGGGTACCTCGTCTGTTCTTGTGTAGATTCGTCATGTGAATCCCCATTAGTTGTTTGTTCTCTTGTATAGTGTGTTGTGTAGTGAGTCTGAATAGAGTTCAAGTATAGCTTTGTGTGCGGTGCGGTACTTGCATATAGGAAGGATGTCCCAGAATTAATACACTACAATATTCTTGAGTTTTGTAGAGGCTTAGAAAAACATAAAGCTTTGTTTGCGGTGCCCGTTTGATAGTAGTAATATAGCACAGGGTAATCTAGAATTCCTTTGAGTATTCTTAACAGTGAACCAGAACACACTGTTCCTTCGTGGAGCAGCAGAAGGTGCTGGTGCTCATCAACGAGGAGAAAGTTTTCCAAATGTAACTGAAGGGCTGGCCCATCTCGTCTTTTGTACAGTGCTCAGATATAGAAACTCCTGAAGACATCCCGGAGTTGCAATTTTTAGGGCCACATCAATCCACTTACAGGCCCCAGATGTTACACCACTGTTTGTGTAGATTCGTCATGT
Organism: Maruca vitrata; assembly: GCA_039566165.1. Taxonomy (NCBI): domain Eukaryota; kingdom Metazoa; phylum Arthropoda; class Insecta; order Lepidoptera; family Crambidae; genus Maruca; species Maruca vitrata. The sequence continues at coordinate 11,253,766 of CM076912.1, read as the reverse complement.
GATGTGATTCCGCATTAGTTGTTTGTTGTCGTGTAAAGTGTGTTGTCCTGTCATTTGCACAAGTTGTGTGTTGTGTAGTTGTTTTCGAGTCTAAAGAATACCGCCTCTTGTGTCGTGTAGATTTGTTTGCGATTTAGTTTGTACATATAGCACAGAGTGTCCCAAAACAATATACTTTAAACGGTAGAGTAGCAGTGTGTCAAGCACTTCTCCGTGGGGCAGCAGAATTACCTGGCGTGGACTTACTTTTCTGGACTCAAGATTATGCACTGGACATTATTGTATGTTTGTCATAAAGTTTCACATTCACGTTCATATAGTTATATTTGTTTGTATTTTTGTGTGTGTTTTGTTTACCAGTTACATTACAAATGTGTTCATGTAACTGGTGAACGAAATAAACAATAAAATTGTAAGAATGAAATTACAGTAGACATGTGTGTTTGTTTCAGCTTCCAAGGCTATCATGAGCAAATTGGACACGAAGCAGCGTGGCGTTGAAAAAGATCTTCAAAGTCAAAAGGAAACGTTGTATTCGATTGTAAGTATTAAACAATAGCGCTACTTATTTATAAAATTTAATTAGATTTGTTTTTCTGGCACATTTAAGAAATTCTTCACTTACCTGTAGATACAGGTAATTGTATCTTAAGATCTGGCTAAGATTGAAATCTCAAAGTAGCTCGAAATTGAATATGTACTGTGTTTGTTTCTACCCATCCTATTCTTCGTCGAATAATCTTGCACCTAGGTATTATTATCATTCTGTTCGGATACTTTTACTATTGTTATGATCGTATGAAACTAGGATTGGTTTCTGTGGGGCTACCATGAGTTTAAAACTTACGCACTCGATATCGCCTACGTAAATATGTCTATGAAAAACTTGTACAGCGCCGCTGGTGGTTACGCGATGAACTAAAATCGGCCGTATGAAAAAAACAACTCGATAGGTTTTTAACGTAAGTAAGTTTTCGATAGCCAACTCATGGTAGGCCCTCAGGTAATGGTATGTTAAGATCTGGCTAAGATTGAAATCTCAAAGTAGCTTGAAATTGAATATGTACTGTGTTTGTTTCTACCCATCCTATTCTTCGTCGAATAATCTTGCACATAGGTATTATTATTATTCTGTTCGGATACTTTTACTATTGTTATGATCGTATGAAACTAGGATTGGTTTCTGGTTGCAGTGCTACCAAGTGGAGACGATAGGAGCGCGCGTGTCGCACATGGAGGGCGCGCAGGCCGAGCGGGAGTGCTCCGCCGAGCTCGTCGAACGGGAGATCAGGTAAGGGAATATGTGCTGATGTTATTTTTTATTTACAAATATTTTTTTATAATCCGAAAATATATAATTTGTTACATCACCTGGCAGGTAGAAGTTCTGCCGATATGATCTGTCTTTGTGAGTCTTATTTCTAAGTTATAATAAAAAAAATGCAAAATATTTTTGGACGCGTCTGGCTTATGATTTTTCATATACATACATACAATCACACCCTTTTCCCAGAGGGGTAGGCAGAGATCACTTCCAGCGATCCACTTTTCACCTCTGTGGGAAACGTGACGTGACGGTTTGTGGACCACGTCGCCGCCATGCTGCCTTGTGCTATTTTTCATATTCTGTAAATATAAGAACTACGACGTATAAAATGCAAATTGCATCAAGTATATTTATGGATACAAAAACGTGATTTCGTGCACGTCACTCTGTGCAGACTGAAGGAGGTGATGGCGCGTCACGCGGCGCGCGTGGCGCTGCTGGAGCGGCACTCGGCCAAGCTGCACGACGACATGCGCCGCCTGGGCCGCGACCTCGAGCACAAGACCGCCGAACACGTCAAGCTGGTCAGTTAAGCATTTTTCTATAAGACAACTTTCGGGATAGGGTGTTATGCTTGTTGTTATGCTTGCCATTTTTATGGTAATTAGTAAGATTTAAGTAAATCAATCTTATTAATGAAATCGAAACTTAATTTTTTGGCGAAATGAGACTACAAAAGACATTTAAAGTTGGGTGGGCAAGTCCATTTCGTTGTCACCTTATAAATAACAGAATTAGTAACATCTTTCATTATGAAAACATGTCCATAAACGCAACTTTTGATGAACTTGCTGAACAAACTTCCTAGGCGCTGCATACAAAGAACTTGCGTGTGACGTCACACGCCAGGGGCCGGTTGTATGGAGCGTTTTTGAGCTCGCCCAAAAAATGTGCAATTAAAATTTGTAGTATCTCGTCGAGCTATTGAGAGATCAAAGTGATACTTTCAACAGTGTCTTTGTGTTCGAGTAGTCCATCCAACTATATAAAAATAAAAAAATTGTCAAATACCCTATTACCTCACTCCTCTGAGAGCAAGCCGTCGTGAGGTTCACATACTCACCCTGAAGGCCTTCTTAAATGCCGTTTCACGCCTAGCCTGAAGAGTCCGGAATTATAGGAGGGAGGTAAAACATGAGCGGAAGTGTCCTAAGGCTGTCCAAACTTCGCAGCTCAGCATGCCGTAAGCTCCATTATAAAACCTCACTCAATAGGCGTAAGCGGCGTTCTATCGTAGACGTTGCCAAACGTCACCGGTACATCGTACACCGAGGGGCAAATGGGCCACACGGCCGCCCCCTTTTTTGCTGCCTGGGTGCATAAATATTGCCTTTTGTCTGAATTCCATTTTGACATTAATGCCTAATTGTCAAAATTCCAGCAAAGCCGCCTAAAGTCGTCGATGCTGAACGTGGAGGGCGGCGACAAGGACCTGAAGGGGTCGCGCGACGCGTGGCGGCGCCTGCGCGTCGAGGAGGCGCTGCTGCGGCTGCGCGTCGCCCACGCCGCGCGCGCCGTCGCTGGCCTCGACGACACCGCCTTCACGCTCGACAAGCAGCGCCTGCAGCTGGACGCGGTGAGCGACCCCCCCTCACCCGACCCCCCGCCTCGACGACACCGCCTTCACCCTCGACAAGCAGCGCCTGCAGCTGGACGCGGTGAGCGACCCCCCCTCACCCGACCCCCCGCCTCGACGACACCGCCTTCACCCTCGACAAGCAGCGCCTGCAGCTGGACGCGGTGAGCGACCCCCCCTCACCCGACCCCCGCCTCGACGACACCGCCTTCACCCTCGACAAGCAGCGCCTGCAGCTGGACGCGGTGAGCGACCCCCCTCACCCGACCCCCCGCCTCGACGACACCGTCTTCACCCGCGACCAGCAGCGCCTGCAGCTGGACGCGGTGGGCGACCCCCCTCACCCGACCCCGCGCCTCGACGACACCGCCTTCACGCTCGACAAGCAGCGCCTGCAGCTGGACGCGGTGAGCGACCCCCTCACCCGACCCCCGCCTCGACGACACCGCCTTCACCCTCGACAAGCAGCGCCTGCAGCTGGACGCGGTGAGCGACCCCCCCTCACCCGACCCCCCGCCTCGACGACACCGCCTTCACCCGGATCGATGAAAACCAGAAAACAAAACAAGATCGTGCAATGCAGAAAAGTATAAGTAAAAGAAAAAGTACCTACATATTTCTTTGCGGCCAGTGCGCATGAGCCTACCAAAGTGCTTTCAACATGTCGCCACGGCGCCGGTAAAATTACACTTTACGACGCGGAAACGGCGCAGTGGAGACTTCGTGCGCCGAACGACGAACGCTCCAACTTTTATTGTTTATGTAGTATTTTAACTGTGCATTGTAACACGTCAGCACAAACAAAAAAATGAGTAGGTACATTGCTCAATGAATGTTGTGTGTGCGTAGGCGATGAACGAGCGCCTGGTGGAGATATCGGCCCGTCGCGACATGTTCATGGTGCAGAAGCGCGCGCTGTTCGAGGACTGCGGCAAGCTGCGCTGCGAGATACGCGAGCGGGAGCAGCGCATCGACCAGCTCAAGAAACGGTCAGTGCTTACATCTCCTGGGTTCATTGTAACTTTTCAGGATTCCGTACCCAAAGATTAGTTACTAAGATTAGTCGCTTCTTAAACAAACCCTTAATTTCAGGGTTAAATTTCAACCCTTAATTTACTGTGATGTTCACTCTGAACATCACAGTAAGTGAGACCCTATGAAGGGTCTCGTTTGTACCCTTAGCAATCTAAGATCTTTGCTGTCCGTCCGTCGGTCACCAGGCTATATCTCAAGAACTTTACTATAATACTTGTTTTTTTTTTCTTGTATATTTGGTACGGGAACCTTCATGCGCGAGCCCTACTCGCATTGGCCGGTTTTCTTCTAGTAGGTATCGCATTTGCATCGCCTTTGTATGGTGGTTATATTATGGAGAGCACGCTGTAAACGAGTAAATCGGTACAAACTCAAGGCAGCATACTGCATTGCTGAGAAAAGTTTTTACTAGTTATTTTCATCCACTGCTAGTACGCCAGGGGCTATACGCTTCTCCCCATTTACCCCTCTCGCACGTCTGTATCATTACTTAAGTACCTACTGCATATCTTAGCTGGAAAAGCCTAGCCTCGGAAATCGGAATATAGGGGGCGGACAGAATACACACATAATTATAATAAGCATTCTTAAAGGATCAATAGTGACGAAAAACAATTTCTCATTTCAGATACGAAATATTTATCGGGTCACTAGGAAAGGACGAATCTGGCCAACAGCTCTCTGTCACATTCTTCAAGATTAAGGTAAGTAGGTTATCTAAATTGGTTTTGATTCTGTTATCGGAAAATAAATCGCCATTACATTCGTTTTAATAATGCTAATTACCAGGTCACGTCAAGGCTCATTTGCAACGCGTTGTAATGTGTACGACGGAAAATTATTAGATATAGGAACCTAACTTTTATGTTCACTTATGCTTAGGTATTTTGACGCTACATTTTGTTGTTAGTTTTATTATATGTATTTAGTATGTAAATGTAATTTTGCCCTGTGCACCTTGCCCTTACCACAAGACTTTGTTCTTTAGATGGTTTTTTCCCCATCCATTTAATTCCATAGTCACCAACTAACTATCCAAAAGCCAAGTCTTGACTGGGTACCAATCATTGCCCATTATTTAAGACTTTGTCCAGGTGGCGCGTTTTTACTCGCGCGTATTGGGATCGCGCGATGGTGAGTTAGGTACTGTAGTACGAAGTTATATTCTATCCACATATCTCTATCAAAACGCGCCATTTGGACAGGGTCTAAGGGTTGATGTGTACCGTGTGGGTGGTTCCCCCAGCGCGTGCAACTCGCAATCTGTAGCGCTACCATGAGTTATCGAAAACTTACATACATTAAAAACCTATCGAATTGTACTAAATATTTGTCTTTATGGGTCTACACGCGATATTAGGAGTAGCAAATTACATAACTACTTACTGCCCGACGTTTCGACTGGGTTACACCAATCGTTCCTATCGAATTGTTTTTTTCATACTACCGATTTTAGTTCTTAGCGTTACCGCTGCGTTAGGGGCGCTGTACATTTTATCATAGACATTTTTTACATAAGCGATATCGAGTCTGTCACTTTTAAACTCGCGGTAGCGCTACTGGACAGGGTCAAAGGGTTGATGTGTAACGTGCGGATGGCAATCTGGACAGGGTATAAGGGTTGACGTGTAACGTGAGGGTGGCAATCTGGACAGGGTCTAAGGGTTGATGTGTAACGTGCGGGTGGCAATTTGGACAGGGTCTAAGGGTTGATGTGTAACGTGAGGGTGGCAATTTGGACAGGGTCTAAGGGTTGATGTGTAACGTGCGGGTGGCAATTTGGACAGGGTCTAAGGGTTGATGTGTAACGTGAGGGTGGCAATTTGGACAGGGTCTAAGGGTTGATGTGTAACGTGCGGGTGGCAACCTGGACAGGGTCTAAGGGTTGACGTGTAACGTGAGGGTGGCAACCTGGACAGGGTATAAGGGTTGACGTGTAACGTGAGGGTGGCAACCTGGACAGGGTCTAAGGGTTGACGTGTAACGTGAGGGTGGCAACCTGGACAGGGTCTAAGGGTTGATGTGTAACGTGAGGGTGGCAACCTGGACAGGGTCTAAGGGTTGACGTGTAACGTGAGGGTGGCAACCTGGACAGGGTCTAAGGGTTGACGTGTAACGTGAGGGTGGCAACCTGGACAGGGTCTAAGGGTTGACGTGTAACGTGAGGGTGGCAACCTGGACAGGGTCTAAGGGCTGATGTGTAACGTGAGGGTGGCAACCTGGACAGGGTATAAGGGTTGATGTGTTAACGTGAGGGTGGCAACCTGGACAGGGTCTAAGGGTTGATGTGTAACGTGCGGGTAGCAATCTGGACAGGGTATCAGAGTTGACGTGTAACGTGAGAGTGGCAACCTGGACAGGGTCTAAGGGTTGACGTGTAACGTGAGGGTGGCAACCTGGACAGGGTCTAAGGGTTGACGTGTAACGTGATGGTGGCAACCTGGACAGGGTATAAGGGTGACGTGTAACGTGCGGGTGCTTGCCTCAGTTCGCGGCGGAGCGCGCGGAGCTGCGCACGCGCGGCGCGGCGCTGGACGCGGACATCGGGCGGCGCGAGCGCGACGTGTCCGCGCTGGAGGCGACGCTGCGCGTGGTGCACGCCGCGCACAACCACTTCATGCACCACATCTCGCCGCTGGCTGGGGATAGTGAGGATATTTATTATTTTTTTTTGGACATCGACATCCAGACAGAGATAGGATGTACTACTATTACGACCTATAAAGTCTCAAAACTGCATATGTGATGATGAAGCTTCGATGTGTAGTGGATTTGGATTTCGGATTTCTTAAGTCCATCTACCTGGCCCTATGCCAATCCCTTCATGTAAAAAAACAAATCTTCTATTCGTTCATTAATCGTTGCATTCATTCCATTCATGCGATTCATTACATACATTGCATTCATGCCAGTACTTCTTTTGGCCCAGACAGGCGAATCCCTTTTTTTTTTATCGCAGTTAAATGCTTTTCCCATCGTCACTGGGAGCGGGTGTTCTGTCCCAGTGGTGTGTCGGACTCCCTAGCGGCTGGCGAAGAGATGGTAAATGCCAGCTACGGCTCCTGAGCGGGGTGCAATGCCCGGGGGGTTTACCGACTAACACCGCGGTGTACCTCATCGCCGTATGACGGCGTCATGAGACTCTGACCTAGTCTTCTACTGCCACGACGCCACCGGAGGAAGGCGTATTCCTTATTACGTAGAATCATACGCGCGTGAAGGCGACATATTAGCAGGTGAATGCTCTGATGAGCTATTTCAACTAGTAACTCTCTTTTCCACTCCCGAATAACAAGTGCTGAACTGCACTGCCATTCACATACAATGCAGGCGCTGGTGGCTCGAACCAAAAGGTTCAATTCCTCTTTTCTGCCACGTGTCATTAAGGCATGGAATACCCTTCCTGCTCATGTTTTCTCTTCCTTCCGTGATCCCATGCCTTATATTACTATTAATATTTATTGCATTACTTGATGTAATTTAACTTCCAGCCCCTGAGATGGAGGAGTTGAGTGCGCTGACGTCCCAGTACTACGAGATGCGAGACGAGCTGAAGGTGCAGAACGCCTGCATTGAGAACCTGGAGCGAGCTGTAGCAGATGCCACCTCCCGATTGACCACTCTGAGTGACAAGGGCAAGCAGCTGGCGGCGCGACAGTGAGTACATACCTTATACCTACATTTGAAGCTAATTTTTTTTACGAGTAGCATACTCGAATAATTTAATGCCTGAGAAAGTAAGTAGGCCACGCAGCTGTAAATAGCAGCTGCACAGGACGGCTGGTAGGAGCTGGATGCGAGTAGCCGAAGATAGACGGGAGTGGCGAGCGTTTGGGGAGGCCTGTTTCCAGGAGTGGACTGCGATAAGCTGATGATGATGTTTCTTTTTTTTTCCTAACTGACTTACGATGATAGCTTGCGAGGGAGCGGATAGCTCTCACCCCTAAGAAGCATCGTCGACATCACCGGACTGGCGGGACAGCGGAATTTGTATGGAGCGTTTTTGAACTCTCGCAAATTATGTGCTGTATTGACATATCGATATGTTATCCGGATGGAGTGTTTTTGAGCTTTTTCCGTATTATTTGCTTTTAGCTTTTCGCTCGCGACTTCATCCACGTGAAGTAGTTTATTGCATAACACATTTCCCTGGATTAGCGCAGTAGGATTAAATCATAGCTTATTTACTTTCATCAACATCATCAGCTCATCGCAGTCCACTCCTGGACACAGGCCTCCCCTCGCTCGCCACTCCCATCTATCTTCAGCTGGCAGGAGCTGGATGAACATCCTACAAGCCGTCCCGCGATGGAATTTCATTTAAATCGGTTCTGTATGTGGAAACACGACACAAACACAAACTGAGTTAAGTTAGCATTTCAGTATTAGTAGGTATAGAAACTAAATATTAAAATGTCCCTTTTATTCTGTAAATTACCTGTTGTATCTAAGGTAAAGCAAAAGCACGAGTTCCAATTACATTCATACATACATAAAATCACGCCTTTTTCCCAGAATGGTAGGCAGAGATCACTTCCAGCGATCCACTTTTCAACTCTGTGGGAAACGTGACGTGACGGGTTGTGAACCACGTCGCCGCCGTTCTGCCTTGTGCACTGTTTTAACAAGGTCATTGCGTTCCCACGAGTAGCAAGGATATATGACGGGGGAAGGATAAGGGGAGGAAGGATACTATCGCCTCGGATGATTTGGACGGAGTCGATAGTAGCTCGAGGGGCCGGGGTCGCTTACCCGTATACCGTTCACCAACCACCGGACAGATAGTTGTGGTGATTGGTATCCCCTGAAGACGGGTTCCAATTACCGTAAATTTATCAAATTTCGCATACGAATACGCCATTATCTCAGTGATGCCAACTCTCAAAAATATCTGTCCCTAAATTTGTCAAAACACCCTAAATTCCCCTTTTTATGAATAGGACAATTTTGAAAATATTTAAAAAAAAAAAAATTTATTTTTCTAAAAACTTAGATATAACTTAGGAAATAAAGGACACCCTCCTATAAATGTTTGTAATCTCCAGTGCCGAAACGGAGAGCGAGTTGGACGGCGTGCGCGAGCGCGTGGCGCGGCAGGAGGCGCGGCTGGGCCACGCGCACGACGCCGCGCGGCACCACGCGCGCCGCGCGCACAAGCTCGTCGAGGGCGTCGACGACTGGCGCATCTTCCAGGTCGGTTGACACGTCACGTATGGTTGGTATGTGGACACTGACGGCACGGCTGGTCCACAAGTCGCTCAGCGGGCTATGGAAAGAGCTATGCTCGGTGTTTCTCTGCGGGATCGAATCAGGAATGAGGCGATCCGTCAGAGAACCAAAGTTATCGACATAGCTCATCGCATTAGCAAGTTGAAGTGGCAGTGGGCTGGCCACATCAGCCGTAGAACCGACAACCGTTGGGGTAGACGGATTCTGGAGTGGATACCGCGTCTCGGCAAACGTAGTGTAGGACGCCCGCAGGCCAGGTGGTGTGACGATCTGCGCAGGACGGCTAGTAGGAGCTGGATGCGAGTGGCCGAGGATAGAGAGAAGTGGCGTGCATTTGGAGAGGCCTATGTCCAGCAGTGGACAGAAATGGGCTGTTGATGATGTATGGTTGAGGAGGCTTATAAGACGACTACAAAGAATTGCATTGTTTCCACTAGCTCAGGGGTCGGCGACCTGCGGCTCGCGAGCCACATGAGGCTCTTTGGATTAGAAGCTTTAGTTCTATACACAAATATTATCCAATTTATAAAAAACTAGTGGCCCGCCCTCGCTTCGCTTCGGATAATCCTTTCTTAGCGGATGCCTACGTCATAATATCTTCCTGCATGCCAAATTTCAGCCTGATCCATAGAGTGGTTTGGGCTGTGCGTTGATAGATTACTATGTCAGTCACCTTTGAGTTATATATATTAAGATTACATTGACTCCCCGTCCGTACCCCAGTGACGCTTACATGGAGCCTAAGTCGCATGCTGGCTAGCTGAGCGCGGTGAGCGGCAACCACGCGACTTTTTACTTGCATTTTTAAACTCGTGATATCTTCCGAATTAAATGTCCAAATTGAATAATTCAAAAAGTTATAAAAAGGTATTGAAGCCTTCTTGAATATAAAGTAATTTATTTTGATAAGAATTAACACCAAGGTACAAATAAAGAGCCTTTTCAAGCGGCGGCAAATAAATTAAATTTTTAGATTAAAAAACCGCTTACTGTGACATTACTATAATATTTAGACATATGCTGTCGCGACACTTTTTGTAGATAATGATGAGTTCTGCAAAGTCGTAATAAATGATTTTGTTCTATCATCAATAGTTTTCGCAGCGCACGCGACGTAAGGAATTTTTCAGGTAATTTTTTTACACCTTTGGTTACATTATTGGAGTTTTAGTAAGGATCCCTAATTTTTTTAAAATAAAATATAGCCCATGTTACTCGGGGATAATGTAGCTTTCCAAAGGTAAAAGAATTTTTGAAATCGGTACAGTAGTTTCGTAGCCTATTCATTACAAACAAACAAACATACAAACAAATCTTTCCTCTTTATAATATTAGTATAGAAAATTTAAAACTTTCTGAATCGGTTAACAAAGATTCGGCAAAATTTCTATATCTCAGCCACTTGTAAGTACCATCCATACTAAGTATTAGATATTCTTTGCTTGTACAGGTTGGTTCACGAAAGATGACCAATGCGTAGAAAGCGATTTTTAGGTCCCTGTTGAGGTGCGGGGTGAGGGGCGGGCGGAATGCGTCAAGACCGGAGCGACGCTATTGGTGCGTGCGCGCCGCGTGATGGAGTGCAGCAGGCCGCTCAATCGCTATTCGTCAATTGCGGCATCGACACGCTGTCAGCGCAGTCAAGTGCAATTGAAAAGAAAAGTGTTTTGCTTTATGATATTTGTTTCATATTTTTTGTGACTTGTTAAGTTTTCATTGTTTTGTTAAGTTATCGTTGTTTTTGTTAAAGTTAATAAGTTTAATAAGTGTACCTACAATAATTACGAGTATATTAAGTATATTATAAGTTTAGGCAATTAATTATACCTACTATTTCAATTACAATAAAATATTTTTTTGTATTAAGTATTTTCTTCATGAATGCACACATGCGCATCGGCCGCCATTTGTGGTCAACTTCATGAACCGACCTGTACCCGGCACGACTTCAGCGCAAGCGATACGCGTCGTCGTCCATCACTGTTGTCAGGGAGAGTAAGATTACATTGGATGCATGAATGAAAACATTTTGTGGCTCTTTAAAACTTAAAAATGTTGGGATTCAAAAGGTGGCCGACCCCTGCTAGCTTAGTGTTCATATAGATAGGGATCCGTTGTTTCAATGTTTCTACGTCGCCTGAGAGATGAGGGTGACCTTTTGTTCTTTCCTAATCGATGTCATATATGTAGACACAATAAGAATTGTCTGTAGCTGCAGTCGAGTCTCATTGGGGCAACTTTCTATTGTTCCTTCCCCGCTCTATACCTAGGCTTGCCATACCGCCGGGAAATCCGGGATTGTCCCGGAATTTTGCCTCTTGTCCCGTGTCCAGTAATTAGCGCTTATTGTCCCGGATTTCGGAAACTTTTTTTTTAGTTTATTACTATTCAATTTGTCATTTAGTAGGTATTCATTGTGGTAGACAACTACCAAAGTTTAAAATTGGTAATTTAAGCGAAGTGCTCTTTATTTTCCTTATTAGTTTAACGTTTGATTAACTACCACAGTATTTTATCTTATAATTATAACTATAGATAGTTAATTATGTACTTCGTATAGACATTTAAGATATTATCTATTATAACCACGAGCAGTGGCGTAACTATACCTGTTGAAGTCCGTGGCAAAATTCATCGGTTGGGGCCCCGTGCACCCCCCGTTCTTTTTTTTATCTTAATGTGTATGTGGGTTGGCAGATGAGATTCTCTTATAACCGGGGACCCCTTTCGGCTGGGGCCCCCTACCGGGTGGGGGACCGTGGCATTTTGCCGACTTGCCACCCTGTAGTTACGCCACTGACCACGAGCCAACATTGTTTTAGTAGAATTGTCCCGGATTTGATAAGTTACCATCTGGCAACCCTATCTATACCCCAGATGGCGCTATGGACGCGCGACTACGCGGAGGCGGCGCACAACGCGCTGCACGCGCTGGCCGAGCCCGGCGCCTCCGCCGCGCCCGGCCCGCGCGCGCGCCTCGCCGCCCTGCTCGCCGCCACCGACGCGCAGCGACACCTGCCGCGACACCAGCGGCGACTGCACGCCTTCATACAGAAGTACGTGCTTGCGTTGTTATTTAAAACTAGCTGACCCGACAGACTTCGACCTGTCAAAAAAATGTGAAAAAGAAAAGGGCTGTTTTTAGGGGCTTCCCGGCAAATATTCGATTTTTTCTCGCCGTAAGAACCATCCTTGGACTTCAACGAACATTTAAAAAAATAATTAGCCAAATTGGTTCAGGCGTTGTTGAGATATGCCCTTACCAACACATTTTTATATTATAGATAAGCTAACAAGTCAATGAATTTTTATTTGTTGCTTTTAATGCTATTAAAGCTAAAATTTGAATAAATTCGCATTCGCATGACCCCGCCGGAACGGGAACTTCATAGTGTTTGATCCGATTTCGAAAGTATTTGATCACTACAGGTGGTGGCGCCACACATGGCTAAAGGGTAAAAGGTGATGGAAAAATTCGCATTGGTGGTGTAACGCCTGGATAGCTCAAAGGAAAGAGCATCCGACGCGATATCGGAAGGTCCGGTGGTTCAAGTCCCCGTTCAGGCGGGGTCATGAATGCGATTTAAAAAAAAATTACATATTAAGTCAATGAATGAATATCAATGGACGTAATGGTAGAGGAAGGCCGAAGAAGATATGGATGGATTGCGGGAGAGATGATATAGGAGTGAAAGGAGTAGACACAGAGCTAACGATTGATAGGCCCGAGTGGGAAAAGTACACATGTTGCGCCGACCCCACTCAATATACCTATGGTCTGTCTCTATCGGACCAGGGAGACTATTGCATACAACCTTTTGCATGAAAACTCACAGTATATCGTGTCCGTCTGAACCACTGGACCAAACGAGATATTTGGATGAGACCATGTGCACTATTTAATACCTTTTTGCTACTATTTGATACCAATCATGAAATATTTGGTACCTGTATATTAATATCATTATTATATAAATTAAATGGCCAGTCATTCTGACGTCAGGTTGACTGACCACTTTTGAGTTTTCATAGTTTTAGCGTTATATTTATCTCTTTGTCAATGTAGTTATTTAGTACCTATTTGCTACCTTAACATATATTTTTAACACAATTTTGGGAAGCTTCCCTAAAAAGTTATCAATAAAAATCATTCAAACGCCTGCACATAATTTACAAATTTTTATGTCAGAATAATTGCTAGTAACTTTTTTGTAGGCGCTCTGTAGCTTATGAACGAGTTGTCGTTGAATAGCTATAGTGCTTCAGATATTTTGTATTTATATAATTTCAAGTAATTTAGAATGTGCCTGCGTACTCACATATTATTGGGGGCGCATTTTTTCACATATTTTTTTAAGTCATAACATTGGAAGTCTGAAAAGGTTTCTCATAAAATTTTAAATCATAATCATCATTCTTCATAAAAAAAAATATTCCTACATTTTCCAAATCATAATCATTGAAATTCATAATATCACTAATCATAATCATTGAAATTCATTATTTCACTAATCATACTCTTATCCTTACTAATATTATAAATGCGAAAGTAACTCTGTCTGTCTGTCTGTCTGTCTGTCTGTTACGCTTTCACGCAAAAAGTACTGAACCGATTTAAACGAAATTTGGTACAGACATAGTCTAGAGCCTAGAAACGGTTATAGGCTACTTTTTAACCGACTGCGCTATAAAGAAGTAATGTTTTAGCCGTTAAACATCTCTACGCGGACGATCGAGATGAAATTTAGCATGCAGATAGATGTTATGACGTAAGCATCCGTTAGGACAGGATTTCCCGAAATTCCCACGGGAACGGGAAATAACGGGAAAATCCTTTTGTATGAAAAATACTAACCGCATAAGTTAGACGCTTAAAATTTGACATGCAGGTACCTTAATAAATTAAAAGCTTAGTTTCAACAGGATATTGTAAAATTCCCACGGGAACGGGAGTAATAGGATAAAAACTTTTGTATGAAAAAATCTAAACCGCGATATAGATAGACGATTGAGATTTGGCATGCAGGTACCCTAATGAACTTTAAGCTTACTTCCAACGCGATATTACAAAATTCCCATGGGAACGGGAGTTATTGGGAAATAACTTCTGTATGTAAAATCCCTTACGGGGTTGAAATATATTATATAGTGATAGAGATATACCCGAAGCGAAGCGAGGGCGGGTCGCTAGTGAATTATAAAAAGGTTAAGGTAAAAATGAGAGTACGCCTTAAGTACTTGGTATAAATAAATTAAATGGTTGTTTTGAAATGGTCCAAAATAGGCAATATTTTGCTACAAAACTAACGTGACAGAAACGAATCGCTGCAAAACCGACTCCACGTAGTCTTGTCTGCCCTACCCCTAGAGTGTAATTCCAAAGCCGGAGGCGCGCAGGGAGGGCAGCCCTCGCTCGCTTCCGCAGCTTCGGCTTTTTGGATCGCCATCGGCGCTTTCGGCGCCTCGGCGACCAGCCTCAGCCGCTCCAGCTCGCCCGGGCGCCTGAGCCTCGTTACGCAAGGGCGGAAGGGTTGCACTTCCCGCAGCGCCGAAGACGAGGAGATACTAATGCATGGATGCATAATAGGGTGGTCCTTATTCCTACGAAAAAATTTTTTTTTTTTTTTTTGTGCGGGGCACTACGTAATTTGAATATATACCATAAGAAAATCTTTCATTATTTTTTTTATTTTTTTTTAAAGACATTTAGGGGTCGCTACCAAGGTTTGAATTTTAAGTAAAAACACAAAATCTGTATTTTTTAGATTCATTTTTTTATAGCCAAGAAATAAAAATATTACAAAATGATTGTTGTAGCTATGAACTAAGATATTTTGTACATATTTGCGCCCTAGTTGATGACTTCTTAGAACTGAAGTGCGGGGCGGGCTAAATGGCGACGCGTCGGTACAGAAGAGGGGTTGGGGGGAAGGGGACAAACAGCGATTGTTTATTCTATCTATGCGATGTTCATTTGCACGTAAAATGTGATACAAACACTTAAATAAAACATTAATGAAACCATGATTTAAGATATCCTTCAACGCTTTTTGTAAAAATTTTGACAGCTGGTAGCGACATCTAAATCTAGACCAAATAAAAAAAAAAAAAAGTTTATTTCATATTTAGAGGTATATAATCGAATGAGAAAGTGCCCCGGGGATAATTCAAAAGTCGAAAAATAAGGACCACCCTAATGCATAATGATTATTTACTTGATTAACTGATGTTGTATGGATTGGATTCTACACTAAGTAATCATTATATGTATTAAGTTTTACCTACCTACCACTAACTAATAAAGTTATTTTTATTAATTGCGATTATAGGAATTGACAGTTTGTTTGTCGCCGGCAAAAAAGCAGACGGCCGTACCCACGTCCATACAAATTTGTGTGCCTCCGACGGGTTAGCGGGAAATAAATATTTTTTATTTTTACTCAACCACCTCGTTTTATTCCTACCCCAACTTAAGGATTCGTGAGGCGGCAAGTATCAAAATGTATTGTAAGTAATAATATGGGGTCCATATTGACTCTCATAAAATTTTAAATCATAATCTTTGTCTTCATACCGATTTGTGTTCATAATAATCACTCTTCATAATTTTGTTACTCCTAATTTTGTTTGTCATACTTTTTTTGTTCATAAATTTTTTTCCTAACATCGGAGCTCATAACAGTTAATGATCATAATTTCTTTATTCATATTGTTTCTACCAAGAATAATTTTAAATACGATTTTTTTTCTTCATAATATTTAATGATCATATTGCTTTAATGAATAATGATGTTACTAAGAACATGAACATCATCATCATCATCATCATCAGCCCATACTTGTCCACTGCTGGACATAGGCCTCTCCAAATGCACGCCACTTCTCTCTATCCTCGGCCACTCGCATCCATTTCCTACCAGCCGTCCTGCGCAGATCGTCACACCACCTGGCCTGCGGGCGTCCTACACTACGTTTGCCGAGACGAGGTATCCACTCCAGAACTCGTCTACCCCAGCGGTTGTCGGTTCTACGGCTGATGTGGCCAGCCCACTGCCACTTCAACTTGCCTTAAGACGAAAGTCTTTAATCAGTGCGTCCTACCCGTCATGACGTATGGAGCCGAAACGTGGACACTGACGGCACGGCTGGTCCACAAGTTAAAAGTCGCTCAGCGGGCTATGGAAAGAGCTATGCTCGGTGTTTCTCTGCGGGATCGAATCAGAAATGAGGCGATCCGTCAGAGAACCAAAGTCATCGACATAGCTCATCGCATTAGAACATGAACACAAACTGTCAATTCCTATAATCGCAATTAATAAAAAAAACCGGCCAAGTGCGAGTCTGGCTCGCGCACAAAGGGTTCCGTAGCAGCAAATATAATAAAAATCAACCTATCTCAAAAACTATAAGAGATACTTTGATCAAACCAAAAATCGTTGAAAGAGTTAATTAGCATGCATCACCTCTATTTTTTTTAGAATTTTATACCCCGTAGTTATAAAAATAGAGGGGGGGAGACATACTTTTTACGACTTTGAGAGCTGATATCTCAAAAACCGTTCACTTTAAGAAAAATGTTTTTTAGAAAACTTTATATCATTTTAAAAGACCTTTCCATTGATACCCCACACGGGTATGTACATCGAAAAAAAAAATTTCATCCCTCAGTTACATGTATGGGGGGCCCCACCCCCAATTCTTTTTTTTACTATTTAGTGTCATATTTTTGTAGCGGTTCATACAACACATATTCCCATCAAATTTCATCACTGTAGTACTTATAGTTTCCGAGTAAATCGGCTGTGACAGACGGACAGACGGACAGACGGACATGACGAAACTATAAGGGTTCCGTTTTTGCCATTTTGGCTACGGAACCCTAAAAATAATTTTATTAGTAAGTGGTAGGGCAGACAAGACTACGTGGAGTCGGTTTTGCAGCGATTCGTTTCTGTCAAGTTAGTTTTGTAGCAAAATAATGCCTATTTTGGACCATTTCAAAACAACCATTTAATTTATTTATACCAAGTACTTAAGGCGTACTCTCATTTTTTTTAGGCGTACTCTAATTCATAAGAGTATGATTAGTGAAATTATGAATTTCAATGATTATGATTAGTGATATTATGAATTTCAATGATTATGATTTGCAAAATGTAGGAATAATTTTTTTTATGAAGAATGATGATTATGATTTAAAATTTAATGAGAAACATTTTCGGACTTCCAATGTTATGTATTAAAAAATTATGTGAAAAAATGCGCCCCCAATAATATGTGAGTACGCAGGCACATTCTAAATTACTTGAATTTATATAAATACAAAATTTATTTATTCAAAACATACATACATAATCCTTACAGGCTAACCTAATACAATTATGTAGTTTTTGATGCTATATCAATAGGCAATCCTACGACCTCACTTGGCCACTCACAAAACAGGTCTAATTTCTCCGCCATGGCATTGAGCAGTCGAAGCGCCCGCACGAGCGGCGCCCGCTGCAGGAGCGCGGTGCGCGCGCGCGGCTCCTGCAGCAGCGGGGGCCGCCACCGGCGAGACGAGTACTCGTCCGGCACACAGATACTCATGCTCTCTAATAACCGAGGGTTATGTATAATACCCCTCCATACCTACACCAAGTAGACAGAGAGAGCAACTTCCCTTCTAACTTCTAACTTGTTGTATCCCACCATGCCTAGCAAGAACAAAGTGGGATACAACAAGGGATAACCCGGGTATACTCCGAAATGCTTCAAGTACATGAACCTATTTATTTTGTATGCGTTCCAACATAAATTTATATTTAGCCTCATAGGGAGACCAAATAACGGCGTTACATTCCAGGTGACTTCTAACAAGCGCATCATAAAGCGCTCTCAGAGCCCCGACATTCGTAAGTTATTTCCAATTCTCAATATGAGTCCAAGATTCCGAAAAGCTTTCTTACAAACATTAATTATATGAACTCTGAAGTTCAAGTCCGCAGCGAAACGGACCCACAAATCCCTAACCTCCGTAATACGCTGCAACAGTTCCCCATTCATCTGGTACTGATGATGGATCGGAGCGCGAGATCGGCTAAAGGACAAGACTGAACATTTAGCTATATTAAAAAATATCTGAAGCACTATAGCTATTTAACGACAACTCGTTCATAAGCTACAGAGCGCCTACAAAAAAGTTACTAGCAATTATTCCAGACATAAAAATTTGTAAATTATGTGCAGGCGTTTGAATGATTTTTATTGATAACTTTTTAGGGAAGCTTCCCAAAATTGTGTTAAAAATATATGTTAAGGTAGCAAATAGGTACTAAATAACTACATTGACAAAGTGATAAATATAACGCTAAAACTATGAAAACTCAAAAGTGGTCAGTCAACCTGACGTCAGAATGACTGGCCATTTAATTTATATAATAATGATATTAATATACAGGTACCAAATATTTCATGATTGGTATCAAATAGTAGCAAAAAGGTATTAAATAGTGCACATGGTCTCATCCAAATATCTCGTTTGGTCCAGTGGTTCAGACGGACACAGTATATCCTGATCTAAAACAAATAATTTGAGGTACTTACACTTTGTTTGCAGTTACAACTTGTGTACCAGTATTTTGGGACCAGTTAATGGGATAATCTTGTTAAATTTTCTACTATCAGTTTTAGATATAACGATATCAATAGTAGGTACATATTTATGAGTGACTCTGAAATGTGTTTCGTTGCACAGCTGCGCAGGGTCTGTATGATTGCATAAAACATACAGAATATATTTGGTTTTAAAATTCGCCAGATTATTTTTTTTGCCTTGTTTGCAGAATTGTGTCGGATAATGCGCCACCTCATGTGAAAGATGCCACTATTGAAATTGACGGTAATTTCTTTGTTCTTATATTTTTTTAATGTCGACGTTTACATTTTATTTAGGTGACTGGAAGAAAGATACTTAGATTTTGGTTCTAGTTACTGTTTCACATGCATCTAGCATCAATTGTTATTAGTATTGATCCCCACGATCTTTTTGTTGAAGAAGGCCTAGTGTCTTTAGTCTAGTAGTCTTGTTTTTATGTTATTTTGGGGAGGCTAGTTTTGTATCGATGAGCCTTCCCACTTTTATCAGGTGCAAAATGTATACCCGTACCTAAGTTCTTTGGTTAGCGTAATGGCCCTGGACCGTAGCCCAACCGCGCCCTACCCTATCGCTGACTTTGCTGCAGGCAACAGACTGAATATAAACGAAAATACAAGTTACATTCGTCTTTCAGAAACGGTGTTTTCGACCTCTTCGGAGTCCATTAGGAGCGGAGTGAGCATCGCCAGCGGCTACACCAAGCGCCTGGCCGGCTTCCGCCGCAGCCTCGCGCCCAGGGTGCAGGAGACCGCGGTGCGTACCTACCAGTACCTACTGTGGTCTGTGGCGACATCCGACAAAGAACATCGCATAGCAACCAACAGATGGCGCTTACACAACTTATGCATACTAATATCACAAATACCCGATATTAGTATGGAAGCCTACTACTCGCTATTAAAGTTATTCTGGCCACTAAGTATATATACGAAAAAGATGGTACATTGGACCATTACTAGGGGTGTGAGCCTTCCGCTCCCCCGCCATCCCGGTGAAGTTGTAGAATCCGTCTGAGGCTAACAGCTTAGTCCTTTCGAAAAAAAAAAAACATTGGACCATGGTCCCCGAGCATGATCACCCAGCTCGACGGAAGATCTTCCCTTTTAGGATCACTCCTAAAAGTCCATCAGGAGCGGCGCGAGTATCACAGCAGCTACACCAAGCGTTTAGCCTGAGCGGGTGAACAGCTACGGGAAAATGTCATTGCCACGATGATGATAATAATCAGTGGTGTAACTATAGGGTGGCAGAGCTAGCAAAATGCCAAGGGCTCCTATACGATATGTGAGGGGGGCCCGACTCAAGAGTCCATGGCTCAGAAATGGAAACTCCTATAAGATCTGGAGTTGCAATTGTTGTAGGGCCGTATCAATAGAATTTGCCACGGGCACTGATCTCAGGTATCTAATATTGAGCGTGATTGTGTGTATTAGTTGCATCAACCACATGAACAGAATCATTATACTGCAATTTAATATTTACATCAGAGCTCTTGAGTAACACCTAAAACATGAAATTAAATAAGTCAGGCTTGCTAATAACTGTATTCTATTCTGTGTATTTTGTAACAAGACAACCCACGCTTTGTACGCTTTAATGCGTATTTTGAGGCACACATGTTATTATTTTAAATTGACGTAATCTTGTCAAAATTGAGCCCAACTTGAAATTGTGTTGTATAAATTATCATATTTTGTTTCAGTTGATCGACGATATACCTGAACAAGGTAAATATACCTAAATTTACAAAATATTAATATTTATTAATATACAATTCGTAAACAACTGTAGTCTTTCAACTTAACTGTTTCTGGGACAGTACCTATAGAAGAAGCATTGAATAAAAAAAAACTTACCTTCATTTCAATCACTGTGTAGTTGGTAGGTACTTTTGGCTAACGCACACAATTACAAAAAAATGGTACCTATACCCAACCATGTTGATTGACATAAAGATATTTTTTCTAAAATAATTAATTTGTTCAGTTCCGTACCTACTTATACTTATAGTATGCGTCCGTTTATTCTAGCTCGGCGTTCCACGGTGTCTCTTCGAGTGGTGACTTTAGGGCTGGAGGAGTCCACGCCTGTGATGAAGACCAGTTTGATGACTCGGTCTCGGAAGTCACTACGTTGAATCACGTACCTACCTACTTGATTGTACTACTAACTATTGTATTAGGTAGAAGAACTATGGATGTTACGAGGGTGGATCTATGTTTATCTTATTTTATCAGATCTAGATAACTGACGGACATGGAGAATTAATGGCCGAGTAATAGTAACTTAGCCAACCAGGTCTTTCTTGGCTTGGCTTTTGCAAGTGAAATTGTGTTGACACACACCATATCACAGACTATTAACCTTTTTAGAGGAAGATCCCAGAGCCGCCAGACATCACTTATTTTCTAATGGACAAAATGTATACGATTGAGTAGTGGTGGGGTGTACTATCATCATATGACTAGTTGCTACCTTGACCAGACGGCCATTTTTCAGATATCAACCAATCAAGGTACATAGAAACACTGCTCACCTCACTTAAATTCTGATGGCTGATTTTAACATATATTTCACACAATATCATTAAAAATCAGGTTTCATTACTCCCAGACACATGCGGTCGGCGGTTTTACCTTACAGACGCTTTAAAGCTATGAAAAAAAATTTAATTTTACTTAATTTTACTTATTTTGCGATGCTTGATTTTTATATATGTTATTCAAACAACTATTTTAAAACGTTTTGGAACGGACAGACCGATCTAAGGGGCCAAACATTCACCAGACCCAACTGTTTTTGATTTTTTTTTTCAAATTGAATTTAGTTAAGTTTTTCTAATAAAATAGTTTGTAAGGAACAATTCTATAATTATTGCGGTCAGATGAGCACTTTTTAGTTGTTTGAATAACATTATATAAAAATCGAGCATCAGAAAATAAGTAAAAGTAAAATTTTTTTCATAGCTTTAAAGCGTCTGTAAGGTAAAACCGCCGACCGCATGTGTCTGGGAGTAATGAATCCTGATTTTTAATGATATTGTGTGAAATATATGTTAAAATCAGCCATCAGAATTTAAGTGAGGTGAGCAGTGTTTTTATGTACCTTGATTGGTTGATATCTGAAAAATGGCCGTCTGGTCAAGGTAGCAACTAGTCATATGATGATAGTACACCCCAACACTACTCAATCGTATATATTTTGTCCATTAGAAAATAAGTGATGTCTGGCAGCTCTGGGATCTTGGACCATTTATCTAGTAACATAAAAACTGGACTAGCCCTCAGCTTTGTTTCGCACTTTAGGTCACTATGTGCGAACTAAGAGGCCTAAAAGAATTTAGTAGGTAATATTTTAGTCTAAACTTTTGTATTTGTCTTTGTAACTAGTTTACATTAATTTGTCAGTGTCTTACGAAATTATTTGCAATAACAATATGTTTTTGAATACGTACATTTGTTTTATTTTTAAGTAACAGTGATCCAAAATACCATGTTATAGGTGTATTTGGCATTAATACGCGAAAGATGAAGGATAGTAAGGATATTTATCATAAATCGCGCAAAATTTTCTTCATAGGAGGTAAAGCTACATTAGTTAGATACAACCAGAAATTTTGGCGGTAGTACACTTTTCAAACAGATTTCTTTAAACGCCATTAGCCCCGCCCACTGGCCAATAGAAGAGCACTTAAAGAAAATCTGTCATAATCCAAGCAAAATCGTTCCAATAGTAGGAGGGCTAGCAAGAATTTTTTGGTAGGTATTTGAGGCAAGCTGAAAACTTATCCTGTACCACTCCTATTATATCCCAGTACGAAACTGCAGACCTGGCTGGTGAGTAGCGGGGCTAAAGCAAACCCCCAAAAATATTTTTCATATTTTTATTTATAACTAAAAAATAAGACGCACTAAGACAAATTATTTCGATGGAACTTCTACCTGTCAGGTGAACTGACAAATTATATTTTTTTGGACTATAAAATATATTTTTAAATAAAAAAAATTGGGGGTTTGGTTTAGCCCCGGTACTCAGCCAGGTCTGCGGGTTTGTGTTGGGATATAATAGGAGAGGTACAGGACAAGTTTTCAGCATGCCTCAAATATCTACCAAAAAATAATCGCCAGCTCCTTGACCACAATTGGGCGGGGCTTGCTCTGACAGACGCGAAATTGCCAAGCGATTTTCACCTTATAGGTGGTCGACCGCCAGCGTTGCCGATAGTACATATCTTATCAGAATTTTAGTCAATATGTGGTCATCGATTTTTGTACTTATTTTGCCTGGAACTCATTGATTGTGGACAATATTATAAAATATAACAATAAAATCCTTAATACTTTAATTACAACATTTTAATTTATTTTCCATTGTTGAGGTACAATTATATATTTTACGTTTTACATTCATGACAACCCAACTACATGAACATATTGGCAAGAAAATAACAATTTCAAATACAGTATGTAACAAAATCTGTTTAGGTGGGATTTAAATTTTATTGTCAAATGTACTTAATAATTTTTACTTGCAAGTTTATAAACTCTATGTGATAAATTATTTTAAATCGCTATTTGCGCAGGTACTCACTACATAAGCTGTCTACTCTATACTAAGTGCTGGAATAATAGAATGTATTCCATAATTCAATTTAATGTAAGTACATACATTTTGTGCTTTATTATAAGTTCATGTCGCACAAACTTTAAGTATTACAGATGCTAATTTTACATTAATAAATAAGAGAAATGCTGAAGGCACAAGGACTTTGATTTTTGCAAAGTTCTGTATAAAGTAGATCAACTAGCCAATGTTTGTGATACATTTCAGGTGCATCATGTTACAATTCATCAACCAGCCACACAAAGTATCAATTATAATAGCCCATTTTGTCATGATCAGGAACACGTAATTAAGTAGAAATACTCTTCTAATTGATAAATTAATCGAATTTAAATCAAATAGGCCAGATTTTTAAAAATATACAAGCCTACTTGAGACTGGTCTTGCCAAATCATTAACATTTAACTACCCCAGTGCCAGCACTAAGGATGATTGTTGCAACTGATGTAAAATAGAGAATACAATAAAATATCATAAATATAATTTCTAACACTTACAAATAAATAAATAAGAACAGTATGAATAAAATGATGAATACAAATTCCCTCTTGGACGCAATGTGGTGAGTGAGCAAGGAATCCAATACCTAATCCAGTAAACTTGATTTGTTATAAGTAAACTCAAATATAAAATTATTATATGTCTTTACATCATGGAATCGAGAGCATAATTCGTAAATAAAAAAAATACTACCACATTGAATGTATAATAAAATTATAATGACTAAACATTAAACAATAATCAGAAAATAAAAATTACAGGTAAATAGTTACAGTTAATACTACAGATCTTCATTATCCATTCTAACACTGTCAATATATTATAATTTATGTTTAACACAAGACTCGACCACCAATTCAACACACCTACAAACAAATTTTGCTACTCAACAAATAGGACACAATGGCTGGAGTAGGAGCTGCCCAGACCGAACAGCATCGGGAACTCGATGGAGAGCGCGGGCCCGCAGCGCCGCGCCCGGCCTGCCCGCCGCGCCCTGCAGCCGCGCCGCCACATCGCCCGCTCACTTATCTCAAACAGTGTTAGAATATCAAAGCATCATAAGTCAGGGAACCTGAGGGGATCTTCTATGTAGTCCATAGGAATATGAAACAGTTCTTCCGGTATGTCCTCACGAAAATCAAACTTTTGGAAAGTTATTTTAGCCGTCACTGTGGGTAAAATTGGTATATCGATTTTTACAGGGAACCCTTTAGGTAACTTCATTGCCACGAATTGACGTAATTTTGCAAAATGCTTAAAAGGGGCAATAACCTCTAGCACATTTAGCAGCATATCAACACTCAAAGGGAAATCGTCACTCATAGCGATAGTGGCCCTAAAGTTTCTTGATGATTCTTTATATACGAGTTCACGCCCCAAGCTCGGGTATTGTCCAGGTGGTGATGATATGTATGCAAGCCACTCCACTCCAGAATCAGGTGGTGGATTGAGAGATGCTCGTCGGGCAGGCTCCCCATTTGTATCCAGACTTTGTGTATTTCCTTTAGTAAGGCTTTCTATAATAGCTTTATTTTTCTGCAAATCATCTGTAGATAAATGTTCTCGTCGTTTTCGTGACTCCAACACTAATCCAGTAATAGTGTAGATATCACTCTTGTACAGACCTGCCACTGTTTCTTTACGGTCCTCCCGAAATATCCAGCCTGACTGAGCCCTTGAGAATGATATTCCTTTTGTGGACATTTGAGCTGCAAGGATATCACTTGACATAAGAATATCGACTTCATCCTCAATCTCATTCTCAGTTTCTTCATAGCGAACTCGTTGGAACACTTTTGCTTTATTATCCATCACAGTAAGGGATTCACTTGGTGGCTTTTCTCCTTGGAAAATGAATGATATGTCCCCTCTTTCCCATTTCATATCAGTAAAATCCACTAATGTTGTGTCCAATCTAATTCCAGATCCAGATTTGTATATTTTACAAACATCTGATGGTAATATTCTAGAAACCAAAGGTACCCAAGAATGGAAATCCCACTTAAGTTCCATGTAAAAATCTTGTATCTGGGCAAGGGCTCTTATTAGATCTGGTCTCCGCCGCTCCATCTGCTCCCGGGCCTGCTGTTTCAGTTTCCTCACGAGTGATGATATGGTTTGCCGATCCCCGTAGCTTATGGCCTCGGCGAGAGGCGACCAGCCCGCGAGGTTCTTCACCTTGACGGGGGCGCTGTGCGCCAGCAGCAGCTGCACGCACTCCTTGCGCCCCAGCATCACCGCCAGGTGGAGGGCGGTGTTCCCGTGCTTGTCTTTACGCGTCACATCGTTGAATCTGAGAAGCGATGACAGCTTCCGAACATCGCCAATAAATATACATTCATGAAGTGGATACGACTCATCCTCTTCATTACAATTCAAAGTAGACATTTCGCACTCGTAATTATAAATATAATAACGAAAAGTGTAGAAAGAATTTTGATCATAATCTAATCAATGTGATAAGATTAGAGTTATACACAAATCAAATATATTGTAATCAACATAATGACGGGCTGGATTCTTTCACGACTTAACATTTATGTAAATTGTTTTAGAAACCATAATATTTACTCGTTATGTACACTAAAACAAAAATATTATTTGGCGAACAATTTCATTCTTCCATTTTTTTTATTTCATTAATTGAATCTTGTTCCTATACAGCACAAGGAGCTAAGCTCACTGACATTACTTTCGTAATAAATTGCTTTCCATTAAAATGATTTGGAAGTACAGAGATCAAAAATTTATTTTCGGTCATGGAACACAGCCGCGGTGTTGTTATATCAAAAAACAAATTAGAACAGTAGTTTTTGATAAAATTACATTTTGATGAACACTAGACTAAAATTAAATGAACTGATTGATTATTAGTTATTACCTTTGAAAAGATATATACCATCATAATATTTGATTTAAAAAATCTAAAGATTTAAGCTGTAACACACTGATGCTTTTTTACATCATATAGAATAGTGTAATTAATTATAATCATCGTTTGCTTCCTGTAAGAAAGGCAAGAAAGCTAATTCATTTTCGGGGAATTATTTTATGTTTTGGATACTTTCCGATTATTGTTAGAACGTCCTTTTGTGCATTACGCCAAAAGCACACAAATACAGCCCAGTTACGTTATCGTTATCTTTTACGAATATACATTGTCTACCAACTTGCGTAAACGATGACGATTGACCACGTGATTTATCGCGTCCAATGTCAATCCCATACATTTTCTTTTCGAACTTCATTATCGTTTTGATAATGTTATTTTGTCTTTTTTTTTTTTTTTTTTTTTTATTAAAAGGCTAACAAGATGACCTCACTCCACCTGATGGTAAGCGGTAGTGAGATCCAAATATGAGGTCGACAGGCACAATAGATCGTATTGAGCCTGTCGCACTCACCCTGAAGGCCTGCTTAAATGCCGTTTCACGCCCCGCCTGAAGAGCCCGGGATCGTAGGAGCGAGGGAAAACATGAGCTGGAAGGGCATTCCATGCCTTAATGGCACGGGGCAGAAATGAGGAGCTAAACCTCTTAGTCCGAGCCACCAGCGCCTGCATTGTATGTGGATGGCAGCGCTGTCCAGCACGTGTCGTTCGGGAGTGGAAAGGGGAGGGAGGGACTAGCTGGAATAGCTCTTCAGAGCATTCCCCATTATAGAGACGGTAGAGAACACTTAGACCGGCAATGTCTCTACGTAGCTGGAGAGGCTCTAAGGTCTCGGACACCTCTACATCACCGACAATACGGATAGCACGTCGCTGCAGCCTATCGAGGGCGATCGAGGCGATCGAGCAAGTATTTTGCGGAGCCATCCCAGAGGTGACAGCAATATTCCACACATGGGCGAACTTGTGCCTTATAAAGAAGGCAGAGTTGCACCGGTGTGAAAAATCGCCGCACCCTGTTCAGGATCCCCAGTTTGCGGAAGGCTGTTCTAATGACGCTCTCGATGTAATCTCGCTGGTTCAGGTCGCGGCGAACATCCATGCCAAGGATGCTAAGGCTATCCTGTATTGGTAAGGGGGTGCTCTGAAGAGTAGGATGGGAAAGGAAAGGGGACACTTTACTAGAAAAAACACACACCTGTGTCTTCTTGGCATTGAACTCGACAAGATTGCATGAGCCCCATTCGGAAATGCGGTCCAAGACCCCGTCAAGCTCGGCGACAAGAAGGTTCCTAAGCCCCCTGGTCCCAATATTACATAAAGATGTTCATGTGTTCAAAATCTTTATTAGGTACAATAAAAAAAAGTATCAACTTAATAATTTCATTTAACCCAGTATAACCTTTTCTGTTATTTTGTCCATTAATATTCTCAGAAGGAGTGGATAAATAATTTTATTGTTGTCTTTCTGTCCAGCATTTCCAGAAATAATTATAGGTGGCCCGCCATACCCAGTATATGTATCATATCCAGCAAATTCATTATAACCTTCCATATTATTCGGATTATAAGTCGCATAGGGATACTGGTATTGACAGCTCACAGTAAAAACCTGGAACCAAACAAGTTATTTAACCAACTAAAGTGAGAACTGAGAATACAGTTTTACTTACTTACCTACTCATAACATTTGTATTATAATAATAAACTATCTTTTATAAAAAACATTTTTGTATATAACTATCACTCGTCTCGTCCGATAAACCCTGTCGTATTTATATGTTGAACAGGTTGAACTACCCATAAAATTACATACATACTCGTACATATACCTAAGTTTGTATTACCTAGTACCTACAGTACCCTGTAATTACTAGTCCGCTATAATAGTATTACTTTAAAATTATTAAGAATTTTAATATTTACAGAGTAGGTAGTATATGTATTAGTAACCTCCAGCAAGAGTATGACAGAGCTCCATCGAATTATCAACTTTTTCAATACTACCTCTGCTATTCCTATTCCTAGCATGTCGCAGAGTCGATAAAGCACCTATTGGGTCTGTGATGGATGATAGATTTGTGTAAAAAACTTGTATACGTACGCTGTTGATTATTATCAGTATCGTGAAGAAAGTTGCGGTATTAGATGTCATCCTTTCGGTCCCACTGGTGGCCACTCTATTGGTCTTCTTTCTTTGGTACTCTTAAGTCTGATACCTAACTCACTAATCAAACTCGGGATACATATGAAATGCTATTGAGCGTGCGTTGTTTATTTATTTAGCCCCCGGAATATAGATGATAAGAGTAATGCATACGTGCTCTGAGTTTGATTGTGCAATGCAAAGTTAGACATGTAAGTGAATACCATGTAATCAAATTTAGTTTCTAGGTATTATTTTGTTTATCATTGTTATGTACAAATTTCTTTAATCAATTTATTCCGTATAAAATTATAGTGAAAAAGTTTAAAATTAGCCTAACTCCTTTATCCGGTTGTAGACCATCTGCTAATTTAATTTAGAGTTTAATAGTTTTTGCGTGAAAGTTTAATTAACATTTTCAACGCAACGATGTGTCGTTAATAATTCTTAATACTCTTTCGCGCATATACCTTCATTATAGTTATTACTTTTTTTAAGACTATGCACATATAAAATTAAAATATAAATTTTGTTGAACTACAGTAGAACTAACCAACTGCAAGTTAATCGCATTGGTTTTTCGAGCCCTTTTAATTTTTTGACGTGCAAACGAAAATTCAAATTTCTATTACAAGAATGATATCTAGATACCGTGCAGTAACCACGTTCCTGAATTAGTTATAGAGTATATAATTTATAGGTAGTAATTTTAACCATGTGTAGTCTATTTTTGACCTTTTACAATACCTATCTGAAAATTATTGATGACTAAGTTTGGTTGTTTTGGTTATAATAGATTAATTTAATAAAAAATCATGTAATTGCAAATATAAACGTTATGTTAGTTTTAAAAATAAATAGGTAATGGAATGTAGATTGCTGAGTTTTGAATTAAACTGTATATTGTTACGTTTGCCTACTATGGTAGAAAACAACTTTAACATCTGTGCAGCGCTCTTAGCTGTCACCTTTGTTTTGAAGCGTAAAAAATTGACATATGCGCATAGCAGTAAACGCCTTTTATTCGTTTTTTTATCAGTTTTGCATCGAAGTTGCAATTATCCCAGTGTTCCATAAGTATTTTTAATAGTGTACTCAATTGCGGTAATCTTCCTGTGGGTGATATCTGCTTAAATTCAATTGAATACACCTCAAAGACTTTACCGGAGATCGTACGATATCTTTGAAAATAATTTTAACTGGTCGATTTAATATTGATTTACATTTTATTCTATCCCTTAACACAGAACTAACGTAGATTTCGTGTCCCTCGATACTTAACTTTTGATTGTATCTTCGAAACAACTTGTGTGATTCAATTTATCCAAAAAACTGTTCCATGATTCTGAAAACAAGGCGTACCTGATTCTTCGCTTCTTATCATCATGTAAGTATTTTGAACATTGATTACTTTTACCTGGTAGATATAAATACGGCGAGTGATGAAAATCGACAGTTTTGTTTTATTTAGGGCATGCAAGAAAATCTACCCGCTGCCAACAGTGGAAGAAGAAAAATCTGGATAGATTCTGAACTCATGTTTTCTTACAGGATTCTATTTATAAAATATCACAGGAGCTATGTGCACTGCCTTTCATCAATATTGATCATCGTCTCAACAGATGCATATTATTAATTGCTTGCTATATGCTAGCAGACTACTATAACTGTATTATTCATGAATGCTAGACCGGTTATTATACCCATTTTCCTGGTCTGCTACAGTACTTTAAAATAATTTTAATTGAAGTACATATTCATTAATGACTTACATACTAAGTAACTAAAATACAACAAAAGTAATAGAAAAAGAAGAAAGAAAGAAAGAAAAT
Source organism: Maruca vitrata (assembly GCA_039566165.1). Taxonomy (NCBI): domain Eukaryota; kingdom Metazoa; phylum Arthropoda; class Insecta; order Lepidoptera; family Crambidae; genus Maruca; species Maruca vitrata. The sequence continues at coordinate 11,223,465 of CM076912.1, read as the reverse complement.
ATATTTATTTGGTATCTAAAACACATGAAATACAGAATAACTAGATCAAATTACATATTAAATTAAAAACTAAAACAAAATTACGCAAATCATTATTAGATACCAAAAGGGTCTACGCTCAGTATAAAGTCGTAAAAGCAAGTAGAGCTGTCACGACCACTGGTATTCTGCGGAGGCCCTTTATGTATAGATAGCGGCAGCCACCAACAGCAAACAAGCAACTGTTTCGTCAGAACTAGTGGACGAAGGTTACAAAATATATATGTTTTTGATGCTACATGTTTACATATATAATACGAGCTTAAAATAATAATTGTACTCGGGGATCACTTTCCTTATATAAACTACAAATCACAAATATATATCATCTAATTCAATCATAAACATCAAGAACCATACCAACCTCTTAATATAGACAAATTGCACTTACATTTCAAACACATTTCTACATAATAAATGTGTAAAATATACATATAAGTTAGAATAATGCACTTCAGCTCCTCAGTTCAGCGTACTATACAGACATAAATTGCACTCACATTTTAAACACATTCCTATATAATAAGTAAAAAAAGAGATTTAAGTAAGACTAATGCGCTTCAGCTCCCATTTTTTGTAATTCCAATAGAAAGTCTTTGTATTTTATTTTAAATGTTATAACAGAACCACTGTTCCTAATTGGTGGGGGGATGTTGTTCCAACATTTAGTTGCTGAGTAACGGAAACTTCCGCGAAATGCTGCGGTGTTGTACGGGGGACATATGAGAAGATCAGTAATCCGGGTTGTGCGCTGAGTGAATTTTAGTTTTGTGAAAAGGTACGATGGACTATTGCTTTTTATAACACCAAATAGAAGACTGGCAAAGTGGAGATTTCGACGAGACTCCATATTTAAGAGATAATAGAGATAATAGTGGTATAAAATAGAAGTGAGACTTTATTATAAGATTTCCTTTTGTTATCAAGTATGAATTCCAAAATAACTAAGCCAAAGCTGCCAAAAATACTTAAGATGGAGTATCAACAAATTTTTTGAAGCTTTTGGAATTTTAATGAGGATACTTACTTTGTCGGTCGCAACTAAAAAAATTATGTGCGACTTAAATGAGTAGCCATATAATTTTGATGTTCCACATGGCTGTTTTATATTTGTTTCTTCTTGTGTCTTTCCAAATGCATACTTAGTAATTTTTAAAAATAAACTTGTTTGTATGAAGTAATATGTGATTTCAAGTTTATCTACAACTGAAAGGTTATCAAGTCAACACACTTATCGGGCCAATGTTTTCTCTTTGCTAACAATTCAGTTGTATGTAAAATAAGTTATCAGAATGATTTCGGCCATGGCAGCCGGTCTCGCAAGTGCACTTTGTGTTTCCTCATTCACGTAGTTTGGTGACATCCATAACCAATGATGAGGTGTAGGATCACTGGCTCAAAATCTTTTCTGAGGCATGGGAGTCCATGTGCATCTGCCAACATCATTACTCCAGTTGAATAATTTCTGAACAGGAAAATTCACACAAATATAGGTACCGAGCCTCTGTCCTTAACTGGGCACCTTTTGGTTGTTACCCTGTACAAGAAAAACAAAGCACTTGTATTTACTGTTTAATATAAATGTCTATTTATAATTATATATTAAAAATTATAACTTTGCAAATATTGACTATTGTCAATAAAGTTGTGGACTTTAATTTTATATGTCAGTTTGATAATGGTCAAACTTATAACTACATAAGTATAGCTAATGAGCTATACTTATGTAGTTATATATAAAAGGAGAAACTGACTCACTGACTGACATATCGACGCACAGCCTAACGGCTGAATGTAGGCACTTGAAATTTGGAAGGGACCTAGCTTAGGTACCATAGAGGTGCACTAAGAAAGGAATTACCGAAATCCTCACGGGAACGGCAATAATCGGGAAAATTCTTTTGTATGAAAAATCTAAACTACTTGAGCTAGACACTTGAAATTTTAGCATGCAGGTACCATAGTAAACTTAAAGCTTAGTTGGAACAGGATATCGAAAAATTCTTACGAGAACAGGAGTTAGTAGGAAAAAACTTTTGTATGAAAAATTCTAAACCGCGTAAGATAGATGATTGAAATTTGGCATGCAAGTACCTTAATGAACATAAAGCTTACTTGCAACGCGTTATTGAAAAATTCTCACGGGAACAGGAGTAATTGGGAAAAAAACTTTTTTATGTAAAATCCTGTAGTCCACGCGGACGAAGTCGCGGGCACCGCTAGTGTAGTTATAAGTTTTGTGTTTATAAAAACCTAACACTGAAAAGGCCAAAAATATGGAGTTCTCCAAGTATGTTAAAATATCTTGATCATCTTTGTTGATCAAGTTGTTTGTATCATCTGTATAATAACTTGTCATGATAGACAAGTTGAGGACCCCAATTAATGATTACCTAATAATGATATAAAGACTTCAGTGTGCTCCATTTTTTCGATGGAAATGACATTATTAAAATTATGTTATATGTAGCTGGGGGCATTGACCAAGAGATAAGGTTGTTTATTTTGGTCCACACAGATTATGCTGTGACTAAATTGAAGTGTACTGCATTATATTTTCTTATATTTAAGTTGTTTAGCTGCAACAATCTTTGCTAGTGAGTGATTCAATATTTACTTTTGTGTGCTAGTGTCCTGTAACTAGGCAGTCATTTTGTAGAAAGTATGATACAATACAATTGTAAGGGAAATTGAGGATCACATATTGCAGACTTATATATCAATTAGTAAGGATGGTCAATTATCTTTTCTCACTTTTAAGCAATGTTTCAATATGTATGTGGAAAACCTTTTATATTTTAAACACAAAAAAATTGAGTATTGGTTTAGATTAGCATAACATGGTTTTGTCCAGGCAAAGGTAAATCTCCTTTTTATATTTGCGACAAGTATGCTAATGACCAGCTGCTATATTCCACGCTTTGCGGAATTCCTAGCCGTGGTTGACCTAGTTCTATGGATTCCGGAAAACCGTAATAGTATCATCGTGGCATGTAGCGTACTTATGCATATGTACGCGGCGTTATTTACGAGTAGGTATGATCCTTCTTGTTCACATGTGAAATAGTTATAGAAACCCCTAAAATATTTGTTGGGATGATGCGTACCGTCTATTCCTTACTAAAATGTATAATTAGGAAATCAGCCATAGACTCCTAAATTTTACTTTCTTTTCTTCCTTCTAATACGGGAAACGGCCGCCTCGAAGGCTCTGTGCTGTTGCGGATTGAATTTTTCTCTGATACTTAAGCTTGTTTTCACATCGAACCGCATTGCGAAACACGATGTGCTTGTTCTTTGAAAATTATATTGAAATAGGAACATGTTGTTAAACTCAAGAAGAACTTTAGTTTGATGGAACGTCGTAAAACAGATTGGAACTATAAAGATCATCGTCGGAGACGTGGAACCATTCGCGGATAGGAGCGATGTCTTCGTTGTGATGGCTTTGATTCTCTTCGAGAATATAAACCAATGCTTGGCACAATTTATCTATAAGGGCGATCGATTGTGTTTCGACTAAAGCTTTTATAGTTTATATCGTACTACACTAGCACTTAGTGCTGTTAAGAGACTTTAGCAACAATTTTAATGTAGCCGCGCCTACAAAAGGCCAGCAAGTTCGACGTGATTCTTTAAGTTAACATAACATTTATTTATGAATCGATTAACATGAAAAAAACACTTCAGACCTAAGGAGAGCTTACCACAATATATTACTGAAAATCACAACTGCATCGGATAATAAGCTTGCTGAGACAAGGGCACGGTAAAACAGAAGTTCCAAAAAAAATGTTTTTTTGGGTACTCCCGTGTTAGTAAAAGTCTCCTATAATATGTTATTTCATATATCATGTACAAAAATCATCCGTTATATTTTTATTATACATATATATATATGTTAGAGATCTGATTATTAAACTAACTTTAAATACCTATGCGTATACCGGTATGCGCATACCGCAAGTTGTGTCCTAGACACAGTAATCATGTCTGTAAATAAGTTATTATTACAGATTACATTCAAATAACGCAAAAAATTAAAAACAATGTCAACGCGTTTATAATTGATGTTGTTTAGTTAAACGTGAGATTCCAGCGGGACAATCAAAGTTTAATCCGAAGTTATGATAGCGGGCGAGCCGTGAGACTGTGCGGCCGTGTTAATCCAAATTGTTATGGGGGTGCTATTATAATTTGTGTCGATGTGTGCCCACTTTACAAAATGAATACCCACCGGGAACCTTGTTTAATGAGGGTGGGCTGCCGGTTTGCGGTGGCCAAACATGTAGGCACTAGGCAAGTAGTAGTTTCTATTGGCATCAATATCAATTAGATTGGGGAAATAAGAGTTAGTTTAAAGTTTCCGCAAAGTCACCACAACACCTAAGTCCCACATGTCCCTAATTCACACAAACTGTACTTCTACGTTCGAAGTAACTTAATAAATAATAATTATTCTAGCAAAGCCTTGGCATATGTTTCACAGTTTTTACTCCATTTGATTGAAGCGGAGAAGTGAAATAGTACCAACTCTTTTTGAAAATTTATAACGTTTCGTATTATAACACGGTTACGGGAATGCCATCCTCATACTGGTAAGCTAATGAAATGACTTACGCACATGATTGCTGTGCTGTTTAATCAAAGCGGCAGGCTAAGTAAAAGCATTAAAACTAATTGGATAATACCATGAAGTGTGTAGGTAGGGGTTCGATACATTGCAATGGAATAGGTGTCGAGAATCTGTGATTATGTAGAGGCGTGGTAGGGAGAGGGTCGGGCGGGCGGCGGGGCCGCGCCGTGCGCCGAGCGGCCGCCCCCGCGCCGCCTAGAACTCCCTACCCTCGGATCAGTAGCACGCTTCCAGCCTTCGAAGTAGGCCGAGTGCGCGTTATGCCGTATTACCTCCCGCCTGAGCTCCATCATACGAATCTCGCACTTCCTCTTCGGTTCGTTGCATCGATGCATGGACCGCACCATAACTAGATGCTTGTCTGCACACCATCATCTCATTATTCATAATGTCAACATTCTGTCAGCATTCAACGTCGTACCAGTCATCCTCAAAATTCATTAGGCTAATTAACAGCGGATAGCAGCTAGATTCATTCAGATGTTGCCACAGAGTTCATTGTCACGCCTAGTGTTTAGCCAGCTGATGCAGTCATGTATTATTATGCATTTTTTTACAAATAGATACCGTTAACTGGTTAAATATGTTGGGTCATTAATGAGCACAAATGTGTGATATCAAAAAATGTTCGTTTTAGCTACGGTCTGTTTTTACCGCGATTGTGTAGTAGTATGTTTATATAAATTAATAGAAAATCATCACAATATAGTTTGTCTTTGACGTTAATTAGTGAAAGCCTAGCTTATCTAAGTGTTTCCGTGTGGTGATAACTGTTTCTTCATTTAAGATTAGGTTTATCTTGTTTATTCTGTGAGTAAATATTTCCTCTTAATAATGAGCTGATTAAAACGTTTATATGATGTTACCATGACCTAGAACTTTATTATCAAGGATAATAAATAATATCAATGAGAACAATTAATTTAAACTCATTTAACAACACTAAATATTAATAAGATTCATATAACTTAAAAGCGTAGTATAAAAGTTGTGGATTGTTTTGATAATTTACTGTTGACAATGTGTTTGTTGTTGGATGTGTCGGTACCAGCTGATCACAAGCCCCACGTTGGGCGCCATTACTAGCGAGCAAGCGCGGCGTGGTTGCAAGGTCGCCCCGTTGCTATCGAGCGGCGCTGGTCAAATATTAACAGCCTTATCGTCCGGGCATTCATTCCAGCCATGACAATACATTATCAATACATTGTCACATGTATAAAAAAATTACTTTTTGAAAAGTACATGTTACTACGCCAATCTTCATAACATGTCGTGGTTTGAGCTAAGAGCAGCACAGCGTGAACCTTTTGTTCCTATTCTCGCGCTCTCATCCGTTTCCGATTCACCCTTCGCGTGTCCCAATGTTCGCGTCATGGTTAGCTGAACGGAACTCGGGCTCTATCTAAAGCGAAAAGTTTAAAGGAAATGTACCTAGCTGGTGAACAAGTTGGAACGAGATTTTGTTTGAGTTTCAATTACCGTTCAAGTTATAATAAAATCTTGGAAGCGCTTTATGGAGCCAGCCGCCGTTGACGTTTTCAATCAATTTGATTTATTACTATGTCCTACGATAACGTAATATAATTACATGAGAAATAATTCGCTCTCGAATAATTTAACATGATGTCAATAGCACAAATTGTGTTATACTCGTAATACGACTAAGTAAACATTAAAAGTTACCCGACTAATGGGACAAACTAGTACTTATAAAAGAAGGGCTGACGTTTGCTAAATGGAATAAACAATGAAACATGGTCTATATTTTCATAGATAATGACTACTTGTGTAAATTTTATAACGATTCTCTATGTCCGTATCTCTACACGGATACTTGAACTTTTACTAAAACTATTATGTGGTTTGAGTCACTGAGGGTTCTCATGGAAAACGTTAAATTAGAATTAACCAAAACAAAATAGAAATAAAAACGAAATCGAACTCTCAAAGCCTTGTCCAAATCCATGGGTTTATAATGTGAGTAGCGGTCCTTGAGTTGAGCGACGTTTGTAATAGTAGCCTTTACTCTATAGGCAATTAATATGAAAGAACGAACGGTGGAATATTGGCAGGTGACAGCGCGACTGGCTTGCCTAGGAAATGAACATGTCTACTTTGTTGGGGCCGCGCGTCGCGAGGACTGCACGCCGGATATTGTCCCCGAAACTAGGCCGGTGTTCGTGACGGTCCTATTTTATTTAACGTACGCTTTTTCTGATGAAAATGGAACAAAAATCGAATTGCCTGTCGTGTGCGCTATTGGAAAATGAAAAAAGTGTACAAACAAATGAATGCTGCCCGTGTTTTGTTTAGAGAATTTTGTTTTGTGTTTGATATAAATTTTGGATATATTTAGAATTAGTAGGCAGGCAAAAGGCAGATTTTTTTGTTATTAAAAAAATCTTAATATTAATTTGGATATACAATAAAAAAAAACATAAACCAGAATACAGTAGTTTGTTATTTGAAATGTTGTTTTTTTGTAGATTCAAAACTTTTAATCTATCTGTCTTCTAAATAGCAAATAGGGTATTTGACAGTGACCTATATTGTACTTGCCATTTTATAGTTATAATTTTTAAGTAAGTAATATTAATATAATATTAATGAAATCCATACTTAATAAAAATCCTGCAAACTCTGAAAGGGTAAAGTATCGTACAGCTAGTTCGGTAGTTCACTGCATTTTCGGAGTTACTACTAGCTTCCTACAACTCGAGCACGAAAGAGTTAACGAAAGTTTAGGCCCCAGGAAAAGTTTATGTGGGTGTCCAAGAGGGTGCATAGGGCTCGTCGTCAAGGTTACGGGTGGGTGCGATCAGCTGGGCTTACGTAAGGCGGGCGGGCGGAGGTTAGGGCCGATCGATACCTGCTTTCGCCTCTTGCTATCACCCTACCGTTTGTATGTTTACTCTGATACTGTAGTCTGTAGTGTTTGGTTTCCTAAAGTGTTATCACTGGAGTACCAAACGGGCTGCAATTGAAATTTAGTGTACGATTGCATTTGTTTGAACGCTAACAGATGTATCGTATGTTTTTGGGAAGAGGTTAACATCGAATATTCATGTTACCATGTGATTGTAGCTGTTGTCCAATTCTCGTGAATATGAAGTTGTTAAATGTCAAAAGTCTGTAAAAATATTTCAAAACTTTTACATTCATATATTGAGCCGGTATTTATTTACAACCAAGTTAATTGAGCTATGTACGTCGGTTGTTACTGCTGGAAGAAATTGGTTTAAAGCAGTTGTTGTTTAGTAAATCTGCCGTGAAATACTTTGAAAGAAAACTACGTAGATGGTATAATTTGCCATTTTCCGGGACATTATTCATGGCACCACGTAACGATAAAGCCCCGCAAGCCTATTGATTATCCTTGACTCGAATCAGTTTAGACAACATTAAAATTGGGTCAAGGTACCATTCGATATGCATAAACTGTATAATGCAAAACAAGTCGTTGCTATATAATTTGTTAGCAAACTGAGAGTTAGCGTTTGCACATATTGTTAGAGGTATTGCTTTAGAACAACTTACGTGAATACTGTATGATTTCATGTAACTATAAACTAAGTAACTTGTTGTTGTCCATATCAACTTCAGGGAACTGAATAATATATATTGTAATTATTTAAAAATAACTTATATGAATACCATTTGTGATATCTTTCACACGTTTCGTTTCATCTAGGTTTTCTAGGCTAAAAAGCTATTTTGCTACTATATAAATTATATACAATTAAGTGCCCAGCTAGCTAAAAACCTTTATTTATGTCGAATAAACTAAAGATTTACCTTCATTTAAGAACTAAATCGGTTGTGTAAGTAGCTCTAAAAGATAATGACTCGGTTATTATTCAGACGAAACTCATTGTCACTAGACACGAATGCCACCCACGGGCTCCGCACTAATGTTTCCAAGATTGTATCAAATTTGTTGCTGGACACAGGAAAATGCGAGCGGAAAAAAGATAACGTCTGCCTGCTTCATGCACTTGAATATACAGTGAAACCTGATTAAGTGAGACCTGGATAAGTGAGAAACCTCCATGTCTAGTTCTCAATCTGAGGTCCCAACACTTTGGCACTGCATTACCTCTGTTAGTGAGACGAAGCAAACCTCTATATCTGGGATTCGTTCTTTCGATTTATCTTTCTTATTTACCTCTGTTACTAAGACAGCGACTGTATTTCATATGTACGTACATACCTCTGTTACTGGGATAATATCGAATTGTATGTTTGCTTACTTATTCTTATTCTACCCACAAATTCCGCACTTACACTATCATACAGATGTTTGTTCGAAAAACGTCGGATAAAAATATCCGTTTATGAAAGTGGAACAATGAAGTTTGTGCGGAATTTAATGTGCCAAAATTTACTCTTTGTAGAAAAATTCAGAATAAAAATTAAATTCAATCACAGTGTTCAGAAGGACAAGCAAAACTGAAATGTGTACGTTTATCAGAATATCCTGAACTTGAACAGTGTTTGCTTGCTTGGGTTAAGCAAGTTCGTAAGAAAAATGTTCCGATAAGTGCACCAATGATGATTAAAGCTGATTTGGAATATTTACGTAACAAAGTCTGAAATAACCGTTTTTCTAACCTCTGTTAATGGAACCCTCTGTTATTGAGACAGATATTTATTCATACCTGGATATCTGAGACACTGGGTAAGTGGAATATTTCTATAAGTGAAACAATATTGCTGGTCCTTGGCTGTCTCACTTAACCAGGTTTCACTGTATTTATTTAATCATGTGTAAACTTTTACTGTATGTAATCGACGTTATTTTTTTTTTAATCCAAATAATTTCTTCATGGATTTCGACGTACCTATACATGTTATTTATTTAATTTCTTCATCTTGCTTATTGAGCAAAAGTTTAAAAAGTTTGTACAATTATATTTTGACATAAAGAGAAGAGGTATTTTAACTTGAATAAATTATTGTAATTTATGAGGATATTATAAGATTAATCTACTTTACAGGACTAAAGTCCAGTGTTGCCAACTTTTATTGTGATTTATACCTACCTAAATCAGTAAATACAGTACCTCGCATTTATGAACATAAGATATATAAATAGTCACGAAATTGGCTTAACAGACTCTTATGTTTACTATTAACGTAGATTATCTATGTATTTCAATACCCTCCTAGGTTTGAGATAACGATAGATCTACCTGTAAATACGTGGAGTTGGCAACACTGCTGAAGTCTCAATTTAGTATTCGTGTTTCATCTCGGAGTTACAGGGCGCGGGACAGGTATATAATTTATTTTTCTCACGTACCTCTAAAGATATTCAGAACCACGTATCGCTTAGGAAATGATTACCTTATAATAACCATAATTGACGTGTGCGGTCTGAGGACCGACTGGGTATCGCAAGGGATGTTTAAAGTAACATCGTAGTCTACATTTTCATATTTCTGCCCAGCAATAGGTAACGTAGGAACGTTTATAAAAAGAAACACTTGAAAATTATAATACGCGTGCTGTAACAATAGATAGATTCTACGGAATAGTCTTTATCAGAATGTTGATGTAAATTCAGATTATATGCATGATATCGTTTCAGATTACCCATTTTTTCAAGTCGCAAAAAGATTGACAGTGATGCCGCCTGGTTTTTTGAGTGTTACGAGTACCGATTTGATGATAAAGTTACTAGAAATATATTCATAATCTCAAATAGATCTAGTTCTTAAGATCAGATGACTTTTATTTGTACTCTCGTTACTATGACCACTATGACCAGTCAAGATTTTTAATAGATGTGTCTAAAATGAATAGAACTAACACTGATCAATTAGCTCCTACTTGAATACGCTTGATTATTCCTCTACTCGTTACATTGCTCATTAGAAATTCGTAGGAGATTAATAGTGTGATTAAATGTTATACTTGTAAGTACATAACTTTGTTAAATGGTAAATTACGATTATCAAATATTGGTCCCTAGCACTAGGGGACTAGCACGCTTTCTTCTTGTTTGTAGTATAAACCCGAAAACTTTAGAAGTTATTTCTACAGCTCGAGAAACATTGCTTCAATTTGGAACAATGACCGAATTGGTTTACTTACTTACACAGCGGGGTTGATTGCATTTGTATTCCAAATGACATCGAGCTTTGTGAGTAAAAACTAGACTCGTAGAAGTCCAATGTGCTTTAGTTATACGAAAGTCCGAAACGTCTTTTCGAGTTAAGAGACCGTGGCTGAAACGATCGTTTATTCATCCGTACTTTGATGATCAATAAAATTAAGACTTGGCCTATATGTTCATGACCACTCGCGCATATACAATGTGTACATTATAAGGGTATTCGGTCATCATCTCAGGGGCGTCGCTGCGGCTATCGCAATTAAAGTAAAATGGCAGCCATAAATTTACTCGCGGTGACGTGATATCGTTCATTTGTGAATATTACAAAGAGTCAATGGTCAAATGTACTAGAGCCTTTCTTATTACGAATGAAAAAACGAAAGCGCCTGTAAAAATAAATGTGATTCGCGCAAATATTCGCGATTTTTCAAAGCGATAAACGCCAATAATGTTTTATAAATTGGATCCAAATTCCTTCGAGGGGAGGGCGTTCAATGGTTTGTCCTGAGGGATTATAATGTTTTATGTAGCAAATGCTCTTTTGTTCTTTCATGCGAGTCATGTCGAAATTATCTATCACTTACGCCTACATAGCTTTATGTAAACAATTTGCACATTTTTTTGTTTTGCATCGATGTTCTGCTTCGCTTATGTTTATTTATGTGGCTTTGGTTGTTTTTATTATGTTGCAGCCGACGTTAGGTGTGATTGGCGGAGCGGTGCGCAGGTGTGATGTTAGTGTGGTCGCGGGGCTGGTAGTGCGGTCCGCCGATGTCGTCGCCGGCGCGCGCGCCGCCCGCGGCCCCCGCCGGCGCGGCCTCGCTGCCGCCCGGCCCCGGGCCCTCGCGCCAGCGCTCCCTTAGGGACCGACTCAGGGAAGGAATCACCGGACCGTTCCATTGGCAGTAAGTCACTAATGTATTCATAGCCTCATACTTCTTCCACTAGGACTTTCCAGGTCGCCAACTACGCGAGTTGCAGCGCCACCAGCATTTTTTTATGCTTCGGTATTTTAAAGCTTACAACAGAAATGCATGGCTATCTACAACTGTTTCTTCCGCTTATTCACATTAATCTTGCAAAATCTTGGTGTGCGTGCCAATTGACGAACAAATCTGCTCGCCGCATCTTGCGAGTTGATGACATTTTTGCGTGAGCCCGTGCTCTTGCGGTCGTAAGCACCAGACTTATAAGTTGCGTCGTTTTCAAAATACATAGCTAATAATTTTGGCAAATTGGACCCATCGGATATAATATTGCCTACTACCAAACTTTATACGGAAACTTCACGCGAAGTAAACGTTTATAAAATTAATAACCGGAGGGTAGGTAGAAGGCAGAAACTTTTCAACTACTTTTTGAAACGAAAAAGTATATAAAATTTATATACTTTATTTTTCAAGAAATAAAGGCCTGAAATGAAATTATGGTTGCGTTTATACGAACCAAAATATAAACCGTCGTAAATATGTCTATTGCATTTACAATTTATCTTCGATAGTGCCATAGTCAAAGGTTTCTGTATAAAGTGCTGCGAATACGACGTACGTATCTTTCCAAACCTCAGCATAACAATGGTCTGGGATTCACTTCATACGTTTAGAATCAGACAAATCGAGGTTTAAGTGTAATACGCTCGAGTCCGGACATCCCGTACAAGCCTAATGTATTTCCTTTCGTTTGACGCGTGCAACATCGAGGATTCAAAGATCCCGCCCGTAAAGTTATATTGCTCCGAGAGGGCCCGGCATCAAAGTGTCAAATCGACTGAGGGACTGTGCGTCCGTAAATTCGACAAAGTGCTCGCTTTGACGTGAGGAGCTTTCACGAACATGAAAGCCGAAAAAAACTGGTGAATGTTAACACGAAAAACGACTAGGGCAGCTTATTGTGCCCCTTCGACAGCGCGCGGCGCGGACGGCGCGAGTCACTATCAATCAATCAGCGTTTTATTGAAATTCGGGATTAAATATAAGAGATAATTGTCTACAAAGAATTTTCTCCGTTTTATTGGCGATTGTAACCGAAATATTGCATAAGAAATGAGAAATTTCTAGGCGTCTGTATTAATTAATGTATTTTACATGGGTGACAATTATGAATTGTAAAATGCGATTTTCATTGATTTGTGATTTAACAGGTTTGCCCGTTAATAGGTACAAAATTAGAGAAGCGTGAAGCAATATATCTATCGGAAGGAAAATTTACTCCCAATGGAAATTTCAGGGAAAAATTATCTTGTCCCTTCATTAAGAACAAGCCTTTTGTTTATGGCTGCATAAAATATTTTTATAAAAGCGAGATTCAGAACCCTCTGATTAAAGAAAACGAATCAAGCTAAGTAAAAGAATAAAAGAAGACAGAATTGAGAATAAAATTGTATAAAACCACCATTTCAGCTGAGCCTCCTCTTCGGTGAAACGTTTTAAAATAACGTCGTAGGCGACGGGCGGCCGGATGTACGATACCTACTTCGTTTTATTAAGTTTCTTTTGAAGTGGAAAAATATTTTAAAATCAACTTGCGAACGACATTTTGTATTAGATTGAAGGCGAGGAACTCGAGTTGTACGGCCTTCGACTCAGTGCCTGCTACATAGAGTTTAATATCAATTGAGTATGTTATACATTTCACACTTTGTGGTATCTGGTTCAAATAGTAGACTGTTTATTATGACAAGTAAGTTTTAGTAAGTAATACATAACCAACTTCCAAAATATAAAAATTTTTGTTCAAATACCGTCTTTGAAAATTCTTGAACGTCAAAACCTTCTGACATTCTTCTTAACATACTCGCATTTGAAGGTTAGCTTCACAGCAAGACAAGATCATTAAAAAAAGGACAATGTATTTCACGTAATCTATCCAGATATGGCGGAATTATTATTGCTGTGAAGTTTGCTCATAATTCGCGTATTATTCTGCTAGAGAGCGTCTCCAAGCCACTGTGCCGGCCGAGGGCAATTCCATTATTCCCAATAGCTTAGAGCTTTATTGCGAGAATACCTTGTTTCCTATTCAAACAGAATTATGTAAAGGGGAAGTAATTTTGTTACTTGCCGCAAAAGGGGCTCCAGCACCTTCCGGCCGTCTTTTCTCTACTTAGTCGTTCATTTAATTTGAATTCATAATAATGAGTTGACTGTTGCACTGATTATATAAAATTCATTAAAGTTTTAGTTAAATATCTTGTATATAATTCGTTTGATTTAGAAGGTGTAAGAAATACAAGATTTCGCTTATAAAAATTAAAGTGATTTTGAACGATATATCACCAATCGTATCTAAACGCTTTTTTATTAAGTTAAACCAAAATATGTTACCAATGGGCAGAATGCCCTTGTTAATTTACTATGGAAAAGTGTGAATTCACAGAGGAAGTTTCATTTGATTCTCTTTCAACACAACAGTATTTATTGATTCACTTTGTTGTTCGTGTCTGAAAAAGGTTTCATTGGCGGCATTGCACTGGAATTCTTCATAAAACAAAGTATGGGTGTATTCTTTGTTCCCGTCCGTTCCTTGGTCGGACGTTTGATTACTACGGTTTCCTTTTATTGTGGGAGCGATCGTTTACAGTTGTAGCTACTAGCGTGCTCGCGCCGCTCAGAATCCAATTTGTTCCCATCTGGGATGTGCAATTTGTGTGAATGCATCTCTGGTAGCCTTTCATCTGATGCTAACTCGGTTGGTGAGTCATGTGTCACGGTTAATAAGGGCAATTACGAGGTCTGTTTGCGGGGCTAATTGCTAATTTGTACCTTTCATGCCTGTTATACGTTGTCCCTGACTTTTCAAAGCAAAGGGTTAAATTGAAATCGCTTATGATTGCAAATCTCGGGATTGTGCGCACGAGATTGTCGCAGTTCAATTTAATATTCTTTTTAAATATATGAATGAATCAGATAGGTATATAAACATACTATAATATGTGGGGCATTTCATAAACACATTATCGACCGCTGTCACATGCCAAATGTGGAGTGGAAGCCGCTTACCGAGCTCTGCGGCCAGGTGCGGTATGTCCAAGCAAATATTTGTGTTGCACAACACCCACCGTGTGTACCTCCCCGCTCCTTATCAGCGGCGCGCAGCCTCGCGAGATGCCTTTCAAACTAAACTAAATCTCCCTTGTTTACCGGGGACCCTTCATGCCGTGATTTAATTAAAAACCTGCCCCCGTCGCCCTCTACAAGCCTGTTTCGGTCGCCGTTATTAATGAGACACCTTTCTTAAGGTGCTCGCTGTTATCAATAAATCGCCCACTCATTTGTAATAGCTTTAGCGTGCCTTTAGTTGGAACTTGTAGTGTTTTTCTAGTAAAGACTACTTGTATGCCGACATAATAGTATCCACTCACTCCCTAGAATCTGTCGAATGAAGAAAAAAATATAACTTAGTCGTATAAACCTATAAAATTGATACTTCTGAAGAGCTTTCTTCATAATAAAGTGAAAATACCAGTGTTTTAAAATAAGTCGCTCGTCAAAGGCACGTCAAGAAAGTTGGCCTATCCGTGAACAAGCAACGGTTTGGATTTGAGAATTAATATTTACGAACTTTTCTTCTCATTCGGAGGTCTCAGACAGTCTGAATTAATACGAGTTCTCTTAATTATAATGGTACTACATTTCATAAAGCCGGTTTTCATTTGTTGTGTTTGCTTTTGGAATAAATTTGAGTTCTTTTGTCTGGTATCAGTACTGTAATTTAATAATTGTGAAATTATAAATGTCCCTGACTTGTCTTTTATGATTTAACGTGCCAGTAAAATAAAATGATAAAAAAACCTATATTTAAGGATTCGGAAGAAAACACATTGGGTTTTATTGACGTCCGTACAATAATAAATTCCGTCCGAAGATACAAAGTAAACCTCACAAAGCAAAGACTGTTTCGGCCCTCGTATTAAATACGAAACTGGGGTGTTGAAGACCGATATTGACAGAAAGCATGATCGAAACGGATTGCGGGCAGGGTAGGTGTTTGGCCGACCCAGTTTCCACCGGCTAATTCATTCGCCACTGTCTCGCGTATTTATGCTATAGTACAGCAATGATAAGTACGATTACATATAGAAAGAAAATTTATATTTCCCTGTTCATTTTATATTTTCAAATGTCAACGTTTGGACGGTTTTTCTAGTTCTTACTTTACTTACTCAAATCATTATCCCTTATTGTTGTAGATCTTTCACTCCAGGCAGGGGTTTGGCCCAGGAAGCATGTACCGTCAGATATATGCCAGAATTTTTCAGGTGGAAATGAAACCACTACCTACAACCGAGAGTTGAATTAATAATAATCCCGAGTAGTATAAAATAATTCTGAATTTCTATCTTTTTTGTACTACACAGTTGGTCCCATAGACTACTTTCCTACATTTAAATTACATTCAACTCAGTTTGTTGCACCTTTGCGGTCTCCGTGTGGCTCCGTGGCACATGGCGGCCGTCCTTGGCCGATATAAAATGTTTAGGCGAGAGCGAATGAAAAGAACGGGCCGAAGGGAGGATTACCCTGCATTGTTCCCTTTGTTACTTGTGTCTGAAGACAGTATTTCCTACGTCGTTGCTTAATGTGTCCACATTTATAGAGACATCATTTCAACTTTGTGGTATAACGGGAAACTAGACGGCTTTGTTGTTTGAAAATTATATCGTAAATAGGTGAAATCTCTTATCAGTTCTTAGATTTCAAAGTGAAAATGACACTTCCTGAGAATAGCCAATTTTGATACACTATGACATACTCTTGAACAGTTAAGATACTGGAAACACTTATCATTTTCAAGAAGCTAGCTACACTTTCAAGATAATGGCTACTGTGTACTACGATTACTGAATTCAGTAATAACGTGTGTAGAATTCTTCCGATGTTGGTAATGGAATAATATTCTGCTTTATTTTGTGAGGTATACAGTTAACACCAGAGTACATGTGTGGTGCACTAGTCTATGGATGTCAAAGTTTTCATGATATAAGCCATTATTAAAAAGGGGCGTGTTTTCTAGTATTTATGAACATTACAACAGAAAGAAAACGTGGTGACCTCAGGTATTTAATTGACTTTAAAAGATTTAGTTATCAACTACGGAGGGCTAACTGGATTAAATCAGGTTTGAAGACAATTTTTCCTCAAAGCTGTATAGGTCTGTACATAGGTGCAGGCACTTAAATTAGAAAGACATAATTGGGCAAGTAAAAGAGAAAACCGACTGCAAAAAAAAGTTATAATCTTGTTAAAAAAACCTTAATAATAAATCTTTATATTATTTGGCCCGACATCAGTGTTGGCGGTGATTTACAAAGTTTATTTTAATCCAAGATTTGATAGATAGTGAGTCATCCGTGATCTTGATATGTAAAGGCACATGAGCTAAAATATTAAAAGAAATAAACGATGATGTGATATGATGTTTACAGATTTACGTCAAAACATCAACGTTGTTTGGCTAGAAAGAAAATTGGGCAAAATATTATGCAAAATATTTTTATGACTCAAACACGAATACTGGTTTGGTGTTATAGCGAGGATGCCTTTTATACTACTTATATGCAAATGGTTAAAGGGGTACCTAAAGAAATCTACGGCAGATTTTTATCTAAATAAGTATATTGAACTGTGAGTGATAATGGTAAATACTTATCTACTCTACAATTTAGTACATTTTTACAAGTTACGTTAACGACGTGCATCTGAAAAAAAAACTTAAACGACTCTAATGGTAACCAACATAAATTAAGGTTACCTGGTGTCTGTTAGACCTAATTGAATCAAGCCAAGACTGATGCACAAGTGGCAAGTGCACACGCTAGCTTCATGAAGGATATCCTGCGTCGATAGGCAGGTACTGTGGAGACATACTACTTCTATATATTTCTATCAATCAGGAAGCACTTTATTTGTATACTTGTATGTCAGTCATTAAGAAACCTGTTGATGCAATTTCGCACAGCAATAGAACAAGAGATGTCATGTGATTGCGTATTTCGTAGTCATCGCAATTTAGCAATATCGAGTTTCTAAAGATTATGATTGGATAGAGTTCCATACTGCATACGCAGATAAACTTGTATGTGGGCACGTTTCCATCCAACGATGACCACTTAGATTTAAATGATTTGTTGGTGTTTTATATATGAATAATTTCATTAACTGTTCAATGCATAATCTCGTAGACTAAGTTAATTGCAAATGTACCGTCATTTTATTCAATTTAACAATTGACGGTTGCAAATGGCCATAGCTCTTGAGCTATTGTCTTGACTTGAATAGTCATAAAAACATCAGTATTCTCATTGGTTTGCATTCGACTTATAATTCCAAACATATTTTGTTCCGCGACCTATACAAAGTGAATGATGTGATCACATTTGTCATATAATGATGCCTAACAGGACTTAATAAGTTAGGAAATTGATTTTTGAAAACTTAAAATGTTAACATAATTACTACGATTGATTGGTTTTCTGAGAAAATATTAATGTGACGATTTAACTTTTAACAAATACATACCTACGCGTAAATTTTATCGCAAGTTTGATGATGATGTTATTAGTACCCGAGTGGTAATATGTCTCTTTAATGCGATATTTTCTGCACATAAATGAACCTTTGTTTTTCTGAGGTATTGTTTATTACACGTACAAGTTTGTAGTTAATATTTTTTCAGAGAATATATCCACGTTGTTTTACAAACAATGCTACAACAACGTGTGTTTTTTATAATAATCGCAAATATAATTGAAACCCAAATGTTTAGGTATTTTTTCTGTGAGTAGGTAGATAAGTAATAACAACTCACGTGAACATAATGTTTGTTAAATAATAATCGTTTTCAGTTGCCAGGTGACTATCCCTGTTCAACTAACAAACAGCAACATCGAATTTGTTTCTATAATTGGTAGGACTAGGTACGTAATGAAATTACATAATTGAAGACTTGCCTCCCTTTCGCCTGATGGTAAAACCCAATATGTCTACTGCTCGATATGCGCGGTTTAAATTAGTTTGCATTTGCATCGACCTTAGTCACGAGCTGACTCAGCCGTCAGCGTTTATTTGTTGAGAAAAACTGGTCAGGCATATGTTAAAGCAAACCATGGATGGCGACTTCGTTGAGACAATAAGAAAGGCTGTACAAGAGGGTGTTGTATAGGATAAGGCGGTATTGAATCCCGATATCGTGCCGATAGCTGCGCACGAGGCCGCGCGTATTGTCCGTATGTCACGCGCTCACACACAGACGCACGGAACGCAACACTTTGTCGACCAGTTAGAGCATCCAAATCGATTTCACACTATCGCCTCGGCCGCAGGTGTAATATCTATTTTCCCTTTTCAACGTTCACATGTAAATGCGGCTAGATTATTCGATCTTATATAATCGGTTCGTTTTAGCGATGTTTGTGCCGATGGATCTTTTGTATTCGGAATTGGTAGATATCTATCTAGGTATTGATAGGCCACTAATCTTGGGTTCTTTCCTTACCCAGAACAATTTTTGTTTACATTATAATTTATAAGTATTAATTTATATTGCGGTCCGACGTCAAAAATGCTTGTTGTGAAGGAGAGACCATAACAAGTAGGTCATAATTATTATCGTACTTGTTACTCATTTGTTTATGAAAACAAATAGTTTTTATGCTGCCATGTCAATGCAAAATAATGTTTGATTGGTATCGTCAAGTAGATAATTTTGTTTATTTGATTCAGTTCTGAAAATTCAGCACCACCTGTTTTTCATATCTATCAGAGATTTTTATCCTTAACTTGATTAAGTAACGTTAAAGTAAGATAAATCTTTCTTTCGTATAGCAGCCGCGACCTTGGGTGGAAAGCTGCTAACAAATATTATTTAAAATTTGTTGGTACATACGACGCGTCCGTAGGCGTATTCTGTTTGCCCCATCACTCCCACTTATTTGGGCAGCGATTCGGCTCGGATAAGATAAGATATTATACGGCTGTCCGTTATCTTCCCAGTGCGCCCCCTGACAGCTGGTGACAGCCCTTAATTTTTCCGCAAATATTTTTCTCGGAGAGATTTTTCAGTTACCTTGTACATTTCATTCCGATCAGGATTACGACATGCATGAATGAGTGGCACTTTTATTTTATTCAAACTCAAAATATTTAAGTCTTTTCATATTTTTTTGTAAATATATGGGTTAACTTCCACGATTTAAAAAAATGTGTTTTATAAAGAAAAAATATGCAACACAAGACACATGTATACTATTCATCTATCCTATGTCTCCAATCGCAAGAGAAAGGCTCTACCAAATACGGACGTATTTATATTACGTAGAATTTCGAGTAGGTATATTACGTAGAATTACGATGTTCCCGAAACGTTGATATCTTTTATATTTTATATCTATTACCAATCAGTACGTGCAAGCCTAGTTTGATCCGGTAAATATTTTGTGTGCAATGTCAACAACATCTATTGTTTATTCTATACAAACAAATCAATAATACATTTCTCAAAACCCTAACGCTTGATATAAATGCTTATCTTTTCCTTCCGATAGAGGGTGTAATGAAGGTTATTTAAACAAACTTGATACTGCCGCTCGCACTATCTACTAAATGGTTATACGTAATTACTTATTAGTAATAGCAAATCCTATTCCTATCTCTTGTTTTCTATATGGAAATAGAGCTGAAAGTTTGCGACTGTATCAAATGTTTAGCTTCCGTTCTGAATACGTTTTTGTTGCAGGCCAATATATGAGGTGGCTGTATGAGGCCGCGACCGCATTAGGCTCGCAGTGACTGTCCATTCTGGTGACTTTTAGCAGCGTATTGGCCGCAAACTCAATATCTAGATAAGGAAAAATAGTATCGACTCCGAACATTGTTCGCTGCGAATCAGCGGCAAACTAAATTAATAGGACAAATCCTATCGAATTACTGCGCAAAGTACGCGTTATATTGACATTTCATTGTAAACAAGGAAAAAGAGCTTAAAATCTTCGTCTTGATATCTCTTAAATAGTATCCTTGATATAATGTATTTTAAGCATTACATTCCCCATATTTAGCGGCATTGAAAGTAATACACTCCAGATTAAAATACCTGGCATCTTCATCAAATTATCCCAAGATAGAACCAGCAGTAGAATGCGCAGTAGCCCGAACCGGGCGAGGTAATTGATACTTGATTCGTCCCGAGAGAAGTGCGATTAATTGAATGATTGGCGGCGGCGCCAGCTGGCCACCGGCGGACACCTCTCGAGATGACGCTGCGCAGGCGGTGCATCGGTGCACCGTGCATAGGAACTCGTTAGCCACTTGCGCGCGACCCGGCGCGTGCGCCGCGGCCGGGATACGTTTACGGTTACGTCACCGCTGAAATTAGACGTAAACGCATTGAGCGAGGAAAATGTGAATTAAATTATCGTTATCGTGAGCTCAGCGAGCCCGATCCACGGCTACTTTGGGGTTAGAAGAGTCTGGTGGCTCGCAAGTTAGGTGATGATAACAAGGTTTTTCAAAAAACCTGCGGTTATTTTAAGCAACACCTGCTCCTTCGCAAGTTTGGTAATGATGACAAGCCACCGGTGTAGTCAGTTAGAAAAAATGGCGGCTACTGATTACTGATTGTCTCTATTGACTTCGTCCTCCTAGCTTGATGTCTCAGAAATCTATTTTCCAGTTAAAAATTGGGTCCTATCTAGTTAGGGCACTATCCGCTGTATAAGGAACTAGTGACCCGCGCTCGCTACGCTTCGGGTGAATTTTACATAAAAACCTCCCTCTTGAATCCCTCTATATATAAAAAAACGTATCAGAATCCGTTGCGTAGTTTTAAAAATTTAAAGCATACTTAAGGATATTAAGACGGAGAAAGCGACTTTGTTTTTTACTATGTAGTAATACGAGTATGTAGAGATCTCACCGATGACCAATGAACGCCTTCTACAGTGTTGATCAATATCGCGAGGCAATTTTGTGTTGTATATTACTGTTTTGTCCGCTCCGTCACTAGTCAAAAAGCGAATGATGTCCTCCAAGTGGCACGATCCATCTCCGCTTTAGTTTTCTTCAGGCTTTGTTGCTTTCATCGGTCGCCTCCTTTGGCGTCAGGTTAGTCGAGAAGAAGGACTTATCTCAAATCCCTTTGCTGCTCCTATAACTTTGGAAGAAAATACTTCTATACCTAGCACTGGATAAGGATTAGTTAGTTCAAGACTTGAAGATAATATTAATTTGAGGTAGATTTTTTACATTGACATTGACTGTGATTATCTTAAGTCAACTGTTCGTTAATATTTGAATATCTGTATCGTTTTCATATTTCTTTTCAATTTAGGGTATAATTGTTATACTATCTTATTTCGGTACCAATTGAATTTTTATCTTAGATAAGTTTTAATAATTACGTTGTGTTACTGATAACTTATAGATAAAAAATCACTAGTCGATTACAATGCATCGTCCGCGTAAATGTTTAATTTTGAGATAGATTGTGTAAAAATAATAATTTTCCAATACTTTCGAAGTCAAAAAGGTGTGCAGTGTGTGTTGAAAGTGAATATTTAAAAAAAGGCGGTGACCGTAATTATAAATGAAGTTTTTGGATTGGTTAGGGTACGTATAAAGATTCCTTTATGATTATCTTCCACAAATATAGACTATGATGTCAAAGCGATTCTTTTCAACTCACTGCGTTGTAATTGTAATACAATACTATGAAATTGTACACAGTCAGTGAAAACATTATTCTTGTAATGGAAACCAAAGTCTGATTTATTTAAGCGATTACCTGAATGGTTTAACAAATGCTCTGTCTCATTTAAAGGATGTATTATACATGTATTCGCCTGTCGTTCGGATTTCGAGTAATAAATCATCGTTTTAACATTTAAACTGAACTTTTAACGGTTCCTTGTCAAAAAAATGCAGCGTTGAATTACCAATTAAAGAGTTTGTTTCAGAAAATATTGGATAACTTTTACAAGCTCTCTTCCCGGTCCGGCAACATTTTCAATTATCTCTGACTGTTAATCGAGTTTCAGAACGCTGAATATTCTCGATTAAATAAAAAAGGGAAAGTTGGCGAGCGGTTTAGATATTTCCGTCAATTTAAAGGACACGCCGCATACCTATTTGCAGATCGTAAAACGGTGGAATATGCGCGAATCATCATAAACTTCCGCTGACATAAAAAATGCTCGCCGACGAAGACGACGACATTTGGAGCACTGAAATCGAGTGAGTACTCACTCCAAAGCGAAGTTTATCCTTTATGACATCGTTGACCCAGGTTTTACCATTCTAGGCAAAGAACTTCGGGTTCGAATCCCGGGTGTCGCATACTTCGTTTCTCATAATATGTCAGCCCTATTGGTTACAAAACATGTTTTTTTAGTTTTTCTGATAACTAGAGTTAGATTACTTAAAACTTTCAGTTCGAATGCTCATTCTTGTTTTTATTCCTGAAAAGAGCCACTCGCAAGCACTCATCTCTTAATATAGATATAGCATTTTCATTGTCACAAATGTGTCTTCTACTGTGTGATTTTTCATCACATTGTCATCCGCGTCTGACGTCTTTGGAGTATTTTCACAATGATAAATTAGTAGGCCACGTTTATTCTTTCGTTGAGTGAAGCTACAATCAATCAAGGTAACTAACTAACCATCGTGCTCGGTGACAAATGTGCAAGTTTCAGTTACCTACACTTATTTTTATTCACGTTCAATAATTGTTTTCATACTAAAACAGCACACGTCTTATAAAAAAACAATATAGGTATGTATATATCTGTCATATGAGACTGATAGCGGCTCCTTATAAAAATGCTAACAATGTACTCGGAAGCCTTATTTGCTACCTTACAGCTTACAGTGTTATTAAGTAAACCTGTCAAGATAACGCGGAGTGTTTGCGCAGAACGCGCTTCCATTGTTCACGGACAACAGATCTCATACTTATTTTAGTTTCATCACGGAAAATAATCAACATTAGTTCACCGGCATCGGGTGTTACTGTTAAGCTTGACACATTCTCGATGTGAAAATTCAGTGCAGACGATACATCATCACACGTTGCCCGTCCGCTGGTCCCCTGACGCAGGCCTTATCAGTTCCAGCGAACTCAGCCGCGTTCATCACTCACGTGTCACATAATGTTTGCAGCGATTGTTTTCCATGATCTAGATAGATACCCCTGTCTCGTTCACCCCGCGTGCGTTCTGTTCTAGATATTTCGTGGTTAGGTGCGAGCGAGTGGCTAGTAGTTCCGTACGGTTATGAATGCAAGTTCCTTCACGTTTCAGCTACGTAGCTCTGTCGCCGCCGCCCACGCCCACTCCCCAGTTGTCACCGGCCTGGCTGCGGCGCTTCTCTTTTGTACTGTACGTTGCTTCGCACTCATAAATTTCATGAATTTTCATATCATCAAGCTTTCCTGCAAATAAGTGACTGACAAATATTCCCGGTATGAATGAAATATAAAAGTCACAAAGCCTTCATAAATCTCGCTCGGCGACGTAAGTGAATTCACAGCAGCGTTTTGTATTTGCATTACTTAATATTGGGTTGAGTGTAGTTTCATAGGTGTGTTCACTTCATGGTGCTACGTCATAACTTTATTGTGGCTGAGACAGTTTGACATTGATGGATTGTTTATCGACGCACTAGTAATCCGCGATGATCGAAATTCCATGAAAAAATATCGTCTAAGATCCGCTAAACTACAATCTAATTACCTTCTACCTTCAGTGTTACGATTTCGTAAAAAGTTGCAAGTTTTTTGTATCAATTGCTACTGCTAGATGGTTTGGTTCTGATTTTGTGCTTTTAAAACCTTATTAGACTAAACTCTCAAGATTGATCGAACATACACGTAGCCAGCTACCAATGCAATAATGTAAATAGTGTAAAGTAGTTGAGAAAGTCGTTACACGTTCGTTCTGATAATACATATGTCTTCCGTCTTTAAACGTTGTACGTTACGATGTAAACATTTGTGTTTACGGTAAACACGGCGCAGGTTGCAGACGCGAACGCAGATGGATCTCATTATGTTTAGTAAACATCGTTGTCCTTCCTACTGGCTATTGATACCGTATACTAAGAAATTGTACGCAATCACTTATGGCCCCTTTAAAGTTCATCAGAAGTAGGTAAACTTGATAGAACGTAATGATATCAAAAGGTTTTTATTTATCTCAGAGAAATACGTAGTACTTGTTACAGTTCCTTACATTCACTGTGCAATCAGCTGATTAAATACCTGCGTTCAAGATGCGATGATGAATTAAATTGTGTGAAACTAAAACTTATAAAATATTCATTAAGGTACTTCAATATTTATAAAAAGTAAATTTCTTCATATCACAAATAATTATTACTATCTTATCTTGATAAATAGCAACCTCGAATGTCATTACATTCTTACATAATACGGGTACAATGGGCATGTATTAATTTATTTGTAAATGATTTGTGAACAAATCTTTCCCACAATGCTGTGTAATGTAAATATGAATCTTTGTGTTATGGCGTTCTAAAACGCAAAAATAATACAAGGAATTTCATTTTGACGTGTACCGGTAAACTTCCACAACTTTCGTAAATGAGTTACAACAAAAAATTAAATAATTCTGTAAAAATGCTGACATTTATAGATCACATCCAATAAAAATATATGGTATTTACCGTTAATGTAACGCTTGGTCGAAATCGAAGTATGGATAAAAAGGACGCATGATGAAGTTAATGGATTGTTGTTTAAAATTTTATTAAAGTTCCATTGATCATAATTTTGAGTATGTGCTTATCATGCCTTATAAATTGGAGGGCTGGCGCGGCGACGTATTCATCGCGATGGGTGATTAACCTTTTTGGGGCTTAGCCAAAAAGCCTCGCAAGTTTTGATGAGGCGCGCCACGGGCACGACAATTCAGAGATGTAATTAGTGAACTTACAAAATGTTATCCCTGTGTAATACTCGTACCTCGAAGGATATTTTAATGGTCCAAGATCCCAGAGCTGCCAGACATCACTTCATTTTCTAATGGACAAAATATATACGATTGAGTAGTGGTGGGTGTACTATCATCATATGACTAGTTGCTACCTGACCAGACGGCCATTTTTCAGATATCAACCAATCAAGGTACATAGAAACACTGCTCAACTTAAACTGATGGCTGATTTTAACATATATTTCACACAATATCATTAAAAATCAGGATTCATTACTTCCCAGACACATGCGGTCGGCGGTTTTACCACAGACGCTTTAAAGCTATGAAAAAAATTTTACTTTTACTTATTTTCTGATGCTTGATTTTTATATATGTTATTCAAACAACTAAAAAGTGCTCATCTGACCGCAATAATTATAGAATTGTACCTTACTAACTATTTTATTAGAAAAACCTAACTAAATTCAATTTAAAAAAAAAATCTAAAACAGTTGGGTCTGGTGAATGTTTGGCCCCTTGGATCGGTCTGTCCGTTTGCAAAACGTTTTAAAATAGTTGTTTGAATAACATATATAAAAATCAAGCATCACAAAATAAGTAAAATTAAGTAAAAGTAAAATTTTTTTCATAGCTTTAAAGCGTCTGTAAGGTAAAACCGCCGACCGCATGTGTCTGGGAGTAATGAAACCTGATTTTTAATGATATTGTGTGAAATATATGTTAAAATCAGCCATCAGAATTTAAGTGAGGTGAGCAGTGTTTCTATGTACCTTGATTGGTTGATATCTGAAAAATGGCCGTCTGGTCAAGGTAGCAACTAGTCAAAAGATGATAGTACACCCCACCACTACTCAATCGTATATATTTTGTCCATTAGAAAATAAGTGATGTCTGGCGGCTCTGGGATCTTCCTCTATAAGAACAATGACTCAATAGCATGGAGTCCGTGCGATGTCGTTAACCGCTTAATACTCCCAACTAATTGCCTACTCATTATAAAGTTATCGGCACCTATCGGTTTTCGGTTTCTGCTATCGCAGAGAAAGTAACTTACGCTTTCCGTAAACGAGAATTAAAAACTGTTGGGGGTTAATTTTATTTTTATTTAAATCAAATTATACAAGTCGCGAAAATCTACAAGGAGAACGTTTCCATTCTATGTATTAATCACGAAAGGTATTTTACAGCCAAAAATCCATGAATGAAAATATGAAATTATTCAGTTGTTTACATCGATTTATGCGCTGTCCTGTGTAACTTGATTTAAAGATTACAGTAATTATGAAAATATTTTAATGCAAGCCTTATGAGGTAGACCCTTGGCTGAACGTGTTTTATTGGGCTTAAACATAATGTAGTAGATTGCTTTAGCGTAGTAAAACTGCCGGATGAATAATTATCGTGCAATTTATTTTTTGTTAACTTGCTAAATGGCGCCGAAATTTTACGTAAGTGTTGTTGACGACAAAAAGCAATTTACCTTATTGTATGTTGTATGTTGCATAACTAGTCTTTCGTGTAATTCCTAACTTTCTACAAAATTATTTGATAATTAAGTCCTTAAAGATAAGTCGCAGTTGCACTGTAACTAAATTCCTTCTTAAAAATACCGATGCAAATGCAAACTAAACCAAAAATGTAATATCTATTTGATATGATCTTGCCGCTCAGGATCAGGATAGTCAAAGTGCAATAGAAAAATGTAGTTAATAATATAAAGCGAATATTGTAGTTGAATGAAAGTTTAATAGCAGTCTCCTCGGAAGTGTGGAATTTCTCGTGAACTCCGCCATCTGTGTGGAAGTATAGCATTAAGTCAGCTTTATACTGTACTAGGTTTTATTACGTGCTTCTGGTTATCTTTCGCTGCACACCTAATAAGTTTTCTACTGCGATGTAATATCCTGAGTATTGCTCTTTCTACTTTAATAAGAGTTTATTAACAGTTCTTGCTAGTAGGATGCGCGGCTGCGGCCTCCTTGGAGAAATAACCCATAGTGCATATTATGTGCAAGGTTTAAACAGTGCTATTAAGGGATGAGAGCCATCCGCTCCCCCGCTAGTCCGGTGATGATTACAAGGTCACTCTAAGCCATCATCGTAGTCAGTAAAGAAAAAAAAAACAGTATACTTTGAAATACAGAGATTCCCTGCTCATGAAGTATCATGAAGACGGAACCTCTGTGTCTGTCTAGCAGTAGCTAGAGTGAAGTATTAGCTATCAATACTAATACCGGGCAAAGTAGCGTATGATCCAATTAACTACTACGGAAAGCTTATGGCCGCAGACGTGACTGCGGCATCAGTCAGTATCGGATGTCCAAGTCTCTCACCCCGCCCCTGATACACGCGGGCTTCCCTACTTATAGCTGAGCAGTATGCGGTGAATTTACTTTATATAACATTTTAGGTCATCTGTCCTTCATACGCATTTATAGTAATATGTGTACCGAAGCTCTTGACATGATTTGGAAAAATATAAACTGCCTATTTTGGATACATATTTTACTTGCTTGTTTACTAAGATTATCGTCTAAATGGGTATCTTTAACCAATCTCTATACTTTGATAAAAATAACTAGTATTTTGGAAAATGTTATTAAATGTCAATATGTAGTAAATTTTGGTAGTAAGATGCTGGTGATTTGTAGGTAATGGGAGCAATGCGTCACTGTTGTGATTGCGACTAGCCGGCCACGCGTCACCGCCTGGCCCATGACGACCTCATTAGTCCGCCGAGGCTTTGTTACATTTCGAGTACCGTTGCTAACACTTTCTTCATTACATCGGTCGATAGTACCGTTATTTATACAGATTCGCGATGTACACAATACAACTCAATTTACGATACAAGATTCCCCTGATTCCCTTCTGAGAATTCTCGGTGTCGATGACTGATAATAATTTGGCTTTTGAGAGCACTTTGATCTGAAAACTGCTTATGTACAACACTTAGTAATTTGCATTTTTATTTTTCCTTATGTGTTGAGTGTTAGAAATTCTATAAACAATTTAACAATTACCATTATTATGATTTCAAACTATAAATCAGCATGGTATAAAGTATACAGAACCAACATGAAGATATATGCAAAAGTCTAGTGTTCTCGATCTCCTCAATGTAAATCCATTGACTCATAAATCTTATGGATGACTGTATACAGTATTCAAGATGCTTGATTAAGGTACTTCGAATTTTTAAATTCACATTGTGCATCTCGTATTATGCATAAGCCCGTGGAAGCCACTTGCATCACGGTAATATGTCAAGACCGAGCTAAAGGGCAGTGGTTGTGCAATGGCTCGCAACAGGCAAATCGCTCAATGACCTGATAAGGTTGCAAAAAGTGACAGATTGAAATAAAACCTTAGGATTTAGCTGTACCATACATATGATTTTCCTTGTATAGGTTGATGCGCGCGTACGCCAATTACACAGTCTTTTCTCAAAAAAGTGAACGTGACATGTTCGCTCCACTTTTACATACAACCGTGTCACATCGAACTCTGCGATAAAATATGTATTCTCTTTTGTAATAGTTTTGTATCAAATATCTATCTTACTTTATTTTTATTGTCTATGATAAAAGTGTGATCTAGAAATCTACTATTGCAAACAACGTCGAATAAGTAATAAAGGGAAATATCGATTCACAAACAGACTGTTCTACTTTCGTTATGTAATTAGGATGATCGATACCGTGTAGGGTCGTACACTACGACGTTGCACCACGGATATAGAAGCTTAATATAATGTGGTAACAGCACCTCTGGAATGAATCATGTGACAATAAAAACAATTTATTACATCGTGAAAAATCTTGTATGCATCATTATCAGTAAAAATTTAAATGTTATAAAGTGGGGAAAATCCACCGAATAAAACTAGCAATTACTGAATTGGCCTATCCGCCTCATCGATTGTTATGTCTTCTTGTATGATTGTGTCTACAATCTGGTCTTTATTTTGTCTCCGCGTTCGCGTAATATCCTTCAAATGTTTTGTCCACGACAAGTGAAGTTAGATCGGTATGTTTAAACTAAAAATTACTAACCGACCCTGTGTTGAGGTCTGCACATTACGCACGTTTCGCGTCACAAGACCTTCTGTTGTTCGGTCATAAACTTTAAACTGCATCAGTAGTTCCTGCTCACGCAACAAAGAGTTCAGCTTGCGCAATTTTATATAATGACGTATTTAGTTTCTAGACGAGGACTCCAAATGCCAATGCCGTCGGGAAGCGAGCGAAATTTTAAAGTATAATTCATTCAGGATTTGTAAGAGGGTTTTACAGTACACTGATTTATTGGCCATAATGGTTTGGCTCCTCAGTAGTTGGTCTTTCTTATCTTTAAAGTTTAAAGTGTAGAGATTTTTATTTATTTTTCCTATTTCAGTTGCCTAAACGGTGATAAAAATTGAATCGCATTACCTAGCAAATAATGAAGTCGGTTAAAAAAGAGAGTTCATACTTACCATTGAATGACGGTCTGTTATGTAAATTTTAAAGTAGATACAATTTTCCGTCCGTCATATAAGACAAAGATCTTCATGTTCATTTGTAGATAAAATCTTTAAATACAATACAGTGTTTTTTAAAACCTTTTTATTTATCAATCGGTTAAAATAACCTAAATCGAAGCTTTATTCATGACGAAACAAAATGATTAATTTGTGAAACACAAGGTTATTGATAAGTGTATGTTTAATAAAAAACATATGAATGTGAACAGGAAAAGAAATGCGATAACTATGATTTCATAATTTATCATTGGTACATTTCTCGAAACAAACACAACTTACGGCGAGATAATGAAAAATGGGACGGTGATGAGGGTATTACAAAATGTAGGTCTCGTGTATGATAACCGCGCGGAGAAGAGGGTGGGTTTCAGCGTCGGCGATAGGCGGCGCGGCCCGCGGCGGCAGTAGCAGTCCCAGCGGCGCGCGCCTCGCACGCAGACGGCGCACGCGCACAACTCGACAGTGAAAGTCGCGCGCGCAGGTTTCGCTACGATTTCGTGCGTCGACATCTTCGTCTAGTTATTCTGTTGTACGTTGCGCCAGTGCAGCGGGGAAAGGAGGTCGGTGCTTGGCCATAGCCCGTAAGAATACCGTGATTTGTGTGAAATGTTTATTGTCAGTTTTGACATCTGTGTGGTATTACCGAAAATCTATTTTTTTTGTATTAATTCTTAACGAAACATCTCTCAGTGATATGATAAGAAAAACAAACGATTTTATTTAAACAAAATCGTAAAATAACACCTTTGAAGTTGAAGGCCACGAATTATGTATTTTGATTTTCTTTGAATGTGTTTTTAGATATACCGACATGTTTAGTTATTTCTTCATGAGTGCTAATAACGCTATACATATGCCAGTTTTACAACTCGTTAATTGATAATATCAGGATCCTAGCGTTACACAAAAAGCGCAATTAGCTTTATGCTGCTACGAACGACTACGAAATCGTAGATAGTGTTGTACGTATGCAGTTGTATGAATGGAATATTGCAAACGGAGAATAATGGGCGGTATGTCAAAAGTTAAACGTTTCAAGAAATGGCAAGTTGAATAAGTTACAAGTCGGCTACGGTGGTCGGTCAGTTGCGCTCAACTGACAACAGTGAAGTGAAATCGAGCGTGCGGCCGTGACCCCACATGCCATTTCTCTAATGCTGAGACACCGCTTATTTCTGGCTTAGCCCTTTTTTACACGTTAAGTAGGTACAACATTATTTGACAGTGCAAGGTCAGTCCGCACAATAAAAGTAGCGAGTTAAATGTGGTAGGCGCTTTTGTTTACTATTATTTGTGCGGAAGTTGTATAACCGTGAGATTGAAACGAAAGATTCGTTTCTAATACGGTTAATTTATGAATAAACCCGGAAATCAATCTTTTATTATAAATGAGTTAAAGGATTGATGTCCTTGCAATTGTTTCTATTTTCTTAATAAAGTTTTTATTTGTTATTGAATTCGTATTCATTTCCAAGTAACGCTTTCTAGTTTAAAAAAAATATATGTTGTGTTTTTAATTTAATTTTAATCGTGAACTAAACAACGTAATATTCTCACGTGTCAACAAATGAGCTGTACTCATTTTAATTCATTAACAGATACATACGTAATGAATATGCAATTAACTTAGTATGGGAGCAAAACGGCTTAAAATATGGAGAACGGTAGATAATGTGTTAAATAACTGTTTTAACTCCAAATTCTCTTTTGTTGACTTGAATTAGTCATCAGGCAACATCCAAAAATATACAAGGAAATTGTAATATAAATGTTTTGGATTTTAACATTTGCAGTGAAAAATTCGTAGAAATTTAACCACATCTTCTCCTATATACCTAAAGTTGTAACCGGTTGTAACCAGTTCAAAGTGTATCACCTGCACAATTAGAGACATGCTAATGAATCAGTACCTACATTTGTGAATGGAATCAGAAACCGCATTCCTGTTTGTTTTGCCGACCGCAACAGCGGGGGCTCAAGTTGTGCAAGTCCCAATGCACTTTGAAATCAGACGCGGCCTACATTTTTCTAGCAATGGTAACTTGAGCGCTGGACTAGCGTCGCAACGATACGTGCACTCAATAGGGTTGACTGCCTTTGTAATAACCGATCCCAAGAGACAATAACCAACCTCATTAGTAACTGTTGCTAATATAAAAGATCCACAATCAGATGGCTGAAAATTTAAGAGGTAACACGCCTTATTCGTGACAGGTATGTAAAATGTTGCCCTTCGAAAAGTATTTTCACATGTGGAAAATATCTTTTAGCAACGCGTGACACCCGAGCAAAACAATAACAAAAAAGCGATATAAATAAATTTACGATAGTGGAAAATTTGGGAATATATTAACGGTAATTGATTGGTACCGCATCAAAATAAAGATACTTTAACGCAGTACATACTGAACACCAATGCAAATTTGTATTCTAAAAATATTTGAAAACTGAGTATGTCCGGGATATTTATTATGTTGTTTTGTTTTAATGAGCTGCAGATATGAAACAATATGGTAAGTATTAATCCAGTCCGCAGGTATTTTTGCTCTGCAAAAGGTGGAGTAGAAAATATTTTGGCGTTATATTGCTTACGTATGGCAGTTTAATAGAAATCCAAGTTTTCGACCTCGGGGGGTGCATGCGCGAGCCGCCATCTTGAATTAAAGGTGCCGAAATTAGTTTTTTTTCTAAATAACGTCTAAACAATTAACTTTATGACTAAAGTGTCTATAAGAGGTATAAAGAAGACAAAATTACTTAAGTTTTTTGTATACATGTTTATTTTGTAAGTCTTATAGGTAAAAACATAAAAGCAGTTGAAAAATAAAAATTTACAAAAATCATCAATTTAATTTAAATTTTGGTTAAAAAATTTACTAATTATTTTTTAAACCTTTTTGATGGCCCAGGTAGGTGAATGTCGACATATTCATTAATCTTGCTAGAATTTTCAGTTTCAATGTCGCTGTTTCTAAAAGAATGGGTTTCCAGCAATGAAATTTCGCCGTCATCGTTGTCCTCGTTATCTATCCGAATCTCTACCGCATTTCCGCAGGACTGACCACTACAGAACCCACGTACAATAGAGCATTGTAATCCAGCTTTTCTGCAACTACATGCTCTACTGCATCCTTTTTTACAGTTGCAAGAAATTACTTTTGAAAGTGTTGGGGGTGCAGCTTTCTCAGTGTTGTAATTGGACTGAGCCCATTGGTGATATATCTCCAGCCCCAGTCTTCTGGGTTTTTTTTAATGCAATACCATTTTTGAACTTGGAGATTTAAATAATTTTTTCGTTTTTTTCCATCGCTTGTAAACTTTTACCTATAAGACTTACAGAATAAATATGTATGAAGGAAATGTAAGTAATTTTGTCTTCTTTATGCTTTTCATAGACACTTTAGTCATACAGAAAAAAACGAATTTCGGCACCTTTAATTCAAGATGGCGGCTCGCGCATGCGCCCCCGAGGTCGAAAATTTGAATTTCTATAAAACTGCCATACGTAAGCAATATAACGCCAAAACATTTTCTACTCCACCTTTTGCAGACCAGAGGCTTTTAAATGTCCCTCACAGACTGTACTATATCCCGAACATATTCAGTTTTCTAATGTGTGTGAAACCATGACAGTAATAAGTTTCAAAAATATATTTCGAATTATTGTAGAATTTTAAATATTATAGGTATTTCTTATGCATTGTTTTCGTAGCCCTAGAATTCAATAAAATAATCCGAATGCAAGGTGCTTGATACAACAAAATGAAAACAGGTGTAGTGCATACAAGTATGTAGTTTGAATTGTATTATTGTGTAGGTATGTTACTAATTTCCGGACAGCTTGATACCTAACCCTTTTTTAAATTTATTACTCTAGTATGTTGTTCTAAGTTAGAATGGTTGATAGTTGAAAATGTCATACTCAATCGCGATATTTCCAAAAAGATTAAGTTTTACCAATAAAATTATCAACCTACGATATATCTATTTGAAACACATTACTGGACTACATCTAAGGTCTTTTGAACGTATTCAATATGCATGTATTACTTTGAAATAATTAGTGCACTGCTTTTATATGGCACTTCATTAATCAAAGTCATGCAGCATTCTAACTATATGCGTATTTGAGAACGCGACTGCTGTTCGCTCTTTTTATAATATCTGACGTCGAAAAATTGCAATTAATCTTCATTGCTGGTAATTGCGTTCGACGATACGAGCGGATTGTTCAATGATGTGAATACGGCATATTTTTGCTGCTCTCCTAATTAGAATTGACTTTAATTCAACAAGAATCCTATACGTATGTAGTCTGATCATCAAATTCAAACATATGCAAGTTATTTTAAAAGTCTAAATTAAAGCTTAAACTATATACTTTGTCTTAAAAATCATGACACAACGTGCCTTATTGTTGTTTCTTCCGTTATTTTCAATCAGGGCGTTACTCATGGTAAATGTGTTAATGGCTTGCGAACAGTAAATGCTTTTGTTTTGACATAATCAAAAGTAATTGTCGTGCCAAATTCAAATTTTGTATGCGATAAGACATTTTCGAAGATCTTATAGTTTGTTACGTCCTATCTGATTTTGGATTATTACCTTAGCGAGAGGATGTCATCTTACTCGTACATCTGTACCATTTGATATTCCGGTATATATTGGGTATTCGCTTCTTGTATTTCCTCGTGCTCTTTGTTCACGAAGATGGAATTATTTAGTTTGATAACGCCTTTGTGCGTCTGTTTGTTTGTGATTAGTATTCTGTGTGCGGTTGGTGCTACTGCTTATTAACTATGCTATGTTTGTGCACAGCGCACTCCGGCGGCCATCATTGTCTGACTGCATGTTATTGTATCTCCCTTAGCTCTTGATAATAGCCTGCGTTACTGTAAACAAATCAAATAATTAACCTTTGGATATCTATCTCACTATCAGTGACATTCAATCACATTCCAAAACTTTCAGTTTTAATTATTTACTTGTATATCAATGTGGTGAATTCATTGATGCATGTTTATTTTAACATGTATGGTTAATTGGTTACTATGTTCTGTCCAATCCATATCCTGCCTGTCTTATCTATAATTTTGGAATAGTATTAATCATCGGTGCTATCAAACCTAATTGTTACTAATCATTATTCAGAAGCTATATTAACGATTATATAAGAATATGATATCACTATTCGATCTGTCGCACACAGATTATATTTTAAAAATTTCCACTGAAAACGATTGTGCAAAGTCGTGAGGTAGAAATTCACACGATTAGTATGTCTCTAAATATACAATAAAAGCAATTGAGATGGCGATCAAACTTGTCTTGATGTGTTTTTGATGCGAGCGATACTGTCCTTGGGCGTGCCTCAAGTTCCTTTCGAAGTGTACGTTTTTGACTCCTTATCATAATTTTGAATCTCTTATTATATACTTTTTATGCTTGCAGTAATACATTTTATCAGAAAATAGATCTCTGTAATGTTGTTATTTATATTTCCAAAGAAAATGTAATGGCCATTTAACATAAACACGATTTCTTGTATAGTATGTATGTACTAAATAGTGTATGGTAATGGACTGAATTACACATTAACTATTTGTGATACCAGTAATCGTTTCGCTTTTCTTATGCTTATTTATCACATAATATAATACTAGTAACTGAGTATATATTCTAGTATGCCTCTTCTTTCTCTTTTTGTTGATGAACACAGATATAGATATATATATACGTATGTATATAAAATATAGATAATTATCGTATTACGTTATTAATTCGCCCCTAAACTTAAGAATTTACTTTTAAGTAACCTTAAGTAACATATACCTACGTTGAAAAAATATATTTTGCACAGTATTGGTGTTGGTGAAGATTCGAGAATATATAAGATTTGTTGAATAGGTATTCGGAACGTGCGATAACAGCGACTGAGCTAGCCTAGTGAAGGTGCTAACACATTTACGAGCGTCAGTGCGTGCTTTATCATACTCGCCGTTATTACCATAAATCCGCGTAATTATTTAGAAGCTACATGTTTTCCATGTGTATTACTATGTCTTCAAGGAGGTTTCATTAGTTCCATCCTAAAAGTTATAGCTCATTGTATGCGTAAATGTGTAACTAAGCTACAATGTTTCGTGGTACCGACGTTAGAGATAGGACGCGATTTATAATAATCACAATATCTATTTTGTCTAATCACATTTTCATGATGTGAACCACGAACTTGCTCAATAAATTTATGTAGTAAAGTAATATTTTAGCGACGCCTAGGTTCATTTGAATTTGAATAGCTTAAAATTATGCATAACATCTGCGAATAGAGACGCCTACCTACCTTACTCTTTGGTGACACCTGTCTGAAATGTCAGACGTAATGCATTTAGGCCGAAATGAACGTTTCTTATCAGTATTTATGAATTTTTCACAAAGTATGGTTTAATAACCTTCTAATAAAGTCTGGAATTTGGTTGGACATCTGCACAACAATGCAAGCATGCATATTTAAATGACTACCAATAGCCAAATTAGCTTTACAATTCAACTTTTATGCTCTTCCTTTGTCTATACTTACGGAATCGTCAAAACATACAATTTTCTATCATGGAATGGTACTTCAAACGAATGTAAACGTCGTGAAAGATCAAACAGAAAGCTTTTCAGATTGCGATGTTACTTTTCGATGAGAATTTGAAAAGGTATTTAACTGTTTTGATAGACTTCTTTCATCTTTTGAACGGAACGGGCGGTGTCATGCAATATGGCGGGTTTATTATTGTGTTCCAGACGTGAACTGTCGACGATAGATAGATAGTTGTCAATAAATGTTTATGAGGCGCAATATATCAAGCGGTTGGCCGGAGAGAGTTGCTAGTGTCGCCGGTTTTATCAATATTAGCAGTCGGGTAATTAGAGATGTAGATACGAGGGGTCACCGGCCAGATGTTAGCCCGATTGTAGGTTAATCGACTCTGTGACATTGCTAGGACGATTGCTACTGATCTTGATTTTTAAGTGACTTGTCTCAAGTTATAAGTACGCTTTTCGAATAGCAAATATTGTTTGTTATAATGCAAACTTTTAAATGCCATACTTTTGTGTATTGAATAGTCAAATCAAGTAGTAAAATACATACTCAACCCAATTTAATGGTTAAGATAATCATTAAATTTATTCGAAGTGAAGCTATTTTGATTTCAATTGTGAATTAGTATTATTCTGGATACGAACACAAGCATTCAAATTAATGAATGTTTTGATGATATTAGGAAGATGTTTCCATCTAAACTACATTATGTAGTCTATCTAAGTAAGTAAGCAGAGATCAGGTTGAGTTTGTCTCGTCTCTCCAACGATGCGTGGAAAATGAGGTACAAAAGTTATTTAGGTGTAAGCATAAGCGTTCGGTACTACGGTACGGTTGAATCAGTTTATTCTTGTATGATTGCGATATAATTTTAATGACCATAATTACAGCGTAGTGTAGGTTGTTGATGTTTTTGCACAGTCACTCTTGGCGAGTATGCGCCTAACGCATATTTCGTTACAGTTGCTTGACCTAAATATAAATTGCACAATCTTACTATCTGCAGTGCTTGATCGGATTGCGTGTTTCGAATGCGCACATGATTTTAAATTTCAACGCGATGTCAAAGTGCAGTAACATCTTAATTTGTTGTTATTCGTTCAGATATAGCACGGTGTTAAAATGAATGAGTGTCAATTAATGATCTCAATTCCCCGGCGACCTTGACGTGTTGTGCCGGCCGAGGCAACTGATTGTTATGATGTCCATTTCGAGCTAAAGGAAATACGAAACAGTATCAACAAACTACACATGGCAATAACGTTGGTATTTTATGGGCGGTGTCATTATAGCGAGTGGTTGTGCACGCTTCCGCTGGGTCCGCGTCTTGGGCCGGCTCCAAAGTACATGGCGTTAGACATTGAAAAGGTCGCGTCGTCTGCGTTAATGAAATCGACCGTAAGAAACGGGCAGCTAGGCTATTTATGCAAGTCGGTGGCAACTTTCTCCGCCGGTGCGGAGCGCGCTCAGTCAGACTATGCAGTTACGAAAGCTGCAGCAACCGGCGGCTTATATGGCGTAGCGCCGGTGCACGACGCATTGTGCGCGCACGAGCTTGCAATCGTATGCTACAAAAAATATGTCACTTTTAAACGGCTTGCAAGTTATATAAATGAACTCTCGTATAGCAGCTGGATTATTCATTGGAAATAATACTTTTAAATTAGAGCTATAAACATGATCAGTACTTCATGTAAACATAAATTCTGGTTATTTTAAGTACACTTCCTTCCACTCGGAAACTATTTTGTTGGAGGATACGAACTACAATATTTGGAAGTCGTGCCAAACTGCGCAAACACGAGTTTGCAAGGTGAATGCTACGCTATTAAATTTAATTAGTAGATTACAAACAGTTTTCTGTCCAATTTGATATTCATAAGAAACGACAAACGGTTAGTCCAGTAAGACATGAATTAAAAACATCTGCGTTCTCCCATCTGTTTACTTTTATATCTTTAATATGCCGCAGGCCTTTTAATTCAAAGCTCTGCGCATTTAATCTTGGAAAAGAGAACTTGGAAATGGAAAATGTTTTCTATTATTATTATGATGTACCTACACTCATTGCAATATCACTAAAGTCTTTCCGCTCGTTTTGAGGGCGCGCGTCTCGCGGATGCCAGATGATGACAAAATGAGATGTTTTGATTTGATTTTGAAAACCAATAATGGGAATATGAGATGGTGCGAATGGTAAATATGGATGCGCAATGTAGGGAAACGATCGGTAATACCACACAGATGTTCATCATATAAATGAGCCAAGTAATAATATTTTGATCTATTAGCTCTCCAAAGTGAACGAAACTTCAGAACAATAAGTACTCTGACAGTATTTTTAGTGTTCTCGAAGCTTTCGACAATGTTATCGACAATGGTGGAGCCTTAAACGCGAAAGGCTCCTGTTAAGTGAAGTGTGAACTGCAAAAAGTGCAAGTGAGACCGTTGGGACAATGAGCGGGGAACCGACGCTGACGGAGTCACCGGTGCCACTGGCGCTGGCGCGGCTGCAGGGGCGGCCGACGCGCGCGCCGCGCGGCCTGCGCGCGCACCGGCCCAGCCTGCCGCTGGCCAGCCTGCAGGAGGCCGTGGACGAGACCCCGCGCCGGTACAGCGAGGAGCCCGCCTTCGCGGACACGGACGACGACGAGGCCTTCGCCGACCTCGGGCCGGCGGACGAGCCGCCGCGCCCCGCCACCAACGGCCGCAGGGCATCCGACGCCACGTTCGCTGAGCGATACAGAAAGTTGACCGATTTTGATGAGCCCCCGCCGGAGATGCCGCGCCGGGCCTCGCTGGCGGTGCCGGGCGGCGCCGACGCGTTCGCGCCCGGCGACAAGGGCCGGCGGCGCTCGTGGGCGGCGCGCCTGCAGCTCGAGCGCAAGAAGCGCCGGAAGTCCGGGGGAAACGATACCGACGAGGAGAGCGATTCGCCGACCACTTACGTTCGCCAGAAGCGCCCTTCCTGGTGGAACGTGTTCGTCCCCGATAACATGTTGAAGAACAGGTATTGATAACGATTTTTTTCTGTCGTGCAATCATTACTCGACATAATTTAATGCAATCATTTGCATACTTCGACTAACAAGTTTATTGCACTAGATAGTTTTAATTAAATACTTTAGTTTAATAAATAAAGGTTATCATTGCAATGCTACAATAATGCAGGTCGTAAGACATTCTCACTAGTATGGGATTAGAATGGAAATCGTTACACTGCACCATGATACTCGATTTCCTTGACCTAATGCTCTGAGTCCGATTGTTGATGTTTGTGAACTGGGTGTGCTGTTTTCAGGGTTACTTCAAGTAGTGCTTACTCACGTTGTCACTTTTTGCGCATTTTTCTCTACATAAATGACCTTTTCATTATGTCATTTCGTATTAGTGCTACATATCTTGACATATCCTATTAATAATGCGACATACGAATGAAGTCGATTATTTTGACAAGGTTATAATATATTAGTGTAGCGTTTAACTTTCTGTGTTCGATAAACTTTTCATAAACATATTAAGTCACATGACTTTGACTGTCATTAAGGACAAGTTTTTTTTTATATCGCAATACCAGACAACATCTCACACGGCCCTCTAAATTACATTTAAGAATAGTTAATGTCGATTCTATTTCGTAAAGTATGACTAGCCTAGCATTAGATAGCGATATCTCAACCTATTATAACATTATGCGCTATTGTTTACAGCCACTTTCAAAAACTTCCACTCCGATGTATGATAATTTGATAATGCTCGTATATTCAGCTCTCAGTAGGTAAATATCAGCTCGGCATATTTATGATTTGACCCATCCTAATAAATCAGAATCACCGTATCAGATTTGCGTATGTATCCGCGCGCTTACATCTTATCTTAATACCGCCGCCTTTGTCTTAAAAATAAAATAAATGTTTGGATAAAGATCGGTAGAAACTACGTATGAAAAGATATTATTTTCGTCAAAACACCTTGTTCAATGTGTAATTTTGAGCAAAGTATTAACCAAAGTGTCATGATGTTTGTGTTTAAAGAATATTTGAAGGTAACGAACGACGATAACGATTTAACGTATTACGGTACAGCATAGGCGATGAAAAAAATATGAACACTTTACGAATGTGCTACCTACACAATGACAGGTTTAAAGTAAGTGATTTCAAATTATAATAATTATAGAATGTGATCTAAATATTTGCCACATTGAAAAAGTCATCCAAGTTAATTTATTTTAGTCAGAGGTGCTAGAACATTTACGACTGAAAGAAATTTACCTAAAACACTTTTTTAATTTAGGACCTTTTAATCGTCTAAGTAGGGGCCAAACATTTATATAATTTCCGTATTTGTTCGTTACTCTCCTTTGTTCTCGCGATATTATTATCATGATAATATGGTGTATGATCTTAAAACGATTTTTCGTTGTAGGTAATAGTAAGGAGGTATTAAAGAACGCATAGTGACAATATTGTTGGTAGTTTGTCCTCTATCCAGCCCCGTCGCCCTGTAACTTGTAGATATCATTAATGTGAGAACTTCAAAGGATTCGTGTGTCGGTATTAAACCGCAGGAATCTGATATTAGAAGTGAATATTATATTATGAGGGTGGTATTCGTAAGTCTGCGACTTTGTCGCCCAAGATAAATTACGAAACTTTTTAGTTTTAAAGTTCTATGCGCTAATAAAGATTCTCTAAAATTACGACGTTTGCTTTAAATGGCGAGTTTTTCAAAATTATTGATGAGAAAAGGTAATCCAGTAAATATTTTGAAACGGTGGGTAAAGCCTTTAATTATATCAATTTTAAGTTAAGGTTTTTAGTTTAATATTTGAATTTATAGGAAACCAATTATAAGCAAAAATTACTAACCAAAATGAACAAACTTGCGGGACATATTTTTTATCACAAAATCAAAGATTTTCCGAATAATCTGATATTGTAAGTGTAACAATAAACATCTGTGAGACATGGCACAAGTCATTTTCAAACAATTTTAGTTTAACAAGTCTCCAAAGCAGTTTAGTTATTTCATTAAAACCAGTGACACGGGCACTAACCTTGTTAGATATCTGGTTACCTTTTATATTTATTCACGATTTCTTTAGATAATAATAACGGAGACGTGTGAATCCTATTTACGAAGTGCAAAACATTTCACCTTGGCACATCGTGTTTCTTTCCGATCACATACATGTTACGTATATTGTGAACGTCTGTCGGTGACACCGGTTCTATCTAACGCCTCTTTTGGTTGATTCTCGATTCAATTTGGATAAAGGTCTCAAGAGTGATCCAATATTCCAATCGTAGATAAAGTAAAATAACATGTCTCCCACTTTACCTTTCTTGATTTGAACGTGGCGTATCCAAATTTTGGGCAATAACATTTCCATGCATTTGTTGTGTATTGAAATATAAGTGAAATCCACAAAGGCTTTGTTGAATCACAAACGAAATCACTGCGTATACGCATGAAAATAATGTATGCATTTAAATGTATTTATGCGTATATTATTTTTAATTACTGTGGAAGTCGAATGTACAAGATTAGTGACCTCTATCTTCTACCCACGAAGAATGATTTCCGCAAACATAGTTATTATTTCTACGGCCAAATGCAACGTTTTGATGATAAAGTATAGAAGTGGGCGGGAGACCACGTGCTGTTTAATGCATCGGTCATGCGGAAAATATTTAAAATTATGAATAGGTATGAAGTTTTATGTACCGCGGTATGCTTAAGTAGTAGAACTCCACGTCATGGGCCCAAAGGTTTCGTCATACATTGCTCGGCCTCCACTCACTGTTTCCGCAATCGTGCGTTCACCTTTTATTTTGTTGTGAACGGATTGCAATAGATCAACCGCCTCCTTAGCATTCCTGTCTGTGCATTGCGGGCGGCCGGCCCAGGTCTCCAGGTCTAATGAAGCTTTGTAATTTTACGGCTTCTTGCACCATTTACTGAGCGTGGTAGAGGAATGCAATCTTGAATTTATTATCGTCTTTAACATGAATGCATTTGCTTAGATATAAATAAGGCGTATGTCCGTCCGAAGTAAAATTATGTTACAAGTATTTTTGTTCGCATTTATTGCTTTTTCACAGATAATGGCTACAGGTCAGCTATCGTGTAGTGGTTTAGGTGGGGTCTAGCAATATAGGATTCGTAGACCAGCAGTAAAATGCATATTAAAAAAAACTATTTTGTTCATATTATTCGCATTCCTACCTTTTGGTAGAATGAATACTTAATTATAATAATTTTATCTGTTAACGTGTTATTCAGTTTAAATGCAGATGAAAATCATTGGACGTGTCATTTCGATGTGCGATTTCATAAATATGTCAACCGTGTCTTCCGACACTCGTAACGTAGTGCGTTGGCAGATTTGACGACTATTTAAAATAACACTGCATGTAGGCAGATCTGTTGAATAGCTTGAGGAGCCTTGTCATCATCACCAGACTTGCAGTGTTGCGTACGGCTCACACCCATAGTAATATTAAACACATTTGAAATTAATCCCAGAATCCAAAAAACGCATATTAATGTAAAGCCTAAATGAAATCTAAAGATAACAAAGTAGCCCACATCAAACGCTCCACATATGTTAATAACACGCGTCTTAACATTAACGACGGGTTAACTCGGAGACGTGCCAAATACGACCCACGCTGTTTATAATTTGCGATATTTGCGTATGCATTCAATCAGTTTAATTAAATCATATAAATTATACCATAAATATCTAATATTTTACCGAATAATGAATTCATAATTTAGATAAGACCGCACGTCTTGATTATGTGTTGCGCACTGTATGGGAGAAGTGGTGACCTTGAAAATGCTATGATTTA
Source organism: Maruca vitrata (assembly GCA_039566165.1). Classification (NCBI taxonomy): domain Eukaryota; kingdom Metazoa; phylum Arthropoda; class Insecta; order Lepidoptera; family Crambidae; genus Maruca; species Maruca vitrata. The sequence goes on along the minus strand of CM076912.1, from coordinate 11,179,745 downwards.
TGCGGAGGCTGGCCGCCAGCCAATGTCTCCACGCGGTCGTCTTCGCCGGCATCACGTTTATAAACAAATTCTGGAAACAAAAAGTCCCCCGTCTCGTAACTGTCTCGTGCACATTTGTTTTGTCTATTTCAGTTTTTCACAACACTCTATTTACAATCTATGTAGACTGAATTTCGCGATAAGACGTTGGGATTGGACGTCAAAAGTGTTTTTTGTTTTGCTGATTTATCGGCTTTTCCTATGCATTAGGACCGAATATATTATTTTGAATTGTCAAATGTTCAAAAGCTCTACAAGACAAGAATTATACCTTGCTTTATATTGCGGCTGTGTTTATTATAGCATGACGTGACAACTTGCAATGTCCTTCCCCCATTGTTCCGTTATTCTCTTTTTGGTAGAGGTCCTACAGATAGTGCTGGTAATTTCAGTGTTTAGTAAACATTAGTTGTCTCTAAGAATTTGTTCCATTACTTTCATTACACAAGCGCCTACGCCTGTCCGATGCGGTTAGTACACAGAAACACGCTCATGCCGACTTGATGATTAATATTCAATTTTGCTATTATTTTCGCAAACAGCTTTTGTGTGTAGGTGTACGTAATGGCTTTCATGCTTAGTACAGTTTTATTAAAAATTGTTTGACTGAGATGGCACTTTTGGAATGAGGGATCTCGATTATAAATCCGCTTTAAGTGTCATCCACGTCGATGCCTCCATTGTGTCGGATGATAGGTGGGCCTTAAACCCACACCCGGGTTACCTATTGTATAATACAGGGTCGCCAGACGAACCCGTCGATTCTAACCTGATGTCAACCTTATAAACATGCAAAATACTGTCGACATTTGTGTGCACCTAACACGATCAATACTCACAGTATCCATCCGTACATGGGTGGGTCTTGAATAGACTATAGAATGCATTATATGCGGTCAACCAAAATTGTGCTTTTTATTAACCATGTACAGGACAATGTGACCTTTGTAGCAGCGAAACATATAGTGAGGCACGTACGTAAAAGTCATCATGTGACAATTGTACATATACCTACGGTGCTAAGACAATAAAGGCGAGACACTAATAGGCTGAGCGTTGCATTACCTTTATTTGCCCTGCGCGTTAATAGTGATTCTCTTACATTTATGTGTGTTTACAGAACTAAGTTGGTAGTAACTGGATTCAGGTTTACGTTTGCATTTAAACTGGCTAATTATAATGATCAAATGTGCGGATATGTCAACATTTCTAAGATTTCCGTTCCATATGGTGCGTACCAAGGACGACCGCATTAGTGCACTCGTTACCTGCTCGGCTAATATCGAGTTCGCCTTTGTACATGTGTCACAAAAACCTTAAATAAATTGCGATAAACACTGCAAAAAATATAGTACGAATATTTCAACTCTGTGAAAATGATTGCTGGAGAACTGTTCTACTTTCGTACGAACATACAATTCAGTATGTGTTGGAACGAAAACTGTACAGAATATTGATAAATAATTTCACGGTAGAACGTTTTTCAGAATAAAGGTTTTATGTATTTTTTTTGGAACGAAATCCAGAACACAGTAATGCGGGAAAAATAATGACTGACTTGTTTTCATCGATTTATCCTTATATCAAACTAAACTGTTAAGTATGCGATTTGACTATTAAGACTACAGCTTACGCAATTGAGTGTTAGTCATTACTGGATTCACCGGGGTTTACTATATAGTAAGTACACCTAGTGGGTAGACTTGCAATGGGTTAACATTATATTTAATCTGGAAACATTTAAATCAAAGCTATTAGTTAGTTAATTTATTGATATCTAATACAGGTATCCTATCCCAAAGTCATTCAAAGTCTTCCTCTCCGGCTTTAAACTTTCTGAAGCTAGTGTCGTCGCGCGGAAAAGTGATGTATGCAACCCAGATGGTGCAGAGCTCACAATGCCGCCGATGCAAGGACGGCCGCATTGGTGCACTCATTGCGATCGTATGTCGCATTCGAGTTTATCTCATTGTTAATTTATTCGCGTAGATCGACAGCCATTTATCCTCACAACTGTACTTAGTTAAATGTAGCCTTAATCCTGTATTTGACAAAAAGTGTGGCCAGTATTACCTATTGTCATCTCTTATATATCGCTAGGCAAGAGAGGGGTCAGGTCTTATCTATGGCATGTTAAGTTAGGTCAGTGAAGAGGCCTCAACATCTGTTTGAGATGTATGCATTTAGGCAACTATGTAATCAAAGATACCTATTGCAAGTGAGCCTTTAATTCTCTACATTTAATATTAATAGTACAAGGAAGTGTATAGTATCTGCAACAAGTACCTTGTTCTTATTTATTTGAAAACAGTAGCAGCCACCGGCTTAGTTATAATCACTATAACACTTGAAGAGTAGGTATCACGAGATACTTCTCGTGTTGTTGATATGCGTTTACAATGTATTTGAGATAAAAGCTTTTTGTCCTGATTTTCCGGTCACGTTCATTAGTTAAGTCACTTCTTAAAATAGTTTTTGATACTAATACTTCTAATCCAATATTTACAAAAAACGTCAACAGTCATCTGTTGTTGTAATGTCCGTGTTTGGTTACTTATTGATTTGATAATAATATTGATACTCGTATGTGTGTGACTCTGATCACGCACGCAGTCTTCAAGCGTGTTTTTGCTTTAGTAATGATTTATTTGCGTTTTTTGAATATAAAATGAGTATCGATTAAAATATTGTAAATATCTCTTGCACTTTCATGTTTCACTTTGTATTATTCGGAAGTTATAAAAATATCACGCTATCTACAAATCCTTTAGTGATAATAATCAAAATCTTCAGATTATGTTTAAAGTAATAATTATTATTATTATAAAAAAAGATAAACCTTTTGGTATCTTCGTATAATCAAGTACACGAAGATACCAAAAGGTTTATCTTTTTTTATAATAATAATAATTTCGGCGTGATTGTATTTTTTGCATTGCTTGTTGTCTGTATTGTGGCGATAGGAGAAAATCCCGTCTTAACCTTCTCACGTGTCCGCTTCATATCTAAACAATGGTAGCTATCTACGATTTTGAATTATGATCACGTTATCAGAGTGAAGTACAAACATTCGAGATCCGCCCATTAATTTTGTTATCGATCAAACCGTTTTGTGTGCATTCAAGTGGATGAGTCATTGCTGCGCCGCGCTCGGTTACCATGAACGTATGTTGTACGTTGGGTACGTAGGTGTTCGAGGATGTATGATCACTTCCTCCCCATTGCGCCAATTGCGCTCGTTTGTGGACGGCACTCGGCTAATTGTAAGCTCCGCAATTAGCGGGCTGACGGACGAGTGCGCACCTCGCGACGCACGCCGACGCAATCGATACAGATGCAGCGCACTTCAGGATAATCAATCATTGTTCACATGTTTTCGGAGATATGGAATCTGTGGTGACGTATCACTACTGAAAGTTGTATCGGTGTCTGAGAATAGTCTAATCTACCCGGACATCTAACTGATTGTGTACACACATGTACATGTACGTAATATCATGTTCAGTAGTACCTACCTTAGCTTTTAATCGCCAAAGTGTTACAGACAGTCTACGTTACAAAAAATTTGTTCCTTAAATAACTGATAACCGATATCATGAAGTTCAATGATTTGTGTAAAATAGCTTGCCCGTCGCGTAACTAATCAAATGCCTATACTAATTAGATGATTATACTGCATACTAATTAGATCTCGTGCCTGTCATTTGATTGAAGTCGATTACAATGTCCATCTCACGAGGATGTTGTCTGTTAATAAGCTACTTGTATTAAACCAGTTATCGCAATTACCTTTTACGATTTGCTTAAGCTTTTAATTATGTATTGCTGTTTACGTCTTTATGTCATTTTATCTTCCTTGACTTTATCGAATAGCCGGAACCGATCGGTGCTTCACTTTCTTCCTTATATTTTTGTCGGTGCTTATGGTCATTCCACGTTTTATTAGCACGATGACTCGTCGGAGTCCCCGCTCGTCGGGGCCAAAGTGTCCTTTAACACATTCAGCTGCTGTTAAACAGTTTAGTAATAAACGGTTTGCCCTTTTCAAAAGTTCAATATAAGTAACAAAAAATTGAAATTGCTTCTCTACGAGCAAAAAATATGAAGTCGCAATCATCCGGTTTACTTGATCTACTTTATTTTATGATTACTTTTTTAAATGAAGTAATCTTGCGTGTGTTTTGCTTTCGAAGTGGAAAGTTATGGCAAGGTATATATATTTTGTAGCCATAAAATGATGTGAAGTAAATAATGTATTCTATAATAGTATGTAAGGAAACAGTGGGCCTATATTATGAAATAGCGATCATCAATATTTTTGTAAGACACAAACGTCTAATACGTGTTGATATAAGAGTATGCATCACATTGTTTATCTTACTCAGTCATTGATCATTGTTATTAATCTGATTTCATCGTGTGTGTGAAAGGCAAGAAATAGGCGAACGTGACAGATGTATCCGTTGGCAATGGGCGGTGGGTACAGGCAGCAGCAGATACGAGTAATATGGGCTGGGATTCGAACGCGTGTTATACTTTACTTCTGATGCAACGGTGTAAGCAAGATACTCAATCACACAAGTAGCAATCAATATTCATGATGATGAATAATTGTGAAATTTAGATGGCTAGATAATATTTGTATTTTTTTTCGATTTCACTGATGACTCGGAAGTTGTCATGTTATAATGTAACGTTAGCCTGTAGTGACCCATTGGGGGTAGGATGATGGGGTGTTGCTTGGACGTATAACGTATGTTTTCTTGGCCGGTATCGAAGATAAGGGCGGCAGGCCCGTTTTTTCCTATCTGACCACGATCATGGCTTGTCATCAACACCGGACTTGCGGGCGACGCAGATCCCCCGGCTAAACGATCGTTTGTATCTCATGCCGAGTGTACTCGCAAAACGCCGTTTAGTCCGCGTCGACTGCGGTTGGCCCCGGCCGGTTCCGTTGATGACGGTTTGACGTTTCCTGCAGCAAACAAGACGCCCGCTGATGGCCTGATGAGGCCACTAATGGATTAAATAGCCCTCACTAAGCCACTGTGTCAATTTAACATCGAAACGTTATCAATTACTCAAAATCTTAGAATTTGCTTAGACGTATTTCAGTAAAGTACTTACTATTACGTCCTTAGCTAGATGATCGGTATCCTTAGATTTATGCATCAATTCCTGTTGTAACTTAAAACGTTTACAACGACCGATTACTCATAGTTGTACAAAAAGCCCCTTCTGAATCACTCTTATTAAATATATTTTCCGTAATCAAGTTGGTTAATCAGATGGTACGTGATCTCCGTCAGCTTGACACGGAGCAGGTTATTTTTGCTCAAGTCATCGACCCATGAACCCTTGTTGCCATGGACTAACACAAAAGGAGATAAAAGCTTCGTTATACGTGGGCAAGTCAATTTTACAACTTACTTCGCAATTGTGAAATATATTGACAAGATAGTACGTTCGTTTTAAAATTCTGGATCAGTTCCAAACTTTGCTCCTGGGTAAATAATAAATAAGAATTCCTGATACGCCAAAACCTTTTTTACGGTCATTTCTGATACGCCATACATATAAATGGTTTTATTTTAAATAAATATACATTTCGACCTCTGCAGTTTCGCGTGATTGTTTTAAGATACCTGTGGAAGTAGGTACGAAGCGGTTACGGCGAGGTGGTAAATTTTATGTCACTTTGTTAGGAGTTGTGTGGTTGTCACGGTATGTAGGTACCATTCTCGGTATGTACACGTCTCTCAACATTAGAAGGCCGCTGCAGTCATTAGGGTCAACTGGCACATAACACCAGGCGTATCACATAGCATTCCCTGCGCTATGATCACTCGTATCAAGTTTTATAGTTGGCCAGCAAACCTAGGAAACTATAAAATCTTCAATGCTACAGTTTCAGCCGTAATTGAAGCACAATAAAAATAGTCCAACTGAGAAATCGTTGGATAATGTTTTCGTTGTTTTATAAATGCTCTCACGACGAAAGATATTATTTTTCAGAAATTCTTAGTATGAAATTATTGTCCACATTTTTCCGGAAAAATAAGAATTGATTATAGCTATATATCTGTTCTCAAATAAAACTATCATCTATTGATTCAGCGCCTATACAAATTTTTTAATATAGCCGAATAAAATTTGCAGAAAATGTCCATTATTTTCAGAAAAGTGCGCTGAATAAAAATATCCGTTAAGCAGAAGTATAAATAATATCTGCTTTAAAACCAGTAAACCGTACAATTCCATTGTTAACACAACACAGTTTCGATTTTTAAACACATACTCGTAATGATTAGTTTACAGTTGCTTTCATTCATTATTTCTTCAGACTTCAACTGAGCGAGAACGATGTTAATTGCTGTTGTTAAGTCGCGTTTAAAATAATGAGTTGGGTATCTGGTTTTCGTCAAGTGGTGTCGTAATGGATGTAATTTAATATTGCAAGTAGTGCTAATCTGTAACGCAGGCTGCGTTTGTAAGGCCTTGTTTAGATGGTGCATTCCAAATGATTCGTTCTGGTTGGATACCAACAATGCATTTTCAAATTCAAATGTAAACATGCTAATTAATTTTAAACATAACGTTTCAAGATTAATTCGGTTGTAATTTATGTTTTTGCGTCTATTTCGGAAGACTAATAATGCTTTGTTACATGTTTATTCCATTTTGCCAGCGGCTTTGCGCGCTCGGGTTAGTTTAGGAAAAATATCGCTATAGTTCTGATGATTATTAACTATTGAGAACAAAGAATACATGTTTAAGTATAGATAATGACTGTTGGTTGATATATAATTTTGCATTCCAACTTAAATGAAAGGTAATGTAATTAATTTAATTTATTTTGTACAAACTTTTATACCTTTGCTTTCGATTGGATAGACTTCGTTAACTTTTTTAAATCTACTTGACTATTTGATTTGAAAACAATCCTATCAAGCGTCGGTTGTATCAGATCTGGTGTGAGACAGCATCCGGATACCGGACGGTTGCAATCGAGGTCTGCGGAGATCACCGCCTACACCGGGGCCTAGACATTTAATTAATTCACCTAATTCAATCTAGCTGGTAATAGTTCACCATTAGGCGTTCCCCGAGGTCTACTCTAGTTCTCTCTGCTCAATCAATGATTTATGGCCACAATTTAAAGGCTATTATATTATTCATTCATACATTTGTAGATCCCCGTAGTGGTATATCTTTCAATTATAATGTACTGTACTTAGTTTGATTTGAATTTTAATCAATTTTATGCTTTTGAAATAAAACTAATTTTACGGATTAAACTTTATGCTTGTTTATTGCACACGTACATAATTATGCATTAAAGTCAGATATTAGCTTGAAATTTTGAAAACATTTTCAATGGTGGACCAATAAGAAAAACATCAGAAATTCATTTATTTTAACTCGAGTGTTTTTAATATCGATGCAAATTACTCAAAGTCAGACATCTTAAAAAGTAAGGTAACCAGTACTTTTCTTAGATAGTAGTCTTATGTAGATAGGTGAGATTGTGACATCAGATCATTTTGGAAATAACTTCATATGAACACAACTTTACATGAACGTTCTATTTGATGGTACTGATAAAAATATCAACAGTTCCTTGTGTGGAGTGTTCATATCTGTGATTGTAAATTGTAACATCGTGTGATTTCACTACACGCCACCTCAACGCTTCCTTGTATTGTGACATTACATCTTACATAGTTTTCCTCATTGGCTTAATTACTCTTATTGCATAGATATGATAAACAATGATCGATTTATCAGTGCGATTTAAGAGGAGACTTAACTGGTCTCATTTGCACACATTAGAGTTGATAGAAACACTCACGGTCTCTCGAATCACAATATACATAAACAAGCTACTCAAAATGAAGTTAATAGGTTATCGAAATTGTGCATATCATTGAACTATCTAAACTGTGAACGGTCTTGAACTACGATAAATTCTATGATAAAGGAATGTAGAAACAATCGTCTCTATGAATGTTGCAATGGTACTGTATGGAAGTAGCACAATCAATGCAACATCATCAATTTTACACGCTCATTCATTAGTAGGACACGATTGTATTTGCGTTGTTTTTTGTTTTGCTCCGAGAGCGGAGTGTCAATAGTGTGTCGAACTGGCGCGATGGCGGAGGGTCGCCCTGTGTCGGCTCATGTTGGTCGTTGTGCAAGTTTGGCCGCAGCCGCCTCCGCGCCACGCCTACCATTCACGTTTGTGATGACGCGCCCTCAGCGCCGTGCTGTCTAAAAAAGTAACCTCAATACCTAGTAATACCTGCCTGGTTCAATTACAATTGCTGCTTTCAAATCACGTGTGTGCTGACTTGAACTCGTTACCGATAAACATTAGTTTATACACATACCTATAACAAATACGTTTACGTTTAACAAAATATTATATATTAAATAACTATAATAAAAAAGTAATGTAAATAATGGATTAGTGCGTAAACCATCTTGTAAGTAACGGCTTACTTAATACTTGCTGTCTGATGTCATTAATTGCAATCCAATTGTGCGTCGATTGCTTACACAACTGATTGAAATAGGTGATGTCATATTGCCAATGGACAGCCGTGTTAGAATGCGAAAAAATAAGTTTTCACGTTTGTAGGCCCGCACAATAATTTATGCAACATAACTCGACTTTTGAATCAAATTCAGGAAGATGTAATATATTTCTGTCCTTTCAAAGTTTACTGTCAGTCAGGTTAACACTAGGATAGAAAAGTTTCATTGTTGATTAGTGTTTTTAATTTAGGTCATTAATAGACGGAGTACGTGCGCACGCGCTCGTACTACACACGCGCTTATTTCATCACCACAAAAGACCAACGAACTCGCTCTTGTTGTCAAGTTGATCCAATCTTTATCTACGATTTTCAAACAAAAGATTGTTTATCTTTAATATTATCTCCCCAATAGATTATCATAGACTTGGGCTGTCAGCAATTTAGGGGCGCTATGTAAAGGAGATTACGGTTATTGATGCTACTGATATTGATTTGTGACGTTGTTGTCATGTCCAATGTTGATTACCAAGAATCCTATTTATGGATACGATATCATGCATTTATAATAAATTCAAGATATGACGAATTTATATTTCCGCCCTTTTCATGTTATAAATGTGATTCACTTCTCTCACCGGAAAGTCATAAATTCGTATAAGAGAACGTACAGAAAAATATATATTTAGTAGATTGATGGTATGGGATTACATTGGCGGATTTAACGATGGTAAAATATAATAATTGCAAAAAACTACCTGAATCCAACTTTAATATGAATTCTTCAACACTTGGATAGTTTCTGCATCTTAAACATAAACGTCAAACACACAAGCCTATCATACTTTTACCAATTGAGGACTAATTATACCCTTTTTAGGGTTCCGTAGCCAAAATGGGAAAAACGGAACCCTTATAGTTTCGTCATGTCCGTCTGTCCGTCTGTCCGTCTGTCCGTCTGTCACAGCCGATTTACTCGGAAACTATAAGTACTACAGTGATGAAATTTGATGGGAATATGTGTTGTATGAACCGCTACAAAAATATGACACTAAATAGCAAAAAAAAGAATTGGGGGTGGGGCCCCCCATACATGTAACTGAGGGATGAAATTTTTTTTTTCGATGTACATACCCGTGTGGGGTATCAATGGAAAGGTCTTTTAAAATGATATAAAGTTTTCTAAAAAACATTTTTCTTAAAGTGAACGGTTTTTGAGATATCAGCTCTCAAAGTCGTAAAAAGTATGTCCCCCCCCCTCTATTTTTATAACTACGGGGTATAAAATTCTAAAAAAAATAGAGGTGATGCATGCTAATTAACTCTTTCAACGATTTTTGGTTTGATCAAAGTATCTCTTATAGTTTTTGAGATAGGTTGATTTTTATTATATTTGCTGCTACGGAACCCTTTGTGCGCGAGCCCGACTCGCACTTGGCCGGTTTTTCAGCTAAGATGATCCCTGTGACACTTCATTGTGTTCCGAATTACGCATTATACCATTGACAAACGAAAATAATTTTATTGCATACCTTTTTTATTTTATTGCGTAAAAATATGAATATAAAACATTTTAAACTTATAAAACAAAATCTGTATCGTTAACTTAAATTTAATTAATTAGAAAATAAAAACGTAATTTTAAAAAATACCTATGCAGTTCGTATACATAGAACGGAACATAGAGCTGGGACTAACATAATCGGCGGCCATTTTCCGATTGCTCGATAATCGCATCCATCAGTCAGTACAAGTGCGTCAGCCTTGTATGCGAGTTGTGTTTTTGTTGATCTTGGGTGGTGTTCGGTTATTGTTACTTTTTGTTATTGTTGCTGTTATTAAGTTTTTCATTGTTATTGTTGTTGTTTTTGGCAAAATGCCGAAAAAAACTAAAAAGACTTGAGTTTTGGTAGTTTAATATAATCGATTACATTTCTATGGAACATATTATCGATTACTGGAAATAATCGAAACTATTTCAATGTTGGACATCTCTACAATTGTCAAATTAGAACTGTCACAGGGATCATCTTAGCTGAAAAAGGGTATAATGATTACAAAAAATGCTCTTAGGGCACTTTAAATGTTGACAGCTGTAGCTTCAAGGAAACAATCTTAAAATACATACACATTTAGGTTTAAAAATTCCAAAATCGGAAATAAATTACCTTGTGAATTAACGACTGTCATCGTGCATATAACTCAGCTGAGAGTATGAAGAAAGAATGTGCAATTCTGCACCCACGTGTTTCGCGGGTAAACCAAGTGTGACGCGCGAATACCAATCTTTGTTTTTGTTCCCGCGACGTTCAAAGAGCTTGACCTATTTAAAACAGTATTCTTGGACTGGCATTAGTTTGTTAAATAAGCAATTTTCCAGGGTAAGATCTCTTTTCCATTGAAGTGGTGACGGTATGTGTTATAACACGAAGCCAATAAAGTTACGTCCATTAAATATTACATTCGGTACATTTTCATTTCTTAATTTTATAATGCGTAGGTACGTTATACGAGAAAGCATATATTAGGCATGTTATTTAATTATAATTATGTGTTATTATTATACACAAAGTATCTACAGAAGCCGCAGGCAAAAAGTTGGCAATAAATAAATGCTTAATTGATATCTAAAACATACAAATAGTCTATACAGGCGAGGCCAATATGTCAAAATACAGGAAACAAAAAGAGGAAGCCAATGATCTAGTAGCGATTTCGCGCATGTAAAGGTATCTGATAAATTATAGGTTATCCGTTATCGTATAATCGAGCAATGTTCATATTTGAATGCGGCAATTTGTAATTATGGTGACTGTATCCTTATAAGCGTTAGATTCGCCGAGATGACGGAACTCGTTTGTGGTCGTCCTTAGGCTGCGCGGGCGCACCATTCCTGCCGCTTCCTGTCTTGTGATGCGTATGTAGTGCTTCCGAATATTTTAATAAACACTCAATGTTTTTACTGCTAAAAGGTTCGATGATTATACGCCTGTCTAATCAATTATAATCGTTCCGGTTATATCTGTCACCGTAAATGGGATTGCTTTAATCCGCTATCGGATGACTTTAATGTGTTTGTCGCGTTAAAAGGATATGTTTACGATTTGTTTCCTTTTCTGAAAAAAAAATCATCTGAGTTAATTATTATTGACCTCATCATCATAATCAGTCTTCATTTAGTCTGTACGGCATTAATAAAAGGACACACGGCTGAGTACTAAACTCGTAGAAATTACTATATTACTTAAATATATAAGATCTATAAATATCAGAAATCATATGTTTGTAGTATAGGAAAGTTTTCTACGCTTCATTCAATTTGGTATATTATTCCTTACGTCTTAATTAATAAGTAATATGTATAGGACTTGCTTATGTTTATAATAAAACTAATGACCCGCCCTCGCTACGCTTCGGGTAAATTTTACATACAAACTTTCCTTAAGAATCACTCTATCTATTAAAAAAAACCGCATCAAAATCCGTTGCGTAGTTTTAAATCCAAGCATACATACGGACATACAGCGAAAGCGACTTTGTTTTATACTATGTATTGAAAAGGTACGTTAAATAATTAAATTTATGTTCACCGTTTTTGATGCAAACTTCATACGTTTATCGCTTTAGTATTTGGTATTCGTTTTTTTTTAACATATTTATACATATTCATGAATCGGTGTAACTATGAATCATGCATGCATGTATTTTTGAGTAATACGTCGTACGTAGACGCGTTGGTGAAGTAAACAGCATTAAAATGCTCAGTAACGACCGCGGGCGGCCCAGTTAGGTGCTTTTATTGCTCATCGCTATAAAACCGGCGTTCGCAGCTTTTTAACTTTGTAATTTAACAACTACACTTCGATATCATTATTTTTAATATCTCTATTTGTGTATGGCGTGGGTTTATATTATTAGGAAATGAGATTTTAGGTTTATGAGGTTTTCATCTTTACAGGAAAGTTGTTCATCATCATATTTGAGATCATAGAGTTTTTTAATTAAGATTGTCAAATTTTTTTTTTAAAATGAGTAATGATAATTTGAAAACCAATAGCGAATTTAAGTAATGGTATTAAAACATTTCAAATGAGGCTAACGCCTTTTGACCGCTAAAGTATTTCCGATATCACTTATTAAAATAAATCGAATCAAATACGTCAGGTTAATCTATCAAATCGGCTCCACGTCGACGAATGCTAAATCTAAGGTCAAGTGTTATATCGCTAATTTTTGATTACTCCACATCACTCCACTCGGTAGATTTATTTAAATGATTTCCGGCGGAAATTTCCGCCCGTCGCAGGGCTGTAGCATTGTTGGATTCACCACGCAAAGTAGTTTGCCATTATCATTCATTGGAGAACTCGTGTATTCGCTGGCAATTGAATTCAATTACCTGTTCATTTTAATACAATAGCTTTGCTCGTTTGTTACTGTTTACTTACATGATTGATTATCCACTTATATACGATGATTTTTGTCGTATTTCATTTTTATTGCTTAGGCGTACTACTTAAGTATGAAGTTTAGGCGGTACCTACTTTTTACATATCTTATACAAATCCTTACAACAAGGAACATTACACACATACATAAACATTTACGACTTATTGTCAGGTTTTCACAACTCTCAGCAGTATTGACAACTGGTGAAAATGATTGTTTTTTTGTTTGTTTGGCTTAAAATTTATTGGTATCATAAAGCACACAGAAACAAGCGTCCTGTTGGCGGAACCTACTGGCAAGTAGGAGTAAACAAGATTACCAACACATTAGTAAGATAATCGTGTGCCAAGTTTCATCTAGACTTCTAGAGTCCGATATAAATATCCTAATAGTCGTCTGATGTTACATGGTTCCATGTTGAAATTAGTATATTCGAAATTACGGGATACAAAGATTTTTTACGGGATAGTATTACCCCATTATACATAAACAGGAAATGTTCACTGTCGAATTACATTTCCGCGTCATGTAGTGTTTTATTTTAAAATTTTATTTTGAAAGAAAAAGTATACAGTATACATTCATTCGCATTCCGTTTCTCGTAAATATTTACAAAAAAACAGAATCACTTAGAGGCGTAAGCTTCACGCTAGTTGCGTAGCGTGCGTAAAACTGTTGATACAATAACATCAGAACGGATTATTTCATGTAAACACGATACGGTAGATCATTATAAGCATTATCTGTGAGGGTACAGTCTAGACGCGATTATCTCGAACGCTGGCACTACTGGCAGATATCGTGGTCGTGTTGGTAAATAAATGTGCGAGTGGCCGGGCCCGCCCGGGCGCCAGTGTCAAGGGCGGGCGGCGCGCGCCGCGCTGTTGAGGTAGGGACGCTCGACCCTCTGTCGATACGGTTAGGATTTGCCTTCACATACATATAACCATACCACTATGCCCCTGGGGTAGGCTCACTCTCTGTCGATATTAGGTGATGATGTACACACAATCGTACATGTTAGCCCCTAAGGAGTAGGCTCTCTTTACCCTTTAATACACAATTATATAAATGGTAGGTAGATTTTGGAATTCTATAAGCTCTACGACTTTAGCTGAAAAGAAAAATGGGTCATACTTCAACCAGACCGTAATGCTTCAGCTTTTAAGCTGGATTCAGGATCCATTTCGATTGGACAATAGAAAATTCAATTAGCACTCATATATTATTACTTACCATATCGTAGCCCTCTTTGTCTCTTTTTGTTGCTCAGTTGCTTAGTTGAATGACAGAGAAATCTCTCCTAAAATTATGTGTCACCCTTCACTAGGCGGTACTCCATCTAGTCTAGTGTGACATCGTAGATTTGGTTTCTTCGATGTTTTTTGTGACTGACTACGATGATGGATTGGAGTAGCCGTAATTTCTTCGATTGTTTCGTACGCTTGTTTTATAAAAATTCTCTTTATCGATACATCGTCATCCTCCGGTTGCCGCGCGAGTACAAGAGGAACGGAACAACACCGCGCCCCCTCCCCCTGTGTGTAACACCCCGGCAGTTCCGGGTGGGGCTTGCACTGGGCTTACGTAACTCGGGCGCTTCAACTCAGCCGTCTTCTTTAAATTGATGCTAATAATTCACGTAATTAGGGATCTGAGACGCAGGTCCGGATTACATTGAGCCCTTTAATTAAGAACGACGATCAGGTCCCCTTAATACTGGCGTAAGGGATTTTTCAAATATACATATTATATATTTGTGTGACGGTGATTTAAAGTTTGTACTGGCTGGCCTTTCGGCTGTAGATCGACTATTTTGTTTCATTTCTTCAGTATTTAGAATGACATATTTAAATCTGAACCCACGATAAGTGGATTACGGTATACCTACCTACGATTACCTGAAACAAGTGTGATAGAGCTAGACATATATTTGCAATGTATTATTAATATTAGCAATCACGAAAACAAACACGAATGTTACATCTTATTTACCGTGCACATACAAAGTTCCTCCTAACATAAAGAAGCCTTAAACGGACCTGGATTTAACATAAAGGTTTCCCCCTCTGTATGAATTAGGTATGAGTGTATAGCAAATGACGGTACCTACTCGGGGTGTCCCTCAGACCCGAGCCAATTTGAAGAACTTGTTCCCACATCGACTCGACCGCAAATAGACCTTGAGACCCTACGGTTCGGCCAAGCATATAAATAGCGTAGTTGTCCTGACCTAAAAACCTTAGCCTGGAGTAATATTGGAATTAAACGTTCGAGGAAAGATCGCTGACAAGTTTAAGTTATAGTAACTAGTGTCTGACTAACGTCCACATTAAGTAGTTTCTCGTGTAAAACACCGTCGGTTACAATATTTGTGGTCCGTACTGATTAATGCTTAATATGTGAAGGAAATATTATATTTTGTTTCTAATTGGCACCGACGCGACGTGAGGTTTGTACTTAATATTATAAAGTACCTAGTAAATACTACATTGCAATGAAATATGAATTTGCCGCCGCAAGAACATAAGACATCGTTAGATCATCTTTGCTATTGTAACCAAACAAAATCCGTATTACGTTAAGTAGTTACAGTGTGTTTGGACTATACATACTAGTTGTGCATACAAAGCTTTACTGCAACAACGTAGATAAACTCCTGTAAACAATGTAGGATTAAGAGGTTTATGGCTGTGCGGTGATTTACGGTTTGCGTATAAAAATAAGCCAATTGCTTGATAATGAAGTTATCCTTCATTTTGTAAGATAAACACACTGAATGTTTACGACTTGTAGAATAAATTAAAATATTTAGGCACAATGACTACGCCAGCCGGTAGTAATATTTTTCACAAAATAACAATGAGTAATTATTTGCAGTCAGTTGCAGCTCCCTATTAATGCACATCGTTTATATTCATTTATAAGCGTCTTGAATTAATTATTTATTTATACATCACTACCTTCTTAGGTGATGAATACTCTCGAAAAAACCCAGCACAAAATAACCAAGGTTTTAAACAACAACAGCAGGTGCTTTGTGCACTCAAATGTAATTAAGTAGGTAGAAAACACATCTTAGGTTTTGCAAATACAATATTATATTTTCGTTGGGTTTGCCCATGTGTTTTGTATGTAAGTTCATTATTTACGCATTGCATGATGCCAATGTTGACCCATCGCATGAAACGATGTGGTGTTTTCAATTTTGTTTGCTGTTTTAAAATTCAGTTACAATAATATTAGTTCAAGCATTTTATATTTGGTTTGCCAGATACACATTTTATTAGAGTTTCCACATACACATGATTTTGTGAGAAAATATCGAATTATTTGCTCAACCTGATATTATTATGACGTTAGTTTGTTTTGGATGTTCAATATTTTTTAATAAAACAAGTAAACATGAGGTATGTGGAAGCTCAGTACAAATATACAGTCAATTTTTGTATTGCATGAATATTAGAATTTGCATTTTACGTCTCTATTCAGTGAACTCGGAGTACTACATATTGCTACAATTTGAGTATAGTACAACAGAAATTGCATAAAGATGTTTTCAAGTTCTCACTAGTAGCACTATTAAATAGTTAGAAAAGTGGCTTAGTAAAACCTTTCAATTGATTTTCCGAATGGACTTTGCTATTAGCCTAAGACAGGCTTTTACAGCTACACCGGACTAGGGTTGCGGAAGGCTCTCACCCCATTTATTCCCTTTAATACAAAACTGAATTTGCTTTTACATATTCCAAGAAATGTTTACGTATCAATGTTAACGGACAAATAAACTTTTGAATAATTATGCAAAGCATAATTAGCAGGTAATACAAGTTCTCACATCACTCGCGAGTTCACCGAATGATTATTTCCGTTTCTAGCTTCAATAGATTTGCTATTATATTCAGTAAATGCAAGAATGGACTGTGTTAGTGCATCTAGATGTGGTGTTGCATGCGTTTCGCGTGTCTAGACCGTGGTCTCTTGCATGCAGGTCTAGGCGCGCCTCGCAACAGCTGTCCCGGAGCGCCGAGAGCATCGACCAGACCTACAAGAGGTAACATTGCACTGCTTTTACTATTTTTTTTTTAATAATTTAGTTACGGATTTCGAATGGGCACATCTTTTTTTTTATATAGTTTTTTTTTGGTCACTATTACATTCATTATCTGAACCTCGAGTTTGATGTTAATTTATTCTTAAGTGCCAAAGCTTGGACGAGTTGTTTTAAATAATTTGAAAAATTTTACCGCGGGGTGTCTAACTCACATCCACGGAGAAACTAAAGTTTGATTCCGGAATGATTTACTTAACTTTACTAATAATTACAATAATTTATCTATCGAAATATTACATTTCGAAAACGTTTAAAAAAAAAGATATATGCTCTATTCTAAATTCCGCAGTTGTTAATTAGTTCTGCCTATTTAATTGTTATTTTAACTGTTATGGTCGTATTAACGGTGACGCCTTTTCTCGTTAATCGTTATCCAATAAGTATAAACAAACATGTGTTTTTTTTATTGTCTCCGGACAGGAAAATGCACGTGAAATAATCGTAAAGATAAAATTACGACTACGATTATGGCCGTTAGTCCGCTTCCGCCAGTGAAGTTATCGATCGGCAAAACTATCTGGACATGTTTTCCTTAAAATCCTTAAACATGATTTTTAAAGTAACTTAATCCCTAACCCAGTCCGATTGTAGAATCAGTGACATTTTTCCACAGTTTATTTAGTCTATGGATACGCTTTCAACGATTTAATGTAAATGTAATATTCGCATTATATTAAACTAAAGAGGCAATATAAATACATAAATCGAAATAGGGTGCAGTATTCTTATTAATAAAACAGCATTATATTCCATTAGCAATAATTACTATAATGAAATTATGAACTAAGTTAGGGGTACGTTGTATTATTTAAAAAAATGATAGGATGAAAAATTAAATATGGATAAGATTTAGATTGTTAAGGTACTTATTTATTTATCCTGTAAATTATCTTTAACGAAAAATTTATGAATACATATATATAATAATGGATCGTAACGTGCCAACAATGCGGCACTTTCCACCAGTGACGTTTGCTGTCTGAAATTCACTAATCGCTGGCTGAGTACATGGCAATATCATAACCATGTATTAGTTCCCAGTCAATAAATAAAATTGACTACTTTATAGGCATTTGCATACCTCTCATGTCACTTGGTATTTTTACACTAATCGATACGTCATGGACTTTTTACGCTTCTAGAATGAACCCATTTCAAAGGAATACCTACTTTATGTTTTTACACCCGATTCGCTTATCCAGTGCCTAGAATCGACGATAAACAATGCCTACCTAAAGACAATGTTTCATAATTTCCTATAAGCCAGTATGTGTCATACATGCATTGTCTCACATCCTATAAAATAACATAAAAAAAATTAAAGAAGCTATAAAATGTCTGACCTCCAAAAATTACTCATTCGTAAACCAGGCCTTGATAGAACTTGAAAATACAATCCAAAAGATAATTACAAGCTATTAAATCTGAGAGAAAGTCCCCGTTCTTGGCTTTGATCTTACGTAAATATACCTACACAGAAAAATGTTGTTCTGTCATTCTTTACACGCACCTCCGACATTTAAATATCCTATCAAGCTCGGAATGTTATTTGCATACTAGATATAATGTTACGGCTACGAAGTTCATTGTATGAAGGTCATTAGTTAAAATATTTCCCAACATGCCTTTGTAGATTGTTGTCTTTTGATTATGTCATTAAGACCTGTCTGAATTGGAATTTAATTCAGATGAATCAGAAGTACCTACTTTGCCTTATGTTAAAATGAGTAGGTATATAATTCATTGCAGATACCATCAATCAATCTGCCGTAATTGAAAACTGTGTCATGAATAAATAAAACAAGCCAAAATGCATGAAATATTTTTTGATTAATTACTAGATTTCGAATTCTATTACTTGTGATTTATGAAATGCTAATCTAATTGTACTTACAATTACTCTAAAGCCATTTAAGGAATGTTGCCCCTCCTACATTGGCTTTGAAGTTTCTCGATTGTATTCAAATTAATTTATAGATCAAGTTACTTAAAATCAGTGCGCATTATTTAAATTTTGGTGGAGAAAATTTATCATAAGTAAAATTGTATGCGTACCATTTTAGTAAATACCTGGTTTAATTTTCCGTCCATCGATTTCTAATCTGTGCTTTAATAATTCCGTTTTCACCGTTCAAGTAAGTTGGTCTCCTTCGTATAGCCTAAATGGACCCCGTATCCCTATTGACCAAACTCAATATTTGTTACCCACAATTTCAATTAACTCTACACGCGGTCTGAAGCAGAAGCGACGCCTCAAACACAATCTATTTGTATCAATCCAACAAAAGTTATTTGGGACGATAGCTTTTTGGAATAGTCAATTACCCGTACGTTGACCCAGCATATTTACAGTCGTTATGATATTGTATCATCCAGAAATTTGCCTATTGATTGGTCTAGATTTCGGTTCTTAACAACTCAAATCAGCAGTATATTATTGAATGCCGAGGATGACAAGCTTCAGAAAAGGCTGTGTGAAACTACATATTCATTCCATACCAGTAATTAATTATAACGTCACATTTCTATACAGTATACGTGCGGATATACACGCGTCACTTGCTCCTCACTCGTACTTCCTTATTCATGACTTGAGCGATAAAATCTACTTTTATTAGAAAATGCTTACAAGTTACAACCCATTTTACTGCTCTCATGTTTATACATATTGCAGATAATAATTAAAATTACATCCACTTACGAACAGTAAACATGCTCTTCTTTTTATTTATTTCTGCGTTGGTCTTATCTGATAATTGCAAAATAAA
This sequence comes from Maruca vitrata, assembly GCA_039566165.1. Taxonomy (NCBI): domain Eukaryota; kingdom Metazoa; phylum Arthropoda; class Insecta; order Lepidoptera; family Crambidae; genus Maruca; species Maruca vitrata. The sequence goes on along the minus strand of CM076912.1, from coordinate 11,159,835 downwards.
ACATCTGTACAGAATTAATTGTCGTGTCACCAATTATTTTGGTGTTTACTTTATTTATATCATTATTTAGTTCTTTGTATTGTGAAAAATATACACTCTTCTTTTTCATCCAAAAAAGTTTAGTAATGCTGAGGAGGGACGCAAATACATACGCATCTTTCTTTAATGTGGGTCAATGGTGCTCATCGATTATATTATTGATTGAAAAGATTATAAATCATTACGTTTGGTATTGTTTTATTTAGTGAGTGTCGGTAGATTATTTTTATTGCCTCTTTAGTTTATTGAAAGTTTACTTTAGAATGTTTAGTCTATAATAAACCTCTTCGAAAAATGTTATAGGGTTAAGCTAAAACTTTTCACAATATGTACCTAACTTCGGCTCTGTCTCGTAACTACGAGTATACCTAATCCATGTTCTGCCACAAAAGTTGCTAAACTTCCGTGCCGGACGCACGATCAGGTTCAATGACATCTACTTTTTCGCTTTTAAGAAATGTATTTGTGGTTGATCTCCGTTGCTTTTAAATTGCATTCTGAACATTATTCGTACTCGTAAACTTAATCGGAATCTGGAAAACATTTGGTCGTTTCATTGGAAGGCTGAAAATTAGAAATACATTTATTTATTTTGGGGTAAACAACTAAGGAAGTATTGTAATTTGACAAACTCATTAAGCTATAAGCAACACTTATCAACTTAACCGTGTTGACTGAAAACCCAATGGACCATGAAAACCTATCACCAGGGTTTTGCTACCATCACATTGGTGTCTCAATTTCACCCTTGCTTGTGACACCTGCCTACTTTTTGATTTTTTAACTGACGATGAGTATCTCAACTCAACTTCATTCCCGTGATATCTACATAATTTGTTTTTTTTCTAACTGATATACGATGTCGATATTGATGATGATGTCTTAGAAGAGTCTTTTCATCATCGAAGGCCTTGCGGGGAGCTCAAGGCTGACTCCTAAATATTTAAGCAACGTTTGCCTAAGGGCGCCACTTGACGGCGCTAGGACCTTGGCTTTAGGTGGCGTACATACTATAGGTACACCTTGTGGTGATGTGTAATAACATGACCGTTGTGTGTATTACAGGTCTAAGAGTCGATCAGTGGACCATGGGTTCGCGGCGCCGTTCGACCTGGAGGCGCTGCGCTCCAAGGTCGAGGGGAGGTTCGACGCAGTGCACAGAGGTGAGAATCTTTGGATGACTCCTAAGAAGTATTCAATAACTAAAATAATGTGGTATAACTATCATTAAGTATACCGCTTCCGCATTTGTATTGATATGTGCTTTATGATTTAAATCCTAACTAGAGTCAGTCAGCTAATGGTGAGGGATTCCCTAGGCTTCTACTGTTGTTTTCACCGGACTACCGGGTGTGGTGGGCTGAGCCCTGAGTAATGGTTATAGAGTGGAAGAACTATGTGTTACAGAGGACAACTACTTATATAAATCATATAATTAATTAACCACTCTGATATATTATATCACCGTCTTCGTTTACCTGGTAATGATAACAAGGCTATTTGTTATAAGACCACAAAAGATAACAGCAAATGCTAGGTTGTGTTTCTTGTTAAACATTTACATGTATGATCCCGTGAGAGTCCCACATTCCTAAGGTTCTCAGTTCTCAGATTACTCTTGGTTAATTTAATTATGAATATGACTGTGCAGAAGATTAGCCTTTCTTTCCCTCGATAATGCTGACTAGGACACGGTCTAAGGTCTTTAAAATGTTATTTCTGTCCAATGCACAATCATTGTAAGAGCTTATACGAGCACCCCATGATGGAGCGGCCTGCCCTACGAAAACGCCTGATCTAATTAGATCCGGTAATGTAATTAGGGCGCGGAAAAATTGCGTCCAAAGGACCTTGTGCGAGTTTTCTCACGCTCGATCGTGAAAATGTAAACATCAATTTGTTATGATGATGCTTCCCAAGTGATTTCGGCTATTGCTTTTAATTGAAATTTGATGAGCTCGCCTGATGTTCACTTGCTAACCTGTCCTAATAACAGTAACTGTTATGTGAACTGTTTTGTTAAGGGATATATTTATTTATCGCTGATCTCGTGATCTGAGATTTGAAGGGTACTCAAGGGTACAAAACCAGTACCAAGCCTTAATTTTCACTTGTCATTCATTCAACGTAGTCAAATTGGCAATTTTTCATCGTCAATAGGTAGCGGTTCTGGCGACAGATTGGTATAATATTGTTATGGAGCACCTGGTTATGTACCCTTGTGTTCCCTTCAACGGCCAAGTCACACAACACTAACAATAATAATGAAGAAATCGCAGGAAGGAACCTTAGGCTTGGCACGATTTTGTCTAGATTTCATTACTTTTTAGAGATGAGCAATCTGATCCATCGAGACTTGGCTAGTTTTTTTACAGGATGTTTTTGGTGAAATTTTCTTAGTCAAAAGATATTGCATATTATGCGGTGTCGTAGTAATTCCCCTTTGATAATAGATAACAATTAGTCAACAGAAGAACGCTACTGAAAACCTGAAGATGATCACCGTTTTCCGTTCACTCTAGGGCGAGGTAAAATTTTATAATAAATATTCATTATTTAACCTGACGGGTTACGTTCACCGGTACGCGACAAAGTGGTAATATCCATTTGCAAAGCAGTTAAGAAGTAGTCTATTAAGAGTGACATCACAGTACTCAGTATTATTATTACAATATTTGCTTCTGACACTTTCTGGGAAAGCTTTTACTTGTAGATGTTTGTGTAACTACGGACTCCAGTTACTTCTCAGAATCATACTCGTGAAATGTCAGTTTCATGAAAATTACACAAACGTTAACGTTTTAGGTCAAGTATACTGGGCTATGTAAATATGAAATTATATTTATTTGTAGGCAGAGTAACCAAGGACATATGCATGGATAATATTTCAGTATTATTTCAATAAAGGGATTTTTACAAATCTTTAATTTGAATCGAACTGTAATGTCTTGGTTAACGCATATCCGCTGCGCCCGAATACAAAATTGTCGTGGTTATATTTTTTGCTTATGAGAAATCCTCCCAGCATTTTTCATTTATGTCGGGCTTTCGCAAAGATTAAAGCTTTAGGCCTCTCTCCAGAATATGATTCAAGCGGCTGATGTTTCGGTAAAAATATGTAAATAAGCGTCATTTATTTGAGGCCGCTACTCAAGTTCAAGGGATTTTATAGCCCCAACATTCGTTTATGTTCTTTTTATAATTTGGCGAAGGCCGTAAGTCCTTAACTGTTTCCCATACATTGTATTTTTGCAGAAGTTACATGCATTATTTTTATTTAAAACTAGTGGTCCCGGCGAATTTCATACCGCCAATACTGTCTTTTCTCATTGAAACCTTCCCTGGACTACGACGAACATTTTAAAACCAAAATTACCTAAATCGGTCCAGGCGTTCTCGAGTTTTAGTCAGACTAACGAACAGCAATTCATTTTTATTTATAAGATTAATTTATACATTAAATTAAAACAATAGCCAAGTAGTATACCCAAGATCAAGCAAACAGGGCAGTATATCTCTGAGTGAATAAACATTGTGCTGGCATCAGTCGAATTTGTAATATCGAAAACTTTGATACAATAACTATTGATATTTGCTGAATATTATTGGGTAGCAAGTTATAAACTATGATAAGGGTGTTCCCTAATCTTTGTGTAGCGAGTTTGCGGATATCCTGCCTCGTCCGATTCGGCGGAGTAGAATTTAATTCCGACTAAACCTCCCGCAAACTTGCTCGCTCTGATTGAAACAGCCCGTCTAGTTGAGTTGTTATCGTGACTGATTCCCCGCCTCGGGATCCGTTTGTAAAATAAACAAAATAACTGTTTATAAAACATTTATCCGCGTCTCTAGTAATTAACGCCGACAAATTCAGTTAAAACTCACGTTGTTTATTTACTTTGCCTCGGCTTACGGGATCTAGCTGTGATTGCGGTCTAATGCGACGGAGATTTATTACTGCGCGGGAAATATTAAATTTATTTATCACGAGGCTGTAATTGACTTTAAACTTGCTTGACTACCGCATGACTGATGGCCGGCGATGATGCTTACAAGGTGTAAGAGCAGATATCAGTGGCTTGCTCTAGTTATCTCATTTGAACTGGTGTTTATCTAATAAAGTGGAAAACGGTAATAAGCTTTTTCTGATAATCTCTTAGCACAGGACCAGTAGCTGATAATATCACCCTGGGAAGTCTTATCTAACCAGCACAATTAAATTAACCGATATATGAACCTGGGAACTCTCCGCTAATGACCAAATGACCGCATCATTCTTGAATGGTGGTCGTAGAAGTTACACCTATAACTCCAATGATAGTTGTAACATTTTGCCTAACATAGAGTCGAGACATAACTTTATATGCACTATGATATCGTTACATGCACATAATGCGAACTTGACACACACATAGATGGTGGAATGACCTGGATAGCCTATTATGGGCATGGGCAGTGCCTCTGTTACATTCTTGCTCCGCTTATATCAGTAGTGCGTATCTTAATAGGCGATTACAAATAGATTGAGATAAACAACATTACAGGAAGACAAAATGTCTTTACAAATAAGTAAATGCCTTTTTTTAGTTGACTTACACACCTTTTATACACATTTAAGGCGGTAATATGCAAATGACTGTAGAATGAATAAAGTATGACTAATGCACACATGACACCGATATTAGTGTTTTGCTCATTACATATACATACATTACTTTTTTACATATAATTGTCATAATATGTTAGTTAGGACTGCTAACAATTTCTTTCTTATCGATATGACTCTTGAAAGCGCCTGTCATTACAAAATAGCAATGATTCTCTCAGTGATTGCTTACGTGACCGACAAGGCGTAGACACAACAATGCGTACTTGAAAGACTTGGAACTAGGCAAGCTGAATTATCGTTTGCACCTTCATAATTATCTAATCTTGCTTTTTGTCCACAGACGAGGACGAGCAGACTAAGAGGCTACCCCCTCCCCCGCCTATTAAAACTATGACTTACACCGTAAGTACCTTATTCTGGTAATACTCAATAATAATTTATGTAACGAAATGGGAACTTTTGTACGAAAATAAACTGTTGGTCTAGTTTATTTGCTGTCCAGTGTAGTATAGTATAATTCTTATACCTTACCTTAGTATGAAGGTGTGCATAGCTTGGTTGCATTCGAGGGGAATACCAACCTTACACTGTCTTATGTAGACCATCTATCTATAATATACTCTTATATTTCTTTCATCTTCATGGCAATTATAAAAATTGTAATATAGCAACGGGCAGTGAATGAATTAAGGCTATATGTCGCACATAAGACATATTGCAGTAGCCTAAACAAATATTAAAAAAAAACTGCTCCATCGCGATCAGGGATCAGTCATTTCGGTGGAGCAGTTGATTTCTTTTGTCATCTGATGTAATTTGCTGACGACCTTATGCTAACCCATCTCTTTTGTCAGGTTCGTGACCGTGATACGCTGACGTCTCTGGCGGCACGCTTCGACACCACCCCCTCCGAGCTGACCAAGCTGAACAGGCTCGCCACGCAGTTCATCTTCCCCGGGCAAACGCTGCTCGTGCCGGACAAGAGGAAAGGTCAGCGTCAGCTTGTTAATAACTAGCTTAGTAGCATAATTCAACTTCACCCCTGAATAGTGGCGGAACGATACCATCGTGGGGCCCGTGGCAAAATCTTTTCATGAGGCTCTAAAAAATAGCAACTCCGAGATTTCTTGAGGAGTTGTCATTTTAGAGCACGTGGCCTCTTGATCAGGGACCCCCTTATAGGTCGGGGGCACGTGACATTTTACCAGCTCTGTTAACCTGTAGTTACGCTACTGCCTCTGAATGTCTTCACCCATTCCTGTAAAACTAATTCTTCATCACTTATGGTAGAAATCGTCAATATCGCCTAAATTGTCCTTTTATTTTTATTGTTCGCCAAGCCTTTAAATTATTTTGGATTTATGCTCAAATAAGTATATTTATTTATTTATTAATTTACCGGGTCATGCAGACTTCGCGTTGTGTCTCCAAAAACAAACAAATAAATAAATAAACTGACCAAGCTGAAAAGTTGGCCTCGTAGGGTCATCCCTGAAGACACAGAAAGTTTTTTTTAATCAAACTCGGTTTCGTTATCAAAATACGAAGATAAGGAAAAAAATACGTGATAAGTTAGTGAGGTAATGAAAAAAGTAGTGAGATGTGTAAAAACACTATTTCATTTTTTATTTACGTAGTTAAAACATCTTTTGTAGCAGTGTAGAAATATTCCCCTTTAGCTCAGAAAGCACGTTAAGCTGGTTGGCTTTAGTCTTATCTTTCTTGGACTGTCCGGAGATTACAGAAATATGTGCCAGTATTATGTGTATGCAACACACTTGTTTACAATAACATAATACGTTGCTTTATGAACTGCTGTGAACTAAAATACGGTTAAGAGCATTATCACCTGACAATATGCGGTCATGTCTGCACCGTCATACAGATGATTCAACAAACAAAAGAGTGCACATTGTAGGTATTACAGTTTTTAGGTCGCGCCTAGGGTTCATGATTTCTCGAGCTTTTCAATTTCTCGGGTCTCGAGAATTCTCGAGGCTAATTTCTCGGGTCTTCTCGGGTTGTCGAGAAATTGACATTCACGTACGTTTTCTCATATTATTTAGTTTCAATAACGTCACATTTTTCTCTCAAATAAAAGTATCAAATTAATCATAAAACTTTTATTGATTATATTCAAAAACATTAATCTTAATAAGCTAATTAACTTTAAAAAATAAAATACAGAAATAATATTAGTCAGTCTCAAATTTCACTCCAGAATGTTTCAAGCGTTCCTCCACTATTTGTCTTACTTCAATGGCTCCACATTTCCCAGGGATTACAGGACAGGACAGACGTTAGGAAAAAGCGTCGATGGCCGAGTGGTTAAGGTCGTTGCTTGCCATGCGAGAGGTCGCCAGTTTAAACCCCGCCAGGTACCAATGTGTTTTTCAAATTTGAAATTCATATGTACCATCATTCGACGCTTTAACGGTGAAGGAAAACATCGTGAGGAAACCTGCACACCTAAGAAGAAATTCTAAGGTTGTGTAGTCGACCAACCCGCACTTGGCCAGCGTGGTCGACTAAGGTCTTATCGCCCTAGTTTAGGGTAGGCCCGTGCCCCAGCAGTGGGGACGTATATGGGCTGATGATGATGATGATGATAGACTAACCCCAAATTTTAATGTGTTGTTTCTGTTACATAAAAAAAAACATATCAGAATAATTTGAAACTAAGCTTGTGTGTTGTTATTTTCGAAAAATAGGAAATATAATTAGACTAAGTAGTATAATTAATGTATTGTTAGTTATTTTATGTGATAAAGTTTGACTAAAAAATAATAGAAAAGAACATGATAGGTACTCGTACCTAGTAAAATTTAAGATCATATTCAGATTATATTATTGATAAAAAGAATATGAATAATAAAGTCATGATGTGTCAATGAAACTGAAAACACTTACCTGTTCAATTTCAATTTATCGTGTAATCTGTGAAACACTCACTACGTAAAATATACTTGGCTAGAGTCGAAACACGAATGAACGTGTAAAAATGACGCCGCAGAGCGCTTGCGAGTTCTAAGGGTGCCGTTGTGCTTTGGCCCACGCCGCCACACTACACAGCAAATGGCGATTTAATTTCTACATAGAAAAATGATTTCTCGAGTTCTCGACTTTTCTCGAGCTTGATTTCCCGGGAACAAAGCCCAAAGATTTCCCGGGAATTCTCGGCTCGAGAATTCCCGGGAATGAACCCTAGTCGCGCCACTTATGCACACTGAAAAATGAGTTCTGTATCAAACATTGTTTTATTTACTAAAACGTTTTAACGGTTCATTCTAAGAATTTTATTCTTCGAGCATCTTTAAAACAATCTATAAATCCTCATCGCGTATAAATAAATGTATATCGATGTTGTTACAAAATTTTGAATCGCATATTAGTTAGCTTTAGCTTCTCATAGACCTGTTAATTATTGCACTCGTGATTGTTAAATATTATGATGTTGACAATATATTGGGATGGTATTTTTCTTTGAATCATGTTTTAAAATGAAAGTTACTGGCGTTGTTTATCGCTACGTTTCGTAACATTTTCGTTTTATGACGCGTTCGTTCAGCAGGAGACCGATAATGAATACGAAAGTGTGCCCAAATGAATGTAAACTCTACATAGATACCATTTCAAACTACCTACAAGCTATGGAAAAATCGCCAGAATTTTGTACCATGCCGATTTTTACTTCCTCCTGTGTTTTTACGTTTAAATTCATAACAAGTTAGGTAACAAATAATAATTAGACACAACATGACCGCATCTAATTTGTAAATACATAGACGTTCATATTGTCTTCACCAGAAAAATAACTTTGTTTATAGATGCACTCAGCTAGATGACTATACACAATACAATGGGGTAATATAGACTGGTGAATGACCGAGTTGCGTGTGCCTTTACCACTGGTTTCTTTTGAAAGCACGATTTTTCATTTCTGGCGTCTATAAAAATGCGATATCGCATTAAAACTTGGACGTGGAATTTTTAAACCGCTCTTTAGCACTTTATGACTGCAATGGAGTAGCTTTATTAAATGTGTCTTCGAAATTCTGGATGATGTTGTGTCATTAGAAACTGCTTGCAATCCATAATTGGTGCATACGATCTCTTTTTTTCTGACAGCCATCTTTTTTTTCCGGGGAGATCATTCTTTAGTATGTTCTTGATTAGGTTGAGTTATTCATATTATTATCACTTAGAACGTCAGAGTCTTGTTACTGATAATAATACGTACAGTATGAATCACATTAGCTACCAAGGCTGAGGCTGAATAACGTAATGGACCAGTATAAAATACCTAGGAGTTTTCATTTTAACATTACTGTACGTGAACATACTAATTAGATGCACATTTACCTACTAAATGTTTAGTTGGTTTTCATGTATTTGCGCCCCTGTACAAACAAATTATTTATGCAGTCTTACTGTAAGAATGAAATATATTTACAAATAATAAAATTATAGACTTGGTATAGCATGGTTGCTTTTAATTGAATATTTTATAATCCCTCTATTCATGATTATAGTAATAATACTAAAGAAATTATAGAGTGGATGCCGTTTTATGTACCATGGCGGGTGGATGAAAGACTGTCAGCATGATAACTTGAACCGTGACGGATCATTCAAACGAGAAACTCGGTTTTACGACACCTGACCTTCACCGATGTTTGCCAACCAGGGACCAATCGACGCTCCCGGCATCACGACTCTTGACACTAATTACCCTATTTCAATTTGTATTATTACACTCCATCTTGTGTGACATGATAGCATAATAAAATGCCTAGAACACTTCGTAGTCATTTAAACTAGTGTAGTCGTCATGTTATGTCTGCAAGTAAACGTCTAAACAGGACCAAGATATTCTAAGTTTTTACAACAAACGCTGGGTTTGATATTTAATAACGAAGCATTGATCTTGAAACCTTCCACATATCCGACGAGTAACACTCGAGGTCATGTTTTATTTATATTAATATTTGTTCGAACATTGTTTAATTTTGTAACAGATTGTTAGAAAATGCTGATTAACTTATAAACATTTTATTATGTTAGCATTACTCTATCAAGTTTTATTCAAAACAACATATCTTTAAACGATATATTTGCTTGTATATTATAAAATACCGCAATTTAAATTATAAACTACATAACATTTTACTAATTGTATAAGTTTAGATTTGACTATTGAGTTGAGCGCCATGGCCACAATGTTATTGGATGTTTAAAAAAATATTTACTTTATGTATATTTACTTATTTAATTAAAACTTTGTTATAACGTTTCAATAATGAGATAAGCTTATTTTTACGTAACAATAATTATGAATTTGATTTATCGAATAGGATATTCTGACCGACAACTTGAAATTATATTATTGTATAAAATTAATAGTTTGGTTTTGACCGGCGACGCGAGCGGCGCGAGCGCCATATTGATGTATTCCTTAAAAACGTCACATAGTGAGAGTCAATGTTTTTTGTTGTACATTTATAATTACGAAAAGTACAAGTGTTTTGAATCGCAACTAGAGTTTCATTTGCATATTCAAGCCGCATTTAACCATCATAATTATGTCGAGGAGTTAGGTATAGAATTTCCTAACATTTCAGAATTGCGATCCAGGACCCAGCGTTCTATAAAGGAATGTTTGAACTTCAAAATTGCATGATGGAGTTAGTATACATGAATTAAAGAACAACCTATATGCATGAATATCTACTTAAACGAAAATGCCAAGTTATCAATCACACATTATGTGGATGACCGCACTTGGTCATGGGAGTTCCAAACTATGGAATGTGCATAATTGCTGCATGTGCTTTTACAAAAATGCACATAGCTTTTGATCTAGCAATAAAGGTGAGCTGTATCTTTTCTGTTGTTCCTTCTTAATAATTCTTATTGAAGGTAATGTGATTTAAGACCATTGAACCTGTTCATATAAATTATTATAACACTTTTAATGTGAACTTTATGAACTACTAAATGACTGACTTATCATTCTTAAGGAACACAAGGATTGTGTGAGTTATGATGGATAGTTAACTTATTATTATAGAATTTGAATTAGTATTATTTGGACCTAATCGGTTCTTCTTACCCAACTAACTTTTATTTTCTTATGTATTTGTGTGTGTAATAAATTGTTATCTCTGTGTAAGTTTTAGAAATTTATAATCAGTTTGATCAAGGAGTTGCATCAAAATGATAACTGCAACATTTGCTAAGTTAGCTGCGACACCTACCAATTGCTGGCAAGTTGTAAATTTAGCTGCAGTGACTGGAATAAAAATCTTGTCTGAACATTTACAATCATGAGGTATATAAATAAACTATGAGAATAAGGTAAGTGGTGAACATGGTTCCATTGTAAGATAAAACAAGAAGAATTTTAAACTATCACCAAAGCTATATTAGTGCCCAGTCACTGGTTTAGACCTATTGTATTATTTATTGAAATAGTATAAATTTTACAGCAAATTGGATGAATCTGGATGATTCTGTCCGGCTGTTTCTAGTTTATAGGTACTCAGTTTATACAATGATGATTGACACAGGTTTCATCACATTATTTAGTTTATATTTTACATATATTGGAAAACTAAGATTATGAAACAGGTACTTTTAATGTGGACATAAATACATTTTATTTTGTTTACTTAAATTTTTATGGTATGGTATGGAGGCATACCCTCCATAATATCAGTTTATATTAAAATTTTAATATTACATTCACAACTGCACTGTTCTGTTATTATGATAATTGAAGGGGAGTACACAGAGATTCACAGAAAACAATAAATAATTTCTGAAGTTTGTGATGGGATGGCACACTGAAGTAAAGGTACCGTAGATGATCACTGAAGTGTGTATAACCATGCAAAAGGTTTATGCAGAAAACATGCTCAATGAAAGTCTGAGACCTTTTGACTAATAACCTTAAATAGTTCAAGGTGTTTGTATTGGTTTCTGTGGTAGAAGTCTACTGAAAATACAAAGTGCCTAGTCATGCACTTGCTTGTTCAAGGGACACCAAAGTTTTGTACAATGTGTTTATGTAATTTCGACTACAAGTATGAGTGTTGATCATTGCCATTACATATTTAAATACCAACTATGTAGTTGTATATATAAAAAAATATATATCTGGGACATTTCCACACATGGTCATCTGACCCCAAACAAAGCAGAGCTTGTACTATGGGTGTCAGAGACTGATATACATACATATATATTTTCATATACATACTTAAGACACATACTTTATACATAATCACACCCAGACACGGAACAGGCACCCATGTTCATCACACAAATATTTGTCCCGAGTGGGAATCGAACACACAACTCTTGGAACCGCCATATAATCGTTATTAAAACTTTACTTGGTCATAGAAAATAATCTAGCCACACTAAACAGTAAATAAAAAAAAATAAAAGGAAAATAAGATTAATACAACTAGGTATTTTCATATCTGAGTGACATGTAATGTGACAATAAAATAGTTTTAAAATTTTAATTGGAGAGAAAATTACATACTATACTATTATTAATTCTTATTAAATTAACCTAACCCTTAATGACTATACAAATAGAATAATATTATTATTATTTATTCTTACAAATCCCTTGTGATATTTCAAGTTAAGTATAAAGTTATATTTGTTTGTTTAAACACTTGTGTACCAGGAATTGTATGATCCCTATGATAATACATACACTGATGTATTATCTCTCGATGATCTCATGATGTTATTGTTGACTTTTGTCCATGAGTTATCAAATTTTGGACTAAACAACAACAAGTATGTAGGTACTTATAGATTATGCAAAGGACTATACTATACATTTACAATACTTAATTTGATTTGAATTTGTCTTTTGGTGTAGGGTAAAATTACAATTGGAAAATAATGTTTAAATAGATAATGTATTCTATTTATAATAGTGTCAGATTTTTATCAAGGAATGTTTGAAAGGACATAGGTCTAGGTTAAATTATTTTAATAAACCTCTCATTTGATAAAAGATTTTAATTACCTAATACAACATGAACTTATATTTTAGAAAGTGGAGATGTATATGGTGCGATTGTTATGCATCAACTCCAGTATGTGATGAAGATCAGGAAGTGATGATATTAAGGAAATTGGACTGGCCTGAGAGGATACTAGGAATTCATGAAACTTCTGTAAGCAAATACCTACCTTACACCTACTTAATGGATAATGCTTACAATTTACGTTGCAGTTTGAAAGAAAATATTATGTTTATCAACATTTTGTATGCATACATATGCACACATAAGCATTGTTGCTGAAGAAGAAAAATATCGAGTTGATAAATTTGTATTGATTAAATTGTTAATTTAACTGTTTAGTTACCCAGCTTCACCGGAGTAGATCTGTATTGTGCTGAATAAATACAGCTAGATGCCATTGAAGATTACCTCATATGGGATTGGTGTTATTGCAAATTAGTTGTTCTGCAAATTGAGAATGTTCATACTTTTGGTGGAAGCATAATGTATTACAAGTGATGTTACTTGAATCCAAGTAAATGTGGACACTCACATTAGCAATAAAACATGGTACATGGAACATTTTATATCTGTGTTAAGAGCATTATTAAGGTTGAGTATCATCTGATATGGGATAGTAAAATAGGGGAATGTACCTGAAAAATATTTTCGTAAGTTTTCTAATACCTACAATCTACATCAGAACAATCACCAAATAGTAAACTAATACACAATTTGGTTTTAAAAAAGACGAGATTCAAATGTTGATTGTGTTGGAAAATGGGAAATTGAAGCAAAAGTGCTTCATGCAAATATTAATGGGCAGGCCGATCCACCTCGCGAGTGCGTAAGCGGTGACCCTATGCTGCAAGATGAACATAAACGGGCAGGCCGATCCACCTCGCGAGTGCGTAAGCGGTGACCCTATGCTACAAGATAAATCCGAACGGGCAGACCGATCCACCTCGGGAGTGCGTAAGCGGTGACCCTATGCTACGAGATAAACGTAAATGGGCAGACCGATCCACCTTGAGAGTGCGTAAGCGGTGACCCTATGCTACAAGATAAACGTAAATGGGCAGACCGATCCACCTTGAGAGTGCGTAAGCGGTGACCCTATGCTACAAGATAAATGCGAATGGGCAGACCGATCCACCTCGAGAGTGCGCAAGCGGTGACCCTATGCTACAAGATAAATGCGAATGGGCAGACCGATCCACCTCGAGAGTGCGCAAGCGGTGACCCTATGCTACAAGATAAATGCGAATGGGCAGACCGATCCACCTCGAGAGTGCGCAAGCGGTGACCCTATGCTACAAGATAAATGCGAATGGGCAGACCGATCCACCTCGAGAGTGCGCAAGCGGTGACCCTATGCTACAAGATAAATGCGAATGGGCAGACCGATCCACCTCGAGAGTGCGCAAGCGGTGACCCTATGCTACAAGATAAATGCGAATGGGCAGACCGATCCACCTCGTGGGTGCGCAAGCGGTGACCCTATGCTACAAGATAAATGCGAATGGGCGGACCGATCCACCTCGAGAGTGCGCAAGCGGTGACCCTATGCTACAAGATGAACGCAAATGGGCGGACCGATCTACCTGGTGAGGGCGTAAGCGGTGACCCTATGCTACGAGACAAATGTAAACGGGCGCACCCATCCACCTTGTGAGGGCGTAAGCGGTGACCCTATACTACGAGACAAATGTAAACGGGCGCACCGATCCACCTTGTGAGGGCGTAAGCGGTGACCCTATGCTACGAGACAAATGTAAACGGGCGCACCGATCCACCTTGTGAGGGCGTAAGCGGTGACCCTATGCTACGAGACAAATGTAAACGGGCGCACCGATCCACCTTGTGAGGGCGTAAGCGGTGACCCTATGCTACGAGACAAATGTAAACGGGCGCACCGATCCACCTTGTGAGGGCGTAAGCGGTGACCCTATGCTACGAGACAAATGTAAACGGGCGCACCGATCCACCTTGTGAGGGCGTAAGCGGTGACCCTATGCTACGAGACAAATGTAAACGGGCGCACCGATCCACCTTGTGAGGGCGTAAGCGGTGACCCTATGCTACGAGACAAATGTAAACGGGCGCACCGATCCACCTTGTGAGGGCGTAAGCGGTGACCCTATACTATGAGACAAATGTAAATGGACAGGCCGATGTACTTCAGGAATCGAAAGGGGGACCCTATGCTGCAATATAAACATATACGGGCAGACCTCGGGAGTAAGCGGTGTCCCTATGCCACGAGATCAACTATGTCCATACACCCCGTGTGTATGCGGCGGCCCATCTACGGTATCCACACCTATGTGTGCGTATGCGCGTTAAGAATTATGAGGTCCGTATTAAAACGACCTGACGCAGGTAAAGTTTATAAGAAATGTACTAAAATGGCCAGTGGTTGGTAAAGTATATCTAAAGGTATTTATAAATGACTTTGTATTTGTATTGTATTTTGTTTGTTAAAGGTGCTTTGTAAAATGAACAGAGGCCGATGCGCTACGTGTTTGTTCGTGTGTCCCATACACATGGGGTAACTGATTTGTAACTTAAAGTTGTTAAGTTCTTGAAAGTCTCTACTTTACAGCCGATCTAGGGATTTACAACGCTGTGGTGTGAAAGAAGATGTAGTGACTCGGTTTGAGAACGGTATGCTTAGATGGTTTGGTCATGTTGAGAGGATGAATGAAAGACGATTTACAAAGGGAATATATAAGGAAAGTATAAACGGTAATGTCGGCAGGGGAAGGCCAAGAAATACCTTTCATGGCCAAATAGGTTTCAAGAAAGGGCAAATTAAAAGTACATACCTACCCGTAATCAACGAGCATGCATGAAGACGTTGATGGATGTGGAAGAAGCGGAAGTGAAAGAAAGAAAGAAGAAGAAAGAAAGAAAAACATTTATTGATCACATATAAAAAAAAAATCATCATTTAACGAACAAACACAATATGACACTCACTTCTGTTATTTCCTTTTGAATAAGTAAAGTATGTATTAATGTTATATCCACTCCTGGACAGGTACGGGTTGATGATGATGATGTGTAAATGATTGTTTGACTACATATGATTATCTAAATGGTTTTGGTTTTGTTTGTATTCAATACAAGGTATTCTCATTAATATAATTGTTGTTATGGTGTATAGGTATATTTTTGTTCATTTCTTATTTTGTTGGTAAACCATATATTTTGACTGCCATGTAGTATGGACTTCTGTTTAACATATTTATTTTTCTTTGTAGTTGCAATTGTTTATGCTCATTGATACGAATTGTACGAAAATAGTTTCTTATTAAATGTACCTATAGAAATATAGTTATTGTATTAAAGTTAAATTTCATCTACTCCTAAAAGTATTATATTGTATTAATTTGTCATTTTCTTATTATGTGTAATAGATAGAAAGTTAACTAAGTTTTAAAGCCTCTCAATTGTTTGATCTGATGTTGACCGAAGACCAGCTGATACAACACCCTATGCATGTGCATGGGTGCCTAACCTCATTGCGCAATTAATTAATAAAATGAGGGCATTTAAAACATTTAGGATGGCCGAGTACGTCGCCGTCAGATCAAATACTATATCTACATATTTTATGACTTTACTTTCACATATATTTATGTCTTCTTTATGAGATATGTAGTATATCATTGGTGGAACATAATTGATTATGTTCTGGATAATTAAAATGTCATGCCTGAGGTCAGTCATTAGCTTAGGATGGCCGACTGTTAGAAAATACTAATTAGAATAGAAATATTTTATTGGATTAATTTATTATTGTTCAAATACTTTTGCTTGTGATCTATAAATTACTGTTATTTCAATGAAAACTGTAAATATTTTACTATTGATTCATTTTGTTATAATTCGATTAGGGTGTTATGCCTGAGGACAGTCATTATCTCAGGATGGCCGACTGTTAGAAAATGCTGATTAACTTATAAACATTTTATTATGTTAGCATTACTCTATCAAGTTTTATTCAAAACAACATATCTTTAAACGATATATTTGCTTGTATATTATAAAATACCGCAATTTAAATTATAAACTACATAACATTTTACTAATTGTATAAGTTTAGATTTGACTATTGAGTTGAGCGCCATGGCCACAATGTTATTGGATGTTTAAAAAAATATTTACTTTATGTATATTTACTTATTTAATTAAAACTTTGTTATAACGTTTCAATAATGAGATAAGCTTATTTTTACGTAACAATAATTATGAATTTGATTTATCGAATAGGATATTCTGACCGACAACTTGAAATTATATTATTGTATAAAATTAATAGTTTGGTTTTGACCGGCGACGCGAGCGGCGCGAGCGCCATATTGATGTATTCCTTAAAAACGTCACATAGTGAGAGTCAATGTTTTTTGTTGTACATTTATAATTACGAAAAGTACAAGTGTTTTGAATCGCAACTAGAGTTTCATTTGCATATTCAAGCCGCATTTAACCATCATAATTATGTCGAGGAGTTAGGTATAGAATTTCCTAACAAGATATTATTTAGAACTGATAAGTTTGATGTTTATGATACTTGCCGGCATGGTTAAGTGCCTACTTGTGGCCGTGTGAATAAACAAACAATACGTATTGATAATAACATAAACAGAGGAGCGCATCGCGCATTGAATGCATCTGCGCGATCCAGCTCTGCCCGGGCATAAAACAAAACAACAACAGTCAACCTTGTAGTTATTCGTTCGCGCGTGACGTAGACATGGAACAAATTTTTCTCGTATTTGCACCGCAAACAGTGGTTACACCACTCGTGGCGAGGGCAGACGTGGCCGCGTCGGCGACCCGACACCACGCGTTCAAACAGTTTCTATTTTAAACGCCACAGCACTGCACTCCAGAGTGACCCGATTGTTTTAATTGCGGCAAACGAATCAATCCCCGTGCGTCGGCGGCGCCTCGCTCGCCCCGGAGATATGCAATCGTTTTATCGCGCGCGATAAACGTGCCGATATAATGGACCTTGTATTACTTCAGTTCAAGAATGTTCAGTTTTGAATTCCTGAAGCGGTGGTATCACGGTGCGTTTTCGCCGGCGACATTGTTAATTTGCCACTTATTTTATTGCGGATCGCGTGACTCGTTCCGAGGATGATTAGTGCGGCGGGTACAGATGTTCACGGTGTTGTTATGGTTTCGCAGATGGAGATAAGGACTCGGACGGCCCGTCTGAGAGCGGGGACAACACGTCCGAATCGACGCAAGCTCCGAGCGAGCCTGCACAGGAAAAAGGTAAATTAATGATCACTCCTTTACGTTTTAGTTTCCTCCTTTATCAAAAATCACGTAATCACTCTTAGGTTTAGTATATTTTATAGTTTTAAAGTTTCCTATCTTTATTATTGTGGAAAGTAACACACACAAGACAGTGGAGTAATAATAATATTTAAATAAGTGCAAATAATTTAATCTCTAATAGCGTCGATAACACCTACCTTGTTAGACTGTTGGAATGTGTAGTGTAGTTTAGGACCGAACTAAATGAACGAGCATTTGAAAGGTTATTTTCAATAATAGAAGTTTTTACTACCTTCAACAATACTAGTATAATACTAGTATAATTGCTATAAGTATAGTCAGAGCCCATTGATCATGATAACTTTTGGCACTCGTTGTAATGACGCTGTGGCTAAACAATATTTAATCATGCAACCAAAATGCGTTGCCGCTAATCATTTTGTAAAAGCAGTTTGCTGCATGCAACCCTCATATTAAGCCACTGGGTTTTTGTGACCATTGACTCTATATTATGTTTCCAACGGTCGAATTCTTGAACGATACCTAATAATTAAATATTTGACTTCTACTAATGAGAAGCTTTTAAATTTAAATCTTGCACGAAAATTATTAATTTAAATCGGTCTCCTTATTGATATAGGTGTGATATATGGTCGTAAATTGCTGTTTTTGTCTAATACCCGATAATGACTTTCTGTCATCATCAGCCCATATACGTCCCCAGCATTGGGGACGTATATGGGCCAAAGGCCTATCCTTAGCTAGGGCGATAGGGTTTTAGACAAACACGCTGGCTAAATTGATAGACATCGCCCTATTTTTTTTGTTAGAGATCAGATATCTAAACGATAAATATACTACAAAAGAATAAATATAGTATGTACAAGAAAATAGTATGTAAACATTATGTATTGGTTAAGATGTTCAATACAAGATAATGACCTGAATGACGTCACAAGCAGTTGTTCTGTATTGATCCATGGACTTACTATACAATTTATTTTATACTCAGGGAGAATATAATGCAGTTTCTTTTTACAGTTGTAAAATAGGACGCTTTAAAACTTTAAGGGCTTCAAGCGAAAGCAATAATGTGAATGGTAGGGTGGAGCCGTGGCTAATGGCTGGTTAGCCATACGAATGGACAATAAATGTTTGACTTACTATTGATATGGGTGCAGCAGCTATCTTCCAATAATTTGTATGCACGCACATCCTTTTGCTACCATTTCATTCGGAAACTTATTATGGTTTGTCTTGATACAAGTATACCTACGTTCAATTATTTACATTTTAATCTCTGTTATACTTAACGCTGAATTCTAAAAACATGTGATAATGTGTTGTCTAGTTGCTATTCATGGTAAAAACTATCTATCTAGTAAACATTGTCTTCTAGACGATGTCATTACAATTTTACGCAAGGAGAGATGAATTGATGTGATGAATATAGATATTTGCCCTGCGTCTGGGTGTATATTTATTTAATTAAATATATTTGTGTAGACACTAACTTGCTGTTGTTTCTGATATCCGTAACGCAAGTGCTTATGCACCATATTTTGGAATTAAGACAATTTTACGAGATATTGCAAGATATTACCAACGTTGCACATTATATTATATCTACACAATTTGTAGATTATATTCATACTATTGACACGCTTCGGTTATGTTATACATGAAACCCTTCCTCCTGAGTCCTGTCCCTCTATCTAAAGAAAATCTCGTCAAAATCCGTTGCATAGTTTAAAATATGTGTAAATGCAGGTAGCAGACTCGAATTCGTTTTGTACTATGTAATGACATACATGTTGTTATGATTGCAGAGATCCTGGACAGCCTGCGGCCGGTGTCGCCCGAGGCGCCGGCCAGCAGCAGCGCCCCGCAGCGGTTCCTTAAGATCAACGTGCGCCACATTACCGATGGACAGGTGATACTTTCAAATACATCATCATCATTCCATATATGTGTATACCTACCGCGAAGTATTACTGTAGCCCTAGGAGTAACATTGTCCACCCACAAATGGTTTTTTGTGGGTGGACAATGTTATTACTTAATTTGTTTTCATAGTAATTCTGTTTTTAGCAATCAATTGATAGAAGAATACGGTGTTTCATGTATGCAATGTTACCCCCAAGAGCTTAAGTTACCCGACTTTACGGTACATATATTGTTAGGTTCAAAGTCAAATAATACGTCTATTTAACGCTTTTACGTTGAAGGAAAACATAGTTTGGAAACCTGCATGCTTTTGAAAGGGTGTGTAGTCGCAGGGCAAAATTACTATGTGTGGTAAACTAACGCCTATATAATGATAACAAGTGACCCGCCCTCGCTTCGCTTCGGGTGAATCTAACCTCCCTCCTGAATCCCTCTATCTTTAAAGGTTTAAGCATAGGTAGTGATGTAGGGACAGAGAAAGCAACTTTGTTTTATACTATGTAGTGATTATTCGCTATCATAGGGGTGAGAGCCATCCGCTCCCCAGTACGTCCAGTGATGATGACGAGGCTACTCCAAGCCATCATCGTATGTCTGTTTGGGAAAAACATTGTTATCATCATCGTACGTCCCCACTGAGAAGCCCGAGCCGACTCTAAACTAGGGCGATTAGCAACCACGCGGGACACGCCAATTGATCGACTTTACACAATACTCTTAGCAGGTGTGAGTTTTCACACGACGTTTTCCTTCGAATAAACGTACATTTAAAATTCACTTTGTAATCATCATAACATGTATGTTTGTATAGAGCATTTACGAGGATATACAAAATATATTTAGTGTACGCAGTAGTATCACAAATATATTGGTCATTGCAAATTGATCGCATTCAGAAAAACATAATAATCAGTTCATTAAAAATGTTTGATAAATATTCCTAATTGCAATTACTAATTAAAATGCAGGCTTTAT
This sequence comes from Maruca vitrata, assembly GCA_039566165.1. NCBI lineage: Eukaryota > Metazoa > Arthropoda > Insecta > Lepidoptera > Crambidae > Maruca > Maruca vitrata. Next base: position 11,138,934 of record CM076912.1, on the reverse strand, counting down.
CGCAACTGTGCCATTTTGAGTTATCGATTCGCGTTTAATGTACTACGCTTTTTTACATTTCTCTCTTATCTGCGTTTCATTTTAAAGATACGTAGGTTCTTTTATCATACTAACCTAGTTATCTAACATGACTAGATATCGCGAAAGATACGTACAATTTTAAAGATGATGCATCAATCATTAGATAATCTGGTTTAAATCCGATATGTTGGATGAACGAAACGCATTTGTGATTTCTAAGAAGGAATATACTTTAAGATCTCTTTTCATGCACTATTTGTAGGTACCCTTAAAATATTAATTGCTGTTGATCTAATAATATAATCATACTTGTTCAAACTAACTTCCAAATGTCCTAAGTTAGTTTTAATGATCACACTATTGTATTGTATATTATTGTATGTTCACAAATACATCCATTCACATAAACGGTTCGTATAACCGTCTGATCTTGTTCATGACTTGAGTATCATTGTTGGTTGACACAAGTGTTTTACAATCAAACAATGAAAATGTATATTGACATTTATTTTCTTGGGAAATTGAAACTGTAACAGTGAATACAGAATATGGTTTAACCTTGCTAACCAGATGGATGCATCGTACATCGTATTATTATATAAAGTCTCCTCGCGGTATGGGAAGGGTAACTGTCACGGTTTTTAGAACGCTTGCGGAGGTCATTTAGGAGTCATTTTAGACATGATAGTAAGATACACGTAAGATTTTAGACTTTCGCGTTCCATTACACTAAATATTTGTCTTTATGGGTCTACACGCGTTAATAGGAGTAGCAAATTACATAGCTACTTACTGCCCGACGTTTCGACTGGGTTACACCAATCGTGGTCGCGAGCGAACTAAGCAATGGCAGACGAAGACGGGCAGCGCCAGTCAGACAAATATTTATGATAGTAAGACAATCACCATAAGCCCATCGCAGTCTACTCCTAGATATAGGCCTCCTCAAACGCTCGTCAATAAGACAATAATAATTATTACTATAGTATACGATACAAAAACAAATATTCATTATATAAATATTTTTACCTTGTGGGAATCGAACCTTACTATCAAATGCACTATACTTAGAACCAGTCAAAGGCAAAATATCAACTGTTATTTTCGCTTTTGCAAGAAGTACACCAGGAATATAATAATACACTAAATGTTTCATCCATTCCTTTTCTTCTATCTAGCCTTTCATCATCATCATCATCACGCACAAAGGTGCGTGAATTGACTTCAACCACCATTTCAATCAATATTTACTATCTATCCTTCTGATCTCCCATGATCCCCTTTCAGCACTCAGTTTTTTTCCCTAACTGGCTAGAATAACGGTTTGAAGAAACCTTGTCATCATCACCGGGGGAGCGGATGGCTATCACAGTACTCAGTTTACTCAACTTCCTCCTAAACGTTCCAGGGCGTCGTGTCGGGCGTGCTGCTAGTGACACCGAACGCGGTGATGTTCGACCCGAACGTGTCGGACACGCTGGTGATGGAGCACGGGCCGGAGTCGTACGGTGTGATCGCGCCCATGGAGTACGTCGTCAACGCGGCCATCTTCTACGACATCGCGCACATGCGCACCCACCATCCCGACCATCATCATACGCACAAGTATGTGGCATCGATCGGTTTTTTTTGTGAAATTTCTTCAAGATACTGTTACTTGAAAATGTAGCAGAGAAAGCATTAAATTGATACTTTAAATACTTATAAAAAGTATGAAACTTTACATTATTTTAAATACTTAAGTACATTGTTATAATGGTAGTTTAATAAAATAAAATTATAGAAGATACTGAATGTTAATTTTGTACCCGTTCTATTTACAGGGCTGATCAAGCCGAGATTTACTACATGAACAAATCTGAACATTCGCCTGGAAAAGACTCTCTTCTAGTCAAGGTTAGTTGAATCCGTCACTAAATAGTATAGAAATATTCGACAAGTAATTTGAATTGAAATTCAATTAGTCTACTTTCTCTTTTCAACAAAATATTAGAAATATTTCAGTAATAACTTGTGATTTTTAAGCATTTCATGCTGACATAGGCAGTCGTATATAATAATTCAGTTGGTAGATACAGCCGTCTCCAAGGATCAGATGCCCACAAAATGTAGTTTACACCAAAGGAACTATAGCATACACCACAGTATGGGGTAAATCATATGGAGAATACCACATATCATCAACCAATCACAACGTTCCCAGGACGAGACATTCCCGGAACTGCAAGCGGCCGGCGGCGAAGCTGAAGAGGGGGCGGAGCACGCGGCCGACGAGCGCCCCGCCTCCGCCGACGCCGACGACCGCGGCGGCGCCGCCTTCCCCAAGGCCTTCGAGAGGGAGCTGGTCACGCCTACCGCTCTGCAGGTACTTATGCTGATGAGGTTACAGGTTTCGAGTGGAAGTTGATCGTAAAAACGGTTATTGGCCGGACGGACGAATCGCACGGACGCAGACTGTTATTGGCCACGCCTACCGCGAAACGCTGTTGTTGGCCACGCCCACCGCTCAAGGTATTTATAGCCCTGGCAGATCACAGAGTTTATCATCTATTATGATGAATCTAAGCACTCGAACGCAATGTGGCATTTGCTAACTGTGAATGCTGGGTTCTAAATGCTTAAAAAACGCAACTGCACACACATGTTGTCCTACACTAGTGCTAGCTTAGATCACCAAGCCCATGTACCAGGTAATATGTGAAATAACTATTGTAAACTAATATTTTCATTGAATGACGATTTGTATAGAGGGTCTTTAGAACCGTGCCATGTATCATTTATATACCAGGTTTGATAGTTCTCTAGTTATAGTCAATTTGAGCTCCAACAGGTATGAATAATGTGTGTTTATATCATAGGCTGTCATAACTTAAATTTGCATCTTTAAAAGTAGTGTTTGTTCTATAATTAAAGAGAAATTAAGAGAGTGTGCAGCACTTATATAGTAATAATCTATGTAGAGGTCCTGAAGATTTCACGATTCACAAACTGTTATGTCAATGCTTGCGATAGCAGCTAAGCAGCAAAAAAACCAAATCCGATCACTTGCAGGAAATCATAAATAAATTTGTATAGAAATTCTAAAATGGAGTTATATTTTCAAAGAGACAGAGTGTCTTGTAATTTTTTTGTTGTTAATTCTTATTTAGTTACAACTATTTATGAGTTCTTGCAAATGATTTTTAGTGAACAAATAGATATAGCCATCGACGCACTCACTTAGCGTTCATAGCATAGACTGAGCATAATATGCCCGGTAGCTTGTGACGATTCATTGATTTGCTTGTGTTATGTTGCCGATTGCAAGACGCTTCCATGCCCATGTTGTAGCGCTGTGTTGTTTCTGATTTGCAGCAACAGACGACCGAAGACAGGCGGAAATCTTTACTAGACCACCACTGGGCAATACCCAGCAAGGATAGAATGTCTATAGATCAAGGCAGCGAAGTAAGTACAGAATAATCTTCGACTAACCTTAATATTCTTTTATCTATTCCAGATTTATAATATCATTTATTGTATTCTTCTAACGTGGCTGTGGGAGTATAACTTACTGTCTTTGAACTTACCTATAAACTATCTATTTATTTTTAAAATACTTATATATTTTATTATTTATTGCTACTCAATATATTAATTGTTATCTTAATTAGCATATTAACATTTTAAATACGATAATTATTAATAGCTCGTCACATTATTCCCCGTTAAAAAAACTATATGATTTTGATTATATTCTTTTTTTTTTCAACCTTCTTATTTCTAAATTGACCCTATAATTATGAATGCTTTAAACGTACTTACTCTCTTACTCTTACTCCCGCCTACATTTCTCTGACAACTATTGTAACATACTCCCTCCTACATTCTTCTTACAACTATTATATCGTACTCCCTCCTACATTCCTCTTACAACTATTGTATCGTACTCCAAAATCTAATAAGTCCGTTATTTAGATTATTTAAAAATATTGTACTCGTTTTTTTTACAAAAAAGAAATTATGAACATATAGTGCTTAGGACCTTCGGATGACGTCACGTTATGGTAAAATTTTTGCCTAAGTGTGAAGTCGCAAGCCCCACTTCAGAGGTTTGATAAGCTATAACTTCGTTATTTTTTATTTAAGTCCCATATTTTTGTATAAACTAACTTATGGACTAAATAATAAAACGTTGACCCAGCCGTCACACCTATTCTCCATCGCATCGTAGCATACACTAAAGGCGAGTAACGTCGACAGGTGTCATCGACAAAAGACGAGAGCCTTGACGCGCCCCGCTCGCGCGCCGACAGCGCGGCCGACGCCGACGCGCCCGAGCCCGACGCGCCCGCGCCCGTCGTGCTCGCGCCGCCCCCCGCCGCCCATGTCGCCCACCCCGCCGCGCCCGACGCCCAGCACCTCGTCAAGCTGTCCTACCACGACTCCGGGATCGATATACGCGACCCGCTGCTGCATGTTAACCCTACTAACGCTAAGAAGGTATGTTAATATGAGAATGTGCACTTGTCTGACTTTTTTTTTTCTTCTTAGGTGTTAAATATTTTAGTTGTATTAGACCTAGTAGATTACAAGCCCATAAAGAAGAAAAAAGCATGAAGTAATTGGTTCATTTTACTTTACATGTTTTATTTTTCATGCTTTTGCTTCAGAGCTTGTGGTCTAGTTGGTCGGTCCATAGTTGAGCTGTCCAATTAAATCGGATAGTTTTTTAAGTTTACATTTCCCTGCATTTAGAAATAATATTTTTTTTTGCACCATACATAATATGTATGGTACCTATATTATAGGTTGTTATAACATCTAGCATATTTTTATGTGCTTGATGTGCCTTTCTCCGAACGATAAGGAACACACAAGAGCTGAGTTATTAAGTAATTACCGCTACTTAATTTGACATTACCCTTGATTGCGTGATCGCTTTCTACTCATATACTAACATGCACGGTTTTCTAGGGTCACTATTACCATCACCACCCGATATATCACGATCACGAAGACCTAGTCGATTACCACGACGTCTTGGTCGATACCATTTACGAGAATTCGGAGCTCGACGTATCGATGCACCATAACTGGGAGTGTGACGTCACATACGAGGCCAAGTTCCTAGGGTGTTTCGATGTGGGCCACTCTGATGATGACTCTTCGCACGGGGAGGTGAGACGAGGACGGGTATAGGTTTGGCTGGTACTCTGTGTGAACGTCGATTTCTTTCTGTTCGAGATGGAGGTCTATTGGAGTTTCGCGTGTTCCTTTTGTGAAGTCGAAATGTTTACTTTCTTTCGGATGCTGAAATATTGTGTAAAATATCTTTTACTCCTTCTATTATCTTCTTTAGGGAATGATTCTGCGTCATGTCCTTTCGTATTTCTAAGTATATGTATTTGTCTTCCATTTTTAAAATATTTCATGTTTTCGTAAAATTTCGTCAGTGTTTCTGTTAATCAGGAAATCGGGTTCTGTGCCCTTCAGCTCATTTCTTGGCAAGCTTGCGAAAACATTCTAACGCAGTATTAAATGTCTTAATGCGATATTTTTCGATTATTTTTTCAAATTAACCCGATTTCGATGAGGGTTTTCGCGAATGATAAATTCAATAGACGGCAAGATTTAGATATGAAGTCTAACTGCTACGTGAATACTGTCAATTTCACGCCAAAAATAACCATGCTGCAATGCAGTTGGCCTCATGCCTACGTATTGCCATCTAGTAAACTCATACGCAAAAACCCTTATCTATCAGTGTTTGTTTAATCAAGAAATCTGGTTCAGTACCTACTCATTTCTTGCCACGCTTGCGAACACATCTTAACCCAGTATGATGTTTATCATTCCTTTTTTCCCCTTTCCTGACTTAAGATGATGGCTAGTAGCCTCGTCATCATCAAGCCATGCGGGGGAGCGGATGGCTCTCACCCCTAAAATATCATTCCTTAACCTTCTAGGTGTACAGCGACGCCGACATAGTTCTGTCGGCGGAGTGGGTGCCGCCGGTGTGCCTCCCGCGCGCAGAGCCGCCGCTGTCGGCGCCCCCGCTCGGGGAGAACGAGAGGGTGCAGCGCAAGCCGGCCGCCGTGTCCTTCTCGCTTGATGGGAACACCAATAAGGAAGACAGCGGGAAGCCGGATAAGAAGAACAAGGTAGGGTTGGGCTATTACGTCAATAATGTTAACTGCCTTGTTGGTCTATTGGTAGCGCTGCGAAAGGACCGAGGGGTTACCGGTTCGAGTCCAAGGTCGGGCAAAATTTGTGTTTTTTCGAGAAAGAAAGAGATCGAGAAATTACTCATCCCGGAGTCAGGAAGTTGGCAGTTGCACGCCCGTGTTTCAGAAAGCACGTGGTCCTGCACCCGATCTCGCATCGGTCATGTCGGATTGCCGTCTCACCGAACTATCGATTTCAATTGAGATCGGCCGCCATGACTGAAATGGGTCGAATGCCTTTATTATTATTTTTTACTGATGTAAATGTAATGTTACTTGGTGGCTATTTACACTCACAACACAGTGCTGTGTAAATAATCTTATGATCCTCAATCCTCCTCAATGTTTGCTGAGTATGCTTCATCATCAGCCCATATACGTCCCCACTGCTGGGGCACGGGCGTACCCTAAACTAGGGCGATAAGGCCTTAGTCGACCACGCTGGCCAAGTGCGGGTTGGTTGACTACACAACCTAAGAATTTCTTCTTAGGTGTGCAGGTTTCCTCACGATGTTTTCCTTTACCGTTAAGCGTCGAATGATGGTACATATGAATTTCAAATTTGAAAATCATACTCATAATTTTTAAATTATCATCCTTGACGGATCAGTCCACTAAAATTACAACAAATCTTATTCATGCTGTTCTTCGCAGTGAATACATTGAATTAACCTGTTCTCACCAACTGACTTACTACTGCAGATGCTCAAGCGCCTCTCTTACCCCCTGTCCTGGGTGGAGGGCCTGACGGGCGAGGGCGCGCCGGCGCAGGGCTCGCAGTCCGACTCGCTGCCCACCTCCGCCGACAGCCACAACTCGACCAGCGTCTTCTCCAAAGTATTCAACAGGTATGCCTCTGATTACCTTGGTACCTGTTTTGTGATACTGATGAACGTGGGGGGTGTTTTTAATATCGTACGTCTTTTGTCACTAATCTGCTCGAGTAGCTCGCAAGTGGATTGGGTACATACAGGATTTGTGAGACACGTTAACCCAGAATCTAATTGATTGGGGTTACTAATCCTGCTATGCGCCCTGCGTGTATATTCGTAAGAGTTTACTAGTTTTGAAAAAAGCACCTGTCATGCAAGCATTGATTTCATACATGCGGGATTACCCCGCCCACGAGTGATATTGACGTAACGTGGAAGAAATCCGGATGATATTAAAAACACCCTTGATTTGTCTTTCTATCTACTATAGTTTTTTCTATTAGGTTAAGAACTGTACTAACTTTGGAACTTTTATACTTTGTTTAGGGAAAAAGGATTATTTTGTATTAAACGCACATGATATCAAGTAACTTGGTACGTGGCGTGTCTCAATTTACTACACAACTCTCTTACATTACATTCCATTTAAACAGAAACTTAATACCAATCACAAGACAGTCCGATATGCTGTACCTGGTATACCCCCACTTGCCATAATTTCATTTGCCCGAATTTTATTTGCCATAATATTCATATGCCCGAATTTCATTTGCCATAATTTCATTTGCCCGAATGTTATGTTTGCCATAAAATACAAATGACATAATTTTACTTGCCCGAACATCAGATTCCATAATGATTCGAATGCCATACGTATTGTTAACCATATTTTAATTGCAATAATATTATGCTCATCATTAACTATATTAGTTACGTGTTAGAAACTTTGTTTCCGTGCCATTAAATCATTTCCCACCGAAAAAGCTTGTAAAATAGGTTAAAAGAGTGATAAAAAAAATAGGTTAGGTTAGGTTAGAAACATGAAAGACAAATTTAAAATATGGATAACAATACGTATGGCATTCGAATCATTATGGAATCTGAAGTTCGGGCAATTAAAATTATGTCATTTGTATTGTATGGCAAACATAACATTCGGGCAAATGAAATTATGGCAAATGAAATTCGGGCATATGAATATTATGGCATATGTCTTTCGGGCAAACAATAGATAACCGCTGTACCTATCATTCTTTGTAAAATGAGATACATCTAAATGACCTTAGGTCATGGACAACGCACTGACTTAGGTACGCCATTGAGACACGTTCCGTCTGCTTGTTTGTAAAGGAAATAGGCGTGTTATTGTAACAATGAACAATACTTAACGATGTCACCTTATTTTATTGTACAACAGTTACTTAGCCTTCACTTACATAATCGCTTGCTACTTTGTAACATTGTAATCACGACACTTACATTTGTTATTGTCATATCTGTGTAATTGTCAGTGGCAAATCGTTTTTATAAGAACAATAATGACACATACATAGTACAAGACTTTTATTTGGAAGGAGTTTCCTAGACGGATCACTGATCAGTGTTTACAGCACAGATGATAGAGAGTTCTGCTACTGACAAAGTATAACTCCAAACATATACACATACTTCATCAATACCTTTGTAATAATAATTCTGTGTAGAACTGTACTGGTACCTCAAAAGCTTCTAACATACATATAATAATTGTTTTGCTTACGTGTATGAGACTGAACTACAAAATCTACAACAAGCTTTGCATTCTGGAGCATAATATGTGCAGGGTATCTTCACCGTATATGTGCCGTGGTACGATATAACCCATCTTGCTTCATACAACGAAACGTTGAAATGGCCAACATCAACTGTGAAGTTACTCTGCGCGTATTACAAACATTGGAAACACAAGTTTACTTACTTCCACGCGTTAGTTATTAAACAAATTAATTGTTGAATCAAATTTCCCCTTGCTACCTGGATGCTAACCGGACGGCGGTAAAGCTCGCCAATGAATTTAGTTGAGTTCGGCACCGGGTTATTCCTGAGTAAGACGCCGTCGGAGGAGGCGCCGCAGGACGTCTTCTCGTCGGGGTACGTGTGCATACGTCGTGCGCGCCGCCGTTATGTGTTGCCTGAGGGGGCGGCACGGTCACTAAAGTGCACCTGTTGACGTTTAACCTACTTTGAAAGGCGAAAGATCAGTTTAATTTGATTATAACTGACTCTTTTTTTGTTAGCGTTTAGAGTTGCTAAATGGATTAACAGAAAAAAAATTAAAGTAGTAACGTTTAATAAGGCATACAAATCAAAAGGTGCAGAAACGATAAAAATGTGGGCAATTTTGTGTATATTTTGGGCTCAGTAATGTCGTCGCAACACAATAATGCTATATCCTTACATTGGAACACGATTAATCCCATCCATTCAGAAACAAATTAAGTCAACACGTTGTGCTCGAGTTACCGTGCCCCGTTTGTTTAGTCACATGTTTGTATTCACTATTATCTGTTTATTATTTATTAGGCCTTCCCACCGACATAACTGTGTTATTTGTTCTTCTGTCGTTGTGTTGAGTGAACGTGGATATCGCATGACGAGCTATGCATGCGATTTTCACATCTCTCTCATTTACCAATAAGATTTATATTAGCATGATGTATATGTGATAGGAAAATTTATAGATATCATCAAGAAACTTAGTGAACTTCTCTGTGTAGTGAGATTACCACTTCCTTGGAGAGATCATCTAGTATTTCATACTTAGGTGTTAAAGATGTTACATGTTCGATTGTTGTCCAGTTTTCCATCTCCTCATTATCATCAGACACGGGCGTTTAATCTTGTTGGCACCTTATGTTTTAATGTCGTTTGTTTTCAAATATATAGCATGTTAGCTTTAATGCTGTTTTTTCTATTTGTATAAGCCTTAAATGTTTGTTAATATAAATTATTGTAATTATTAGGTATGAATAATGTAAAGTATTGTGGAATAATTTGTTTTTACAGGAGCTGCGTTACATGTTGATAGATAGGTAGTATCGGTTGTGTATGAAAAACTCGTTATGGAAATGGTGAAACTTAAATCAGTGACTTTTCAGGGCTTTTTCCTGTATTGGTAGATATTGGAAGTATATTTTACAACAACAACACTTACCAATCTAAACAGTTTAATCAGCCATATATAATTTCTAAGTATCAAGGTTACACACATTAGAAAACTGTTTTTTTTTAAATCTACCAATTGACCAAGTCATATAATTGTATTTCTTATATCTACCGATACCATTGTATGGATTGCCAATAAATAAATAAAGATTCCGCTGCAGTGTCCTTAACTATAATATTATGAACTTTTTATCATATATTTTTACATTCATTTCTTGGCTAAACCTACCTAAAGTCGTTTATGTTAGGTACGTATTGTGTTGTGATTAGAAACCATATTGTTTCCTGTTTCTTATTAAATATCTCTAATTGCCATTTTGTTACGCCAAATGAGGTAAAGACCCTATCCCCCTACGTATCCTTAGGGGTATACCCAACCCCCAAGATAGGGGGATAGGGACAACTAACTATTGAATTGAAAACCTAAATCGAGCCTTTTTAGTTTATACTTTGCTTACAAAGCTATTATTATACTTTAAAGCAAAGTATAACACTGAAAAGAAATCGCTTAAGATTGTTATAACAAAATGCCCAAACCCAAACAATCATGGGTTAGAGCCTAGTCTAGTCGGTCTTTTTCCAATTTAAAATTTAGAAATCTTATAATGGTTTTCTAAATTTTACTACAAGTTATATTACTCATGTAAAACTTAACATAATAAAGGTTAACCACCTTTAATCTCCAATATTTCCTGCTCATTCGGAACCCCATATTAAACACAAACCATTGTTTTCCTAACTGACTACGATGATGGCATGGACTAGCCTCTTCATCATAACCTTACTTGCGGGGGAGCGGATGGCTGTCACCTAAACATAAACCATGAGTTCTTGTCTAATATAAATCTGTATGCGCAGACGCAGCTCGTTGGGCGGGTTCGGGCGCTCGCACACCAAGTCCACGTCTAGCACGTCGAGCCAGCAACCGCGGCTGGACTACCGCAGCATGGTCTCCGTAGACGACATGCCTGATCTCTTCGCTTCGTTCGATAGTGAGTATGGGCTGTATGCTGATGTAGGCTGTGACGTCATTTAGACAATGGCCAGCGATTGCTCAGTGTAGATTGCTAGGCATTATGGGGGTTGTGATGCAGTTGGCTGTGACGTCATTTAGACAATGGCCAGCGTTTACTCAGTGTCCAGGCCTTAGACGACATTTAGGCAGTAGCCAGCGCTAACTCAAATACATAAAAGTGTGAGCAGACTACGAACTAATTAGGGATATGGTAACGCCTTCGCTGGTAAAGCCCATATCCATCGATTAAATGATCTGAAAAGTTAGTAAGATAAGCATGCCTTTGACATAATTATTACATTGCTCACATCTAATTGGCATGTATTACAGAATAGTATTATAGTGCCTTCTTGGTAAAAAAAATTTGGATCATAAATTAATATTTTGCTTTCTTACTTATTAATTGACTTGTGTCAGTCAATAGTATGTATTTACTTTGTATTGGATCTGTCATAAATGTCTTGGTCGCTATTCTACTTTAATAGGTGATCGTACTTAGTAGGTTATGCATAATATCATTTTACGGTTAGATACGGATAGAGTATGAGTATCTTAGAAAATAAAAAAATATGTATTAATCAGCGCTTTATAACTAATTATTAACGGTTACATGCATATTCCTTACTAACATGGTATCCGTCCCCCAGAGTTAATACCGCGGCCGGCGCGCGCCAGCGACGACCCGCCGCTGTACCTGCGCCTGCGCATGGGCAAGCCGGCCGGCCGCCCGCTGCCGCGCACCACGCCGCTCATGTCCTACGGCCGCAAGCGCATGAAGCCCGAATACTGGTTCGGCATCCCGAGGAACAGGTGAGCTGGATTTGTGAAGATATAGGATAAGAATTAACATGCTGTTAGTTTTTAGGTTTACGGTTCCTAAAGGGTGAAAACGGGACCATCTGTCTGTCTGTCTGTCTCCAAGCTTTATCTCCTAGACCGTGATAGCTAGAAAGCTGAAATTTTCACAAATTATGTTTTTCCGTTGCCGCTATAACAACAAATACTAAAAATTAAGATAGATCAAATATTAAAAGGGGTCCATACAATAAACGTGTTTTTTTTACATAAATGGTACGGAACACTTCGTGCGTAAGTCCGACTTGCACATGCCCGGTTTTTTTTTAAAGTATTATTGGGTCGCTGTGTCAAACTAGTAGGTATTATAATCGTGGGAGTCAAAATAAGTTTGGGTCATCTAACTTACAAAAACGTTACTTCCACCCCCCACCCGCGGTGGTCGGAAAATCTGATTTGCCCTCCTTCCCAGGCGTGAAGGGCACAGTGTGCCCAGATGGTTGACATAACTTTATTATTTGGTACAGTAACAAATGCACGGTGAGCGATTTACTGACCCGACGTTTCGATTGTTATGTTATCGAATAGAAGACGGAAATTTATTTTTCTAATTTGAAATAATGATTAAATGGGGCCTAAAACAATAACAAATACATAATTAGTCAAAGTACATTGCTCTTTTTTGCTTATATTTAGTGTATGTACGTATATATTAGCATATATTGCCAATATATTGCTCAACAAAGGTACATAATATTATATCTAAAAGGAGGCTTCTGGCACTGGCTTCTAAGAATCTAGATCAGTCATCTCGACAATATGCGTAGTATTTATAATGTGTGTCACTCTATTGTTCTCTTTGATAGGTATTATAATTTTCCGTATCTTGTTATTGTAATTCATGATAGCTTCTATTTACATTTAAATATGAAAACAAAAATATCTTAATCTTCAGTGTAGCAATGCTAAGCCCGGAGACGAGCTGTAGTTTTTCTTGTGAAATAAATGACACATGTATCCTGTTTATATTGTGCAGTATTTAGAACTGGATTGTGGTGGTGTAAAGTGTTTTTTCAATGGTCTCCATCATGGCTGCTGAGAGAAGCAATGTGAATGAAAATATTGATGAATTTCTCGCGAACACAGGGTAGTTTTTATAGTTTTTTATCTTATGATAAAAAGTAATTCGCACGCATCTAAATCCGTTGTGAAGTTTTAGGGCTCCTAAATTTGTATGTAGGAGCCCTAAAACTTCACAAGTTCTTCCCAGCAGTAGGGACGTATATGGGCTGGGATTGTTCGCAGCCCATATACGTCCCTACTGCTGGGGCACGGGCCTACCCAAAACTAGGGCAATAAGGTCATAGTCAACCACGCTGGCCAAGTGCAAATTGGTTGACTACACAACCTAAGAATTTCTTCCTCGTAACTCAGGTTTCCTCACGACGTTTTCCTTCACAGTTAGATCGTCAAATAATCGTACACATGAATTCTAAATTCGAAAAACACATTGATACGTGGCGGTGCTTAAACTGGGCAAGCGACGACCTTAACCACTCGGCCATCGTAGCTTTTAGTGATACTAATGTCTGAAGCTGAACATTGTCCGTGCAGGGTGGACGACCTGTTCAAGTTCCTCACGCACTGGGTGCCGGACCGGTACGGGCCGCTGGGCGACGTGGCCGCGCAGGGCTACGAGCTCATCGACAGCGACACCGAGTGGGACGACGATGAGGCCAAGCCGGGCCAAAAGGTTAGTCTACAATACTATTGTATTATTATACAATTAAGTACTAGCATTTTAACCCCAACTAAGAAAGAAGTGTATTTATTCAGTTACATTTATACTCAAAAATACAGATACATTTACATTTAATAAAAACGAACTAAATAGATAACTGAAAAGGGATCTGTGTCAAGGAGTCGGGAGACACAGCGACCTGGTCTTCCGCAAATACCTTATCAGGGAGAGCACGCAGTGCACAGTATCACATTAAAATAGTAAGGACGTTACTTAAAGCAGAAAGTAAGTGAGGACGTTACTTAAAGTAGAAAGTACTTAATCTTCATCATCAGCCCATATAAGTCTCTACTGCTGGGGCACGGGCCTAGAGCTAACTAGAGCGGGCGATCACGCCTTAGTCAACCACCCTGGCCAAGTGTGGGTTGGTACCGCAACCGCAACTTGATACTTTAAATTTCGTTTCGTTTGTCTCTTCATAAACTAACTGTAAATGTGGGAGTTTGACACTGGCGAAGCTGTGGGTAAAAGCTTGTTTAAAATAAAGTACTATTTACATTAGTGTAAAGTCAAAAATGTGCGATCATTTGTTTACAAAATATAGATTGTCCTACAATTTGCCTGAATACCTATACAAATGCTTATCATCAAGATTGTCAACAATGAAACGTAAATCGCTTTCGTTTGCGACACACGCCGCATCCGTACCTATCTGTGTTAGACTAACATTGTGCTATCGCCGACATCACTCAAGATAACTCATCCGACTTGAGTTATTTATCAGCCTGTGTGGCATAATTATCTTGTAATAATTAATATTTAGGCATTAACCGTTCACTTTGCCGCTGACTTCTTAAAGTCTTCTAAAAAGTCTTTAGTATCTAAAATAATTCGTTATAGGTACTAGGCTGTATTATAATTTTCCTTTGTGCCCTAAAGATTATATGTATCTTTTTCTAGTAGGTTCTAAAAGCATATGTGGAAATTTTATTCAAAGACAAAGTTTTTCGTAATTATTTGTGAATCTTACTTACGTAAGTTTATAGGCGTAACTCAATGCAGGATGCGAGAACATATCAATGTCGTTTCCTAAATTCGTTCCTCAATACGGACTATGTGAATTGTGATAAGTTTATTGGATGCAAAAATTAACCATATCGTTCTTGTTGGTATTAATAAAATGAGACGATTTTATAATAAAAAGCCAAATTTCCAGGATAACCTTGGAATACTGCGAACACCAGCGTCAGCAACAGCATTATCATGTCTCAAAAATATCACACGATAGTCGTTCTTAAATAAACTTATACAGTCTTCTCAAAATTGGAAATACTATATGGGTTTCTTTTTATACATATAAACCTTTAAAATAATAATGTCATTGTATATTTTTTATCATTCAATTTGGGAAATACAATACCATATTTAAGAGGAACACAATATTGACAGTCTTATTGTGATTCAAGTGAACGGACCAGGTGAATGAATCGATGGTCAAGGACAAAGTTATTTTGAGTTGCACGCTTTAAGTGCCACCATTACTTGAATTAACTTTTACTTGGTAAACTTATTAGGAATTGTAAATAACCCTGCCATTCAGTAAACCTACACAATAGTTATTTTATAGATTAGTATTATTCGATTTATCTCATTTAACTAAATCGCCGTAATATGTGACTTTATATCTTACCATTTTTATTACAATTGTTATCAATAAAGAAAAATAATTGTATCTCTTGATAATGCATTCGCGTTGCCGAATATATAATATATTAGATGTAAAGGCGTAGATAAAGAAGGGGTCAGAACCGTCTACTTTACACGATTATAGGCTTTATTTCAATACAACATAGGTTCTTTACAAACCATCCTTGTAAATCTTAAGATTAAATTTATTTATTTATTTTAAAATATTTGCATTACATATGACTTACATGCTACATAATTATAACACCTAACATTCATATGTACCTTGAGAGGCATTGCAAAGTGGGAGAGGAGAGGGCAGACATTTAAAAAAAAAATCAAAATAATAGAGTAAATGCTGGAGTTTGGTGTTATTTGTCATTTCATATTTATTTAAACTTATCCTGAATTAAGTATGAAACAAAAGACTAATGAATAATTTCAAATAACATGTGGCAATGACCAATAAAAACGCATCAAATTAGATCATTCAACTTATGTAATGTATACGGTTTTATGAATCATCAACGTAACATTATAATGTGTCTTTCTTTGCCGTAGGGCGAACGAACGGGCAGCACCGGCGATGTGTCCGACATCACACGCGAGTCGTGGGAGGTAAGACTAACATACTATATCTCACTTTTGTCTAACATTCGATTGGTTACTCACACGTTCGATGATTGGTTACTACTAACAACGCTTATTAACACACCTTTCTTGTCTACGGTATGCATCTCACATCCCACATTACAGTACACATTGGACAATGTTTATTCTATTTTCTTCTCGAATTATCAAAATCCTTTTTGGCTGCACTGTGAATGGGTGTTTTGTCAATAATATTTGCCCAATATTTTTATGCATACGTCACACATTTGTGACGTCACTATATTAGCACCTTCAGTAAACATAATAGTTATTGTACGCCTTTTTCGTGTGGTTGGGATTTATTCTTAAGCGGCAGGAAGTTATTTGGCGTCACTTACCTCACGATATCATTATAATCCGCCGCTTAAAGAGGCATATTTGCTTAAAAGAGATATGATTAATTCCACGGCTACTACTTCGTCACAGTTCATTTATCTGTCGTTATAAAGGCAATCAGACATTATCTAAACATCTAGAAAATATCATCGTTTATTGCGCATATATTGTTAAGATTGTTTATATTCGATATCTATTTAGATCATACAGTTAGTTAGGCAGTGCATTTCGCAACATGTCGTCAATGGAAGGTACAAAGGAATACAACAGGGCTCTATGCGCCCGACACATCGCTCGATGCTCCAACACACAAGGACACAGATCAGAGACACAATTACGTACCCATGTAACAATTGAGTGCAAATTGTCTATTGAGTTTATATACTTATCCTTATGTGATCTTGCTGATGAGTTAATGATACTGTATGTACTCTATAAAAGTAAATGATATCATAAAATAATATTATTGCTATTTAATAGCAACCAATGATATGAATTTTATTGCAATATAAATGTTTAGCTATATTTATTTTAGTATAAAATTGATTCTTCAGCACAGATCACATAATCACAGGATATTAAATATTACTAAACTTTGTGAGTTAAACCTGCAAACAATTGTGACGTTAGGAGGGTTCGCCAATCAATTGATTTACCACCTATAAGGCGATAATCGTTTAATGGTAGGATTAAGTTTAATACCACTTCCACAGATTATAAAAACTTGATAACAATTTATCAATGTAAATATTTATTTTTCGCTTTTTTTATCCTTGCTATGTTATTGCAAGTAACTTCAATAACTGGTAAGAAAATACATAATACTTCTGTCAATATTATTGAAGGGATAGGTGTTTAGCACCTGATCCCCTTATCTAGGGGATAGGTACTCACATGGTGTAATGTAACCACAAAAATTTGTTGACAAGGTATACAATCACAACAGTGCACCTACTCTTTCCTTACCTAAACGATATACAATGACAGAGCGTAGATTTTCCGAAGATCAGAAAGTCATTGTGATTGGGGAAAATAAATAAAACAACGTGACCAGTTGTAGTATTTTCACTTTCCTGCCTAATATACTTCTGTCGCCCTATATTAACAAGGAAAGATGGTAAACCAATCGATTGGCGTACAAAACTAACGCTTATGTGTTGCGCATAGCTGCTAAAGGCGCCGTACGTGAAAATATACTCGATAATGAAGAGCCAGGCGGAGGCGCTGGGCGACTCGCTCGGCGAGGAGCCGCGGCCGGAGGTACCGTCGCACGCGCACGCACGCACTCGCGCGCACTGGCTGAATACAACTTCTGATACAGTTTTCTTTATAATTTTCTTTCTTTTTATTTTTTTAAATACTTATGGCCAGTAGTTGTCATTTTTAAGTGAGTAGCGGCCAGTTTTGTATTTTTTTAATGCTATCAGAGTTGTCAGTAGGATACGTTTTTGTAAACAATGACTATTACTGCCTTTTTGTCAGCACCTAAGACAGTCGTCTCCCGTCATTCGACAGGGTGAAGGAAAAGCTCTTAAGGCCGAATAGTCAGACCATAATTTATTGATATGGCTATTCAAGTGTATACGATTAAGAAAAGTTTTTCAATTCTGAATTAATTTGTATGTTATTAAAAGTCTAAGGTTTACCAATTTGATTCATATCTAATAATATTTTTAACATTTTAGTTTATACTGAGCTCTATCTTGTTCTGGTAACTACGAAACGAACGATTAATGTTATTCGTAATAATGAATAACTAATATTAAAGTCAAGGTACGATTACGGTAAAAGTTCAAAACATGCTCAGCGTAGTCGTCTTTAAAGTTACGCATAAGGATTTGTTTTTCATGTTAGTCACTAACGTTTTTATCTAATCTTGTAAGTTTATTTTCAATAAATTGGAAGTTGAATAAAAATAATGTTCTAAAATAAAAAAGAAGTTGTATTCAGCAAACACGTAGCGCGAGTGTGGTTATAGCACCCTTAGAGAATACACGGCACGACCCTTAGCCCTACTTAGGCCCTTAGCTACTTCACGAGCTGTCCGTCACGACTGGTTGATGAATGAGGCTACCCGATGTTAGTGTTAATGTTCTGTAGATCTGTCTGTCTTCTCCGTATGTAATGGATGCCGCTAAATACTCTATGCTTCAAAGATTCCATGTCTAGTAGATAGAACTCTGAGCGGCCAATGAGCCTGATTCTAAAATGTATATTTTATTTGTAATTACTTCGTTCACTTTAACACTATAAGTTTTTGTCACTTTGTAACATTGGTAAACTGTCAAGCTATCTTTTGAAATTTTAGAATTTACCAAGTAACCTCTATGTAGTTTTGAAATCTCACAAAAAAGATATTTTAATATTTATGATGTGTTGCCAATTCGAAGGTTAAGTGTTAAGTAAGTAGTAGTAGAAGAATCTAGCTCAAATTACGATATTTTTAAGTGCATGCAGCCTACTACACAAGTAGGTAATAGTACCTACATTCTATTAGTACATTTATGTAAATAATTATAGGTACATAAAATAAGTATGTAAGTATTTAGAAAACATTAATTACAGATTTTTTTGTTAAAACGGTTAGAGGTCACAACCTTACATGATTGTGTTCCGTTTTGCTGTCGAGAACTTTCGCATTAAAGAAAGAGTCAATGAACTCTGAACCTTTACGTTAACCTGAACCTTTAAACTGAACGCGGGTGTACCGTGGTGGCGGTCACGTCTGCCATAGGAAGGTGGAAACAGTGGCAGATGGGCCGAACACAATGGGTCGCTAACAATGGCCGGTAGCCCGGGTCCGCGTAATCGCTACTTGTTAACTCTCGAGCCACCGGGTTACGCAACTCATACCACACCGTGCGTAACCTTTGAAATACTAAACGGTGGAACATTGGACATGAATGCCACCATCTTTCTGGCTCTTTGTGCGGGACGCGACTTGTCACTCGAATTTCATGCGCTAACCGAGTCCACGAGACAATAGGAAAACAACTTCAAAATGCATTGGGTTGGACGGTAGTAGCCTACCTTTGCTCCTTGTTTATAAACTGCAATTCATGAATGAGTAAACTACGGGAAATTATGTTCACTTTATTATATCATTGGTACAAAACTATTAAATTGACTAGGAATGTTTAGGCAATATGGTTTTAAAGTCCATCTTCAATCAAGGCCAACGCGTTACATAAGACCTATTATAATAATCACTACATTCTCATTATCATATTGAATCATAATTTGTTCGTTCCAGTCTGGGTATCTTCCTACGGACTGTTGAATTAATGCAAATTCATATACTCCAGTCATCGTCATTTTAGGAACCAGCTCGTTGAACGCCAGACGTCATGGGCGTCTAAAATGGATGATCTTTTACATAATGAGCGAATATAAAGCGTACTTATGCATGCAAATTAACATATTATTTGATTGATTTACTGTTTCAATTTATCATCAGCGTTCATCTGCTGACGTTTTACTTAGAACAAAGAAAATCGACAGAAGACGATAACGCAAGCAATTGGAAATGCTGCAATGTCTTAAAAATAACAAAAAGCTCACTTATCAGCAAATTGTTGGGTACTGTGGGGCTATGCGCTGTGTACTGTGGACATAGTGTCCACTTATTTGGACCTTTATTATCTGGCACACCTTTGCATCGAAATTAAATTTTACTGACTACAACTAAAATTATTATTGTTGTGCAGTTTTGTTTTTATTTCCTGAAATTGAAAGCTTGAGCATCAAACTAAAAAAAAAATAATACAATTTTAATTCCACGAAGGTTATACGAATGAGATCTTTATGCAGAAAATGTTTCTTATACAAAAATATTCTGTCACTCGTTTTCCAGAATATATTGCCAAATTATCCGAGTAAGATATATGTCAGTTGTACTGTCACAGAAACTTGCACAAAATATAGTTTTATCGTCTTTCAATCGCTTTTTACAGGTAACTGAAATATAATCATTAGATTTTTTTACTGTGTAATGTGTTCCCGATTTAATAACTATATACTTATTTCACAATATGTTAGAATATTATCATTTACTAAAAGGTACATGTTGGTAATAAAAGCATATTAAGATATTAAAAATAACTCATTATTATGCAAGTAGGTATCAATAGTACGTACCATGTAGGTATGTAGTTTCAATAATATTATCGATTATCATGCAAATGGTATTATGCACATTTTGATTGATAAAATCTGACCTAATCAGGTTGTCTGAAAATATGTTTCGTGAATAACAATTATTGGGAATATTTACCAGATGGGTATGATATCTTAATTTTATCAAAGATCAGTTTGTTATCTATTTTTAGAACTACAGGTATTGCGGTAAATGCAAACATTATTTGATCACATAGATTTTTATCTTTTTACTAAATGATTACTCAATGTAATCTGTCCACATATCTAAGACAAAAGTGTTTAGTCATTATTATGCATTTTAAAATGGTATTTATTTGCTTTGTTAGCTACCAACAGAGTTTAGTAAGACTAGTAGGAATGGAAAATAGTGCAGATGTTTATAAAGCAGGTTGCGGTGAATTCTTCGACTAATAACGAAATTGTCACATCACAATGGATCATTGTTCCCACATTCACGATAGATGTTACATATCACAAGTAGGTTGTAATCTTCAATGCTATAGCATTTTTGCACTTATACACCTCAATGTAATATAAAAAAATGTACGGTCTTTATGTCTATCACAAAGTAAATCATAAAATATAGATAATGTAGCGTATTAAATACTGGGTTTGACGAGTTATTGCCAATTGACGTGCCACATTTATCATTCTTACAGTTCACAACGACAACAATACATAGAGATAATTGAGATTAATATGTACGTTAATTACAGCTATATTAGTTTTTTACCTTTGTGATAAAACGTGCAGTATCTGTGTTTAATGTCTTTGTATTTATTTCTACGATTATACCGGAGCCGTTCTTAGAAGACTGATTTGACACTTTTTATTTTATATTTTGCATTTATCCTTGTTAAGAGGAACATATTTAGCGAATCATAAAGAACAACTTTTAAAAATAAGACGTTATTTCAAAATGTCAAATGCACCTAATTATCTAATTATTTATCTTTTATTACCTAAAATAATTGAATTATAAAAAGAAAACGTAAAATTTCCACTCTGTATTACGCTTTTACAAGGTTACGCCGTTTGACACGTTTTCATAGTGACGTAGTGGGTAATACTCACCAGGTATTTTTAAAAATAGGATGAAGGATTTAATAAGTATTGTATTTTAAAAATAAATATATTTATAAATAAGGAACTTAAATTCAATCTTTTGGATGTGAATTAATGTTTTTAATAAAAATTTGTTATAATTAGACCTTGCTTGGTTATAAAGTGGAAATAACTGTTACTTATATACTTCGGCAATTTTACCGTTGTCCCTCACTAGTGCAGTCAGTCTGACATGTAGCAAATCGGCCAACTTAGAGCGGCTCTGGTATAAATATCAATTATTATGACAAATAGTATATGAAGGCACGTTTTAAACCTCTTACAAACAACAAATATTTTGCACTGTATTGTAAAGAATAAACGTAATAATACGTCTTATAAATCAAATATACCTACTAGTAGAGACAAAACAGTAGCAACAACATACTCATCATAATCATCATCACCATCATCATCGGCCTACTTTCGACCACTGCTGGGCATAGACATCCCCAGTACTTACCATTATTTTGTAACGTTATTTAAGCAACCTCATAATTAATAATTTAAATGTCAAAACCATCATTGTTCGTGAGTGGAAAATCGTTGCGATCATGATAGTTCTGCGTAACAAATTGGCACACACCATATTACATTTTCGCGAAGTCGGACAACTTAATAGACTTGATTAGACTGTTGGGTAGCTTCGTAGCATTATTGTGTTTGACATATGTTTCCGACACCTGTATTCGTTCATAATCCAGTTATTACATAAAATATTGCCTTACTTACGGCTCATTCACATGCATGCATGCTTGACGATTTCTCAAAAAAACATGATATGTCCGGAAAATTCTTGACGATCCGTCGTATACATTGTTTACGGATACGTGTTTTTTCTCAGTTTAAAGCATTTGAATTAATTATATGAGTATGGACATTAGCTTAAAGATTACTGACCAAATTTGTATTTTTTATACACAAATTATTCACAATTACACACCGTAAGCTAATAATAATTGATCATTTAAAATCATAAAAAGCCTTGGCCTCCTTTTTAGTTTTATTCCGTTGTTTGTCCATCTTCAATAAGAACCACTTTATAAGTTCATATTGATGTTGGTATTAATTTTACAAGGCATATTAAACTTATAATGGCTCTATACAACAATATGCCCATAAGTCGACACGCTCGTGTTTTTATTAATGTCGCGTCTAATTGGAGATATCCAGTTACGTATGCGCCTCATAGCAAGCTGCATTATCTTACAACCGGACCATACTAGTTGTTATTTAGAAACCCATAAATATATCGGCGTCCTGCTAAATTGTTACAGTATAGTTATATTGTTTTGCCAGTTGCCAACTAGGTAATTTTAGATCTCAATGTTTTCTCATATGAACACAACGATTTGGAGCCCTGATAAGATTCAGAGAGGATTAAATAGTGTGCCTTTTTCCTTTCAAATGGTATTTATATCTTTAACATTTTTACTCTTGAAGAATTCTTCTACTATTATTTTTCTATTAAGTACATTGCCACTTTCGTCGCCTCCAACTATTGGATGCATCTCATATATTGTTGTTGTTCAAAACTATCTTAAGCACACGGCCCCAACCCCTCATGTTATTACCACTAAATGCTAATAATACAATTAAACAACAGTTGTTTGTTATTGGATACAGTATCTTGATGTCCTATCTTAACCGAGTTACACATAATGTGACATTGCAAGATGTTATTTTCAACTACATAACATGTCATGGTCAATAAACGTATTATTTTATATAATAAACACATGTTTATAACTATTAGAGAACTAAGTAGACCACCTTGTACTATGATCATTTGAAACATTCAAATAATAATATTTTTATTCAAGTAGGAAATAGATATTTTATATTTACTAATAGTAGCCAGGAATTTATAATTATTTTAGTCTCTTAATTGTGTAAGGTATTTTATAATAATTCATGCTATATCATGCCTGCTTAACAGATTCGTCCTCTTGGGCTCGCCCTGATAAGATCCGCAAATTAATTTGCATCTCACATTTATCTTGACTTGCAGGCATTTCAATTGAAAGTTTCCCGGCTTACCGGCTTAATAAGTCCAGTCTGTTTGTTAATCGTGCTAATTGTGCCGCTGTCGCCGGCCATTGAGCGCATGCCTGGGTTGATGAGAGATGATTTATGCACCGGCATGGGTTCATATGCAGGCGGAATGCATAGCCGCGACCTAGTACTGAAGTATCTTTGTGCACGCGCGCTGACTACTACGCACGTTTGCCAAAAAAGTTACGAGAATACCTGACGTGAAACTGAAACATATTTACTGTTGGAACGCTGTCTTGCGCACATAAGTGTTCCTTGTGAGCGAGTTTAACTCATATCGTGAGAAATATAGTGAGCACGAGCGACTTGAAAGAACGCTTTCTCTTCTGAAGTTTCTACATTGTGGCAGAGTAAGTAAAACCGATCAGATGGAATGATTAACCCCTTTGTAAGGGTCAATGTGGACTTTGATTGGATTTCGCCGGTATTTTAAGTGCATAAGATTCATTATGTGGTGGCAGGGTTTATTTATCTATCTTACGAATAGTAAGATACGGCAATCTAGCTGTAACATAGAGGACCATATTTGTTGAAGTAATTTGTTTATACAATTTGTAAATGTATCTCAGCACATGGTCAATATAGCTTCCGGCTTCACTGTCTGCGAATCATAGGTGTGTTGTCAGAATGTTAAACACTGTCAGCATTGATATTTAGATAGTAGAACCGAAGTGCAGTCAAACTAGTCCTCATAGGAACCTCGTGAATGGTGGACCAGTGTTGTGCGTGACTAACTGCATCTAATTTTAAAGTCTTGCAAAAAGCTCCTCGAGGTTTTTGCGCGAATACATTAATGGTTTCACGGCTAGACGTGATCTCATGTCGGCTTAAATTTATTCTACAACCTGATTTGAACCTGCTTTGTATACTAT
Organism: Maruca vitrata; assembly: GCA_039566165.1. Classification (NCBI taxonomy): domain Eukaryota; kingdom Metazoa; phylum Arthropoda; class Insecta; order Lepidoptera; family Crambidae; genus Maruca; species Maruca vitrata. Next base: position 11,114,377 of record CM076912.1, on the reverse strand, counting down.
GTTTGCATATTGCATAGTTTGTATTATACAAATTAAAATATGTGCTCTGTTTTACTAGTCCGTGGTTTTACAAAATTTGTTAAATTTATCTTGCGGTCGAGTAATGGCTTTTGATTACAAGTAAAGTGATCTCGTGTTAAATAATTGATTTATTCTTGCACTTTTGATCTGATATTTCCCACTTGACTTCCTTATTACGCTTGCATAAAGGGATTTCGGTGAATACGAAATAACGAAGGCATTTCTCGGGCTCATTATGATCGTGCGTGTACCCCGGATGCGGCGCGGCACCTTGGGCGCGGGTCGACCGGTCGCCGGCTTCACGGCCAATGCCGACAATTCACGAATTAGCCCTACACCGCCCAGGCAAATCACACTAATCGCACCTATTATCTACAACGCAGTTGCATCCATGGCCAACAATAGAATGACATAATCCATCCGCAATCAAAATTCCTAAGCCACATTTTGTCAAGCGCCCCAAGATTAGAAGATTAATCCGTCGACGTATGTACCCGACGCGACTATTGCGAGAATTGGCCGGCTAGATTGGTATCCGCGCGTAAAGCGGTGTCGTCACGAGCGGGGCCGCGGGCGCTGCCTTTCTTCGCGGTGCTAGTCGCCGAGCGCCGCCGCCGCGCCGTGCTCGCCTCGCACGCCTACTCTTTGATCCTCGTTCGGAACTGCAAATTACCAAGTCAATTATATCGGCGAGCGTCCGGCGGTCTGCTGCACACACCGAGGAGTGCTTCCGTAGTTCGCGCGCGACCACCGGCCGGACCGCTGCCTCGGCCGCGCAAACAAACCTCCTTGTTTATAAGCAGACGCGCCACACTCGGTGTTTGATTACGAAACCCTGTAATCGCGTGGGTGATTTCTAATTTTAGCGGCCAATTTGTGATGTGAACTGTGTTATTGTTGTGGTGCATCACTATTAATCGTGTAACCGCTACAAATGCAGACTATGAAATGGATAGAGATGGTGCGGCTCGGGCCGACGACTGCGGAAAGGTCCAACACTTTCGACGGTGATAAGGTGAGCGTGTCGAAATACCGTTACCGTTCTGCCGCGACTCGCATGTGTACGATCGTGACACCTATCGATCAGCTGGCACTTCCACTAGATAGTAAAATAAAGGCCAGAATATGCCTTTAACACGCGCACGATCATCAAAACAGCTAGCAATGTTTAATACATTCGCGGCGTAATAATATTCCTTTATGCAAACGTCACTATTGTTGAAGATTCACGAAATACAAGCTTTAGAGCGTTCTATACTTATAGTAGATGAACTTAAGCGTTTGACATTGAACTGTTAGTGTATTATCTACTCGCAATTATGAATGGTATTCAATATTACAACACGATTTAATCACTAACTACGTACACAATTAATGAAACTGGACCTATTTTGCAATTTTGACAATGTAGAGCAGAGAGCATTTCATTTTTGAAGCTACATTTACCTCTCACCTACTTAATTAGATTGGACGTTCATCTTTTGGAGTCCCATCGCTTAGGTTTTACCATTATTTATGTGCATTATTTAACCCTGCCATCACCCCTAATGAATAAATAACACTATGGCATTCGTACTAACATCTCGGATAGGCACTAGCTCTCTATTTATAGAGAGAGAGGCGAATGACCGTCGTTGGACCACTCACAAGGTCTATGGGCCGCGGACCATGTACGGCCATACAATACGTACTGTCTTCTGTATATATCAATCATACAAAATAAATCAGATTGCTCCTTAACAAATAAATTCTTCCTCGTACAATCAATGCTCAAAAAATAATGTTCTTATTCATAAAAATGTTGGCTAATTGAAGACCATGCCTATTTAGGAGACTGGGAAATATTTCTGATAGCTCGATTACCTAAAAACTGCCATCTTCAAACCAATCAGAAATTATATACGAGAATTAATAACGAAAATACTAGTAGATATAAATATACTGTCACTAACCGAGCATTTATCCATTAGTTTACTTTAACCATCACCATTAATGCTGTAATATAAGAAAATCGTGTACGGTCTCTATAAAAAAAAATAAAAAAATATTGGCGATGCCCTAATCAATCGATCAAATAGGAATAAAAATGTTGAAATATTTATTTTTAATATTGCAACGTGTAAAGATAAAGCGTAAATAAATAGTCAACAAAACGATACAATCACACCACAGCATTATCACTGGCAAAATAATTTGTAACCGATACCGCAGTGCACATAAATATTGTTTTATTATAAAGATAACCGTGTCACAAAAATGTCTAATCTTAAAAAAACAGTCTAAGGGATTCAGAATCCTATTGAGATTTACGAATGTCCATAATTTTATAGTCATAAAAATCTAATTGCAAAAAAGACATGAAAAAGAATCAGTTTTGTAAACTGTTTAAGTTGTGCAAATAAAATGAGATTTTCATGTTTATGATCGAACATATTTTATGTTCACTATGGCGCATGTCTAAATAAAATAACACGATTGTAATATTTGTACATGCGTGAAGTTATATTACATAAGGAAGTCAACGTTTTTGGCAAGCATCACGCCTTAAAATTAAGTCTTGCCATATATCGTATTATTATAGCATAGTAGTTACCTATGTAGCCTAAGTAGGTATATCCCATCTTGGTAGTCTCGAGAGAATCTCTTAATCCCGCGTTTTGTAAGACCAATTAACCCATTCAGTTATCATAACGAAGCAACCCTTATCTTGTTGTTGTGATAGTTTAGTACACTAAAAATGGAAATTAGGTGATGGCAATTATTGATAAAACCTAATCACTTTATCTTTTACAAGCGGAAACTAAATATCACACAGGTGACACAGGAGCCTGGTGGATTTCACAAAGAACGATACCGCTAGACGACTATGATAATATACGAATATGACGAATATGATAAAAAAATAAACCTTTCTACGTAGTCAAAGTTGAATGGAACAATTTTTGCTATCAATAGTACAAAATCTCCCATCAAATATCCCGTCTTCTTACGTATGTACATGGGTAATTTTCACGAAATGGCGAAATTCGGCTATCTTAAAATTCCAAAAAATATTTAGATTATTTGATATTTCTTGTATGTGAATTTGATAGTACTAATGTTACTTGAATTTAATTATGTAGTGGTCCAAAACATTATCGCGTTTTCTAAAAGTTATGAGGACATTAAAAAAAATCAAAGTGAGGGAATAACAATCAAGGTGAGGGAATGATTATTATTATTAAAGACAAGTCAAGAAGCTTTTCAAATAAAATGTTTTTTTAAGTATAATCTTTAATTATTGAATGAAATTTTGTTCTTAAACAATAAGTAAGATCAATGAGTAATTTCAGCGAATCACAAAATTATTGCAGCACTTTGGCATAACTCTAATTTAAACTTATTTTTATTTGTTATAGCACTTAATTTAATAACAAAACCCTTGCTAACTCAAAGATTCTTCTAACAGCATTATACCCATCTTTTAGCTGTTTAGTAATAACTTCTGATAGAAGAAGCTTCTTCTTAACAATTTCAGGAAGGCGGACGTTCTTCAAGAGAGCGGATACTTTAGCTTCTGGTGAAGTCTGATTATTTTTGTTCTGTCTTTGACATCTCTTATAGAATCTCTCTTTTCTTCTTATTTCTTGTTTCAATTTTTCCTGTAATCTGGATATTTTTGCATAAAGTATTCCTCTACGTCTTCTGAGTTGCTGCCTTCTCCGATTAACTGCCAAATTTCTTAATTGATAATTATTTTGCATAGGTTCTGGGCTAGGAGGCGGTGTCTCATCTAACAGTCTTGCTAAATTCTTTTCTTCCAGTTTTTCCTTTTTTGTCTTCTTTCTCGGGAACTCATTGTGGATATAGGTTTAACTTGACCTTTTTCTTTTTTGTTAAGGTATTTAATTCTTTCTTTTTGGCGAAGTACTTCAAGTGTTACAGGATCAGCTTTAATTTTTTCCCTGCCTTTTCGGTCATATTCTTGCTTTTTCAATTTAGCTTCTTCTTTGCTTATCTTCTTTTTTCTTGACATTTTTTAGCCTACAACAATATTGCAGCAATAAATTCAAGAGCTAATTAAAAGATAACAATAAAAAGAGCCAGTTAGCCCACCCAAAAATTCCCTCACCATAAACTTTAATGAGGGAATGATGGTGAGGGAATGACGAAATAAAGAATAAACGTAAAGGACTCGTGACATAACCTTACTTTGGAAATGATTTTTCTGCTTAAGAAAATAACTCCCAAAAGCCATCTTATCAGTGCAACTTATAATCACTTAAAGTGCTTACCTTTTGGTTTTTTAGAATGTGATGAAATGACGGTCGAAAATTTAATTTAGCCATAAAATTTATAAAATCTTTTTGCAGCGCACATCCGAACACAATCACAAAAAATTCGCCATTTTGATAAATTGACATTAGTGCTAACTTTCAAAAACTAATGGTAGCGTTTGTATTTTATTTGAAATGCGTTCATAATTCAACTGCCAGTAATAGTGTGAGGGAATGATTTATTTATGTGAGACATTAATAAATATTTAATTATTTTATTCGTTTTTTGCTGTTTAACGCTTATTTCGGTTTTTCCAATAAATATATAATATGTTTATACAATACAGCCTACTTGAATATGATTCGAATGATTTTTGTGCTTTTTTGGTAAATAAAAGTAAATAAAATTGGTACTTGGGACATAGTGAGGGAATGATATTAGGAACATTTTGGTTATGCATTTTTATTTATTTATTTATACAGCTCGAAAATCTCATGTGAAAGTGTTAGGTATAGTTATGAGGATTGTATAGAAATATTAGTAACATCCATTTCTTTCTTAGATTTTTACATAAACTCCAAGGACAAGAATTTCGGATTTTCGTGAGAATTACCCACATACGTTTCCCATATTCGATTTTTTTATAAAAAATAATTTTATCCTATATTATTATCATATGATTCAAGTTGGTCCTAAGGTACCACCTTAACTGTAGGTGAACTTTCTATCTTAAAAATGTTTACAGTAACTTATATTTTAGATCAGTGTTGTCTTTTAGACCTGCCCTTTCGATTCGATTTTATGTCATGAATAATTATTATCTATTTCCATTATTGTTGTTTGTGATATGCACTGAGAACAAGGTGTGTTGGCTTACGTAAATCCTATATAATTTTATAGCTTTTGAACTTATAAATTACTTCGGTGATTGCTCTACTTGTAACAATATTATAGCCATTGTATTAAGATAACGATGATATAAAAAGATAAAAGTAAAACAATTTTCATAAAAGACATATAGTGCTTGGACATATTAGTGATATCTGTAACCGCGATCGGTTCCACATGAATGCCAGAGAAAGGCAAAGAAAACTCAACACAATGATCGTTCTTGGAAAATAATCACTCTTTGGAGTAGATACCAAGATGGTAATCACAGGAATTCAGCCGTACTCAGCATAAATAAGTAAAATACCTCTTTAAAATATTTCCGACCTCAAAAATTGTAATTCATAGCAGACTCAACAAACAGTGAACAAAAAGTACTAAAAAATACAGGATTTCAAACGACAGTATTGCAAAACAAGTGACAAGAATCCAAAATGTTTCGCCTCCTCGGAAAGGTTCTGCGCAGGATTGTGGACCGGATAAGGAATGCCGAATTATTTGTGTTCAATTTGGCCATGCGCCGACGCGGCACGATACACTCGATCGGTGGTAGAGAGCTTTCTAGACTGAAAGCTAGCAAGAAGAGCGCGAGAAGGGCTACCTTGCAGTCCATATATGAGGTGAGCATTTTCAAAAAAATGTGAAGAGCCTTTTTTCTTAACCGACCAAGATGATGGCTTAAATAACCCTTGTCATCATCGAGGCTACGGAAGTGCGGTAGGCTTTCACTCCTAGAACTGCCCTATTGTGACATAAACGTTATTTTAAGTTGTCTGTCAAATTGATAAAATTATTTCACATACATAAGCACATAAATATAATAATACCTTCAGAAAAAGGATTTTATATGGTCCTCTTAAGGTATTTTTAAGGATTTTTTTTTCAAATATAATATCCGCCCGTTTTATCCGACCCAAGTGCAATAATAAAAAAGGTAACTTAAATATAAGCCATGTCAATGCAATTTATTGTAGGTATTGTATAAAGTACAATATTTGTATAAATTGTGTTATAAAATGCGTAATCAGTAGCTACTTTAGTAACAAGGGGTCAAATATGTGCACTTGGCATGCATAAATAATTAATTGTGCATAGGTAGTTAAGTTGTGGCGTTTTTATTATACATTTACGTATCATTATTTTATGGAGGAAAATATTTAAGATTCAACGATATAAAATAAGAATAACACATTTCTTATTTTATATCGTTGAATCTTAAGCACATGTAAGCATTCATTAATGTGAATGTCAATTCCCTCAATGATTGGTTTCTAGCGAGTTCTCTCTAATAGATATTAATAATATTGTGCAACAATATTTTTTAAAATACAATTGCGTTTGCTCGTTTATACAAATACGATGAGATACAAAAAATAGTACACTGATTTCGGCTTTGACGCTACTTCGTAACTAAATTGCGCCACTGTTCAAATTGCGTTGCAATATTGTTACCGATGATATATGTGGACGAAGCATACCTACTAAGGTATTCGAAATCACACGTATGGTATGCGCTAAAAACAACGCGGTGTCTTTTCCAAGTTGACATCCCAAAAAAAACAAGATGTTTATAGAATATAATAAGCACAAATTATCACGAATATGGTACATATATTATGCTTCTCGAACCATAACAAAGTATTTTGCTGCGTGTAAGTAATTATTCGCTTCGTTCGCAATGTTACGGTAGACATAGATTCTATTGTTATAATTTGTTGTTTCATACGTGTGACATAATATACTCAATTACTTGATTTAATGGCTGGTCGTAAAAAACTAAATAATAGGAATTCAACGGGCACGAATGCTACATGAATTGTGCGATAACATATTTCTCAATTTTTTTTTAGAAATATATATAAGAATTAATGAAATCGGGTCCACAAGATGGAGAGGGATCATCTCCATACAACCTTTAAGCAACAGCCAATAACTTAAAAACTAATATCTGAATTCATGTGCCAAGTAAGCTGGATATTTCTAAGACTACAACTGCAAAATGATTAAATTTGTATTTGCAAGGGATTTCTATTAAAATTTTCTAGTTACCTACCTGACGTTTAGGTAATGTATGTACACAGGTAGGCTACATTATTAAACATTTTACTTATGTTAATATTACCCTATCCACTTTACTCATGTTTGAAAAAACATATTACTAATGTAAATAGTATTAAGTGTACCTGATTGTATGTTACCTGATCACTGATTGGCTAGTAATAATTACCTACTTTAACGCTATGTAGCGCGCACGCACGTTTCACTTAAATAATAAGTATTTGAATGTGAACTGTAGTGATCGGGAATGCTCTGTCCTTAGATCATCTTCATTTATAAATATTTTGTCACTCATCTTGTCATCGACGATTTCCATCTTCGATTTTCCACGTCTGAAGCATGAAGCACTTATGAATCATTCTGTGAAATGGGAATGTCCTCCTTCAATGCATGTCTGTTTGTAGTTAACAAATTTCACATTCGATGTCTGCTCGATTTTCTTGTTAATGTTTTTTATACTGATTTTCTTTTTTATCTCTAAGCACCTTTTTTAATTGTATTTATATCTTTATCTACTTAAGACAAATTATGATGTTTAATTTAGTAAGAGCCTTATGATATTTCTTACTTGAAAGTGCAAAATAATCGTGATGTTGAGTGATTTGTAATCTCTTGAGCTGCATTTGCTCATGGATTTATGTAGCTATGAATGTTTTATTCATAGCTTATTTTGAGATTTTTAATAATTAATCAATTGCTGTGGTCCTTTCATCGAAAAGCAACAACAGTAAAGGTATGAAGTGCATAAAATTAAACTCGCTGATATTTTAAACATTCCTGGAACTTGTCAAAAATATTTCATGATCGGTACTTGAAGCGCGTATTGTGTAACACAAGATAATAATAATAAAAATCATTTATTTTTCTCTCCACAATAATAATAGGACAAGTGGATAAAGCGCATAGATTTATTTCTCATTTAAACTATTCCATCCCTTTAATTTTTAGTAACTTATTTCAGAACAGCCTCAATGTGAACAGGTTCCAAAGGCCCACAAGAATATAATGTAGCCGACTTATAAAACTTAGATTTTTTGTAGTGTCTGGGGATACCATACCGGG